>CAXKVI010000001.1:79186308-79786308 GCA_964058755.1 Campiglossa producta
CATTTCCCGTTTGCTACGCTATGTGCATGAATAATTAGGTTTCGCTTATCAACCATATTCAATTGTTATTGCAAAATCCAATTTCTTTTTCACCAAATTTATCTGTCAAATAAAATTTTCGTCAGATGATTTTCAGTGCAACCAACTACCCTGTCAAAGCTTCAGAGGGTAAAAGGTGTGAGTTTTTTAGGAAACGAAAACATATTCATTTACCTTCATTTTGCAAACGTAAACGGAAAATTGAAGAGTGTAAAAAGTTCGAATTTTTTGATGAAACGAAATCAACATAACTCTACTTTTTTTTTACGAAAAACACATTTTTAGGTATTTGTTTCTTTCGTCCACAGGATTAAACGCTAATACTTGGCGACGAAGTCTCTTTCCCCACCACGAATCATACACCACGCGCTTTGCCGCGTGCCTGGCCACTATAGTATACGTCACAAGGACCGATGGTCGTCTTTCCTTGCCCCGTCCATCGCATTTCCTGCAGGGCGGTGATGTCGGCCTTTGCGCCTACAAGGACATCAACCAGTCGGGCAGCGGTACCGTCCCTTAGAGAGATATCAGAGTGGCCCCACCGGGGCTAACTCTCTTTCTGCCGCGGAGCCTAGATAGCTCACGTTGCCCAATCCTGACTCTTGCACCCACGTCCGTACAATCTGGGCAACGTGAGCTATCTAGGCTCGCCGATGAAAGAGAGGCAGCCTAGGTGGGGCCACTCTGACATACTTGATTTAAGGGCTCACCGAGGTCTTTTGCGCAGCGTCTGTTCACCATGAGGTATGGCTGTAAGCGCGCGTCTGTCTTGAAGCAAGCGGCTCGCTATATAAATGTGTAAATATTTACCAAAAACCCCGAAACGGGTTGTGCGCTGGGTTTGGGACCCGCCACGTAAAAAACTTAATTCCAATGAAAACTAATGTACCAAAGCCTCGGATGAGAACCCCCTTTAATGTTGACGACCCGGCAAAACGAATAAGGCATACTGATTTGGATATTACATGGTACATGTTTCGGGAATGTCCGAACCCTTTCAAGGGACGGTACCGCTGCCCGACTGGTTGATGTCCTGATCAAAGAACTAGAAACCAGATTGATCATGTCATGACAGACGGCAGACACAGCTCCACCGTTCTGGACGTGCGTACCCTACGTGGTCCCATTATCGACTCGGACCATTATCTTGTTGCAGCCAAGAAACGCACACGCCTCTGTGCAGCGAAGAAAGTGCGCACAGTAACGGAAGGAAAGTTTGACGTCGAGAAGCTGCGCATGACACAGACAGCTGATAATTTCTCCACTCGACTCTCACACCTGCTATCAGAGGGCAATCCTCGACCTAACGATGTAACCGAGCAATGGAAGCATATCTCTCCCTCATTGCGTACCGCCGCTGAGGCCACTATAGGGTTTCAGCGAGCCGGCAAGAACAACTGGTACGATGAAGAAGGCAGCACTGCCTCGGACAAAAAGGACGCTGCGTACAGGGAGACGTTGCGAATGGGCGCAAAGCGCAGTGTATGGCAACGCTATAGTGAGGCGAGGAAGGAAGAGGGACGCCTTTTCAGAAAAAAGAAACGTGAAGCCCAAAGGCATGAGTGTGAGGAGCTTGAGATGCTGGCTGACAGGAGTGATGCCCGAAAATTCTATGAAAAGATCCGGCGGATGACGGAAGGTTAGGTTAGGTTCAAGTGGCTGCCGCAGAGGCACACCTAGGCCAGTATTAAAAGGCCTGTTGTGATACCACCAACACTAGGAAAGTCAGTTCCGGGACCCTGCCATATGGAAAATCCCGGTATTAACGCAATTCTCCACATAGCAGATTCCCGGGACTGACGTTCCTTTACCGACACCGTTACTCCTCCTCGAACCATTTAGATGACTTGATGAAGGCCATCAGGTCCTTTATGTTCAGCTCCGTGACCTGGCTAACCAGGAAGGGAACTCCCAAAAAGCGCATGCCGGGCAGTTGCAGATGAGGTGCTCCACCGTTTCCTCCTCCTCATCATCCTTACAACTCCTACAGCATCGTCGCTAGGGCACACCTAGCCTTTCTGCGTGCCTACCAATGAGGCAGTGCCCAGTTAATACGCCTATTAATATGGAGATTTCTCTTCTCCTTAGGGGATAAATTTGTCTTGATATTTTATGATCCTATTTCGGCCAGGTTTCTTTGGATATCCGGCATCCTGGAGATTGCAGCCATCTTTCGTTGGCTTTGCGGAGTGTGTACTCCTTCAGCATAAGCTTGCATGTGGCAAACGGCCATCAGGTCCTTTATGTCCAGCTCCGTGACCTGGCGTAGGCTAACCAGGAAGGGAACTCCAAAAAGCGCATTCTCGTGCCACTTAAAGCCGGGCAGCTGCAGATGAGGTGCTCCACCCGTTTCCTGCTCCTCATCATCCTTACAACTCCTACAGCATCGTCGGTAGGGCACACCTAGTCTTTCTGCGTGCCTACCAAATGAGGCAGGGCCCAGTTAATACGCCTATTAATATGGAGATTTCTCTTCTCCTTAGGGCATAAATTTGTCTTGATATTTTATGATCCCATTTCGGCCAGGTTTCTTTGGATATCCGGCATCCTGGAGATTGCAGCCATCTTTCGTTGGCTTGGCGCGAGTGTGTACTCCTTCAACATAAGCTTGCATGTGGCAAACGGCATATCTAAGCGCTCTTTATCCCGAAGAACCTGCTTGGTCGTGCCCTGCCTCGCGAGTTCGTCTGCCCTACAATTTCCCTCAATGTCCTATGCCCCGGGACCCATGTGAGGTTCACGCGATTCTGTTGGGCCATCCTCTTGTAGAGATCGACGACAGCTGAGTGTCAGTTCAGAGTTGAACGAATAAGAGCCAAGGGATTTGATGCCGCCTGGCTGTCGCTGAATATAAAAATGTCCTGTCCGATAGTGTGTTGGCTTATCCAAGCCGCGGCGTCCATGATTGCTGAAACTTCAGCCTGGAAGACACTGCAGTGATCAGGTAGTCTGAAGGAGAGCTCAAGGTTCAGATCCTTTGAATAAACACCTGCTCCAACTCTGCCGTCTAGCTTCGAGCCATCAGTATAAATGGAAGTGCCGCCATGAGTGGCGTGTCCAGTAGTGTTTGCGGCCCAGCTGGACGTTTCCCTTAGACGCAGAGCCGATGCTGCTGCCACCCGGTGCCCTTCCAGATCGAGTGGCAAAATTCCAAGAATGGCTGGAGTGCTTCATTGGGCGTTGTTCTTGTGCTCAGCGCAGGCCACCATACCACAACTCCATAGAGCATGATTGGTCGAATGATTGCAGCGTAGATCCATTTGTATATTTTGGGGCTGAGCCCCCATTTCTTCCAATGGCTCTTTTGCACATGTAGAGTGCAATACACGCTTCCTTCTGGCGCTGAAGAACATTCTCCTTCCAGGTTAGTTTCCTATCCAGAACTGTGCCCAAGACCTTGGCTTTGTCAGCCAAGTTCAGGTGCACGTCATTCAGTTTTGGTAGTATTAGCGGTGGTATCTTATAGCGGTTGGTAAAGAGAACCAGTTCTACTTTTCCCGGGTTGATGCTCAGTCCGCAGCGCAAGCACCATGAGGAAACCTCTCTCAGTGCTACTTGCATCAAGTCGCACAGGGTTTGTGGGAATTTGCCCCTATATACTATAGCTAAGTCGTCTGCATATGCCACTATCTTCCCGCCCCCCCAGCTTGTGTCACGTAGCAACGAGTTGACTGTGAGGTTCCATAAAAGCGGGGAAAGAACACCACCCTGGGGTGTTCCCCTTGTGACATGGCGTGATAACTCAACCGTACCAAGTGAAGAAGCTATTTTCCTTCCCATTAAAAGTTGGTCAATTAAACCAGTTAGAGGTCTATCTACGCCCAGATTAGTTAGAGCGGAGTTTATAGCCTCCGGGCTTATATTGTGAAAGCCCCCTCAATGTCTAGGAGGGCCACGAGACAGTAGTCCTTTTCACACAGCGATTTCTCAATGACAGAGCGGTTTCTGTTGATTTACCCTTGGTGTATGCATGCTGATAGCTAGAGATAAGGTTGCTATCAATAGTCGTTAAGAGGTAGTCGCTTAGTATCCTCTCAAAGGTTTTTAGTACAAAGGACGAGAGACTGATCGGTCTGTAGTCTTTGGCTCGTAGTGGGATGCCTTCCCAGCCTTAGGGATAAACACTACCGTGGCGCTTCTCCAGGAGCCCGGAATGTGGTTGAGAGCCAGGCAGGCTGTGAAGAGAAATACCAGCCATTTAGCTGATGTCTCCAACGTGTTTATAAGCTGCGCGGGGATAATCCCGTCCCCACCCGGCAGCCTTATACGGTTCAAAGCTCTTAACTGCCCACCTTACTCTTTCCTCAGTGATGGGTATATTTACTGCCAGGTTTGTTGCAGGTGCTAGTGGTGCATCATGCAGATTCCCCGGAAAATGTGTATTCAAGAGCAGCTCAAGGGTTTCCTCTTCCGTGCTGGTCCAGGATCCGTCAGGCTTTCGCAAATAGCTGATGGTTGTTTGACTTTTCGAGAGGACTCGTCTAAGTCTCGCTGTGTCGTCGACCTTTTCGACGCCAGTGCAGAAATTTCTCCACGAGGTTCTCTTCGCCTGTCTCAGAGCTTTTTTGTAGGCCCTTAGTTTAGCTTTATATTCATGCCAATGAGGCTCAGAGCCGAAGCTCTTGGCCTTGTTAAATTGTTTCCGGCATGATATTCGGAGCGAGTCCAAATCGTAGGACCACCAATGTGGCCTGTGTTTACCGCGTGGTTTTGGCACTGGACAAGCCTGTCCTAGAGCATTTGAGAGCGCCGATGTAAATGTAGTAACAAGATCCTCCAGCTCCTCTACTGATGAGGGGGCTTGTGAGGGCAGTACTGGTAGGTCTCTGTCTAATATTTCATTGTGTAACTGCCAATCAGTGTTACGTGGATTGCGCTTCATGATTGGTTGTTCTACAATAAAGTCTAAAACCATTTCTATGTAACGGTGGTCGGAGAAAGAATGTTCTTCCAGAACCCGCCATTTTCTGACCCACTCATAAGCGCCTTCACTACAGATAGTGAGGTCTATGACCTCCCTGCGGGTCTTAGTGATAAAAGTAGGCTCATTACCCACGTTGCAAATCACCAGGTTGGTTGTTAAGAGGTAATCAAACAGAGACTCGCCCCTGGCATTGATGTCGGAGCTCCCCCATTGGACATGGTGAGCATTAGCGTCCGCTCCAATAATAAGATTACCCGTGCAGAAATTTGACACCAGGTCTTTCACCTCCGTTTGTGGTGGGGCTTCTTCGGCGTCGTAGGGCATATAGACCGACGCCACCGTCAGGCGGGTGCTGTCGACCGTTAGACTGATAGCGGTAATATCACCATTGGTGTAGTTAGGTAGGAGAAAGGAGTTCAACTCAGACTTGACCAAAATACACGTTCTGACTTTGCTCTCCTCGCTGGCTCGAATGAGCTTGAAGCCCTTAGTCCCCAATCCGCAGATTCTCGAGCTATTGACCCAGGGTTCTTGGATGAGGACCACATCCACGTCGCCTTTAGAAAGACGACTACTTAACCTTAGAACCGTGAGTTGGGCACTCAGTGCCCATAATAAATTTTGATGTTAAATTACTGGGGACCAGGACGTCCAATTACATTTTTTTTTTTACAGACTGATAAATTGTTGATTTGTTTCTAAGGTTGTAAAATTTCAGGTGTATAACTCTTAAAATAAGAAAGTAACGGCATTTCATATGGTTGGTTCTCCGTACGTGAATTGGGGCACTCAGTGCCCATAATATTTCTTCATACATTTTGTATGGAAACATAAAAATTTCTAACGGATCTTGGACAATTTTCTGCATTTTTATTAGTTCTGCATAAAAGTTTCAAGTGAACAGAGTGATTTCATATTTTGTAAGTATTTTTTATGAAATGAGTGAGCAATTAGCAGTTTATTTGGCAAACCTACGCCGTGAACTGACTGAAGAAGAAGAGGAAAATCTTGCAAATTATTTCAATGCTCACGAAAACGATGATGATGATGGAGGAAACGACCCTACATTTGAAGCCGATGATGAACCAATACCCAGTGACCAGTCTGACTTCGGCGACGAAAATGTGCAGCCCATTTCAGACCCACGTTTTGAAGAATATGACTACGCGGAAGCACCAGTAGATATGGATCCCGGTGAAAACATACCTTCTCCAAGTTCAGCTATTGAGAGAAACCGTGGAGAAAAATAGTATGGCCAAGGAAGGAACGACCGAACTGTATGGTGGTCAATGCCAAGCCAAACTGAGGAACGGCGAACAAAACTGGCATTGGAAATGCGCAGACAATCAACGTCCATGTCTACGGAAAGATTTGAGTCAAAAAGAGACGCATTCATACGAGTTTTCCCAGTGGCTCTTGTTGAAAGTATTGCTCTTGATACGAATAGAAAAGCTAAAAGAGTAATTGAAGCCAATATGCGCCAAGCTGTTCCATAAAAGTTAAAATATTGGCAAGACACGAATGCTGATGAAATATATGCTTTCATTGGAATAATTTTATACGCCGGTGCTGAAAAAGCAAATTTAGTTCAATCTAAGGATCTTTATCACAAAATGAACATGCCTTTTTATAGAGCAGTGATGTCATTGTATCGGTTTGAGCAATTATGCCGCTTTTTACGCTTTGAGGATTCCAGGACTCGCGCTGAGATTACGGCATGATAAGTTGGCGCCTATTCGTCATATATGGACATTATTCTTGGAGAATTTGACGACACCCTACATTCCATGTAAAGAATTGACAATTGATGAGCAGTTACTTTCAACAAGAAACCGATGCAGTTTCCGTCAATATATTCCATCAAAGCCTGGAAGATATGGCATACAAATTTTTGGATGGACAACTTTTTCAAAGAAAAACGTCTTACTGCTTTCAACGGCCCATGCCAGTGAAGAAGTGAATCCTGAGACAAAAAAACCACAAGTCATACATGATTATAATGAGCATAAAGGAGGAGTCGATACTTTTGACAAATTGCTTCGCGGATACACAGGTAAAAGAGAAACTAACCGCTGACCCATGGCATCATTTTATAATATGCTGGACGTTGCTGGACTTGCTGCACTCAGGCTTTTTGAACATAGTAACCCTACATGGAACATCCATAAGTCTGAAAAGCGCATAATATTTTTGAAAGACTTGGCTATGGAGTTAGCACAGAAACAATTGCAAAATCGGGGCAAAACAAAAATTAATTCTACAACTAAAATAGCAATGGACTTGATAGATTTCAAAATAGTTCCTTCAGTATCGAGAGCACGTCCTACAGTACAGGTAAGTTTTACTAACTTATATGAGTAATTTCAAAACAATTTCATTATTTTCCTTTCCCAGGTAAACGCTTTGAAACGACGATGTGAAACCTGCAGAACTGCTAAAGTCGACAACAAAACAACGGCAGTTTGCGACCATTGTCTTACTCCGACCTGGACGAAACATTATATAAGGACTTGCGAAAAGTGCTACTTCCAAAAATACAACGCCGATGCTGATACGGACTCAGATATTGATGAGGACGAGGACAATATTCCAACAACGTCAACAGCAAATCAAAGTTCATCAAAAAGACAGCGGAGAACTTCACCCGTTTGAGAGGTCCAAAAGTTGAACTTTATTGGATTTTTACTTTTATATATTAAAAAATATCTGTATATAACAAAATAAATATGTTTCATTGAATTATATAAACAACTAAACGAAATATTTGCATTTTTATAAAGAAAACCTCTTAAAAAGCTTACATTTTCATACAAAATACATTACTGGGCACTGAGTGCCCAAGTCACGAGATTAGGTTGTATGGCCATGTCACGGTTCTAAGGTTAAAGCAGCCGAAGCTACTTTAGATTTGTGCAGATTAATCTGAAGCACCACCAACATGAGAGCGCACAGACTTCCCTGCCGTCCCCATATCGTCGAGGTTTGTCCCATCCCGGAGGTTGCCTATCAACGACGAGTTGTTCCGATTAACTGCCCGATATGGCGTTGCAGGAGTCTTGCTGTCTGTAGCGTTAGATGTTAATCGCTCAGCGTTGGCTGCTACCACCGTGACGTCGAGGACTTCCTCGTCCTATAGGCTGTCCTCCATCTCAGAGTTGTTCACAGCACTATCGCCAAGGGACGTGGCGGATAACATGCTTTCCGCATCGGAATCCTCCGCTTCCTCTTCTGGTAATTCGTTTTCCGGTTCCCCCGGAGCAGCCGAGAAGGCAGCGCGCTGAGCATCACCACGATATACGTGGATAACGATCTGGCCTACGCTGTAGTGTACTAGGCCATTGCACCTTTTGAGGGGCTCGATTGACTCTTTATTCATGGTGAACACTACCTGTCTGTCGGGCCCTACCGCATCCCCAACCAGATTGACACTCCAGTCATGCGTTGGCAGGGACGGATTCATTAGCCGTAGCATCCCGAGAATTCTCTCGGGTTCGTCAGGGATGGCCGGAATCCACGCCCTTGCCCTTGGACGAGCTGGAATGTCCTTCCAGTCGACCTCTATCTTTGCGCCCTTGTAGACTTCACCCAGCTTAGCAGCTGCTGCCTTGTACAGTGCTACGGTTTTTGCATCCTCGCATGCGAGTAATTTAATCTGACCCTGGTGCCAACCCGCATCCGTTACTCGCGCCGAACTACCCGTAAACTCTGGAGCAACATTGAGAAGAATGTTGCCGAGTTCATTTCGCACGTAACGCCACCGGTCCTTAGGGATGGCCAGACGGTCATTGCCTCGGTCAAGGACGCCTATAAGGATCCTGTCCTTGGTTACCTCAGCAAAGCTTAGTTTGCCCGCTCCAGGGGTATTCTGATGCCGCTTGGGAGGGGGATTTAACTCCAGGTCCGATCTCTGGCGCTTGAAAGGGTTAACTTTTAACCTCTTTGGCATGTAAGAATTTTGGAAATCCGGTATCACAGCTTTCGCTAGCTCTACCGATTTACTGGAATTCGGCGACAGCGATTCCTGCGGTACCCCTTCATACCTCTTCAGGATCTTTACAGCCAATCTTTTCTCGTGGTATGTGAAGCGGCGGGGAGATGTCTCCTGGGAGTGCGGACCCGTAGTTGCCATCGCGGTCGCTCTCCTTGCCGAAATCTCAGTTGCAGCTTCCTTCTCCTTCGAAACTCCGAGGCCAGGTCGTGAGACCGCTGCCACAGACGTAAAGATACTGGTTTTCATATCAGCGGTTGATGGGAGTTTAGCATCTGCCGTTGTCCGCTTAGTTGCGTTGGCAACCGCACTGGTGCTAGCTCCCATCAAGTCAATCTTAGTGGATAGAGGGTTGGTTGACCGACTCGTAGTTGCCATCGCTGACGATCCCCCCCTTGATTGTGGAACGGAGGTTGTCCTCCGGCGTTGTGGTTGCTTTCTCGCCTGTTCCTCCATAGCTCTCCTTTGCTGAGGAGTGAAATTTGGCGTTGTTTGTTTTTTAGGTTTATCGATTTTATTTGGGTTATTTGAGTTCATCTTGTTCGTACGACCCATCGCCGGACACGGCCAGCTTAGGGTCAAGGGAAGAGTAGGGGAAAATGTGTCGTCCGCCGCGGCAGAGCCCCGTACCGCGGTAAGGCCATGCTTACTCTCCGAGGCGACCCGGTATCAGAGAGGCTCCGTTCAAATACAGCCACGATTTGCCTCCCGGCTGCAAACGTCCAATGGGCACGGTTTCGCATAACACCCTGGATTGGGAGGGGGAAGATCTTTGTCGTCGCGCCAGAGAGGCTAGGCTGCTCTCGTGATGAAGTGCCGTACGGAGCTATGATCACAAGGGCAGCGTAGCCCTGTGGCTATCGACTTAAGCCCTCGTACCGCGGCAAGGTATCCACCCTTCACGAGGGAACATGTGGTAACATCAATATAAAACAGCTGATGTTTACTTTGAAAAATAAAAAAGCGAAAGTGCAATTGAACAAAATAAAGTGAAAATTAAACAAAAATAAATAAAACAAAGTGAAAATCAAACAAATAAATATTTATATAGTATTAATAAATCACAATAAAAACTGTGTATTCCCTGCAGGAGCTCGGGATGGTCTTTGCAAAAGGCCACAAACAACCGCAACTGCGCTGGGGTGGTGCGTGCATATTTTCTGTAAATAAAATAAACAATTTTTAACAAATTTCATAAAATATTTACCAAATTTACTTACTTGTTCATTTCCATTTTGCAGTCTTCTTCTTTTTGATAAACAAAAAACATATGGCAGGTGACTAGCCGGGTGGCTTTTCAATTCACCATACACACTGGTGAGTTTTTTTGCAATTAGAGCGTTACCATCTGCTCAGAATCGCAGCCACTTTATTTGGTAACGTATTTTAGGGAAAATTGTTTGCCGATGGCAATTTTACCGGTAACGCGCAGCATAGGGCTGTTAGTGATGTTTCATCTAAAGGTACAAAAGAATGTGTAAGGATAAAATCCATCAATCATTAACGTAACGTAACTTGTTACTGGCAAAGCACCTGTTAGCAGCAGCGCGCAGGTACGTGCGCAATATGGCGACCGTGCAGCGAGCCGGAGCCCGAGGTATAATGGCAAAAACGAAAGGTGGTTTTCGACAGAGTTCGAGTGGCGTAAGTACAAGCAACAAGTGATAGTGTGTGTGGTGGAAAAAAAGGTTTGCAAATTAAAATAAAAATTTATCTAAATTATAATGAAAAATAAACTCTACAGAAATAAAAATTTTAAATTTATACTAAATATAATAAAACAGCCTAATTTCTACAGAAATAATTTAAAACTTTTTCAACTTTAATAAAATAAAACTAATTGCTACAGAAATAATTGAAAAAGAGTCTTCTATTATAATAAAATAAAACTAATTTCTACAGAAATAATGCAACATAACTAAATGATCTAAGATCTACAGATACATACATATTTTAATACGAGCAACTAAATATACGGAAATAACTTAAAATCTACGAACATAATACATTAAACTAAAAAAGTACAGAAGTAAATTTTCAATAAAAAGGATATAACGTAAGCAAATAAAGCTACGAAAGTAAAACAAAATCTACGAATATAAATCTAAAAACTAAAAATACGGAAATAATAGAAATTTTAAATAGATATAATAGCAAATTCTAAAGGAAAAAGAAGTAAAATTAACGTTTTCAATCGTCAGTAAACTGTACGCATTAGCCAGCGCGATAACGGCGCCGAATCAAGAAAATAACGGCTTCATCGAGCCTCCACACAACAGTTAGCCACACACACTCAAAACGCCTTAAAACATATCGCCACACAATCGTCAAGCAGCAACAAATAACCAAGGGCTTCGGCAACAGCAGCAGCAGCACACCAAAAGAAGAAGCGGCAGCGGCAGCGTGATAGAAGCCGGCAGCAGAATAAGTATTTATGTCTACATATCGCTCATTTGCTGCAACGGTGTCATAACTCAAAAAACCCAAATTTTGAGTTAACATCACTAATATATCGGAAACAATATTTTTGATCAACTGACAAAGTTTTATATCCAAGGTTTTAACATTTCACGCAGCATCGCGATAGAAGCCTTTGCTTTAATTACATATCCCATATAAATATATGTACATTAATTCAAAAACTAAAAATGCGTTTTCTCTGATATCAAATTTTTTGAGTTATGACGACGTTGCAGCAAATGAGCGATATGTAGTTTTTTTCACTTACGGTTTTTTCTGCTTATGTGCATGTAAATATTTAGGACATTTTATTTTATTTCTTTTACAATTTATATTTTAAATTTTTCTCGTTTTGATAATTACACATATATTTTATTATATACATAAATTATTTTAATTATTTTACATATATTATATTATACATATGTTATTAATATATATGTTTGTTATTACACATATATATTATAATTTTCAAATCGATTAGAATTTTTCCTTCAATTCAATTTTTCAATTTAAATTTTTCTTATTTTTCAATTTAAATTTTTTTTTTTTTTTCAAATTTTGGATTTTTTTTGAAACGGTGGTTCCGCATAACCGAATACACATTTTTTGCGATAAACGGTGGTCCTGTATAACAACCAAATATATACTTTTTTGATTACACGGTGCTACTGTATAACAACCAAATATATACATTTTGAATAAAAACGGTGCGTCCGTTTCCATAGCCCAATCCATACATTCATCAATACTTTGCATTTTAAATTTTTTCAGTCAATAATAAAACAAATCAATAGTTTTTCAGTTAAATAGATTTTTGTGCCTTTTTGTGAATCGCCTCGTTGTTACTTAAATTAAAATTTCATTTTGCCTAAAATAAACTTAAATACAATTTCAGTCATTTTAAATTTCGAACAACTCTAAAGCCTCAAAGAGTTTTCTCAAGTTAAAATTTTTCCAAATATATTTAATATAGTTGATTTAAAGTCAGTTCAATTCAAATTGTTCTTAAGTTCATATGGAACTTAGGAGCAATAAATAAAACAGTTTCCAGGAATTCCAGGTCCGACTCCGATTCCGAATCCATAAATTCAAATTCAGGCTCTAGCAGTTCACCTGCATCATCGACCTCTACGGTCATAAATCAGGAAAATAGGCTTCCATTGTCGCAAGACTTTGCCGGTTTCGGAGACTCAAATAATGTTAGCCAAAATTCTTCAAATATAAACTATAATCTTAACGATCAAAACAGTGATAATTTAAAATCAAATTTTTTCAATCACCTTTCGGATCTGAACGATCAAAACATGGCAACACCAGAGCAAAAGAAATCCTTCATTAGCATGTGTGCTACTATTATACGAGAAAACTATAGCGGTGATCCTCTATCACTAGAATCACTTATACATAAAATTACATTAATAGAAGATTTAACAGATGAAAATTTAACTACAACTTTTATAGCATTTTTGAAATCCAAACTTGAGGATAAAGCGGGGCTTTATAAAGTGAATGCGTGTTTAGCACTTGTAGTGGTGTGACTTTCAAATCATATTATAATTAATTTTTAATTTTTGGTTTGTTGTCGCATACCCTGCTCGGCGAGACCTATCGATACATATCAAATTTTATATACCTTAGAATTGTGGTTATTGCAGAAAAGGGAGAAAACTGTTAAGCATTGCGCATTTATATATAATAGATTATTTTATCTTCTATTTTTTTTTCTTTGTGTTTAATTTAATTTCATTTCATTTCATTTCATTTCATTTCATTTCATTTCATTTCATTTCATTTCATTTTATTTTATTTTATTTTAGTTTATTTTAGTTTATTTTATTTTATTTTTATTTTATTTTATTATATTTTATTTTATTTGACTTTATTTTATTTTATTTTTTTATTTTATTTTAGTTTAGTTTATGTTATTTTATTTTATTTTATGTTATTTTATTTTATTTTATTTTATCTTATTTTATTTTATTTTATTTTATTTTATCTTATTTTATTTTATTTTGTTTTATTTTATTTTATTTTATTTTATGTTACTTTATTTTATTTTTTGTTACTTTATTTTATTTTATGCTATTTTATTTTTTTTATTTTATTTTATTTTATGTTATTTTATTTTATTTTATCTTATTCTATTTTATTTTATCTTATTTTATTTTATTTTATCTTATTTTTTTTCTTTTTTTCTTTTATTATTTTATTTAATTTTTTTTTTTTGCTTCTCTGACTACCTACCCACAGATTTTGTTTTTGTAAACACTTTGTGTAAGCGCCATGAAGTTGACGAGCTCGTGCTTATTATAGTAAACAAAACAACTCTCGTTTTCAGCAACAGCAATCAATGCAAGTTTTCATGACTACACACACAATTGCAATGAATGCAAACACAACAATGCAAGTGGTAATACCTACGTACATTCACACATAACAGCGGCTCTATAAGGTGAATGCGTGTTTAGCATTTCATAATATAATTAATTTTTTTTAATTTTTGGTTTGTTGTCGCACACCCTGCTCGGCGAGACATATCGATACATACCAAATTTTATATACCTTAGAATTGTGGTTATTGCAAAAAAGGGAGAAACCTGTTATGTTTGCGCATTTATAGATTATTTAACATAACAGGTGTAACAACAGATACGGTTTCAGCATTAGGCACAATAGATACAAATTTTAAGTAGTAAACGAGGACTTTAACATACCTTCTGACGGAATACTCGGCAAAGATTTTTTAAAAACATATAAGTGCATAATCGACTATGCAAGCAATAGCATCACAATTAGCATTGGCACAGAAAATCATAGTATTAAAATTTTACACGGTACGACTATTAATTCTTTAGTAATTCCTCCTAGATGTGAAGTTTATCGTTTATTTAACTTGGAAAAGTCAGAAAATCCTGTTTTTGTAGACTCGCAAGAAAATTGTAGCGGCGTTTTTATGGCAAAGTGCATTGTTGACACCATTTGAATATTACAAATGAGGTGAAATATGTCAACAATTGCAAAATAATTACCGAAGAAATTATCAACTACAACGTCTACAAAATCAAGGACACTTCAGATAATCCAAAACGTTTAGAAGAATTAAAAAGTATTTTACAAAAACAATTGCCAAACTATGCCAAATGCCAATTGCTCGATTTATGCCTTAAATATGCCGATGTATTTGCGTTAAAAACAGACCGCATGACTCTTAACAGCTTTTACGAACAAAAACTACGACTAACAGACAACATACCAGTTTACATTAAAAACTATCGCATGCCTTATTCACAACGCGAAGAAATTAATAAACAGGTGGATAATTTACTAAAAAATTATTTAATTGAGCCAAGTTTTTCAAATTACAATAGCCCACTAATTTTAGTACCGAAAAAAGATCCCACAGGTCAAAAGTTATATCGTATGTGCGTAGATTTCAGAGCGGTCAATAAAAAACTTATAGCTGACAAATTTCCGCTAGTACGCGTTGACGATATACTTGACAACCTTGGCAGAGCCAAATATTACTCGACTATAAATCTTTTTTCCGGTTTTCATCAAATTCCATTAAATTCTAACTCAAGAGATGTAACTTAATTTAGTACTGACAGAGGAGCTTTTCGTTGGAAAGTCTTACCTTTTGGCTTAAATATAGCACCCAACTCTTTTTCGCGTATGATGTCACTAGCATTTTCAGGCATCGCGCCTAATCAAGCTTTGTATATCGATGATATAATTGTTATAGGTTGCAGTGAGACACATCATTTTAAAAATTTAGAAAAAGTGTTTGAAACATGTAGAAAATTCAATTTAAAGCTAAATCCCATCAAATGTAATTTCCTGCGTTCGGAAGTAACTTTCCTAGGCCATATATGCACGTCGAAAGGTTTGCTGCCAGACGATTCTAAAATAATTGCGATTAAAAAATATACAAGGCCAAATGACAAAGATGCCGTTCGGCGCTTTGTTGCTTTCGCAAATTATTATAGACGATTTATACCGCAATTCGCATTACTGGCAGCACCTCTCAGCCGGCTAAGTAGGAAAAAGGTAGAATTTGTTTGGGATGAAGCGTGTGAAACAGCTTTTTCAAAACTAAAATCTGCATTAATTTCTCCTCAACTTTTACAATCACCCCTATTACGGTTGTCAACGGCAACCATCACTTCGTATCGCCATCGACATCGTGTCGTATCAACATTATGTCCCGTCAATGCATAAAAGGTATTTACTAACACAATGTATTGATGTTGACGTGATATCGATAATTTCATAGAAAAACTACGATCGCTATATTTTTGACAGTTGTTTGTTTACGATTTGTGCTTCGTTTATTTATTTTGTTGATCTAAAATATAGACCTTTAAATGTATTTTTTTTCGGACAGCGAAACTTCGACTGATGACGAGTGCAAGGAGATGTTAATTCTCCGAAGAAAATTGATGCGGCAAAGGTCTGAAATTTTCGATTTGCCAGATAGGAAGTAGGTATTATTGCTGATTTTCTGTAGTGCACGATTCTCCATTCCGGGCAAAATGTAAAGAACTTATTATTATAATTGTAATATTTAATTTATTTTAGATTTGTTGATTACTTTCGATTAAGTAAGGCTGCGTTTACCTACGTTCTGGAGCAAATAGAGCCGTCAATGAAAATAGGGAAGCGTTCAACATTTATTTCAAATAAAATAAAGTTAGCAACAACATTGCGTTTTTTGGCCCAAGGATCATACCAATTATGTGTTGGCAATGACTTCAATTTAGCCTTATCACAGCCCACCGTCTCTGCAATATTAACAGAAACGCTAGAAGTTTTGGAACAGATAATATGCCCCCTTTTTATTAACTTCGAAATGTCCGACGAGGAGCAAAAGGAAGCCAAAAGGTATTTTTTTGAGAAAGCAGGGTTCCCTGGCGTGATTGGTTGCGTGGATGGAACGCACATTAAAATTTCGCCGCCCAGTAAATTAGAACAAGGCTTTTATTTCAACCGAAAAGGATTCTTCAGCCTTAATGCAATGATTGTATGTATACATTTTATCATTGGTTTATTGAAATAATTTTGCTAAATTTTACTTTTAGATTTGTGATCATAAAATGAGAATCCGTTATTTGGATGCTCGATATGCAGGTTCATCTCATGATTCTCTTGTGTGGAACATTAGTTCTGCAAAACAAGTTTTAGGAGAACGTTACGATACTGGTGTGCGTAGCACTTGGCTATTAGGTAAAAACATATAACATACAATTTTAATTGAATAAAAAAATAATAATTATAAAAAAAAAACTATTTAAAGGTGATGCAGGCTACCCTTTGGAACCTTATTTAATGACGCCCTATAGGTCAGCTTCAGAGGGAAGTGCTGAAGCCGTTTACAACACCAAACATTCGAAAACAAGAAACCTTATAGAGAGAACCATTGGAGTGCTGAAAAATCGATTTCGTTGCTTACTCGGTGCTCGTCAGCTACACTATAAGCCGGAAAAAGCAACACAAATCGCTAACGTTTGTGCTGCCTTGCATAAAGTTTGCATTAAATATAATGTAGACATATCAAGCCATGATGAACCATCCGAAGATGAAAATACCCCAGATATGATTGAAGTTGATGTGTCCGAAAACTCACAAAACCTGGAAGCTTCGCAAATACGGCAAGAAATAAAAGAAAGTTTTTGGTAATTAATATATGTATATTAAAAACTTTTTATGTTTGTATTTTTTTATGCAGCATATCATAAACAAAATAATTCAATTCAATTACTTAATTCTAAAAAATAAACAAAACTATGCTTTCTTAGCATATAAGGTACAAAAACAAAATAATTCAATTCAATTACTTAATTCTAAAAAATAAACAAAACTATGCTTTCTTAGCATATAAGGTACAAAAACAAAATAATTCAATTCAATTACTTAATTCTAAAAAATAAACAAAACTATGCTTTCTTAGCATATAAGGTACAAAAACAAAATAATTCAATTCAATTACTTAATTCTAAAAAATAAACAAAACTATGCTTTCTTAGCATATAAGGTACAAAAACAAAATAATTCAATTCAATTACTTAATTCTAAAAAATAAACAAAACTATGCTTTCTTAGCATATAAGGTACAAAAACAAAATAATTCAATTCAATTACTTAATTCTAAAAAATAAACAAAACTATGCTTTCTTAGCATATAAGGTACAAAAACAAAATAATTCAATTCAATTACTTAATTCTAAAAAATAAACAAAACTATGCTTTCTTAGCATATAAGGTACAAAAACAAGTCTAAAATCTTAAATTTATAAAAAGTAAAACAGGTATTCTTGAGCGCAGCCCGATTTCATTTCAAAATTATCTAGGAAGATCCAGCTTCTTTATCTCTTCTAATTTTTACTATATCAAGTTCAACCTGCTTTATTTGCAGTTTCACGCTATGAAGCCTCTCCTCTCTTTCTTCCTGCCTTTGCATAATTTTTAATTTTTCGCGCTCTATTTCTATCATCTTCTCCGACGTGTCATATTGAATATTTTCTATGGAATTTATATTGTTTCCAATTTCCTCAAGAGTTGAACACATTTTTGTCAGCACACTCTCCTGCATTGCGGTGTGGTTTTGCAATAAGTGCTGTTTCTGTCTGTGCTGGCGGTTACGACTCCTCTTGCTGGTACAAGGAGGCGAATTTAAATTGTGCCCAGCATTTGGATTTTCGTTCTCCGTAGCACTTTCATACTCTGCAGGTTCCTCTTCTTCCGCAGGTACACTATCGGCGGTGGTGTTGGCGTCACAGTTGTCAAACTCCATCGCTTCGTCATGTGACAATTGATTTGGAGAGCTGTCTCGTTCCAAAATTTGGCTACTTGTCGTTGCACGCTCGCGAACACCATGTGCCACTCCTTTCGGGTTGAGCTGCTTGCCAAATTGAAGAAGATTGGAAACCTCCTCCTCCAGTGGGCTTAGCACCAATTGCCTGTAGCCTCCCCCTCCTGTGGCATGGCACTCATTTTTGTTATGGACTTCCTTCCTTTTGACTTTGCATTTAAAGTCTCTCCATACCTGGAATTTCATAAAAAAGTTAAACTATATACGTAGTAAAATACGTAGATTTTTTTTACCTTTTGCCAACCTTCAGCATCCCTGAGTGGTGGCCCGAGAGCATTCAATTTTGTTGCAATGCCTTGCCATTGTGCCTTAAAATTCATTGGAACTGCCCCCCTTGTAAACCCCTTGGCAAGCGCTGGATTCTTTTTCAGTTCTGCAAACTGATTATTGTTGGTTATTTTGACCATTTTCTGCAATTTAAATAAAAATGAATAAATAACATGTATTTGAATAAATAAAGCTTATTTTTACCAATTTTTAGTAGCCGAATTGTGTATTGTCGCGCTTGTCGTCACCAAAAGCTATGTTGACAAATTTCGCGTCGCGTCACGTCAACACAAATTTAACATTGTTTTAGCAAATACCTAAACAGCATCAACACCTGCCAATAGTTATCGACTTTGACAGTGTCGATACCAATTCACTAGCGTCGACACTATTTGTATCACTATTGACAACCGTAATAGGGGTGAATATCCTGATTTTAGTAAAGAGTTTATAATAACAGTTGACGCGTCAAATTTGGATGTGGTGCTATATTGAATCAAAAGCACGAAGATGCTGACTTACCAACAAAACAGAACAGAAAGAAGCTATCATTGAGTTAAACTTTTGGCAATATATTTTGCAATTAAACAATTTCGTCCGCACGTTTACGGTACACATTTCTTAGTAAAATCAGATCACACACCTTTAGTTTACCTTTTTAACATGAAAGATCCGTCATCAAAACTAACACGAATAAGGTTAGAACTTTCAGAGTATAATTTCACGATAGAATACGTTAAAGGCAATTCGAATGTTGTAGCTGATGCACTTTCGCCAATAACAATTGACGAAACAAGTTTTAGCGGTGATAACAAGGTCGAAGTCGAAACAGGCGAAAGTGCAAGGCGACGACAAAATACAAATAGACGGAAGTAACGAAACACACTCAGTACAGGTTTATGACAGATTCTCGTACGATTTTTCAAAAAACAGGTGGGCAGTTAAGAGCTTTGAACCGTATAAGGCTGCCAGGCCGGACGGGATTATCCCCGCGCAACACGTTGGAGACATCAGCTAAATGGCTGGTATTTCTCTTCACAGCCTGCATGGCTCTCAACCACATTCCGGGCTCCTGGAGAAGCGCCGCGGTAGTGTTTATCCCTAAGGCTGGGAAGGCATCCCACTACGAGCCAAAAGATTACAGACCGATCAGTCTCTCGTCCTTTGTACTCAAAACCTTTGAGAGGATATTAAGCGACTACCTCTCAACGACTATTGATAGCAACCTTATCTCTAGCTATCAGCATGCATACACCAAGAGTAAATCAACAAAAACTGCTCTGCACAGCCTAGTATCTGTCATTGAGAAATCGCTGTGTGAAAAGGACTACTGTCTCGTGGCCTTCTTAGACATTGAGGGGGCTTTCAACAATATAAGCCCGGAGGCGATCAACTCCGCTCTAACTAATCTGGGTGTAGATAGACCTCTAACTGGTTTAATTGACCAACTTCTAAGAGGAAGGAAAATAGCTTCTTCACTTGGTACGGTTGAGTTATCACGCTATGTCACAAGGGGAACGCCCCAGGGTGGTGTTCTTTCCCCGCTTTTATGGAACCTCACAGTCAACTCGTTGCATACGCAGACGATTTAGCTATTGCATTCAGAGGCAAGTTCCCACAAACTTTGTGTGACCTGATGCAGTTTCAACGTGATCCTCGTCAGCATGATGTCCCTGTCGATGGTATCAAAAGCTCTTTTAAGATCAAGAAAAACTGAAACTGCTGTTTGTTTACTGGACATGCTTTCTTTCCACTCTGCTATTACCAAGTTGAGTGCAGTTTCACAGGAGTGCTTAGACCTGAATCCCGATTGTTCGCTTATAATAATTTCGTGTTCATTAAGATATTCCAGTAGCTGCTCTTTTACAATGCTTTCCATAAGTTTCTCATCGCTAGGCAGTTTGTTGATCGGTCGTATCTCATCAGGTTTCACTGTTCCTTTAACTTTTTCTACTGGCACAATTATAGAGGTCTTCCAGCACTCCGGGAAAACACCACTGTCAAAGCTTTCATTCACAATACACGCATATGCGGGAGCCAGGTACTCCGTGCTGTCCTTAATTACGCCTTCTGCCAATAGTTTTTTTCCACCATACTTATTTTTCAATCTCTTCGTTGCTTGCATAATCTGTTCAACATTTATATGTTTAAATTGAAATGGGCATCTATTTATGTCGTTGTGTGCTTCGCCTGGTATAATATTCTCGATGCTGTTACTAATTGTTTCAACACTTTCCACAAAATATTGGTTGAGTTGATTGGCAATTTCACTGTCTTCCTCGATGAAAATGTTATTGTAGAATACTCGTTTTATTTGAGATGTTTCATTGTTCATGTTGACTGCTTCTTTGAGACATTTCCACATTAGCCGTTGATTATCACAATTATTATTGATTCTATTTTCCATATATTTTTTCTCTTTAATCTTCACCATTTTTTTGTAATATCGTTTGATATCAATATAATTTACCCATATATTTGGTCTTAATGCCAGTTTGTAATGTTCGAATTTCACTTTGTTCAACTCAGTTAGCTCGTGGTCGTACCATTTATTCATAAGTTTAATTTGTACTCGTTTTTCAAATGTTAATACTTCCATTATTTCACTCAAGACATTGTGTATTAATTGGATTTTCTGTCCGATATCGCAGTTCGATAGTTCTGCTATATTGAAGTTCCTTAGGTTATTTATCAGGTTTTCTTTTGTGTAGTTATCCCGGCACAGGCGATTTTCATACACTCTCATTTTATAACATCTTGAGGTTGGCATTTTGAAACAGATTGTCTCATGGTCTGATATCTTATGCTTCTCGAGATGTTGTACTTTAATGTTATCACTATTACTAAACAGAAGGTCTATTTTGGTTTGAGATGACTCGGTGATTCTCGTGTTAAAATCAATTAGTTGCTGCATAGATGCTGCTGCGAACGTATTAGTAAGCTGGTTCGAGTGAGAAGATTGGGTATTTACATTTATGTTGAAGTCACCGATAACTATATTGTTTAAATTTTCACTGAAGTGTTCATCGATTATTTCTCCCATATAGTTTATAAATTCAGTGTGGCTCGCATTTGGCGAATGTTATACTACGCCGATTTGCCAGTTAATCGGGCTTTTTATTGTTTTAATCACATAATCCATACGTTGTTGTTTACACTGTTTTTATATATTACTTTAAAGTCGATCTGTTTATGTATATATACTATAAGGACACCACCTGTATGACGACTATGTGAATCACACCTGATATGGTTATATCCAACGATATTTAGCTCTGCCTCAGTTACATTTCTGGTGGTATGTGTCTCAGCACATAAAACTATATTTGGGCTTTCCTTCTCTATCATTACTTCAAATTCACCTTTGTTTGCTGTAATACTATTTGTGTTTAAGTAGATACACTTTATTTCGTTCTTATCTTTATTATTGTTTATTTTGTTTTGCTTACTTATACCATCGACTACTTCGTCATCTGTTAGTGGCTAATACCCAAGCTTCTGCATCTTTATATGCAATTTATTCACATAGCATGGACAATCCCTATCGAATGTGTCATGATTTATGTCTAATGGCAGTTTATATTTTTCTTTGGCTATAATACAATTAATGCGCTTGTTTATTGGACTTTTCTCACACGTTTTTGAGTTGTGTTTTCCATGGCATTTATGAAAAGCTTCGTAATTATTACAGTTTGTAGCTTTGTGATTAAATCCTTTACATTTATAACATCGTAGTACATTTATTGCATCGTACACTCTACATCTTTCCCAGCCGACATTTAATCTCTCTGCTGTGAGAACTTTAGTATAATTCTCCTTTTCAATTTCAATAATAGCATATAGACCACTGAATTATCTCGTTTTCTTTCTAGGATCTTAACAACATTTAACGAACTTTCGCTGATATCTTCATTTTGTTTTTTATCTTATCAATCAACACTTTGTTGTCATATTTAAAATTAAGACCCTTGATTATAAAGGTTGGGTGAATCACTTCTGGCACTTTCAAAGAGTATTCTTTCCCAAATTTGATTTTTTCACGTTCATCGTTATTTTCACTATGGATAACCACCACTCCATAATTTTTGTTGCAATATTCGATATTTTTAGATTTTCCGGATCTACTTTGCTGTTTATGTCCTCTTTTGTTTTACTACCTGTTTGTTTTTCTTTGGGTTTCACAATTATGGCTACGCCATTTTTTAGGTGAGGTATTTCACTTTTTTTAGCATTGAATTTCATAGCATCGGCGTATGATTTTTGTACACTACTATTGTTGCTGCTTATTTTTTGCACTTCACTGTATACTTTCTCATTATCTTTGTTGATCAACTCAGTTTTGCTTTTCACTTCTTCTACCATTTCATATAAGCTTTTCATATCTCCAATTTTCTTCTCAAAGAGCTTTTGTGTTTTCTCCATTCTCTCTACTCGTTTGGTGTAACGGCTCTCAACAGCTTCCAGCAAAGCTTTTATCTCACTTTGACTTTCCTTCATCACTTCTTCAAACTCATTCTTATACTCATTCAATATCGAGCCATTTTTTTGTACACTCATTTGCATGTCTTGTAGCACCGTATCCACATTTTGTATGTATCATCACACATCAGCCGCACCGTACTGTTTGGCACGCCAAGAACTTTGTTGCTATATTTGTCGACACCTGCACATGAGAGTGTTTAATGAAACACTTTACCACAAACTCCCTCACATCTTATACCACTCTCTCCCCTAATGTGGGACTTACACGTCGCACACACACTCATTTACTCTGTTTGAGCTTTTCCAGTTTGTTTATATTTCCCGTTTTTCTCTATATGTATCGTTGACAACGATTTTAATTACTGTGAGATTTTCAAAATTACTTTACTTTAATTTCAAATAAAAAACATTTATTCACTTTATGAGTCTCTATCTCGTATATGTAGCACTTTAGCAAATACTTAGCTTGGTTTAACCATTTGTTTACACAACAATCGGAGAGCGAAAATAAACACGTCCACTCAAACAAAGCTTGCTCTATCTTAGCCTCAATTTGATTCAGAAATGATCCCGTACTGAACCTTGTACCGAAACACCACTTTAAAATTTTTGAGATAGTACCCATCCCTAAGCTCCTCACAATGTCAGTTACTTTTCCTGTTAGATATCTTTCAAGTTAGTATCTAAAGTAACTGCAGTTAGTAACCGAAGAGTAACTCGATACAGAAGTTACTGGATAGAGAAGTATCTTTGGTATCTGGAAAACAAAAGTAACTCGATACAAAAATATCTTTGGTATAGGTTAGGTTAGGTTCAAGTGGCTGCCGCAGAGGCACACTTAGGCCAGTTTTGAAAGGCCCGATGTGATACCACCAACACAAGGAAAGTCAGTCCCGGGATTTTCCACATAGCAGAATCCCGGGACTGACACTCCTAAACCGACACCGTTACTCCTCCTCGAACCACTTAGATGACTTTATGAAGGCCATCAAGTCCTTTATGTCCAGTTCCGCGATCTGGCTTAGGCTATCTAGGAACGGAACTCCCAAAAAGCGCGTTCTCGCGCCGCTTAAAGCCGGACAGTTGCAGATGAGGTGCTCCACTGTTTCCTCCTCCTCATCATCTTTGCAACTCCTGCAGCATCATCGGTAAGGCACACCTAGCCTTTCTGCATGCCTACCAATGAGGCAGTGACCGGTTAATACCCCTGTCAATATGCAGATTTCCCTCCTAGTTAGGGCATAAATGCGTCTAGACGTTTTAAGATCCCATTTTGGCCAGGTTTGCTTCGATATCCGACACCCTGGGGATTGCAGCCATCTTTCGTTGGCTTGACGGAGTGTGTGCTCCTTCAGCATTAGTTTGCATGTGGCAAACGGCATACCTAAGCGCTCTTTATCCTGAAGAACCTGCTTGGTAGTGCCCTGCCTGGCAAGCTCGTCTGCCTTACAGTTTCCCTCAATGTCCCTATGCCCCGGGACCCATATGAGGTTTACGCGGTTCTGTTGGGCCATCTCCTGAAGAGATCGACGACAGCTGAGCGTCAGTTCAGAGTTGAACGTGTATGAGCCAAGGGATTTGATGGCCGCTTGGCTATCGCAGAAAATAGCGATATCTTCTCCGATAACACGTTTGCTTAACCAGGCCGCGGCGTCCAGGATTGCAGAGACTTCCGCCTGGAAGACGCTACAATGATCAGGGAGTCTGAAGGAGAGCTCAGGGTCCAAATCCCTTGAATAAACCCCTCCTCCAACTCTGCCGTCCAACTTCGAGCCGTCGGTGTATATGGAAGTGCCACCATTTGTTTCGGGACACCAATCCGTCCTCTCCCAGTCTTCTCAGCTTGGAATGTTTATTTTGAAACAGCTATCCCCGACTGTAGTGGTCGCACAACGATCTGTGCTTAGAGGGAGAAAGCTGTAAGATTCCAGAATACTGGAGTGTCCAATAGTACCCGCACCCCAACTGGAGCTTTCCCTTAGGCGCAGAGCTGATGCCGCCGCTGACCGAAACCCTTCCAGATCAAGTGGCAAAATGCCCAGAATGACCTGGAGGGCTTCGTTGGGCGTTGTCCTTAGCGCACCGCTTATACAGATCATATTGGATCTATGGACTTTCCGCAACAGATTCAGGTATGTTGCCTTGCTCAGCGCAGGCCACCATACGACGACTCCATACAGCATGATTGGGCGAATGATGGCCGTGTAGATCCAACTGCATACTCTAGGGCTGAGCCCCCATTTTTTGCCAATGGGTTTTTTGCATGTGTAAAGAGCGATGCAAGCTTTCTTCTGGCGCTGAAGAACATTCTCCTTTCAATTCAATTTCATGTCCAGAACTATGCCTAGAAAATTGGCCTTATCCGACAAGCCCAGGCGCGTACCATCTACTTCTGGTAGGCTTAGTGGCGGTATTTGGTACCGGTTGGTGAAGAGGACAAGTTCCACTTTCCCCGGGTTGATACTAAGTCCGCAGCGAGAGGACCACGTCGAAACTTCTCGCAGTGCTACTTGCATCAGGTCACACATAGTTTGTGGGAACTTGCCTCTGAATGCAATAGCTAAATCGTCTGCGTATGCCACTATCTGTGGTTGAGAGCCAGGCAGGCTGTGAAGAGAAATACCAGCGTGTTTATAAGTTGCGCGGGGATAATCCCGTCCGGCCCGGCAGCCTTATACGATTCAAAGCTCTTAGCTGCCCACCTTACCCTTTCCTCAGTGATGGGTATATTTACTGCCAGGTTTGCTGCAGGTGCTAGTGGTGCGTCATGCAGATTCCTCGGAAAATGTGTATTCAAGAGCAGCTCAAGGGTTTCCTCTTCCGTGCTGGTCCAGGATCCGCAGGTGTTCGCAAATACCTGATGGCTGTTTGACTTTTCGAGAGGACTCGTCTAAGTCTCGCTGTGTCGTCGACCTTTTCGACGCCAGTGCAGAAATTTCTCCACGAGGTTCTATTCGCCTGTCTCAGAGCTTTTTTGTAGGTCCTTAGTTTAGCTTTATATTCGTGCCAATGAGGCTCAGAGCCGAGGCTCATGGCCTTGTTAAATTGTTTCCGGCATGATTTGCGGAGCGAGACCAAATCGTAGGACCACCAATTTGGCCTGTGTTTACCGCGTGGTTTTGGCACTGGACAAGCCTGTCCTAGAGCATTTGAGAGCGCCGATGTAAATGTAGTAACCAGATCCTCCAGCTCCTCTACTGATGAGGAGGCTTGTGAGGGCAGTACTGGTAGGTATCTGTCTAATATTTCATTGTGTAACTGCCAATTAGTGTTACGTGGATTGCGCTTCATGATTGGTTGTTTTACAATAAAGTCTAAATCCATTTCTATTTAACGGTGGTCGGAGAATGAATGTTCTTCCAGAACCCGCCATTTTCTGACCCACTCATAAGCGCCTTCACTACAGATAGTGAGGTCTATGACCTCCCTGCGGGTCTTAGTGATAAAAGTAGGCTCATTACCCACGTTGCAAATTACCAGGTTGGTTGTTAAGAGGTTGTTGTTGTTGTTGTTGTTGTTGTTAACAATGCATTGCCCTGACTAGAGTGTATGATCATTCCGAAGATCTTCATCAAGCTCTTCTAAGGGGAGTCCAAGGAAACGTGCAGTTTCAACAGGGTTTGTCCAGAGGGACAGAGGGGTTAGAAGAGTAGGTTCAGATGAAAAATTGAAGAGATGTAGAGTATCATGGGGGGTCCTACCACATGCAGGGCATGTATTTAAGATTATATCTTTAAGTCTGGATAAGTAGGAGTTTAACCTTACACTATATCCAGACCTAAGCTGTGCCAAGGAAACTCTTGTCTCCCTTGGTAAGGTGCTTTCTTCTTCAGCAATATCCGGTGGAGGACTGTTCAGAACGGGATTCACAGGTAGAGATCCGCCAAAAGTGTCTACCGACTCGGTGTGGATGTCGGTTAGAGCCCGTTTATGATTCTGCAGATCAAACGGCAAGGTAATATGATGCCGGATCTCATCATAATGCTTACGGAGATGTCTCCTTATGTCTCTCGGGGGCGGATCTATGTCCAAAAGATGACGGTTTGGATGTGCTGGCTTGTGGCAGTTCAGAAGGAATTGCCTGCTCAGCATTTCCGCATGCTCTTTTACATTGAGCAGTTTTGCCTCCTGATGGAGGTGAGACTCGGAAGACATGAGGAGACATCCCGTAGCAGTTCTGATGGCAGTATTTTGGCAGACTTGTAACTTCGTCCAGTTGGTGTTATGTACATTAGGCGACCATATGGGCGCAGCATAGTCAAAGACTGGTCGGCCAATGGCCTTATATGTAGTCAGCAACGTTTCTTTGTCTTTTCCCCAAGTACTGCCGGCAAGTGACTTGAGGATCTTGTTGCGACCACGTACCTTTGAGACCATTGCAGACACATGACCAGCAAATGAGAAAGTATTATCCAGTGTCATCCCTAATAACTTTGGGTGGCTGACAGTTGGTAGCTTAGTGCCATCAACGAAAATGTCTAATTCATTTCTCACCTGGTGCGTCCATGTCGTAAAAAGCGTCGCCGTTGATTTTGTCGGAGATATTGTCAGATCTCGCTCAGTGAAAAACCTGGAAAGGTCGCAGAGGTAACCATTGATTCTCGTACAGAGTTCATCAGTATAGGGGCCCTTCCCCGTCGCCATTATTGTACAGTCGTCGGCATATGAAACGACGGAGACGCCCTCTGGTGGTGGGGGCATCTTCGATAGATAGAAATTAAACAGTGTCGGGGATAGGACACCACCCTGTGGCACCCTCTGTCTAATACGTCTAGGTTTTGATGTTGCGTTTCTAAAGTTAACCGACGCCTGCCGTCCATTCAAATAATTAGCGGTCCATCTCTTTAAACCATCAGGTATCTGTGTCTCAAACAGATCTTGTATGAGAGTGGCATGGTTGACTGTGTCAAAAGCTTTCGACAGGTCAAGTGCCACTAACACAGTCTTGTGATTTGGTTGGTTTTGATTTAGGCCGCTATTTATTTGAGTTGTAATGGCATTGAGTGCGGTGGTGGTGCTGTGCAGCTTACGGAAGCCATGTTGATGACTAGCCAGGTGCAGATTTGCAGTATAATACGGGAGCGAAATGGACTCTAGCGTCTTCACTACCGGTGACAAAAGTGATATAGGACGATATGAATCGGCCTAGATGTTTCAGCATCTTCATGGCAATGCCGTCGGGGCCGATGGATTTTGAGGGCTTAGCCTGTCTGATGGCTTCCTTGACCTCTGAGGCAGTGATGACAATGGGCGTATTTTGGTTTTTATATTTACGCGCCTGTCGCATGGTTCTACGTTTAGCTCTATCGGGCGGGGAATATAGTACAAATTGTCTACAGAAGGAGTTCGCACATCCCCTAGGGTCCTTCTTCACCCTGTCACCGAAAGTAATATCTACTTTATCCTTGTGTTGCGTTGGATTAGATAGAGCTTTGGCCGTAGTCCATAATTTGCCAACACCATCAGAGAGGTTGCATTGCTCTAGGTGTTGTTTCCATTTGGCCAGTTTATGTTTATCGACCAACTTACGCTTTGAGATCCTTTATACGGGGGTCTGCGGGATTGAGACTTCGCACTTCATCTCTTTCTCTAGCCATGGCCGCTGCCTCCGCGGGGAAATTTGATCTTATTTGAGATATTCGACCCACAGGAATGAAGCGTTTAGAGGCCGAGTCAATGATGTTGCGGAAGTCTCGTTCGCCTTTGCGTACGTCCGTAGGAATGGATAGAGCAGCCAAGGATTCGTCCGTATATGTCTGAAAACTGTCCCAGTCCGCCTTGGTAAAGTTAATATATGTACCATGCTCAGGTGTAATAAAGTCCGTCGGTAATTCGATGGTAATGACTATTGGGAGATGGTCAGACGCCAACGTGAGTATGGGTCGCCAATTGGTGTTGTTCAATAGTCCTGCACTTACGATAGAAATATCTGGCGAACTATAGCAGTTACCCGATACTCTCGTTGGGGCGTCTCCGTTCAATGTACAGAAAGCCGTATCATCTATTTGTTCTGCAAGTACATGCCCCCTATTGTCTGCTGGCAAGTTTGAGTGCCACATGTCGTGGTGCGCATTGAAGTCGCCCAGGATCACGCGGTTATCTCCTCGTAATAGCAAGCTAATGTCGGGGTGATAACCGGTGGGGCAACTTGAGACAGGGGGTATGTAGATATTAATGATTTGCAGATCGACATCTCCTGTACGGATGGTAATACCTTGGCTTTCTAAGATATCATCCGTTCCTTCGATGTCGGTATCAAATAGATGATACTGTACAGAGTTGTGCGTTATGAACGCTAGACCACCTCCCAGACCTCCTGTTACTCTATGACGGTCTTTCCGGTGGATGTTATATCCGCCATAGGTAATGAGGTCCGACCTAGGACTGAACTTGGTTTCTTGGACTGCGGCAAGTTTTATGTCATATTGCGTCATCAAATTAGTTATCTCTGCGATCCTACCAGTTAATCCGTTACAGTCGTGCTGTAAGATTTGGAAGTGCGCCGGTGGGGTCGATGTCGAGTTAACCATAGGCGTGAGAGACGGATGTGTTCGCCCAGGTGTTGGTAGGCTAAGACCAAGGCTGTGCCTCAGCCTGGTTAGCTGTGGACCCGGTGTAGCCGGGTTGGCTGGCGTCGTAGGTTGAGGTGTGTTACAGCATGGTGCGATGAACGCATCCGTCCAGAGGTTCCTGTTAGCGAGCCCAGAGCATAGATGTACGTGGCATTGGCGTAAGCAGTTATTGCATTTGACCGATGACGCGAGCGTGTATAATCTTTGCCGACAAACAGTACACGTAGAGGCAGGTGCGAAAAGATGTTGATCCTGACTCACGTGAGAATTTAAACGGGAGGGGGGGGGGGGGGGGGGGTGTGACATAAAAACAGAGAGAGACTGGTGCTCGGAGTTGCTCATGTCTAAACTGCTCCTGTGGGAGCGAGAGTGTTGAGCTGCTGCGCGTGATGTTGACGCCATAAGACACGAGCAACAGTCTGGAGTTTGTGTGGCGGGTATAGCAGAAGTGCTGCTAGTCGTTAAGACATTATTATTACTATTAGTATTGCTACTAGAAAGTGGCGGTAGGGGTGCGTTTGAACGGCGCTTACCGTGGGACGCCCGAGGGCGCAAACAACAAGGGGCCACGAAAGTACTAAAGAAAGTACGGGGCCTGTGGATGTTAAAGTTAAGCCCTGAACATCCAGATTTATGGAGCCATCTCTTACACGAGAAGCATTGCACAGAATGCGACCGTTTAATATATAGCTTTTTGCAACAGACACTGCATATCCATTCTTTTGGTCCGGGGTTCGGCTTAACGCCCGCCCGTAACAATAGAATATCATGCAGCCCTGCTGCAAGGGGGAGGATGATAGTTTCGGAATGGGACAAAACATACTAAACAGGGTTACATTGAAAGTGACAGTCCTTGGCCGAGGTAAAACCTCGGGTGGTTCCACTGCGCAGAGATCCATGGCGATGTCCTGGTTTTTCTGCTCTGAGAAGTGACTGTACATAGGGAATCGTTGTTAAGAGGTAATCAAACAGAGACTCGCCCCTGGCACTGATATCGGAGCTCCCCCATTGGACATGGTGAGCATTAGCGTCCGCTCCAATAATAAGATTACCCGTGCAGAAATTTGACAACAGGTCTTTCACCTCCGTTTGTGGTGGGGGCTCTTCGGCGTCGTAGGGCATATAGACCGACGCCACCGTCAGGCGGGTGCTGTCGACCGTTAGACTGATAGCGGTAATATCACCATTGGTGTATTTAGGTAGGAGAAAGGAGTTCAACTCAGACCTGACCAAAATGCACGTTCTGACTTTGCTCTCCTCGCTGGCTCGAATGAGCTTGAAGTCCTTAGTCCCCAATCCGCATATTCTCGAGCTATTGACCCAGGGTTCTTGGATGAGGACCACATCCACGTCGCCTTTAGAAAGACGACAACTTAAAGCAGCCGAGGCCACTTTAGATTTGTGCAGATTAATCTGAAGCACCACCAACATGAGAGCGCACAGACTTCCCTGCCGTCCCCATATCGTGGAGGTTTGCCCCATCCCGGAGGTTGCCTATCAACGACGAGTTGTTCCGATTAACTGCCCGATATGGCGTTGCGGGAGTCCTGCTGTCTGTAGCGTTAGATGTTAATCGCTCAGCGTTGGCTGCTACAACCGTGACGTCGAGGACTTCCTCGTCCTGTAGGCTGTCCTCTATCTCAGAGTTGTTCACAGCACTATCGCCAAGGGACGCGGCGGATAACATGCTTTCCGCATCGGAATCCTCCGCTTCCTCTTCTGGTAATTCGTTTTCCGGTTCCCCGCATCAGCCGAGAAGGCAGCGCGCTGAGCATCACCACGATATACGATATGTCGGGCCCTACCGCATCCCCGACCAGATTGACACTGCAGTCATGCGTTGGGAGGGACGGATTCATTAGCCGTAGCATCCCGAGAATTCTCTCGGGTTCGTCAGGGATGGCCGGAATCCACGCCCTTGCCCTTGGACGAGCTGGAATGTCCTTCCAGTCGACGACCTCTATCTTTGCGCCCTTGTAGACTTCACCCAGTTTAGCAGCTGCTGCCTTGTACAGTGCTACGGTTTTTGCATCCTCGCATGCGATTAATTTAATCTGACCCTGGTGCCAACCCGCATCCGTTACTCGCGCCGAACTACCCGGAAACTCCGGAGCAACGTTGAGAAGAATGTTGCCGAGGTCATTTCGCACGTAACGCCACCGGTCCTTGAGGATGGCCAGACGGTCATTGCCTCGGTCAAAGACGCCTATAAGGACCCTGTCCTTGGTTACCTCAGCAAAGCTTAGTTTGCCCGCTCCAGGGGTGTTCTGATGCCGGTTGGGAGGGGGATTTAACTCCAGGTCCGATCTCTGGCGCTTGAAAGGGTTAACTTTTAACCTCTTTGGCATGTAAGAATTTTGGAAATCCGGTATCACAGCTTTCGCTAGCTCTACCGATTTACTGGATTTCGGCGACAGCGATTCCTGCGGTACCCCTTCATACCTCTTCAGGATCTTTGCAGCCAATCATTTCTCGTGGTATGTGAAGCGGCGGGGAGATGTCTCCCGGGAGTGCGGACCTGTAGTTGCCATCGCGGTCGCTCCCTTTGCCGAAATCTGAGTTGCAGCTTCCTTCTCCTTCGAAACTCCGAGGCCAGGTCGTGAGACCGCTGCCACAGACGTAAAGATACTGGCTGACATATCAGCGGTAGATGGGAGTTTAGCATCCGCCGTTGTCCGCTTAACTACGCTGGCAACCGCACTGGTGCTAGCTCCCATCAAGTGAATCTTACTCGATAGAGGGTTGGTTGACCGACGCGTAGTTGCCATCGCTGTCGATCCCCCCCCCCCCCCCCCCTTCATTGTGGAACGGAGGTTGTCCTCCGGCGTTGTTGTTGCTCGCTCGCTTGCTCCTCCATAGCTCTCCTCTGCTGAGGAGTGAAATTTGGCGTTGTTTGTTTTTTTATGTTTTTCCTTTTTATTTACGTTATTTGAGTTCATCTTGTTCGTACGACCCATCGCCGGACAAGGCCAGCTTAGGGTCAAGGGAAGAGTAGGGGAAAATGTGTCGTTCGCCGCGGCAGAGCCCCATACCGCGGTAAGGCCATAGTTACTCTCTGAGGCGACCCGGTATCAGAGAGGCTCCGTTCAAATACAGCTACGATTTGCCTCCCGGCTGCAAACGTCCAATGGGCACGGTTTCGCATAACACCCTGGATTGGGAGGAGGAAGATATTTGTCGTCGCGCCAGAGAGGTTAGGCTGCTCTCGTGATGAAGTGCCGTACGGAGCTATGATCACAAGAGCAGCGTAGCCCTGTGGCTATCGACTTAAGCCCTCGTACCGCGGCAAGGTATCCACCATTCACGAGGGTATCTTTGGTATAGAGATACCGAAATGCCTAGATACTAAAAGTAACCAAAAAAAAGGTTGTCTCAAAATCAAATTTCTCAGCAACGGCTGAAGCTAGACTAACAAGATAAAAGGCGTTAGAAAGCTCAATTCAATGCGGATATGAGAAAAATCGGAAATTTCAAAACTAAGAATTGAAACATGTTTTTGAAAAATATAATTTCTCGTTTTTGTCGTTTTTGCTTATAAATAAAAAAATAATTGCGGATTTTTAAAGAAAATTATTTTTATTATAGATTTTGAGAGAAATTTTCAATTTAAAGACCTACAAAGTGCTTGCATTTTCTAAATAAACATTTTTTGTAGTTGTTTTTGGCTTTTTTTGTTTCGGTTTAGGTTCCGGTTTCGTTATTCAACATTTATTTTGAGTGAGTTTCGGTTTACAAACAAATACACGAAAAACATTGGTGAGGAAAAACTTTATTTTTTAAGATTATCACAAAGCTTCGAAATTCAGGTGGTTAAAAGTAGGTCTGAATTATCAACTTTTTTAAAAAATTGTTAACAAATTTGTGGTTTGTGTTTTTATTTTGATATATAAACCAGAACGAAAACGGAATAAATGTTAAAGAACGAAGCCGGAACCTAAACCAAAAAAAAAACTAAATAAAACCCCAAAAACTTTGGAGGTCTCTAATTTGAAAATTTCTGTTTAAACCTATAAAAAAACAGTGGTGTAAGCCACTCCAAAAATCGCTGTGGTTCGGTCCAGTGGTTCGAACAACCTTGGAAAAACTTGAACCGGTTCGTGAACCGGTTCAGGGCTTATACCAACCCAGCCAAAAACCTAAAAAAAAATTTCAAAAATTAAAAAAAAAATATGTTTACATAGATATCCATATAAAAGCCCACTAAAATAAAAATTGTTTGGAAATGTCAAAAATAAAACGCTTTGTTATTGAGATCAAATTCGTTTACAGATAATATTTATTAATATATCAGCAAAAAGTTATAATAGCAATACAATACTGAAAATTATTATTATGTAAAGAAACATACATATACCCAGCCAGCAAAATTTCGGCAACCGCATCTGGAAATGAGGAAAAATCTGGCAAAAACTGTAACTATATTTTTCCGTTTTCATGCTCCATTTAAAGAACTTTTCCCGATCCTTTTTCCCACAAAAGTGTGCGAACGAAACGTATGTCTGTAAAAGTACAAAAAAATTTCCTAAAACCGACGCATTCTATCATGATTTTTTGTGTTTTTTTTTCACGTTTTCTGATACGATATTTTGGGATAATTTTTTGATGTTTTTGGGATCACTGTTTTTATCAGTATAGTTTCCGGACCGTTTTCGGATACGAAAAATTGCGAAACAACGAAACAGTAAATCCAGCCCAGCGTATAATTTCCGGGCCGTTTTCGTATACGAAAAACGATGGAAAAATATACGATCGTTAAAAAGTACGTTGCTCTGCTGGCTGGGTATAGACGAAGACTTGTTAGAAGACATAATTATGATAAAAAATACATCATTTGGTTATTTAGTATTTAAGTTTGTCAAAAGAATGTCTGTGAAAATGCTCTTTCTACCGACACTTGTGTGGCAGGAACAGCAAGTACAATCTCAGCAATTATTTTGAATTCTTTCTCTGAATATGTTTCCCAGAATTTTAAAACGTGTGAGTGTGGAGAAAGGCGTTTTATATTATTGAAGCAATTAATGACGTCCATAAAAGTTTTCCTATTTGGTAAAGTAATATGATTTTTCATACATTATTTTTTGCATCTTTTCACGAATGAAACATTATCTTTTCTTTTCCCTTGAATAATTAAAGTTGCTGGCAACGCCATGGACTTTCAGTTTTGTATGTTTTGTTTTGTTTATGAGAAAACCGAAGTAAATAAAGGAAGTTGGATGCATGACGAAAGGAAAAACTCTTTTCATCTTTACGCTGTCAAATGGCATGCAGTTGGCAGGAATTGAACACATTTTGACAACAGCGCAAAAATAAAAAAAAATGATTTTCTTGCGTAGGCTTATACCTTTCAACCTTCTAAATTTGAATCTTAATCGAAATACCAGAGTGGCATTTTTAGGAAAATTTATGTTTTAGGCATATAAGTTGAAACTCTTTTATTCCAATTTTGAACCGGTTTCGGTTTTCGGTTCGGTTCATACATCTCCACCCTCGTGAAGGGTGGACACCTTGCCGCGGTACGAGGGCTTAAGTCGATAGCCACAGGGCTACGCTGCCCTTGTGATCATAGCGCCGCCGGTACTACATCACGAGAGAAGTTAAGCCGCTCTGGCGCGACGACTAAGATCTTCCCCCTCCCAATCCAGGGTGTTATGCGACCACGTGCCCATTGGACGTTTGCAGCCGGGAGGCAAATCGTGGCTGTAATCGAACGGAGCCCCTCTGATACCGGGCCGCCTCGGAGAGTAACTATGGCCTTACCGCGGTATGGGGCTCTGCCGCGGCGGACGATACATTCCCCTTACTCTTCCCTTGACCCTAAACAAGCCTTGCCCGGCGAGGGGTCGTACGAACAAGATGAAAAATAGTAACAAAAACCCTAAAACTAACTAATAACCCTAAAGTAACAAAAACCCTAAACTTTATCAGCCGAGAGATCGACAGCGATGGCAACTACGAGTCGATTAGCTCTGGATAATAAGGGGGCAATCCCCAAAGTAAGTACCGGCTGATGCTAGAGCCCTAGTAAGTGCCGGTACCGAAACCAAGTCTTTAACGTCTGTGGCAGTGGTCTCACGACCTGGCCCCAGAGATCCAAATAAGGGAACGACCGCGATGGCAACTACGGGTCGAAATTTACCCCAAAAGATATCTCCCAGTCGCTCTGAGTACTTGGACAAAAGAGCGGCCGCAAGGATCCTGAAGAAATACGAGGGTATTTCGCAAGAGACGCTATCGCCGAAAGCTAGAAAGACGGTGGAGATGGCTGAAGCTATCTTACCGAACTTCCAAAGGGATTACGCGCCAAAGAAGGTTAATATTAATCCCTTCAAACGCCAGAGATCGGACGTGGATTTAAAACCTCACCCGAAGCGGCAGCAACACGCCCCCGTAATGAGTAAACTCAGCTTTGCTGAAGTGACAAAGGATAGGATCCTCATAGGAGTCATTGACCGAGGTAATGAAAACGGGGCCATCCCTAGGGACCAGTGGCGGTACGTCCGGAACGCTATCGGTAATGCCCTTCTCGACATTATGGATGAGTCTCCGGGTGCCACTCCGATGGGTTCTGATGCGGGATGGCACCAGGGCCGAATCAAGGTATTCGCTTGCGAGGATGCAAAAACTGTTGCACTGTACAAGGCAGCAGCTGCAAGACTAGGTGAGATCTACCAAGGGCCAAGAATCGAGGTTGTCGACTGGAAGGACAACCCGGCTCGGCCAAGGGCAAGAGCGTGGGGTTCTTCGGGATAAAGAGCGCTTAGGTATGCCGTTTGCCACATGCAAGCTTATGCTGAAGGAGTACACACTCCGCCAAGCCAACGAAAGATGGCTGCAATCTCCAGGATGCCGGATATCCAAAGAAACCTGACCGTAATGGGATCATAAAAGATCAAGACAAATTTATGCCCTAAGGAGAAGAGAAATCTCCATATTAATAGGCGTATTAACTGGGCACTGCCTCATTGGTAGGCACGCAGAAAGACTAGGTGTGCCCTACCGACGAGGCTGTAGGAGTTGTAAGGATGATGAGGAGGAGGAAACGGTGGAGCACCTCATCTGCAACTGCCCGGCTTTAAGTTGCGCGAGAATGCGCTTTTTGGGAGTTCCCTTCCTGGTTAGCCTACGTCAGGTCACGGAGCTGGACATAAAGGACCTGATGGCCTTCATCAAGTCATCTAAATGGTTCGAGGAGGAGTAACGGTGTCGGTATAGGAACGTCAGTCCCGGGATTCTGCTATGTGGAGAATTCCGTTAATACCGGGATTTTCCATATGGCAGGGTCCCGGAACTGACTTTCCTAGTGTTGGTGGTATCACAACGGGCCTTTTAATACTGGCCTAGGTGTGCCTCTGCGGCAGCCACTTGAACCTAACCTAACCGAAAGACCTTTCCAATGTTTGTTCATCGACCATACCATACCATACCATACCATACCATACCATATCCATAACCACGTACTAGTGATGGTAATGTTTATGTGTTTGTGTGTCTTGATCATTTTTCTAAGTTTGTGTTTTTGAAACCTATGCGTAAAGTCACATCCTTAGATATAATTAAATTTTTAGAAAAAGAGGTTTTTCACATCTTTGGGGTTCCGGAATATGTGCACTCCGATAATGGGAAACAATTTGTCTCCGACATGTTTTCGAAGTTTTTAGAGAGATATGGGGTTAATCATATAAGAACCGCTTTCTATTCCCCTCAATCTGGAATCAAATGTCAAATGTCTTTAGTTTGTATATTTCCATGTTTTCCAGCACATTTAAGCGTCGGCCTTTTCTTTGTATGTGAAGTGTTTTGGCTGTGTTTTTGATGTTGGTCGGGGAGCATTTGTTTTCGAACATGTGATTTGCATAGTTTGATTCTGGTGTAATGGTGGGTTTCCGTGCTTTCTTGTTGTAGTCCCTGACGTGCTCTCGAAATCGTGTACTTATTTTTCGTCCTGTTTGCCCTATGTAGCTGTGCTGGCACTCGCAGGTAAGCTTGTAAATTCCACTTTCGCTAAACGGCTCTTCCGAGTTAGAGTTGGTTCTTAGGTTTTGTCCTAAGTTGTTCGATGTTCTGAACGCTGTGTTGATGTTGTGTTTCTTGAAAAAATTTGCCAATTTGTATGTCGTGTTTCCAGTGTATGTCATCGCCGTCCACATCTTGGATTTCTCTTCTGCGTTGTCTCTTTTTTGCGATCCATGTTTCCTTAGGAGTTTGTCCACTAGGGCTTTTTTGTATCCGTTGCTTGTTGCTATGCTGTATATGGTGGTAAGCTCCTTCCTGTATGATTCGTGGGTGAGGGGTGTTCTTTGAAGTCTGTCCACTAAGTGCCTTAATGCTGCATTCTTGTGCTGTTGAGGATGGTTTGATGTAGAGTGAATTATGGTGTCCGTAGTTGTTGGTTTTCTGTAGATGTCGTAGTAAACTTGTTTGATAGTCGGTCAATTCTTATCGTTAGGTCCAGGTAATTCAGTTCTCCGTCCTTCTCGGTTTCCATAGTGAATTTTATGTTTTCATGCTGTTTGTTTAAGAATTCTAGTATTCGTTCTTCATTGTTAGTATTCAATATGCAGATGATGTCGTCTACGTACCTTGCGTAAAAAGTCACTCCTAGGTTTGTGTTTAGTTCTTGAATGTATTTTGTCTCCAAGTTCTGCATGAATGCCTCCATGAGAATGGATGATGTTGGGTTACCCATTCCTAGTCCGTTCGTTTGACTATATATTTTATTGTTGAATTTGAAGTAATTTTGCTGGAAGAGCCGTTTAGCGAAAGTGGAATTTACAAGCTTACCTGCGAGTGCCAGCACAGCTACATAGGGCAAACAGGACGAAAAATAAGTACACGATTTCGAGAGCACGTCAGGAACTACAACAAGAAAGCACGGAAAACCACCATTACACCAGAATCAAACTATGCAAATCACATGTTCGAAAACAAATGCTCCCCGGCCAACATCAAAAACACAGCCAAAACACTTCACATACAAAGAAAAGGCCGACGCTTAAATGTGCTGGAAAACATGGAAATATACAAACTAAAGACATTTGACATTTGATTCCAGATTCGTGATCCTGAGGCCAAACCCCGTCTTTTGAGCTATCTCCCATAATTTTAGCTAATTTATTAGCAGTTGACACCTAAAGGAAACAAATACCCATTTTTACTTTAGATTATTTGATGTTCTAGGCTTTTCTCGATTTTTTAAAAGTTGAATTCACTTATGAAATTTTAAGGGGGTCAAATATTGGAAAAGTATGTTTTCTAAGCAGAAAATATATTTTTCATACAGTTGAAGATTGCCCAGAAAAATATCCCCAACCGTCTCATTTAAAGCAAAGCTGTAATTAGACGCTGACAAGGATCAGTAGTCCTGGCGTCATGGTAGACACCTCGATTGTCAGAATTCTGATTTTTTTCAGTTTTCCTTGCTTTAAAACATAAAAATTAAAAAAAAACAATTTTTAAATTTTTGCCCTCGCCGAGAAGCGAAGTCAGGTGTCCTGCAAGTAATATACATTTATACCCATTCTGGTATAAAAAGGGTATAATTAGTCTCTTCATAGGACATGCTCGAACAAATGTGACCAATTCATTCCATCTAAAAGATACTAAAAAAGAAGTAGTCTACTATTCCTCTGCGATTAATCCCGGACTAATCGCCCTTTTTTGGAGGGAAATACCACACGAACTTTTACTAAAGTACCGTTTTACATGAGTAGCTCCACTTTTTTGTATGAAAAAACTTTTTCAACTTTGATAATTTGATATGTTAAGCTTTTTCTATTTATTTTTTTTTTCACGTATGCAATTTTTAGAGCAATAAAATATTGGAAAAGTATATTTTCTAAGCAGAAAGTGTATTTTTCAAACTAAAAGTGAAGTTAGTTATATAGAATTAAAAATTTTGTTCGCAACACCAGAATTGTAATTTTGAAAAAATAGCTTTAAAAAAAATTTGTTTAAAAGAAAAAAACATTTAAGTATGCTGCACCACCCTAATGTGCGGATTCTTTGCATGGTATGACTCAAATCAAATATTTAAATTCCCAAACATCATATATATATATATATATATATGTATGCGTGAAGCAAGGAGAAAAAACGGTACCTTGCAAATTGCGCAATCATCGAAACTCCGACAAACACTCCCCGCAAAAATTCCCACGCTTTTTGGCACTCATTACTCTCACATGAACATACATAAGTATACAGCGATCCAAGCAGCTGCCACTTGCCTACATTTTTGTGCCAAAAAAAAAAAAAACAAACAAAGTGTAGGAAATCAAATAAATATCTTTGCATCCTCGCCATCTTCACACCATCATCATTCACATAATCACATAATTCACATAATCCAAGGTTTTTCGCAGAGCACTTCTTTATTTAGTTTTTTGTCCATTAAAAAGTTTATATTTTTAACGATATGGTTTTTTTTTAAGTAAAATTCCACAAGGTTACGATAAAAAAAGTACCATTATATATCGAAATATTATAAGCCCACCCGGTATGGGTGCAATTTAAATTAAAAACTTATTTTTTATGTAACAATTAATGTAAGTTTAATAGTATAATTTGTAATAGTAAGTGTCTGCTGTACCTTAGACATAAACAAATAAATAAAAAAATAAAAAAAAATCTCCTGTAGATATATCCTAATGTATTGCCATCAGCTTTTCTGTTGCACTACTTTGCTGCACCACCCTAATGTGAAGATTGTTTGTATGGTATCAATCCAAATCCAAATTTGCATTTGTCACGAGGGAGCCACTTACTTGGTTTTGTTGTGAACGGGGAATATGTATATTAAGAGAGAGTTGAAGAAAATTTCAGATGGTCGAATTTCGACCACGGGCGATCCTAGTACTAACTAATGTGTTTCGCACATAAAGTTGTGTTCAATATAATAGTAGGTAAATTATTTCCCTTATTTTTCTATATGTAGGTATATCATTTCACAACATTTATCAAGATAATACCTAGACAATAATATGCCTAACAGAAAGCAATTTTTTTACCTGAGTTCATGAACAAAGGGTTGAAAGTTTCAAACTTTGAGCCTGCAAAGTACTTGCACTAACATTTTCGCCTTTGTTTGGACGTTTTATGTTGTTACAAAAGAACATTTAACATATGCAACACCGTCTATAGTTTTTCTATTTATTAATCGCGTACCTGCGGATAGTATATAAGGTCGCACAAATAATACTTCATCTCATAACAAATGAAGACGCAGCACAAGCAATAGTTAATTCTAAGCCTATATAAATAAAATCAAAAAGGATAAATAATGCCACCAAAAAAGCATCACTGGGAAGAAAAACGCGAAGAACAATGCACGAGGGGAATTACAGAAATGAGTGTTTTTCACATGGTCAATTATACGGCCTTTTCACGAGTTGGATCCCCAAAAAATTTATTTGTTTACACACCTAATGAAAAAAACAAAAATATTGTTTATCCTTTAGCATTAAGATAAATAAAAGTCCTTAAATGGTAAAATCTTATTCAGGTGTTTTTCTTTGGCGTAGCAACGCACGCCGGGTACTAGTTTGAAAACAAAAGTGTATTAACTATGCGTAACAATATACTGAAAAGACCAGAAGATTTTGGGAACATAGCCTTCATATAAACTTGGACCACCCTATTGCAAACGGATAGAATGTATGGATAATCCTACTTAATTCTTTAAATTACCATAATGTATTCCGTTAATTCTATTTTTCTGAACACTTAGAAACATTGTGCAAAAACTTGGTTTTATTACGGGTACCCGTTACGAAACAACCGATTACATTTTTGAAATAAACTTAATATAGACACTGTAGATGTTAAGTTTCAATAAATTCGGAAAACTCCTCCGTGTTTTTGTAAAGACCACAATCAGCAAAGATATTGTTCATTTGTCTTTCACATAGTTATGTGAAAAAACTAATTTTTTTTATCGGCACCTGGTACGGCAATTTAATTTTTAAAATTAGCATGGCTTAGTAATTTTAGATGTAAAGTCTCAACAAGTTCTGACCCCAACTTCGCTTTTTATAAACAAATTTTTTCTAATTAATTGGTTACCGATGTTGAAAGAGCGATTTTTTTCTAAATTCAATTCCGGCGACTCCTTCTACTCATATCAACATATATCCACAGTTGGCCATTACTCTGCGCTCTGTCCGCTAAACAATGTCTTACATGCCGCAACACCAGGCATTTCTGAAGAGGAGCGTCATCCTCGAGAGACAAGGGTCACTCTGGCTCAATTACGCTCTGGATATTGTAGCAGGTTAAACTCCTACATATCCAGACTGAACCCTGATGTGCCGAATGTATGTTCGGCATGCGGCTCGTCCCCCACAATACCAATCACTTATTTTCTTGCTCTTCTGAGCCCACTCTTCTAACACCCATCTCTCTTTGGTCCAACCCTATTGAAACTGCTAGTTTCCTTGGACTCCCGTTAGAAGATATTGATGACAATTTAGGTTAAGGAAAAATACGCGTTGGGCAGAACTACACCTCGTTACAACAACAACAACAGCAACAACAACAACAACAACAACAACAACAACAACAACAACAACAACAACAACAAGAGAGTAAGAGTAGGTCGCCTCCCCGTTGGTGCACCCTGGGTAACGCTGAATGACCTACATGGCCTAAACGGCTAGTTTCTTGTATTGCCGGTTTCTAGGTGTACCAGTACTTGTGCTGTACCCATCGTGCCGAAACGACCCGGGCCGTTTTCTTATACCGACCCGGCCAAGAGCAATACACTCGGGGTGACCCTGTCTGACATTTAGGCAGGGCTACACCTCGTTACAACAACAACATGCCTATTTTTAGACGTATAAGAGTAGGTCGCCTCCCTGTTGGTGCACCCTGGGTAACGCCAAATGACCTACATAGCCTACACGGCTAGTTTCTTGTATTGCCGGTTCTACGAGAACAGTACCAGTGCCGTTTCCTTATATCGACCCTGCCAAGAGCAATACACTCGGGGCCACCCTGTGTGACATTTAGGCAGGGCTACACCTGAGTTGATTTGATTTTGTGTTTTTCCGACAGGGTGGATACTAGATGTATATTGGAACGATTTTCCGTCATCCCTTGTCAATTTTGGTTTTGTAACAAACCGGTTTAGGCGATCTGCCATCTTCAGTGTTTGATTTCGTTCTGACTTTGTGTCTATCCGTTGTCATGTATTTATAGTCTGGACGCTGCATGCGGTAATGTTAGTACTCGTGTATATGATTCGTGTGTTACGAATGTTTCCGAACAGGTACCTGTAATAAGGGTTGTTTTCACACTAGTTAATTCGCTTGTCGCTGCTAGGTCAGGTACGTGTGCGTTTAAAGGTTGCTTACTGACGCTCGTTAGTCAGGTAGAAGTCGGTGATTTTCGTCTTTTGATTGGGTTTGTGTGTTCGCTCGTTTATTGTTACTCGTTTGGTTATTGTACCTGCGGTATTGTTCGGTTTTTTGTAAATTAATTTTAGCGGTTCAAATATTGCGTCAGAGATGGTTTTTGTTTGTTCGTTTATTATTCTCCCGTCAAATGTCTTTAGTTTGTATATATCCATGTTTTCCAGCACATTTAAGCGTCGGCCTTTTCTTTGTATGTGAAGTGTTTTGGCTGTGTTTTTGATGTTGGCCGGGGAGCATTTGTTTTCGAACATGTGATTTGCATAGTTTGATTCTGGTGTAATGGTGGGTTTCCGTGCTTTCTTGTTGTAGTCCCTGACGTGCTCTCGAAATCGTGTACTTATTTTTCGTCCTGTTTGCCCTATGTAGCTGTGCTGGCACTCGCAGGTAAGCTTGTAAATTCCACTTTCGCTAAACGGCTCTTCCGAGTTAGTGTTGGTTCTTAGGTTTTGTCCTAAGTTGTTCGATGTTCTGAACGCTGTGTTGATGTTGTGTTTCTTGAAAAAATTTGCCAATTTGTATGTCTTGTTTCCAGTGTATGTCATCGCCGTCCACATCTTGGATTTCTCTTCTGCGTTGTCTCTTTTTTGCGATCCATGTTTCCTTAGGAGTTTGTCCACTAGGGCTTTTTTGTATCCGTTGCTTGTTGCTATGCTGTATATGGTGGTAAGCTCCTTCCTGTATGATTCGTGGGTGAGGGGTGTTCTTTGAAGTCTGTCCACTAAGTGCCTTAATGCTGCATTCTTGTGCTGTTGAGGATGGTTTGATGTAGAGTGAATTATGGTGTCCGTAGTTGTTGGTTTTCTGTAGATGTCGTAGTAAACTTGTTTGATAGTCGGTCAATTCTTATCGTTAGGTCCAGGTAATTCAGTTCTCCGTCCTTCTCGGTTTCCATAGTGAATTTTATGTTTTCATGCTGTTTGTTTAAGAATTCTAGTATTCGTTCTTCATTGTTAGTATTCAATATGCAGATGATGTCGTCTACGTACCTTGCGTAAAAAGTCACTCCTAGGTTTGTGTTTAGTTCTTGAATGTATTTTGTCTCCAAGTTCTGCATGAATGCCTCCATGAGAATGGATGATGTTGGGTTACCCATTCCTAGTCCGTTCGTTTGACTATATATTTTATTGTTGAATTTGAAGTAATTTTGCTGGAAGAGCCGTTTAGCGAAAGTGGAATTTACAAGCTTACCTGCGAGTGCCAGCACAGCTACATAGGGCAAACAGGACGAAAAATAAGTACACGATTTCGAGAGCACGTCAGGAACTACAACAAGAAAGCACGGAAAACCACCATTACACCAGAATCAAACTATGCAAATCACATGTTCGAAAACAAATGCTCCCCGGCCAACATCAAAAACACAGCCAAAACACTTCACATACAAAGAAAAGGCCGACGCTTAAATGTGCTGGAAAACATGGAAATATACAAACTAAAGACATTTGACATTTGATTCCAGATTCGTGATCCTGAGGCCAAACCCCGTCTTTTGAGCTATCTCCCATAATTTTAGCTAATTTATTAGCAGTTGACACCTAAAGGAAACAAATACCCATTTTTACTTTAGATTATTTGATGTTCTAGGCTTTTCTCGATTTTTTAAAAGTTGAATTCACTTATGAAATTTTAAGGGGGTCAAATATTGGAAAAGTATGTTTTCTAAGCAGAAAATATATTTTTCATACAGTTGAAGATTGCCCAGAAAAATATCCCCAACCGTCTCATTTAAAGCAAAGCTGTAATTAGACGCTGACAAGGATCAGTAGTCCTGGCGTCATGGTAGACACCTCGATTGTCAGAATTCTGATTTTTTTCAGTTTTCCTTGCTTTAAAACATAAAAATTAAAAAAAAACAATTTTTAAATTTTTGCCCTCGCCGAGAAGCGAAGTCAGGTGTCCTGCAAGTAATATACATTTATACCCATTCTGGTATAAAAAGGGTATAATTAGTCTCTTCATAGGACATGCTCGAACAAATGTGACCAATTCATTCCATCTAAAAGATACTAAAAAAGAAGTAGTCTACTATTCCTCTGCGATTAATCCCGGACTAATCGCCCTTTTTTGGAGGGAAATACCACACGAACTTTTACTAAAGTACCGTTTTACATGAGTAGCTCCACTTTTTTGTATGAAAAAACTTTTTCAACTTTGATAATTTGATATGTTAAGCTTTTTCTATTTATTTTTTTTTTCACGTATGCAATTTTTAGAGCAATAAAATATTGGAAAAGTATATTTTCTAAGCAGAAAGTGTATTTTTCAAACTAAAAGTGAAGTTAGTTATATAGAATTAAAAATTTTGTTCGCAACACCAGAATTGTAATTTTGAAAAAATAGCTTTAAAAAAAATTTGTTTAAAAGAAAAAAACATTTAAGTATGCTGCACCACCCTAATGTGCGGATTCTTTGCATGGTATGACTCAAATCAAATATTTAAATTCCCAAACATCATATATATATATATATATATATGTATGCGTGAAGCAAGGAGAAAAAACGGTACCTTGCAAATTGCGCAATCATCGAAACTCCGACAAACACTCCCCGCAAAAATTCCCACGCTTTTTGGCACTCATTACTCTCACATGAACATACATAAGTATACAGCGATCCAAGCAGCTGCCACTTGCCTACATTTTTGTGCCAAAAAAAAAAAAAACAAACAAAGTGTAGGAAATCAAATAAATATCTTTGCATCCTCGCCATCTTCACACCATCATCATTCACATAATCACATAATTCACATAATCCAAGGTTTTTCGCAGAGCACTTCTTTATTTAGTTTTTTGTCCATTAAAAAGTTTATATTTTTAACGATATGGTTTTTTTTTAAGTAAAATTCCACAAGGTTACGATAAAAAAAGTACCATTATATATCGAAATATTATAAGCCCACCCGGTATGGGTGCAATTTAAATTAAAAACTTATTTTTTATGTAACAATTAATGTAAGTTTAATAGTATAATTTGTAATAGTAAGTGTCTGCTGTACCTTAGACATAAACAAATAAATAAAAAAATAAAAAAAAATCTCCTGTAGATATATCCTAATGTATTGCCATCAGCTTTTCTGTTGCACTACTTTGCTGCACCACCCTAATGTGAAGATTGTTTGTATGGTATCAATCCAAATCCAAATTTGCATTTGTCACGAGGGAGCCACTTACTTGGTTTTGTTGTGAACGGGGAATATGTATATTAAGAGAGAGTTGAAGAAAATTTCAGATGGTCGAATTTCGACCACGGGCGATCCTAGTACTAACTAATGTGTTTCGCACATAAAGTTGTGTTCAATATAATAGTAGGTAAATTATTTCCCTTATTTTTCTATATGTAGGTATATCATTTCACAACATTTATCAAGATAATACCTAGACAATAATATGCCTAACAGAAAGCAATTTTTTTACCTGAGTTCATGAACAAAGGGTTGAAAGTTTCAAACTTTGAGCCTGCAAAGTACTTGCACTAACATTTTCGCCTTTGTTTGGACGTTTTATGTTGTTACAAAAGAACATTTAACATATGCAACACCGTCTATAGTTTTTCTATTTATTAATCGCGTACCTGCGGATAGTATATAAGGTCGCACAAATAATACTTCATCTCATAACAAATGAAGACGCAGCACAAGCAATAGTTAATTCTAAGCCTATATAAATAAAATCAAAAAGGATAAATAATGCCACCAAAAAAGCATCACTGGGAAGAAAAACGCGAAGAACAATGCACGAGGGGAATTACAGAAATGAGTGTTTTTCACATGGTCAATTATACGGCCTTTTCACGAGTTGGATCCCCAAAAAATTTATTTGTTTACACACCTAATGAAAAAAACAAAAATATTGTTTATCCTTTAGCATTAAGATAAATAAAAGTCCTTAAATGGTAAAATCTTATTCAGGTGTTTTTCTTTGGCGTAGCAACGCACGCCGGGTACTAGTTTGAAAACAAAAGTGTATTAACTATGCGTAACAATATACTGAAAAGACCAGAAGATTTTGGGAACATAGCCTTCATATAAACTTGGACCACCCTATTGCAAACGGATAGAATGTATGGATAATCCTACTTAATTCTTTAAATTACCATAATGTATTCCGTTAATTCTATTTTTCTGAACACTTAGAAACATTGTGCAAAAACTTGGTTTTATTACGGGTACCCGTTACGAAACAACCGATTACATTTTTGAAATAAACTTAATATAGACACTGTAGATGTTAAGTTTCAATAAATTCGGAAAACTCCTCCGTGTTTTTGTAAAGACCACAATCAGCAAAGATATTGTTCATTTGTCTTTCACATAGTTATGTGAAAAAACTAATTTTTTTTATCGGCACCTGGTACGGCAATTTAATTTTTAAAATTAGCATGGCTTAGTAATTTTAGATGTAAAGTCTCAACAAGTTCTGACCCCAACTTCGCTTTTTATAAACAAATTTTTTCTAATTAATTGGTTACCGATGTTGAAAGAGCGATTTTTTTCTAAATTCAATTCCGGCGACTCCTTCTACTCATATCAACATATATCCACAGTTGGCCATTACTCTGCGCTCTGTCCGCTAAACAATGTCTTACATGCCGCAACACCAGGCATTTCTGAAGAGGAGCGTCATCCTCGAGAGACAAGGGTCACTCTGGCTCAATTACGCTCTGGATATTGTAGCAGGTTAAACTCCTACATATCCAGACTGAACCCTGATGTGCCGAATGTATGTTCGGCATGCGGCTCGTCCCCCACAATACCAATCACTTATTTTCTTGCTCTTCTGAGCCCACTCTTCTAACACCCATCTCTCTTTGGTCCAACCCTATTGAAACTGCTAGTTTCCTTGGACTCCCGTTAGAAGATATTGATGACAATTTAGGTTAAGGAAAAATACGCGTTGGGCAGAACTACACCTCGTTACAACAACAACAACAGCAACAACAACAACAACAACAACAACAACAACAACAACAAGAGAGTAAGAGTAGGTCGCCTCCCCGTTGGTGCACCCTGGGTAACGCTGAATGACCTACATGGCCTAAACGGCTAGTTTCTTGTATTGCCGGTTTCTAGGTGTACCAGTACTTGTGCTGTACCCATCGTGCCGAAACGACCCGGGCCGTTTTCTTATACCGACCCGGCCAAGAGCAATACACTCGGGGTGACCCTGTCTGACATTTAGGCAGGGCTACACCTCGTTACAACAACAACATGCCTATTTTTAGACGTATAAGAGTAGGTCGCCTCCCTGTTGGTGCACCCTGGGTAACGCCAAATGACCTACATAGCCTACACGGCTAGTTTCTTGTATTGCCGGTTCTACGAGAACAGTACCAGTGCCGTTTCCTTATATCGACCCTGCCAAGAGCAATACACTCGGGGCCACCCTGTGTGACATTTAGGCAGGGCTACACCTGAGTTGATTTGATTTTGTGTTTTTCCGACAGGGTGGATACTAGATGTATATTGGAACGATTTTCCGTCATCCCTTGTCAATTTTGGTTTTGTAACAAACCGGTTTAGGCGATCTGCCATCTTCAGTGTTTGATTTCGTTCTGACTTTGTGTCTATCCGTTGTCATGTATTTATAGTCTGGACGCTGCATGCGGTAATGTTAGTACTCGTGTATATGATTCGTGTGTTACGAATGTTTCCGAACAGGTACCTGTAATAAGGGTTGTTTTCACACTAGTTAATTCGCTTGTCGCTGCTAGGTCAGGTACGTGTGCGTTTAAAGGTTGCTTACTGACGCTCGTTAGTCAGGTAGAAGTCGGTGATTTTCGTCTTTTGATTGGGTTTGTGTGTTCGCTCGTTTATTGTTACTCGTTTGGTTATTGTACCTGCGGTATTGTTCGGTTTTTTGTAAATTAATTTTAGCGGTTCAAATATTGCGTCAGAGATGGTTTTTGTTTGTTCGTTTATTATTCTCCCGTCAAATGTCTTTAGTTTGTATATATCCATGTTTTCCAGCACATTTAAGCGTCGGCCTTTTCTTTGTATGTGAAGTGTTTTGGCTGTGTTTTTGATGTTGGCCGGGGAGCATTTGTTTTCGAACATGTGATTTGCATAGTTTGATTCTGGTGTAATGGTGGGTTTCCGTGCTTTCTTGTTGTAGTCCCTGACGTGCTCTCGAAATCGTGTACTTATTTTTCGTCCTGTTTGCCCTATGTAGCTGTGCTGGCACTCGCAGGTAAGCTTGTAAATTCCACTTTCGCTAAACGGCTCTTCCGAGTTAGTGTTGGTTCTTAGGTTTTGTCCTAAGTTGTTCGATGTTCTGAACGCTGTGTTGATGTTGTGTTTCTTGAAAAAATTTGCCAATTTGTATGTCTTGTTTCCAGTGTATGTCATCGCCGTCCACATCTTGGATTTCTCTTCTGCGTTGTCTCTTTTTTGCGATCCATGTTTCCTTAGGAGTTTGTCCACTAGGGCTTTTTTGTATCCGTTGCTTGTTGCTATGCTGTATATGGTGGTAAGCTCCTTCCTGTATGATTCGTGGGTGAGGGGTGTTCTTTGAAGTCTGTCCACTAAGTGCCTTAATGCTGCATTCTTGTGCTGTTGAGGATGGTTTGATGTAGAGTGAATTATGGTGTCCGTAGTTGTTGGTTTTCTGTAGATGTCGTAGTAAACTTGTTTGATAGTCGGTCAATTCTTATCGTTAGGTCCAGGTAATTCAGTTCTCCGTCCTTCTCGGTTTCCATAGTGAATTTTATGTTTTCATGCTGTTTGTTTAAGAATTCTAGTATTCGTTCTTCATTGTTAGTATTCAATACGCAGATGATGTCGTCTACGTACCTTGCGTAAAAAGTCACTCCTAGGTTTGTGTTTAGTTCTTGAATGTATTTTGTCTCCAAGTTCTGCATGAATGCCTCCATGAGAATGGATGATGTTGGGTTACCCATTCCTAGTCCGTTCGTTTGACTATATATTTTATTGTTGAATTTGAAGTAATTTTGCTGGAAGAGCCGTTTAGCGAAAGTGGAATTTACAAGCTTACCTGCGAGTGCCAGCACAGCTACATAGGGCAAACAGGACGAAAAATAAGTACACGATTTCGAGAGCACGTCAGGGACTACAACAAGAAAGCTCGGAAAACCACCATTACACCAGAATCAAACTATGCAAATCACATGTTCGAAAACAAATGCTCCCCGGCCAACATCAAAAACACAGCCAAAACACTTCACATACAAAGAAAAGGCCGACGCTTAAATGTGCTGGAAAACATGGAAATATACAAACTAAAGACATTTGACATTTGATTCCAGATTCGTGATCCTGAGGCCAAACCCCGTCTTTTGAGCTATCTCCCATAATTTTAGCTAATTTATTAGCAGTTGACACCTAAAGGAAACAAATACCCATTTTTACTTTAGATTATTTGATGTTCTAAGCTTTTCTCGATTTTTTAAAAGTTGAATTCACTTATGAAATTTTAAGGGGGTCAAATATTGGAAAAGTATGTTTTCTAAGCAGAAAATATATTTTTCATACAGTTGAAGATTGCCCAGAAAAATATCCCCAACCGTCTCATTTAAAGCAAAGCTGTAATTAGACGCTGACAAGGATCAGTAGTCCTGGCGTCATGGTAGACACCTCGATTGTCAGAATTCTGATTTTTTTCAGTTTTCCTTGCTTTAAAACATAAAAATTAAAAAAAAAAACAATTTTTAAATTTTTGCCCTCGCCGAGAAGCGAAGTCAGGTGTCCTGCAAGTAATATACATTTATACCCATTCTGGTATAAAAAGGGTATAATTAGTCTCTTCATAGGACATGCTCGAACAAATGTGACCAATTCATTCCATCTAAAAGATACTAAAAAAGAAGTAGTCTACTATTCCTCTGCGATTAATCCCGGACTAATCGCCCTTTTTTGGAGGGAAATACCACACGAACTTTTACTAAAGTACCGTTTTACATGAGTAGCTCCACTTTTTTGTATGAAAAAACTTTTTCAACTTTGATAATTTGATATGTTAAGCTTTTTCTATTTATTTTTTTTTTCACGTATGCAATTTTTAGAGCAATAAAATATTGGAAAAGTATATTTTCTAAGCAGAAAGTGTATTTTTCAAACTAAAAAGTGAAGTTAGTTATATAGAATTAAAAATTTTGTTCGCAACACCAGAATTGTAATTTTGAAAAAATAGCTTTAAAAAAAAATTGTTTAAAAGAAAAAACATTTAAGTATGCTGCACCACCCTAATGTGCGGATTCTTTGCATGGTATGACTCAAATCAAATATTTAAATTCCCAAACATCATATATATATATATATATGTATGCGTGAAGCAAGGAGAAAAAACGGTACCTTGCAAATTGCGCAATCATCGAAACTCCGACAAACACTCCCCGCAAAAATTCCCACGCTTTTTGGCACTCATTACTCTCACATGAACATACATAAGTATACAGCGATCCAAGCAGCTGCCACTTGCCTACATTTTTGTGCCAAAAAAAAAAAAAAACAAACAAAGTGTAGGAAATCAAATAAATATCTTTGCATCCTCGCCATCTTCACACCATCATCATTCACATAATCACATAATTCACATAATCCAAGGTTTTTCGCAGAGCACTTCTTTATTTAGTTTTTTGTCCATTAAAAAGTTTATATTTTTAACGATATGGTTTTTTTTTAAGTAAATTCCACAAGGTTACGATAAAAAAAGTACCATTATATATCGAAATATTATAAGCCCACCCGGTATGGGTGCAATTTAAATTAAAAACTTATTTTTTATGTAACAATTAATGTAAGTTTAATAGTATAATTTGTAATAGTAAGTGTCTGCTGTACCTTAGACATAAACAAATAAATAAAAAAATAAAAAAAAATCTCCTGTAGATATATCCTAATGTATTGCCATCAGCTTTTCTGTTGCACTACTTTGCTGCACCACCCTAATGTGAAGATTGTTTGTATGGTATCAATCCAAATCCAAATTTGCATTTGTCACGAGGGAGCCACTTACTTGGTTTTGTTGTGAACGGGGAATATGTATATTAAGAGAGAGTTGAAGAAAATTTCAGATGGTCGAATTTCGACCACGGGCGATCCTAGTACTAACTAATGTGTTTCGCACATAAAGTTGTGTTCAATATAATAGTAGGTAAATTATTTCCCTTATTTTTCTATATGTAGGTATATCATTTCACAACATTTATCAAGATAATACCTAGACAATAATATGCCTAACAGAAAGCAATTTTTTTACCTGAGTTCATGAACAAAGGGTTGAAAGTTTCAAACTTTGAGCCTGCAAAGTACTTGCACTAACATTTTTGCCTTTGTTTGGACGTTTTATGTTGTTACAAAAGAACATTTAACATATGCAACACCGTCTATAGTTTTTCTATTTATTAATCGCGTACCTGCGGATAGTATATAAGGTCGCACAAATAATACTTCATCTCATAACAAATGAAGACGCAGCACAAGCAATAGTTAATTCTAAGCCTATATAAATAAAATCAAAAAGGATAAATAATGCCACCAAAAAAGCATCACTGGGAAGAAAAACGCGAAGAACAATGCACGAGGGGAATTACAGAAATGAGTGTTTTTCACATGGTCAATTATACGGCCTTTTCACGAGTTGGATCCGCAAAAAATTTATTTGTTTACACACCTAATGAAAAAAACAAAAATATTGTTTATCCTTTAGCATTAAGATAAATAAAAGTCCTTAAATGGTAAAATCTTATTCAGGTGTTTTTCTTTGGCGTAGCAACGCACGCCGGGTATTACTAGTTTGAAAACAAAAGTGTATTAACTATGCGTAACAATATACTGAAAAGACCAGAAGATTTTGGGAACATAGCCTTCATATAAACTTGGACCACCCTATTGCAAACGGATAGAATGTATGGATAATCCTACTTAATTCTTTAAATTACCATAATGTATTCCGTTAATTCTATTTTTCTGAACACTTAGAAACATTGTGCAAAAACTTGTTTTATTACGGGTACCCGTTACGAAACAACCGATTACATTTTTGAAATAAACTTAATATAGACACTGTAGATGTTAAGTTTCAATAAATTCGGAAAACTCCTCCGTGTTTTTGTAAAGACCACAATCAGCAAAGATATTGTTCATTTGTCTTTCACATAGTTATGTGAAAAAACTAATTTTTTTTATCGGCACCTGGTACGGCAATTTAATTTTTAAAATTAGCATGGCTTAGTAATTTTAGATGTAAAGTCTCAACAAGTTCTGACCCCAACTTCGCTTTTTATAAACAAATTTTTTCTAATTAATTGGTTACCGATGTTGAAAGAGCGATTTTTTTCTAAATTCAATTCCGGCGACTCCTTCTACTCATATCAACATATATCCACAGTTGGCCATTACTCTGCGCTCTGTCCGCTAAACAATGTCTTACATGCCGCAACACCAGGCATTTCTGAAGAGGAGCGTCATCCTCGAGAGACAAGGGTCACTCTGGCTCAATTACGCTCTGGATATTGTAGCAGGTTAAACTCCTACATATCCAGACTGAACCCTGATGTGCCGAATGTATGTTCGGCATGCGGCTCGTCCCCCACAATACCAATCACTTATTTTCTTGCTCTTCTGAGCCCACTCTTCTAACACCCATCTCTCTTTGGTCCAACCCTATTGAAACTGCTAGTTTCCTTGGACTCCCGTTAGAAGATATTGATGACAATTTAGGTTAAGGAAAAATACGCGTTGGGCAGAACTACACCTCGTTACAACAACAACAACAACAACAACAACAACAACAACAACAACAACAACAACAACAACAACAAGAGAGTAAGAGTAGGTCGCCTCCCCGTTGGTGCACCCTGGGTAACGCTGAATGACCTACATGGCCTAAACGGCTAGTTTCTTGTATTGCCGGTTCTACGAGAACGGTACCAGTACTTGTGCTGTACCCATCGTGCCGAAACGACCCGGGCCGTTTTCTTATACCGACCCGGCCAAGAGCAATACACTCGGGGTGACCCTGTCTGACATTTAGGCAGGGCTACACCTCGTTACAACAACAACAACAACAACAACATGCCTATTTTTAGACGTATAAGAGTAGGTCGCCTCCCTGTTGGTGCACCCTGGGTAACGCCAAATGACCTACATGGCCTACACGGCTAGTTTCTTGTATTGCCGGTTCTACGAGAACAGTACCAGTGCCGTTTCCTTATATCGACCCTGCCAAGAGCAATACACTCGGGGCCACCCTGTGTGACATTTAGGCAGGGCTACACCTGAGTTGATTTGATTTTGTGTTTTTCCGACAGGGTGGATACTAGATGTATATTGGAACGATTTTCCGTCATCCCTTGTCAATTTTGGTTTTGTAACAAACCGGTTTAGGCGATCTGCCATCTTCAGTGTTTGATTTCGTTCTGACTTTGTGTCTATCCGTTGTCATGTATTTATAGTCTGGACGCTGCATGCGGCAATGTTAGTACTCGTGTATATGATTCGTGTGTTACGAATGTTTCCGAACCTGTTTCCTGGTACCTGTAATAAGGGTTGTTTTCACACTAGTTAATTCGCTTGTCGCTGCTAGGTCAGGTACGTGTGCGTTTAAAGGTTGCTTACTGACGCTCGTTAGTCAGGTAGAAGTCGGTGATTTTCGTCTTTTGATTGGGTTTGTGTGTTCGCTCGTTTATTGTTACTCGTTTGGTTATTGTACCTGCGGTATTGTTCGGTTTTTTGTAAATTAATTTTAGCGGTTCAAATATTGCGTCAGAGATGGTTTTTGTTTGTTCGTTTATTATTCTCCCGTCAAATGTCTTTAGTTTGTATATATCCATGTTTTCCAGCACATTTAAGCGTCGGCCTTTTCTTTGTATGTGAAGTGTTTTGGCTGTGTTTTTGATGTTGGCCGGGGAACATTTGTTTTCGAACATGTGATTTGCATAGTTTGCCCTATGTAGCTGTGCTGGCACTCGCAGGTAAGCTTGTAAATTCCACTTTCGCTAAACGGCTCTTCCGAGTTAGTGTTGGTTCTTAGGTTTTGTCCTAAGTTGTTCGATGTTCTGAACGCTGTGTTGATGTTGTGTTTCTTGAAAAAATTTGCCTATTTGTATGTCGTGTTTCCAGTGTATGTCATCGCCGTCCACATCTTGGATTTCTCTTCTGCGTTGTCTCTTTTTTGCGATCCATGTTTCCTTAGGAGTTTGTCCACTAGGGCTTTTTTGTATCCGTTGCTTGTTGCTATGCTGTATATGGTGGTAAGCTCCTTCCTGTATGATTCGTGGGTGAGGGGTGTTCTTTGAAGTCTGTCCACTAAGTGCCTTAATGCTGCATTCTTGTGCTGTTGAGGATGGTTTGATGTAGAGTGAATTATGGTGTCCGTAGTTGTTGGTTTTCTGTAGATGTAGTAAACTTGTTTGATAGTCGGTCAATTCTTATCGTTAGGTCCAGGTAATTCAGTTCTCCGTCCTTCTCGGTTTCCATAGTGAATTTTATGTTTTCATGCTGTTTGTTTAAGAATTCTAGTATTCGTTCTTCATTGTTAGTATTCAATACGCAGATGATGTCGTCTACGTACCTTGCGTAAAAAGTCACTCCTAGGTTTGTGTTTAGTTCTTGAATGTATTTTGTCTCCAAGTTCTGCATGAATGCCTCCATGAGAATGGATGATGTTGGGTTACCCATTCCTAGTCCGTTCGTTTGACTATATATTTTATTGTTGAATTTGAAGTAATTTTGCTGGAAGAGCCGTTTAGCGAAAGTGGAATTTACAAGCTTGCCTGCGAGTGCCAGCACAGCTACATAGGGCAAACAGGACGAAAAATAAGTACACGATTTCGAGAGCACGTCAGGGACTACAACAAGAAAGCACGGAAAACCACCATTACACCAGAATCAAACTATGCAAATCACATGTTCGAAAACAAATGCTCCCCGGCCAACATCAAAAACACAGCCAAAACACTTCACATACAAAGAAAAGGCCGACGCTTAAATGTGCTGGAAAACATGGAAATATACAAACTAAAGACATTTGACATTTGATTCCAGATTCGTGATCCTGAGGCCAAACCCCGTCTTTTGAGCTATCTCCCATAATTTTAGCTAATTTATTAGCAGTTGACACCTAAAGGAAACAAATACCCATTTTTACTTTAGATTATTTGATGTTCTAAGCTTTTCTCGATTTTTTAAAAGTTGAATTCACTTATGAAATTTTAAGGGGGTTAAATATTGGAAAAGTATGTTTTCTAAGCAGAAAATATATTTTTCATACAGTTGAAGATTGCCCAGAAAAATATCCCCAACCGTCTCATTTAAAGCAAAGCTGTAATTAGACGCTGACAAGGATCAGTAGTCCTGGCGTCATGGTAGACACCTCGATTGTCAGAATTCTGATTTTTTTCAGTTTTCCTTGCTTTAAAACATAAAAATTAAAAAAAAAAAAACAATTTTTAAATTTTTGCCCTCGCCGAGAAGCGAAGTCAGGTGTCCTGCAAGTAATATACATTTATACCCATTCTGGTATAAAAAGGGTATAATTAGTCTCTTCATAGGACATGCTCGAACAAATGTGACCAATTCATTCCATCTAAAAGATACTAAAAAAGAAGTAATCTACTTAATCCCGGACTAATCGCCCTTTTTTGGAGGGAAATACCACACGAACTTTTACTAAAGTACCGTTTTACATGAGTAGCTCCACTTTTTTGTATGAAAAAACTTTTTCAACTTTGATAATTTGATATGTTAAGCTTTTTCTATTTATTTTTTTTTCACGTATGCAATTTTTAGAGCAATAAAATATTGGAAAAGTATATTTTCTAAGCAGAAAGTGTATTTTTCAAACTAAAAAGTGAAGTTAGTTATATAGAATTAAAAATTTTGTTCGCAACACCAGAATTGTAATTTTTAAAAAATAGCTTTAAAAAAAATTTGTTTAAAAGAAAAAACATTTAAGTATGCTGCACCACCCTAATGTGCGGATTCTTTGCATGGTATGACTCAAATCAAATATTTAAATTCCAAAACATCATATATATATATATATATGTATGCGTGAAGCAAGGAGAAAAAACGGTACCTTGCAAATTGCGCAATCATCGAAACTCCGACAAACACTCCCCGCAAAAATTCCCACGCTTTTTGGCACTCATTACTCTCACATGAACATACATAAGTATACAGCGATCCAAGCAGCTGCCACTTGCCTACATTTTTGTGCCAAAAAAAAAAAAAAAAACAAAGTGTAGGAAATCAAATAAATATCTTTGCATCCTCGCCATCTTCACACCATCATCATTCACATAATCACATAATTCACATAATCCAAGGTTTTTCGCAGAGCACTTCTTTATTTAGTTTTTTGTCCATAAAAGAGTTTATATTTTTAACGATATGGTTTTTTTTAAAAGTAAAATTCCACAAGGTTACGATAAAAAAAGTACCATTATATATCGAAATATTATAAGCCCACCCGGTATGGGTGCAATTTAAATTAAAAACTTATTTTTTATGTAACAATTAATGTAAGTTTAATAGTATAATTTGTAATAGTAAGTGTCTGTTGTACCTTAGACATAAACAAATAAATAAAAAAATAAAAATAAATCTCCTGTAGATATATCCTAATGTATTGTCATCAGCTTTTCTGTTGCACTACTTTGCTGCACCACCCTAATGTGAAGATTGTTTGTATGGTATCAATCCAAATCCAAATTTGCATTTGTCACGAGGGAGCCACTTACTTGGTTTTGTTGTGAACGGGGAATATGTATATTAAGAGAGAGTTGAAGAAAATTTCAGATGGTCGAATTTCGACCACGGGCGATCCTAGTACTAACTAATGTGTTTCGCACATAAAGTTGTGTTCAATATAATAGTAGGTAAATTATTTCCCTTATTTTTCTATATGTAGGTATATCATTTCACAACATTTATCAAGATAATACCTAGACAATAATATGCCTAACAGAAAGCAATGTTTTTACCTGAGTTCATGAACAAAGGGTTGAAAGTTTCAAACTTTGAGCCTGCAAAGAACTGCACTAACATTTTCGCCTTTGTTTGGACGTTTTATGTTGTTACAAAAGAACATTTAACATATGCAACACCGTCTATAGTTTTTCTTTTTATTAATCGCGTACCTGCGGTTAGTATATAAGGTCGCACAAATAATACTTCATCTCATAACAAATGAAGACGCAGCACAAGCAATAGTTAATTCTAAGCCTATATAAATAAAATCAAAAAGGATAAATAATGCCACCAAAAAAGCATCACTGGGAAGAAAAACGCGAAGAACAATGCACGAGGGGAATTACAGAAATGAGTGTTTTTCACATGGTCAATTATACGGCCTTTTTTATCGGCACCTGGTACGGCAATTTAATTTTTAAAATTAGCATGGCTTAGTAATTTTAGATGTAAAGTCTCAACAAGTTCTGACCCCAACTTCGCTTTTTATAAACAAATTTTTTCTAATTAATTGGTTACCGATGTTGAAAGAGCGATTTTTTGCTAAATTCAATTCCGGCGACTCCTTCTACTCATATCAACACATATCCACAGTTGGCCATTACTCTGCGCTCTGTCCGCTAAACAATGTCTTACATGCCGCAACACCAGGCATTTCTGAAGAGGAGCGTCATCTTCCTCGAGAGACAAGGGTCACTCTGGCTCAATTACGCTCTGGATATTGTAGCAGGTTAAACTCCTACATATCCAGACTGAACCCTGATGTGCCGAATGTATGTTCGGCATGCGGCTCGTCCCCCACAATACCAATCACTTATTTTCTTGCTCTTCTGAGCCCACTCTTCTAACACCCATCTCTCTTTGGTCCAACCCTATTGAAACTGCTAGTTTCCTTGGACTCCCGTTAGAAGATATTGATGACAATTTAGGTTAAGGAAAAATACGCGTTGGGCAGAACTACACCTCGTTACAACAACAACAACAAGAGAGTAAGAGTAGGTCGCCTCGCCGTTGGTGCACCCTGGGTAACGCTGAATGACCTACATGGCCTAAACGGCTAGTTTCTTGTATTGCCGGTTCTACGAGAACGGTACCAGTACTTGTGCTGTACCCATCTTGCCGAAACGACCCGGGCCGTTTTCTTATACCGACCCGGCCAAGAGCAATACACTCGGGGTGACCCTGTCTGACAGTTAGGCAGGGCTACACCTCGTTACAACAACAACAACAAAAACAACAACAACATGCCTATTTTTAGACGTATAAGAGTAGGTCGCCTCCCTGTTGGTGCACCCTGGGTAACGCCAAATGACCTACATGGCCTACACGGCTAGTTTCTTGTATTGCTGGTTCTACGACAACAGTACCAGTGCCGTTTCCTTATATCGACCCTGCCAAGAGCAATACACTCGGGGCCACCCTGTGTGACATTTAGGCAGGGCTACACCTGAGTTGATTTTGTGTTTTTCCGACAGGGTGGATACTAGATGTATATTGGAACGATTTTCCGTCATCCCTTGTCAATTTTGGTTTTGTAACAAACCGGTTTCGGCGATCTGCCATCTTCAGTGTTTGATTTCGTTCTGACTTTGTGTCTATCCGTTGTCATGTATTTATAGTCTGGACGCTGTATGCGGTAATGTTAGTACTCGTGTATATGATTCGTGTGTTACGAATGTTTCCGAACAGGTACCTGTAATAAGGGTTGTTTTCACACTAGTTAATTCGCTTGTCGCTGCTAGGTCAGGTACGTGTGCGTTTAAAGGTTGCTTACTGACGCTCGTTAGTCAGGTAGAAGTCGGTGATTTTCGTCTTTTGATTGGGTTTGTGTGTTCGCTCGTTTATTGTTACTCGTTTGGTTATTGTACCTGCGGTATTGTTCGGTTTTTTGTAAATTAATTTTAGCGGTTCAAATATTGCGTCAGAGATGGTTTTTGTTTGTTCGTTTATTATTCTCCCGTCAAATGTCTTTAGTTTGTATATATCCATGTTTTGCAGCACATTTAAGCGTCGGCCTTTTCCTTGTATGTGAAGTGTTTTTGCTGTGTTTTTGATGTTGGCCGGGGAGCATTTGTTTTCGAACATGTGATTTGCATAGTTTGATTCTGGTGTAATGGTGGGTTTCCGTGCTTTCTTGTTGTAGTCCCTGACGTGCTCTCGAAATCGTGTACTTATTTTTCGTCCTGTTTGCCCTATGTAGCTGTGCTGGCACTCGCAGGTAAGCTTGTAAATTCCACTTTCGCTAAACGACTCTTCCGAGTTAGTGTTGGTTCTTAGGTTTTGTCCCAAGTTGTTCGATGTCCAATTTGTATGTCGTGTTTCCAGTGTATGTCATCGCCGTCCACATCTTGGATTTCTCTTCTGCGTTGTCTCTTTTTTGCGATCCATGTTTCCTTAGGAGTTTGTCCACTAGGGCTTTTTTGTATCCGTTGCTTGTTGCTATGCTGTATATGGTGGTAAGCTCCTTCCTGTATGATTCGTGGGTGAGGGGTGTTCTTTGAAGTCTGTCCACTAAGTGCCTTAATGCTGCATTCTTGTGCTGTTGAGGATGGTTTGATGTAGAGTTAATTATGGTGTCCGTAGTTGTTGGTTTTCTGTAGATGTCGTAGTTAAACTTGTTTGTTAGTCGGTCAATTCTTATCGTTAGGTCCAGGTAATTCAGTTCTCCGTCCTTCTCGGTTTCCATAGTGAATTTTATGTTTTCATGCTGTTTGTTTAAGAATTCTAGTATTCGTTCTTCATTGTTAGTATTCAATACGCAGATGATGTCGCCTACGTACCTTGCGTAAAAAGTCACTCCTAGGTTTGTGTTTAGTTCTTGAATGTATTTTGTCTCCAAGTTCTGCATGAATGCCTCCATGAGAATGGATGATGTTGGGTTACCCATTCCTAGTCCGTTCGTTTGTCTATATATTTTATTGTTGAATTTGAAGTAATTTTGCTGGAAACACGACATACAAATTGGCAAATTTTTTCAAGAAACACAACATCGACACAGCGTTCAGAACATCGAACAACTTAGGACAAAACCGGCGACTCCTTCTACTCATATCAACATATATCCACAGTTGGCCATTACTCTGCGCTCTGTCCGCTAAACAATGTCTTACATGCCGCAACACCAGGCATTTCTGAAGAGGAGCGTCATCCTCGAGAGACAAGGGTCACTCTGGCTTAATTACGCTCTGGATATTGTAGCAGGTTAAACTCCTACATATCCAGACTGAACCCTGATGTGCCGAATGTATGTTCGGCATGCTGCTCGTCCCCCACAATACCAATCACTTATTTTCTTGCTCTTCTGAGCCCACTCTTCTAACACCCATCTCTCTTTGGTCCAACCCTATTGAAACTGCTAGTTTCCTTGGACTCCCGTTAGAAGATATTGATGACAATTTAGGTTAAGGAAAAATACGCGTTGGGCAGAACTACACCTCGTTACAACAACAACAACAAGAGAGTAAGAGTAGGTCGCCTCCCCGTTGGTGCACCCTGGGTAACGCTGAATGACCTACATGGCCTAAACGGCTAGTTTCTTGTATTGCCGGTTCTACGAGAACGGTACCAGTACTTGTGCTGTACCCATCGTGCCGAAACGACCCGGGCCGTTTTCTTATAACGACCCGGCCAAGAGCAATACACTCGGGGTGACCCTGTCTGACAGTTAGGCAGGGCTACACCTCGTTACAACAACAACAACAAAAACAACAACAACATGCCTATTTTTAGACGTATAAGAGTAGGTCGCCTCCCTGTTGGTGCACCCTGGGTAACGCCAAATGACCTACATGGCCTACACGGCTAGTTTCTTGTATTGCCGGTTCTACGAGAACAGTACCAGTGCCGTTTCCTTATATCGACCCTGCCAAGAGCAATACACTCGGGGCCACCCTGTCTGACATTTAGGCAGGGCTACACCTGAGTTGATCTGATTTTGTGTTTTTCCGACAGGGTGGATACTAGATGTATATTGGAACGATTTTCCGTCATCCCTTGTCAATTTTGGTTTTGTAACAAACCGGTTTAGGCGATCTGCCATCTTCAGTGTTTGATTTCGTTCTGACTTTGTGTCTATCCGTTGTCATGTATTTATAGTCTGGACGCTGTATGCGGTAATGTTAGTACTCGTGTATATGATTCGTGTGTTACGAATGTTTCCGAACAGGTTCCTGTAATAAGGGTTGTTTTCACACTAGTTAATTCGCTTGTCGCTGCTAGGTCAGGTACGTGTGCGTTTAAAGGTTGCTTACTGACGCTCGTTAGTCAGGTAGAAGTCGGTGATTTTCGTCTTTTGATTGGGTTTGTGTGTTCGCTCGTTTATTGTTACTCGTTTGGTTATTGTACCTGCGGTATTGTTCGGTTTTTTGTAAATTAATTTTAGCGGTTCAAATATTGCGTCAGAGATGGTTTTTGTTTGTTCGTTTATTATTCTCCCGTCAAATGTCTTTAGTTTGTATATATCCATGTTTTCCAGCACATTTAAGCGTCGGCCTTTTCTTTGTATGTGAAGTGTTTTGGCTGTGTTTTTGATGTTGGCCGGGGAGCATTTGTTTTCGAACATGTGATTTGCATAGTTTGATTCTGGTGTAATGGTGGGTTTCCGTGCTTTCTTGTTGTAGTCCCTGACGTGCTCTCGAAATCGTGTACTTATTTTTCGTCCTGTTTGCCCTATGTAGCTGTGCTGGCACTCGCAGGTAAGCTTGTAAATTCCACTTTCGCTAAACGGCTCTTCCGAGTTAGTGTTGGTTCTTGGGTTTTGTCCTAAGTTGTTCGATGTTCTGAACGCTGTGTTGATGTTGTGTTTCTTGAAAAAATTTGCCAATTTGTATGTCGTGTTTCCAGTGTATGTCATCGCCGTCCACATCTTGGATTTCTCTTCTGCGTTGTCTCTTTTTTGCGATCCATGTTTCCTTAGGAGTTTGTCCACTAGGGCTTTTTTGTATCCGTTGCTTGTTGCTATGCTGTATATGGTGGTAAGCTCCTTCCTGTATGATTCGTGGGTGAGGGGTGTTCTTTGAAGTCTGTCCACTAAGTGCCTTAATGCTGCATTCTTGTGCTGTTGAGGATGGTTTGATGTAGAGTGAATTATGGTGTCCGTAGTTGTTGGTTTTCTGTAGATGTCGTAGTTAAACTTGTTTGTAAGTCGGTCAATTCTTATCGTTAGGTCCAGGTAATTCAGTTCTCCGTCCTTCTCGGTTTCCATAGTGAATTTTATGTTTTCATGCTGTTTGTTTAAGAATTCTAGTATTCGTTCTTCATTGTTAGTATTCAATACGCAGATGATGTCGCCTACGTACCTTGCGTAAAAAGTCACTCCTAGGTTTGTGTTTAGTTCTTGAATGTATTTTGTCTCCAAGTTCTGCATGAATGCCTCCATGAGAATGGATGATGTTGGGTTACCCATTCCTAGTCCGTTCGTTTGTCTATATATTTTATTGTTGAATTTGAAGTAATTTTGCTGGAAACACGACATACAAATTGGCAAATTTTTTCAAGAAACACAACATCGACACAGCGTTCAGAACATCGAACAACTTAGGACAAAACCGGCGACTCCTTCTACTCATATCAACATATATCCACAGTTGGCCATTACTCTGCGCTCTGTCCGCTAAACAATGTCTTACATGCCGCAACACCAGGCATTTCTGAAGAGGAGCGTCATCCTCGAGAGACATGGGTCACTCTGGCTCAATTACGCTCTGGATATTGTAGCAGGTTAAACTCCTACATATCCAGACTGAACCCTGATGTGCCGAATGTATGTTCGGCATGCGGCTCGTCCCCCACAATACCAATCACTTATTTTCTTGCTCTTCTGAGCCCACTCTTCTAACACCCATCTCCCTTTGGTCCAACCCTATTGAAACTGCTAGTTTCCTTGGACTCCCGTTAGAAGATATTGATGACAATTTAGGTTAAAGAAAAATACGCGTTGGGCAGAACTACACCTCGTTACAACAACAACAACAACAACAACAACAACAACAACAACAACAACAACAACAACAACAACAACAACAACAACGTTGTTTTCGTTTCTACGTACTGCCGGTTCTGCGAGAAAGGTACATGTGCTTGCACAGTACCCTTCGTACCGAAACGACCCAGGCTGTATTTTTTTTATTACAGCCTGGCCAAGAGCAGTACACCCGAAGTGACCCTGTCTAACGTGTCACGATTCCTCCCCATAAAATTGTCATCCCTGGAGCAGTTCCTTGCAGCAGGGCTGCTCCCTATTCTGTTGTTCCGGTCTGGCGTTGAGCTAAACCCTGTTCCAACAGAATGGTTCTGCTGCGTGTGCCGGAAGAAAATTTATACCAGATGTTCGCATTCGGTGCAATGCACATCTTGTAAAGGTTGGCTACACAAGTCTAGTTGTTCCGGACTAGATCCAAAAACACACCGGCCTCTTAGTTTTTTTAAAACCTTCGTGGCGCCTTGCTGTTCACGTCCTAGAACGTCTCGTGGCTCGCGACGCTCCGGCGTAGCGCTATCGCCTCCCCTTCGCAATATATATATTGCTCAGCAAACATTGTGTGTTCCCAGTTGTAGCTCGCGCCCTAGCGCGCTAACATCTCACACAGCAGCTCATAGCTACTCCCTACGTAGCACATCTATAGATGTTGTGAGCACTGCTGAGCTACAACTCCCGCCGCAAAATATTCTCCTCCCCTCTACTTCTTCCGGTACCGGCACAAGTGTGAATCAAGGCCATCAGCTCCTGGTCCCTCACACTATGTGCACTGTTTGCCGGCACAGAATATATGCGTCCAGCACCCAGTTTCTGTAACTTTTTAACGAAATTCGTTATTGTCGTTAACATCGATTTTGACAAATTTTGTACAGAAAATTGTGTCAAATTAACGATTTTTATGTAACGAACTTCGTTAAAAAGTTACAGAAACGACGTGCAGAGTGCCATCGGTCAAGTGCAATATCTGCCTTGGCCAATGTCACCTGCGCATATGCTCAGGGCTCGCAAACAGAAATCTATGGACTGATGCGTATGTTGCGCCGTGTTGTCGAGCTGTGCAGCCCACATTGCCGACAAATTCTACCTCGTTTCCCAACGGGCGGAATTTGTCGCCTTCAGGACTGCGACGACGATCACGGACTAGCATATTACCTCCACGGCGAGCGCACCAGTCCCTGACTCCCAGAGTGACCATTGCCACTCCCCCGCATTTCAAAATAATGCAATTAAACTGCAATGGTATAACTGGCAAGATTGTGGAGATCACCAAGTTTATGCAGCAAAACTCCATCAAAATTGCTGCAATCCAGGAGACTAAACTTGGCACCCACTCGGATCTCAGAGCGAGTGGTGGCTACCACATTCTCCGGCATGATCGTACGGACGGTGGGGGTGGTCTTGCGTTCATCATCCACCAAACCGTGCGGTATAGGGAATTTGCATTCAACACCGACCAAGAGGACATACCCTTAGAGCGACAGGGTATTGTCATTTCAGCTGGAGGTGTTGATCTCGAGCTGATAAACATCTACATACCTCCCGTCACCTGTTGTCCCAGAAGTTATCGCCCTGATTTAAGCGATTTCCTACGGGGCGATAACCGTGTCATTATGGGCGATTTTAATGCACACCATGACATGTGGCATTCACGCCATTCTGCTGACGGCAGAGGACGGGAAATAGCAGAAAAATTGACGCTTCCACATTCTGCGCGGTGAACACGGACGCCCCCACGAGGATGGCAGTAAATTGCAGTAGCTCCCCGGACATAACAATTGTTAGTCCGGGTCTAATAAACTGCATAAACTGGCGCCCAATGGTGGCTTTGGCATCAGATCACCTGCCAATCATCCTGTCCGTTGATCGTGCCCGGGATTTCACCACCTCTGAGAAGAGATCCTACGTAAACTTCAGGAGGGCTGACTGGGTTGGCTTTACTGAGTTTACTGAGAGCTCCTTTGGTGCTCTTCCCATACCGACTGACGTACGCCAAGGTGAAAAGGAAATACGTAAGGTCATAAATAGAGCTGCAGCCCTTTTTATACCAGCTGGGAGAATACAAAATATACGGCCAAACTTCCCAACTGAAGCTGCAGGCCTGGCCAATGAACGTGACCATATACGTAGCATCGATCCCGCAGACCCACAGATCAGTGGTCTCAACGCGGAAATCAGACGGTTGGTAGATGAACACAAACATGCCAAATGGGAGGAGCATCTGAGGTCTTGTAACCTCTCTACCGGTGTTGGAAAATTATGGTCCACAGTCAAATCCCTGTCAAATTCGACGGGCCCACCAAAAAACGTAGACATCACCTTTGGTGATAAGACGTTTAGTGACCCGAAGAAAAGTGCAACGGCCTTTTGCCGACAGTTTGTACCACACCCTGCACAGGACAGGGACAGACGTAGGATCTTCAGGTGTGCGCATAAACACAAAAACAATGCCCCCGTTTCCATCACCGCTACAGAGGTTCGAGTGGCCATCAGGAAAACCAAAAACTCTAAAGTTATGGGCCCTGACGACATAGCCATGGTGCATTTAAAACACATCGGCGAAGAGGGAGTAAAATACCTCACTACCGTCTTCAATTTGTCCCTGGCCACTTCTGTCATACCTGAAAAATGGAAACAGGCAGTCGTGGTCCCACTACTAAAGCCTGGCAAACCAGCTAACGTAGGGGAGTCTTATCGTCCGATATCGCTCCTCTCGACAGTAGTGAAGACATTGGAGGCGGTATTACTTCCTCTTTACACATCAAAGTTGAGGTTAGCCGAGCACCAACATGGCTTTAGAAAAATACGGAGCACAACATCTGCTCTAAATGCCATTAACACTCAGATAACTGACGGACTCAACCAGAAAAGCCCTCATCACAGGACGGTTCTAGTTGCTCTTGACCTGTCACAAGCTTTTGACACAGTAAATCATGGACAACTGGTATCCGATTTGGAAGATTCATCGCTCCCCCCCTGTCTTAAGCGTTGGTCCGCCAATTATCTGAGTGGTCGTCAATCGTCTGTAGTTTTCAGAAACAAAAAATCAAAACCGAGAAAGATTAAACAAGGGGTACCGCAGGGTGGTGTCCTTTCCCCGCTTCTGTTTAATCTTTATATTTCGAGGCTTCCTTCCCCACCAGATGGAGTCTCGATTGTTTCTTACGCAGACGATTGTACGATCCTGGCTTCTGGCACTTCCGTTGATGAGCTATGCTCCAGGATCAATGGTTATCTCCCCTCTCTTGTTGAGTTTTTCACTGCCCGGAGCCTGACATTGTCGCCAACGAAGTCCTCGGCGACACTATTCACGACCTGGACGGCGCAAGTTGGCATGGAGTTAGAAATCTACGTAGGCGATCAAAAATTACCTACTGTCTCTCACCCCAAAATCTTAGGGGTAACTTTCGACCCCATGCACAAATTCGCTGCTCATTCAACCGAAATTGTCTCTAAGCTACAAAGCCGCAACAAAATTCTCAAGTCGCTAGCCGGCAGCACTTGGGGTAAAGACAAAGAAACGTTGCTGGCAACCTATAAAGCAATTGGTCGGCCGATCCTGAATTACGCGTCGCCGATATGGTCGCCGGGGCTTGCTGAGGTTCATTGGAAAAGACTGCAGGCCTGCCAAAATACCGCACTCAGAACCGCCACGGGATGCGTCCTTATGTCTCCAAAACATCATTTACATCATGAGGTGGAAATGCTCCCAGTTTTGGAGCACAATGAAATGCTAAACAAGCAGTACCTGTTGAACTGTTGCAAACCACAACATCCCAACAGACTACTGCTTGAGTATGAGCCACCTCCTAGGACCGTAAGGGCACATCTACGTGAGCATTTTGATGAGATCCGGCACCTCACACTTTCGCCGTTTGATCCAAAGGTACATACGCAGGCCCTGAAGCACATCCATGACACGTCCGTTGCGTCTTATGTCTCTCTCTGTCCACTGAACGCCGTTTTGCACGCCAAACCACCTCGCGTCGCGGCTGAGGAGCGTCATCTTCCTCGAGAGACAAGGGTCACTCTGGCTCAATTACGCTCTGGATACTGTAGCAGGTTAAACTCCTACTTATCCAGACTAGACCTTGACGTGCCGAATGAATGTCCGGCATGCGGCTCGTCACCCCATAATACCAACCATTTATTTATCTGCTCTTCGGAGCCCACTCTTCTAACACCCATCTCCCTCTGGTCCAACCCTGTTGAAACTGCAAGTTTCCTAGGACTCCCGTTAGAAGAAATTGATGACAATTTAGGTTAAGGAAAAGTACACGCTGGGCAGGGCTACACTTCGTTACAACAACAACAACAACAACAACAACAACAACAACAACAACAACAACGAGAGTAAGAGTAGGTCGCCTCCCAGTTGGTGCACCCTGGGTAACGCTAAATGACCTACATAGCCTACAGGGCTAGTTTCTTGTGACCCTGTCTAACGCGTCACGATTCCCTCACCTATTGTCATCCCCGGAACAGCCCCTTGCAGCACGGCTGCTCCTTATTCTCTTGATCCGGGCTGGCATTGAGCCAAATCCTGGCCCAAGAGAATGGTTCTGCTGCGTTTGTCGGAAGAAAATATATCCAAGACGATCACACTCAGTACAGTGTGCATCATGCAAAGGTTGGTTGCACAAATCTAGTTGCTCCGGACTAGATCCAAAAACACATCGGCCCATTAGTTTCTATAAAAATTTTGTGGCGCCCTGCTGTTCACGCCCAAGGACGTCCCGAGGCAAGCGACGCTCATATGTTGCTTTATCGCCCTCTAATAATAATCAAGTCTCCACGACCTGCAATAATTATATTGCCCAGCAGAATATATGTGTTCCCGGCTGTAGCTTACTTCCTAGTGCATCAACAGCACAAGCACCCACTCATGGCTACTTTCTTCGTAGCACATCAGTTGATGCTTGTAGCCCTACTGAGCTTCAGCCCCCGTCTCTAAACTCTTTAATAACTTCTTCCGGCACTAGCACGAATGAAAGTCAAGTCCATCAACTTCTGGTCCCTCACTCTTCGTGCACTGTATGTCGGCACAGGATATATGCGTCTGTGGCATCGGTCAAGTGCAACTCCTGTCTAGGCCTGTGTCACCTTCGCATATGTTCTGGGCTCGCAAACAGAAATCTCTGGACTGATGTGTTTGTCGCGCCTTGCTGTCGAGTTGTGCAGCCCTCAACGCCGACGGATGTACACTCATCTAATAGTGAACGAATTCCGCCGGCTTCAGGACTGCAACGGAGATCAATATCGCGACAGAACCTACCACCATCTGGGCGAACACATCAGTCTTTAACTCCCAGAGTGGCCATTGCCTCTCCTTCGCAATTTAAATTGTTGCAATTTAACTGCAACGGCTTGACCGGCAAGATAGCGGAGATAACCACATTTATGCAGCTACATAAAATCAAAATTGCTGCAATCCAGGAGACAAAACTTGGCCCCCACTCGAATCTCCGAGCGAGTGGAGGCTACCACGTACTCCGGCATGATCGTACGGACGGCGGAGGTGGTCTCGCGTTCCTTGTACACCATACGGTGCAGTATAGGGAATTTGATATCAACACTGACCAAAGTGACTTACCTTTAGAGTGTCAAGGTATAGTTATACAAGCTGGTGGCGTTGATCTCGAGCTAATCAATATATACATTCCTCCCGTCACCTGCTGCCCCAGAAGTTATCGTCCTGACCTTAGGGCGTTTCTTTGTGGCGATAACCGTATCATCATGGGCGATTTTGATGCCCATCATGATATGTGGCATTCACACCTTTCTGTGGACGGCAGAGGACGGGAATTAGCCGAGCAAATTGATAACTCCTCTTTCTGTACTGTGAACGGAGACACCTCAACTAGGATGGCTGTTAATTGCAGTAGCTCCCCGGACCTAACTATTGTTCGCCCGGGGTTAATTAACAGCATCAACTGGCAACCTATGGTGGCCCTGTCATCCGACCACCTGCCTATCATCCTGTCTGTCGATCGTGCCACGGATTTTATCACGTCGGAGAAAAGAACTTACGTGAATTTCAAAAAGGCCAATTGGGTCGGCTTTTTGGAATTCACGGAGAGCTCCTTTGGTGATCTTCCCATTCCCACTGACGTACACGTTGGCGAGCGTAACATACGTGAGGTCATTAAAAAGGCTACAGCCCGTTTTATACCAGCTGGTAGGATAAAAGATATTAGGCCTAACTTCCCAGCTGAGGCCGCAGCCTTGGCCAACGAACGTGACCTCATACGCAACATCGATCCATCTGACCCACAGATCGGTGATCTCAACGTGGAAATCAGAAGGCTGGTTAACGAACACAAACAAACCAAATGGGAGGAGCACCTCAGGTCTTGTAACCTCTCTACCGGTGTTGGGAAATTATGGTCCACCGTCAAGTCCTTGTCGAATCCTTCGGGTCCACCAAAAAATGTCGACATTACCTTTGGTGACAAGACAATAAATGACCCCAGGAAATGTGCACAGGCTTTTTGTCGACAATATGTCCCACACCCTGCGCAAGACAGGGCTAGACGTGGAATCTTCAGGCGTGCGCATAAACACAAAAACTATGCCCCCGTTCCCATCACCGCTACAGAGGTTCAAGAGGCCATCCGGAAGGCCAAAAACTCCAAAGCCATCGGCCCTGATGGCATAGCCATGGTGCATCTAAAACACATCGGCCTAGCGGGAGTCAAATATTTAACGGCCGTCTTCAATTTGTCTCTGATCACAGCTGTCATACCCGACAAATGGAAGCAGGCAACTGTGATCCCACTACTAAAGCCTGGCAAGCCAGCTAACGTTGGGGAGTCATATCGCCCGATATCACTCCTCTCGCCAGTAGTAAAGACACTTGAGGCGGTCCTACTCCCGCTCTACACATCACACTTGATGTTAGCCGAGCACCAACATGGCTTCAGGAAAGGTAGGAGCACAACATCTGCTCTAAATGTCATAAACACTCAGATAACTGACGGTCTTAATCAAAATAGGCCTAACACAGGACGGTTCTAGTTGCACTTGATTTGAGTCAAGCTTTTGACACAGTAAATCATGGGCAACTTGTAGCTGATTTGGAAGACTCGTCACTCCCCCCCTGTCTAAAGCGTTGGACCGCCAATTATCTCTGTGGTCGTCGGTCGTCTGTTGTATTTAGAAACAAAAAATCTAAAGCCAGGAAGATAAAACAAGGGGTACCACAGGGTGGTGTCCTCTCCCCGTTATTGTTTAACTTCTATATTTCGAAGCTTCCTCCTCCACCAGAAGAAGTTACGATTGTTTCTTACGCAGACGATTGCACGATATTGGCAAATGGTACTTCCGTTGATGAGCTGTGCTCCTAAATAAATGGTTATCTCCCCTCTCTAGTCGAGTTCTTCACTGCCCGAACCTTGACATTGTCGCCGACAAAGTCTTCGGCGACCTTTTTCACGACGTGGACGGCGCAGGTTGGCATGGAATTAGAAATCTATGTAGGTGATCATAAAATACCTACGGTCGCTCACCCAAAAATTTTAGGAGTGACTTTTGACACCATGCACACTTTCGCTGCCCATTCAGCTGCAATTGTCTCAAAATTACAGAGCCGCAACAAAATCCTCAAGTCACTAGCCGGCAGTACTTGGGGTAAAGACAAAGAAACGTTGTTGGTAACGTACAAGGCAATTGGTCGGCCGATCCTGAACTATGCGTCGCCGATATGGTCGCCGGGGCTTGCAGACGTTCACTGGAGTCAGCTTCAGGCCTGTCAAAACACCGCGCTCAGAACCGCTACGGGGTGCGTCCTTATGTCACCTATATCTCATATACATAATGAGGTGGAAATGCTTCCAGTTAGGGAGCATAATGAAATGCTAAACAAGCAGTACCTACTGAACTGCTGTAAACCACAGCATCCTGGTAGACAACTGCTTGAACTCATTCCGCCTCCTAGGACCATAAGGTCGCATCTACGTAAACATTTTGATGAGATCCGTCACTATATAACAACGCCGTTTGATCTACAGGTGCACAAACAGGCTTTGGGGCATATCCATACAACGTCTGTTGGCCATTACTCTGCGCTCTGTCCGCTAAACAATGTCTTACATGCCGCAACACCTGGCATTTCTGAAGAGGAGCGTCATCTTCCTCGAGAGACAAGGGTCACTCTGGCTCAATTACGCTCTGGATATTGTAGTAGGTTAAATTCCTACATATCTAGACTGAACCCTGATGTGCCGAATGTATGTCCGGCATGCGGCTCGTCCCCCCACAATACCAATCACTTATTTTCTTGCTCATTTGAGCCCACTCTTCTAACACCCATCTCTCTTTGGTCCAATCCTATTGAAACTGCTAGTTTCCTTGGACTCCCGTTAGAAGATATTGATGACAATTATACGCGTTGGGCAGGACTACACATCGTTACAACGGAACAAGTGCAGTATACGGACAATGCTGATATAAAAAAACGAAAAGTTGAGATCGATAGGTATTAATAAAAGAAACATAACGGTATATTTTTTTTGTTGGGCAAACAACAACAACAAAAGTTATTGAGGGTCAAAGTTCATTTAAAACATTTTTTAAAATCAAAATATCTTCAATACTATTGCACCGATTTCCAAAATTTTTTTTGCATTGGATAGGTAATTGAATTACCTTTTATTTGAGGTACCACTGCTGTGGGTGCAAAACCGCGTATGTACAAAATTTTAAATTTTTACTAAAAATAACCCCCAAAAAATTTACACTTGCCGATAAGCGACCGGGGGTTTAATTCACAGTTTTTTTGTGTAAAACACCTCCGACGCATTGGGGAAATTTTATTATAGACTCGCACAGCTAGAAAAAAAACGGTTTTTTCAGGAGGATAGAGGAGCTTTTTCTGAACACAAATATATAATCTTAGCGTAAGGACCCTTATATTTACTGAGATAATGGTTGTTGAAGTTTTGCAAATTTTGCATGGCACTATAGGTAACTAACGCACAATTTTTTAAATTTCATCTATTTTCACAAAATTATAAATTTTCACCATCGCACGGCTATACACAGATATTTCACAACAAATTTGTTGTCAAAGAAGGATGTTGCCACACTTAAACAAAAAATAAAAAAAAAACATATTTTTTTTATTTCAACACCTTTCCGCGTAGGCGGCCTTCGGCCGCGCTTATTTAAAATAACCCTGGGCTACGCCATCCCATGTCCGGACGTGTGCACCAACTGCGGCTACCGCCGCAGTGAGTACTTCTGCGTAGTAAACCCATTTGGCGGAGTCCGGACGTGTGCTCTATGTAACCGTGGCTACCGCCACGGTGAGTCCTTCTGCATAGTACACCCATTTAGTTTAGTATAGGTGAGGCTTGCAAACCCTATTCAAATACTTAATTGGTGCGCATGAAAAGTATTGTAAGCCTTATTATTTTTTATTAAAATTTTTTTTATTTTTTATTTTTTTTTAAATTATAAGTTGCCTCCGACTGTAACTTACGTTTAACTCACGCCGTCATATCGACCTCATAATCATCTTCATCTTCATCTTCCTCCGCTACAAGTCTTGGGTTGCATGGGTTGTAAAGATTCCCAGCCATTTTAAAAAATGTGGTTAAAGGGTCAATATTAGTAGCCTTGCAATGCCGCAAAAACATAAATTTTGCCAAATAGCCGCAAAAAAATTGCTTTTTGCGATGAAATTGGGGCATAAAGACCTTGGCATGCCTCCATAACCCTTCGATCGTATTTGTGTGCTGGCCAGTTTCGGGGTCTTTAAAGTTGAGCGAATGGTTAACTTTAAAATGGACATAACCCTCATCCTGTAAGCAATCGTATGCCTATAAACGATATACATAAATGTATATTTATAAATGAATAAAATATATATGTAATTATCAAATCAACGAACCTTCCAGAAATCGGACACAACTATGCTACCGGGTAAAATCCATTCTTTTATGATTTGCAGCAAAGTATCTTTGTCCCTTTTCTCCACAGGTACCATAAAACATCGGTTAGTTCCCCTCTCCACCCCACCGAACACCCATTGCCCTTCTACACGATGACCGCGGTGGTACTTCCGACGACCAAACTTACTTTCGTCGATTTCAACAATCACCCCGTCCCCGCCAATCTTATTCTTATTTATGATCATACCATCAAACACCACCTCGCGACAAAAGCTGCTCCAATCGACCGCCGTATGTTTTGCTATCGTGAGCTCATCCATAATGAAATCGAGGGTAGTGTTTTTAATCCATAAATACGCGAAAGCTACCATTTTGAAAATAGGAAGCTTTGATTTATCGAAAAATGTATTCTTTCTTAACGACACTTTAACATTACATCTACGTTTGCCCTTGCCCTTCTTAAAAGCACAACACCTAAATAATTTTAAAAATTAACTTGTTACATACACATAATCACATGCTCACATATACAAACTAACCTCCAAGACTAACCGTCGCCACTATCAGCATTTTCAATTAACTTGAGAACGTGGCCTGCACCACACAAATACTCGCCCTCGCTGGGAATCAATCCCCACTCTTGCAATGTATGCAGGGCTAACTCACTTATGGGACCACTTTCACAGCACTCAAATATTTGATAAATTCGAAACAACTTTATATTTGCCATAACAATTTGCACTTGTATTTAACACTTTAAATTAACACTTTTAAATAAATTGAAATAACGGTTATTTTCCAAACATAAGTTAAGGTTCCAACCAACCTTATAGAAATCAATAAAGCGATTAATGGCACCTTACCATAACGCCATATCGAATACATTTATTTTAATAAAATTGTTGGTTAACGCTATAGAAAATTAATTTAAGATTTAAATACCAACGTATTAACAAAATATACATACACATACATACATATGCACAAATAAATATGCGTAATTTACTTAGTAAATTTAACACTTTTAAACATCGAATTTTTTAAGTATTTTACGGGATAGGAATACAAACAGCATATCAAATGAAAGGTAATTTTACAACCTATTCAATGAAGAAAAAATTTTGAAAATCGGTTCGATACTTTAAGAGAAATTTAGATTTAAAAAATGCTTCATATGAACTTTGACCCTTAATAACTTCTGTTATTATCAATTGCCCACAAAAAAATTTGTGTAGTTATACTCATCTTGACCATGTCTATCAATCCTCACACTCCTTTTTTTGATTTTGGAATTGTCCGTATACTGCACTTAAGCCCCGTTTTCTTATATCGACCCGGCCAAGAGCAATACACTCGGGGTTACCGTCTGACATTTAGGCAGGGCTACACCTCGCTACAACAACAACAACAACAACAACAACAACAACAACAACAACAACAACAACAACAACAACAAGATCTTCGGAATGATCATACACTCTAGACAGGGCAATGCATTGTTAACAACAACAACACCAACAACAACGGGGGTATAAAAGTCCTAAAATTCGTGTGACGTAATTTATGGATAGCCCTCCTTTATACAAAAATGTTGAAAAAGTGTTTTAACGGACGTCAGATTCAGATTTAACAAGCCGAAAAATATGTCCGCTATTCAAGCAGTCTGTCTTGTGCTTGTGAAATTCAGTATCAGCCAAAACGCGTTCCTAAATTTGAAGAAAAACCTTGAACCGCCCCTGTGAAAATGTGACATTTAATAGGTTTGTTTACTGACCAAAAAAAAGTTCAGAGCAGGTTAGAGCAGAGCAGAGCAGGGCAGCTGTCATAATATAAATAGAGCAATTTAGAGCAACTCGGAGCAGAAATGCCATGAAACACTTGAATCTCGATAGTTTCTTTTTAATTGGTTTTTTTGTTTTAATCTACAAAATTAATTCAAATTCACGTTTACAAAAACATTGATTTTCTTGCAAGCTAATTTTTTTGAAGTTTTCAAAAATTTATTTTTCCCTGACTGACAATTGCTTCTCTGCTCTAACTTACTCCATAAAAAAAGCTAGAGCAGAAATTTGTGATCTGGATTACTCTAGTTTTGTTTTGAGCGTACTCATGAAACAAAAGATAGAGCAACCTAGAGCAAGAAAAGTGTTCGTTAAACACAATTTTGTGAAATATCTCAATCTGGCGTAAGCTAGAGCAGCCCAATAAACAAACCTAATTTTATGAAAATATTTTATGATTCACACGTATACTACTCGATCACAAAAATTATATGCTCTGTCTCCATTCGATGGTGCGCTGAAAACTCATTGCGAGTATATTGTACTAGCAATATAGAAGTATTCTATATATGCCATCATTTGAGGCATCACTTGAAACTCATTGATGAGGGAGTGTATCAAGTTTGATTAAGGAAACAGAAGAGTACAGCTGTATTAGTTATTGACCGCAGAAATAAGTAAGTGGGAAGGAGAAGGAGTTCCTCTAGTTTTTCACATTGCCCTTAATATCGTGATGGAGGATCGTGAGGGGCGTTAACCTCAAGTTTGAACCTCAAATGATGGTCACAGTGTTTACAGGGTACAACAACCACATGAAAACTTCCAACTTTGAATGCAAATATCTCTTCAGAGAAGTAAAACATTAAAAAGGCGCTCCAAGATTCGCGCGTCCGGGTACGTGACTTGACGCCAAATCACGGGTACCCTTTTACAAGATGTTTGAATGGTTAAAGGTGGTATCGGTATCAAAAGACGCGTCTTGACTCCAGTATCAATAATCCGAAAATATAAAAAAAATTACCAAAAATCGATCCAAAACCGGGGGAGTAATCCATACTTTTTATGTGCAGAACACCTTTCCGAGTTGGCGGCCTTCGGCCGCGCTTATAAAAAAAAATAACCCTGGGCTACGCCATCCCAAGTCCGGGTGGTTGCCTGAACCGTCGCAACGTGCCACGGTACGCATTCTATGGCATATTTTTAGGGGTATTACAACACATGAAAACTTGCAACTTTGATTGCAAATATCTCTTCACAGAAATACAATTTTTAATTTCCGCTTTCGGATTACTGATCCTGGAGTCAAGACTCGTATTTCGATACCAATATCGATAATATTGGACCACCATTAACCATTGAACCGTCTTCTAAAATGTTACCAAATCACGTTTTTTCATCCCTCTCCCAAAATTTTAGCTAATTTTTTAGCAGTTGGGTGCTAAAGGAAACAAATACCTTAGTTTCTACTATTCTCGTCACCACTGTAAATAAACATTGAAAAGTGGCACATAAGGCTCAAATGACATCTTCACACATTCGAAAGCCCACGTAGACTTTGCAATGCCTGAGCAAATTAGGTTTAACCAAGATATTGTTTTTGTTATTTTCGATTTATATAATTTACTACATACGGACACATCTACCATATATATCATTTCCTAGAGTAATATTGTTTACTAACTTGAAGAGGCCATTTTTATAAACACACTTCCGCTCGCCGTTTATCTTGAAGGAATTTGAGAACTATCGCAAGACACATCGATAACTTTTTTGTGAGGCCACCTTCGACTACTCGTGGTCATGTGTCATACGATACATCCATAATGATTCGGCCACGGTTCCCGATAGCGAATGTGGCACAAATAGGAGATGACGATGGATAAACCCTTCGAGAACACTGCTGAACGAATAAAGCGGGCTACTCACCTGCCAAGAAATGCCTCAAGAAAAAAACGAGCATATATTTCTTGTGCCTGGTCAAGAAATTTTGACGTTTACCAAAATTTCCATTTTTTTGCAAATTACTCTTACAAAAATGTATAAAACAATGTATAACGCAATATGTACTCACCTTTGCTGTGAATCTGCACGTTTACCTCAAGAAATATATACGAGCATATTTATTTCTTGAGGTAAACCGGCGTTGCCAACTATCGAAAAGTGTGGTATTTTTTCTTATAAAGCGGGCTACCCACCTGCCAAGAAATGCCTCAAGAAAAAAACGAGCATATATTTCTTGTGCCTGGTCAAGAAAATTTGACGTTTACGGCATTTTCCATTTTATTGCAGATTACTATTATAAAAATGTATAAAACATGTGCAGCGAAGTATATACTCATCTTTGCCGTGAATCTGCACGTTTACCTCAAGAAATATATACGAGCATATTTGAGGTAAACCGGCGTTGCCAACCATCGAAAATTGTAGTATTTTTTCTTATGAGCTGAGTATTGGCTCAAGAAAATTTGACGTGTGAAAACAGTTCTTGACCATTTCTTGAGCGTTTTTTATATGGCGTTTGACATTTCTTGGCAGGTGAGTAGCCCGCTTAACCCAGAAATGTGTAGACATTTCTAGGTGATGAAGCCGCAGTCTACTAGGATATATAAAAGCGCAAAGACAAAGCACGTCAATCAGATTGTTTTGAAGTGTTGTACCACAGTATAGACAGTAATTGCACTCACTAACACAAACCTACTTATATTCACCTCCATGGAGCACTTCGGGTTGCAGTCAACTATTTTCAGCCATTTCAGGGTGTTGTGTTGCAAATTTTATGAGGTAATAAATTACTTTAAAAGAGGAGAAATAGTCAAATTTAGGATTTTGCGTTTTAAGTAAAACTATATATGTATATATTAGGTTATATTTCTAAAAAAAAGAAATTGCTATTTTACAACTCTACCAAGAACCAATGCACAGCGTTTTTTCTCACGCATAGGAGTATTCAGGCGAAAACAAATACAGCTTTATTGCGTTGCGTGACATTTATAACTTTGACAAATACGCACAAAACCAAAAAATATACAAGGAAAAATCAGCTGATTATGTCATCGTACCCAAAAAGATAAAACTAGATCAAGTCTGCGTTAACGCGTGTTAAAACGCGGTTATAAGACAGGTTGCCTTTGTCTACGTGCATTTATGTCAGCTGTCAAAATTAAATGTCACAACGAGACGCTACAGTTGTTTCTGTTTTCAGAGTACTTTGCAATGTATTCCAATGTTGTTACTCCTTGGAGCATTGTGTATCAATACCAAGTGTGAACTCTTCTTTTGACAACACACATTAAAATGTCGGTTTGTTTACACCCTGCACATATTAAAATGTCGCCAGCACCGAATAACAGAAAAGCAAATGGCGTTGTTTAACATCCTGCACACATCAACATGGCGGTCTCCTATCTTTTACCTAATGGTAGAAAGAGATGGGAAGATGGAAAGAAGTGAGACAAAAAAGGAAATTAAAAACAGGTGACTAAATTCACTTTGAAGTTTTCACGACTATGTCTATGATATCACACTTGTTATTAACCACAATCTCAAACAGGTGTTAAACTCATTTTGGAATTTTGACGTCTATGCAAAAGAGTTTACACTTGGTATTGATAAACAATGCCTTGGAGTATCTATTGTCAGAGCGATCGTGTCGTGATTTTGGTCAATAAAGCATTAGCAATGATCGGCTTTCAATAAGCTGAAGGTGGTCCGCTGAGGTATTAGAAAGTATTACAATTGAAGTACTCCAATATCACAAAATTGAAACACATGATCCAATGATTTTTGCAAAATTTTACGCAAAACAAATTTCGAAATTTGAGAATTTTTCGACAAAAAGCTTATCGTGCCAATCTAAATAAATTTCACTAGTGAACCTTTTTCATACATTTTCGCTCACAAATTATATGAGAGGGAGAAAATCCGCAAAGTAAGAAATTATTTAGAATCTGCCTGTATATTTTATTGTGGGTTAGAGTGTAAAATGTACTTTAAAAAACGTAAATGGTTGTTAATATTCGCAAAATTTGCAACGAAGAAGCCCATTGTATTCGAGAAACTGCAAAATGTATTTCAGAAAAATCAAATGTACTTCAGAAACATCTTCTGGATTGGAATTTGTTGTTTCTGAAGTAGAACTGATTATTTTGGAGTACATTTTTAAGATTCTGAAGTCTAATTTACGGTCTCGAGTACAAATTACAGTTTATGAAGTACAATTTATAGTTTTTGGAGTACAGTTGATTATTCTAAAGCATATTTTACAGTTTTTAAGATACAATTGACTATTCTGAAAATAATTGTATGGGTCTTGGACTACCATTCACTATTCTTAAATGCATTTAACCTTATCTAAAGTATTTTTACGGGTTGTGCGCTGGGTTTGGGACCCGCCACGTAAAAAATCTAGTCCAATGAAAAAATCGAAAAAGCCTCGGATGAGAACCCCCTTTAATGTTGACGACCCGGCAAAACGAAGTAAGGACAATGAGAAGGATATTAGGGCATGTACGTGGAATGTCGGGACCCTTTCTAGGGAACGTACCGCTGCCCGACTGGTTGATGTCCTCGCAAGCGCAAAGGCTGACATCACCGCCCTGCAGGAAATGCGATGGACGGGGCAAGGAAAGACGGCCATCGGCCCTTGTGACGTATACTACAGTGGCCAGACACGCGGCAAAGCTCGTGGTGTAGGATTTGTGGTGGGAAAGATACTTCGCCGCCAAGTACTAGCGTTCACTCCTGTGGACGAGCGTCTCGCTGCGATCCGCATCAAGGCGAGGTTTTTCAACATAACGTTTATCTGCGCCTATGCGCCGACTGAGGAGACGGACGACGCAGAGAAGGACTCCTTCTACGATAAACTTGAACAAGCCTATGATCGCTGCCCCCTGCATGATATCAAAATCGTGCTCGGCGACTTTAATGCCAAGGTGGGCAAGGAAGGAGTCTTTGGTCCTACAGTTGGAAAATTCAGTCTCTACGATATAACATCCCCCAACGGCACTAGGTTGATTGACTTCGCCGCTTCCCGCAATATGGTCATCAGTAGTACCAGGTTCCAGCATAAGCGAATACACCAAGCTACCTGGCTGTCCCCTGATCAAAGAACAAGAAACCAGATTGATCATGTCATGATCGACGGCAGACACAGCTCCACCGTTCTAGACGTGCGTACTCTACGCGGTCCCAATATCGACTCGGACTATTATCTTGTTGCAGCCAAGATACGCACACGCCTCTGTGCAGCGAAGAAAGTACGCACAGTAACGGAAGGAAAGTTTGACGTCGAGAAGCTGCGCGTGACACAGACAGCTGATAATTTCTCCACTCGACTCTCACACCTGCTATCGGAGAGCAATCCTCGACCTAACGATGTAACCGAGCAATGGAAGCATATCTCTCACTCATTACGTACCGCCGCTGAAGCCACTTTAGGGTTTCGGCGAGCCCGCAAGAACAACTGGTACGATGAGGAATGCACCACAGCCTCGGACAAAAAGGACGCTGCATACAGGGAGACGTTGCGAACGGGCGCAACCCGCAGTGTATGGCAACGCCATCGTGAGGCGAAGAAGGAAGAGAGACGCCTTTTCAGAAAAAAGAATCGTGAGGCCGAAAGGCGTGAGAGTGAGGAGCTTGAGACGCTGGCTGACAGGAACGATGCCCGAAAATTCTATGAAAAGATCCGGCCGATGACGGAAGGTTTAAAGACCGGGGCAAATTCCTGTAAGGACAATAATGGCGACCTGGTAACCGACGTCCAGAGTGTACTTAAATTATGGAGGGAGCACTTCTCCTCACTGCTAAACTGCGAGGGAGACGTTGAACCCGATACCCCAATCCCTGACGATGGAAAGGTCGTCCCACCACCTGACTATGAAGAAGTGAGGATAGCTATATCCCGGCTCAAAAACAACAAAGCGCCTGGAAAAGACGGACTAGCCGCCGAGCTGTTCAAACACGGAGGCGAAGAGCTGGTAAAAAGCATGCATCAGCTCTTATGCAGAATATGGTCAGACGAGTGCATGCCTCCAGATTGAAATTTAAGTGTGCTCTGCCCAATCCACAAGAAAGGCGATCCCGCTAACCCCACCAACTACCGCGGAATCAGTCTTCTTAATATCGCATATAAGGTTCTTTCTAGCGTATTGTGTGAAAGACTGAAGCCCATCGTGGACAAACTGATTGGACCTTATCAGTGTGGCTTTAGACCTGGTAAGTCTACCATCGACCAGATTTTCACGATACGCCAAATCCTGGAGAAGACCCATGATAAGAGAATCGACACTCACCACCTCTTTGTCGATTTTAAAGCCGCTTTTGACAGCGCAAAAAGGAGTTGCCTGTATACCGCCATGTCTGAGTTTGACTTCCCTGCAAAGCTTATACGGCTTTGCCAAATGACGCTGAGCAATACCAACAGCTTCGTCAGACTCGGGAAGGACCTCTCTGAGCCATTTGAAATCAAACGAGGCTTCAGACAGGGCGACTCCCTTTCGTGCGATCTCTTCAACCTGATGCTGGAGAAGATAATTCGAGCAGCAGAGCTAAACCGCAATGGCACAATCTTCTACAAGAGGGTACAATAGCTGGCGTATGCCGATGATATTGATATCATTGGCCTTAACAACCGCCCCGTAAGCGCTGCCTTCTCTGGGCTGGATAAAGAAGCGAAAAAAGTGGGTCTTGCGGTGAACGAGGACAAGACGCAGTACCTACTGTCATCAAAGAAAGAATCGGCGCACCTGCGCCTTGGCAGCCAAGTCACCGTTGATGGCTACAAGTTTGAAACGGTGAGAGACTTCGTCTATTTGGGAACCAGCATTAACACCGAAAATAATATCAGTCTAGAAATTCAACGGAGAATCACTCTTGCCAACAAGTGCTACTTTGGACTGAGTAGGCAATTGAGAAGTAAAGTCCTCTCTCGAAGAACAAAGATCACGCTCTATAAGTCTCTCATCATACCAGTCCTGATGTACGGCTCGGAATCATGGACAGTATCCAGAGAAGATGAGATGGCCCTTGGAGTATTTGAGAGAAAAGTTCTCCGGAAGATCTATGGTCCTTCCCGTGATGCCAACGGCGAGTATCGAAGGAAATTCAACGATGAGCTGTACGAGCTTTACGCAGACCTGACCATAGTTCAGCGGATTAAAGCCCAAAGGCTCCGCTGGCTGGGTCATGTTATGCGAATGGAAAAAGAAGCTCCAGCACCGAAAGTTTTACTATCGACACCCGAATTCGGCAGCAGAGGAAGGGGGAGGCCTCGACTGAGATGGAAACAACAGGTGGAGGATGACTTGTACTCCCTTGGGGTTTCCAATTGGCGTCAGTTATCGCTAAAAAGGAAGGACTGGCGTGCTTTGATACGAAACGGCCAAAATCGCCTAGGCGGTTAAGCGTCATTATGACGCAAGCCAAGATTAGAAAGTATTTTTACGGTTTTTGAAGTACGAGTGAAAAAGGTGTAGAAAAAATAGTTCTATTATAAATTTAGTTTTTTGATTATTATGTGTTATCCGTCATAATTTGTAGGATGTTCTTGAGCAAGCCCATTTAGTCTTGTCAAATTAAAGCCAGAGGATTTTCAATTTTTACAGAACTCCGTTTTATTTCAGTCACAAGAAGTTGTTTCATGTAATTTTATTATGAGAACTTTAAAAATAATTGTATGATGCTCTCGGCTTAAAAGACAACAGTATATTAATTCAGTATCGCATCATTTACTTATAGAGGAAAGTAGTTAACATACATAATATGTTCTTCCACTATCACGCCATTTGAGCACCGCTATTCTTTTGTGCGAGCTAAATGGCAAAGACATAAAGTGATGATTGGTAAATAGTAATGTAGTACATAACCGAACTAAATAAATCAATATACTAAAGAAACGGTATGTTATTTTAGATAGCAAGTTACAAAATGCCCTGTAGGAAGTTTTAGGTGTACGACCCTGTAGGGATGGCAGCAACATTCCCCCCCTCGTAACCAATGTCGATTGGCTTACTCCGGTTGAGTGCCTACATCCAGGACTGCAAGTTTTGTAGCGGGCCTCTCCATTATGCCGTACTGTGTTCTCACTGTAGCCCACCGTACCTGGCCATCTTGTGCTGTAACGACATCCAACACAACTCCTTTGGGCCAGCGGTTTTTTGGCAAGGTCTCGTCCACGATAATAACCACATCTCCTATTTTTAGAGGCGTTTGCTTTGTAAACCATTTTGTTCGCCTAGTTAGCATGGGCTGGTATTCTTTCACCCATCTCTGCCAAAATCTGTCAGCAAATATTTGTGATTTTCGGTAGCGCTGGTACATGTTCCCACTACCACCAATGGGTTTGTAACCGCTTGGGGATCCCAAGAGCAAATGATTGGGTGTAATTGCTTCGTCGTCAGCCGCATCCGTAGACACAAATGTTAGAGGTCTTGAGTTGATGATGAACTCAACTTCTAGAAGAGCGCTTCGAAGAGTCTCATCATTAAAGTTTTGCTGTGGGCTCATAGCGTATAACACAATTTTGATGGATCTAATGAGACGTTCCCACGCACCCCCCATGTGCGGCGCTGCTGGTGGGTTGAACTTCCATCGAATGGTATCGAATTTTGCTTCGATTGCGGTGTAGTCAATATTTTTGGATTCAGCTCGCAGTATTTTTTCCACGGCTTTGAAATTAGTGCCATTGTCAGTGTATATTTCCCTTGGCACGCCACGACGAGATATGAAGTTGCTTATGCACATAATGCACGAGCTGGTATCAAGGCTATGTGCTACTTCTATGTGCACTGCGCGTATGGTCAGGCATGTAAATATAACACCCCAACGTTTTTCGCGCCTGCGCCCCACCACTATAGGTATGGGACCGAAATAATCAATGCCAATGTAGCTAAATGGTCGCTCGAAGCATGCTAGCCTTGCCTTTGGTAGGGGCGCCATCTGCGGGTTGAGCACAGTTGCAGCTCTATTTTTGCATACTTGGCAGTTATTACGTATAGTACGGTACAGCACCCGCAATCGTGGGATGTAGAAGTTTCCTTTGATGTCGTTTATGACAGCTTCGTGGGACAAATGATGGTACTTTTCATGAGAGCTCTTAACGATCAGATAAGTTATGTAGCTTTTGCGTGGTAGTATGATGGCATCTTGAGCGCATATAAATTCGGCACGGCTCCTTACTCGCATAATGTCTTGGTCTTGAGCTGAGCTTGTTTTATCAGAAATACTTTTGCCATGTCTATCATTTCAGAATTGATTTTCCTAGGCAAAGTTAATGAGCGAGCTTTTGCTTTCAGTTTCTTAATATACAAAATAAATGTAGCTACTGCGCGATACAATCGCTTCCAGCTGGAAAATCGGTTTATGTTCATCGTAGTTAGGAGTTTATTCGCGTGAATATGCAGAACGTTGTGTTTGGTTTCACTGTTATCAACAGGGCCGAAATCGTTGCGCTGAGGCCAGTGGTCCTCGTCTGCTTGCAAAAGGTTAGGTCCACCAATCCATGCTTCTTTGCCGACTTTAGATTCGCTTTTGGTAGCGAGGTCTGCAGGGTTTGCCTTGGAGGGAACCCATCTCCACTGTCGCAAGTTTGTGGCTTCTAATATCTCAGCCACTCGATACATTACAAATTGTCGAAATTGCTTAGGATCCATGCTGAGCCATTTCAACACCGTAGACGAGTCTGTCCAAAAAACGGTTTGCCTGATGGAGAGCCGATGAACGCCCTTGATTTTTGATACTAGCCGAACACCTGTTATTGCAGCCTGCAGTTCGAGTCGGGGTATTGATACTGGACTCAAGGGTGCCACCTTTGACTTAGCGGCTACAAACGCCAGGTCGACTTCACCAGCAAACTGCACACGCAAATAACTAACCGCCGCATAGCCGTACTCCCCAGCGTCGACGAATGTATGCAATTGAACGTCAGTAGCGACATGCAAATGACGTGAGTAGCACCGCGGTATCTCAAGGATGAGCATCTGTTGTATGGTCGTCTTCCATTGGTGCCATTTTGAGGTTAGATCGTCGGGCAGTTCCTCATCCCAGTCGATCCGTGTACGCCAAATATCTTGTAATAAAATTTTTAGTGTTATTGTAAAGTTTGCCAAAAACCCCAAAGGGTCAAATATGGACATTAATACTTGCAGGACCTCACGTTTTGTTGGTGTTAAGCTATTGGATATTACGTCTCGTTTCAGTCTGGCAAACCTGAACTCGAACTTAAAGGTGTCATTGTTCGGGTCCCAGTAAACGCCCAGTATCTTTTCGCTCGTGTCTAATTTTACGTGGGGTTGTTGCTCTTTTGTACGCCCTTCCAGGCGCTCCATCACAAAAGCTGAGTTGGATGCCCAGTTTCGGATATGGAAACCGCCGGATGCGTGGATTGCTTTTACCGACTCTGCTAACGTTAGCGCGGATTGTTCATTATCTTCATTGTCTATGAAGTCGTCCACGTAGTGATGGCTCTTGATTTTGTTCATATCTAAAGTTTGTGTCGGAAGTCCCAGGTTGTTAACGGTATGCACATCGTTTAAAGTAAATATTTGGCCATTATGTACATCGCTGATACGAAGCGTAGTTTTCCTTGAAAATTCTTCATAGCGAGTGTTGTCGCCTGTCCATCGCAGGCACAATGGGTCAGGAACACTTTTCAAGCTGAGTTGGTCAAGAATGCTCTCCTCCATCAATGTTACAGAGGATCCTTCGTCTAAAAATGCAAAGGTATTAAAAAATTGTTAGTGTCATGTATACGAACCGGGATTATCCTGAAGTAGGGTGAATCGTTTTGCTGAGCACTGTGCGGGTTTACTGAGCCCTTTGCTATGTGCTGGGTATTCCTTACGTCATTTGTACAGAGGTTTCGGTGTAGTAGCTGGTGGTGCCTAGCATTGCACCCATCAATACCGCATACTCCATTCGCATGACATCGCCTTCGGTGAGAGTTTAACCACTGCCGACACAGCCTTAGTGAGCGAACTACTTCCCACTTTTGGTCGAGCGGCAACCTTTTAAAATTGTCGCATTGAAAAATTCTATGCCCGTCCGCGCCACAGTGGCCACAACCACCTTTCCTTTGCGGCCTTTCTGCTTGTGTGTGTGTATTTACTACGCCACCCTTTTTGCACGTTACAGGCGTTACAACTCTGCTCGCCGCTTCTGCTAATGAGTAAAGCCAATCACTGAAACATTTGACTGCCGGAATATGCTCATCTTTTGGGTGCATAGCCCACGAAAGCTTATACGTATTTGGCAGTTTCTCCACCAGTTCCTTGACTATCATCGGGTTACTCATGTAGGTGCCCAAGTGACATGCTTCCATCGTAGAACATATGTTGCGAACGCATAGTGCGAAATCGATTATTGCCTCCAGTTTGTCCTTCAACGGTTGTACCTTTCTTGCCTTCTCTAACAAATTCTCGATTATGAATTCTGGCCTTCCGAAGCACATTCGTAATGTTTCTATTATTTCCGGCACCATTGCCCTGCCCTTTAGGCTTACTTGTAGACGCATAAGATTTTCTGCGTTGGAGTAGCCTGCCACTTGAGTGCTAGTCTCAAAACTACTAATAAATATAGGCCACTCTTCCGGGTCGCCGTGAAAATGTGGTAAATCCTTTGGGATCGCATGCCTGGCAGCTATTTGGGCGGCCGTAGGGGTAGGCTGAGTGCCTTTATGATTAAAGCTTCCCATGGATATACCTTGTGTTTGCGACAAAATTTCGTATTTCCTCTCCAGGAAAGATTGTTGAAGCTGTTTCTCCTCTTCCAGCATCGCGAGACGGAGCTCACATTTTCTTGATGTAGTCTCGTTGGGTGAGGACCGCTGATTAATATGATTTACTGCTTCTGTGAAGCCCGTATACATTGTGGGAAAGCTTGTGGAAGTTTGTGATGTTGCGGTGTGCGCACTCATTGGAAGCGAAGTAGGTTGTAATATTTCAGCCGGCATGATATTGCTGGTCGTGGTTGATGGTGCATTACCACCACCGAGTATTGATGCCCGCTGTTCGTTGGATGGTGAAGATGCCGCCTGGGGATGATTTCCCTGGGCCTCATGTGCTGTATGATGTTGCGTATTTGGCGAGGGAGCTGCAGCGCTCGTTATGGCTATTGAAATTAATAGATTGCATTTGGCGCAACTCCAACTTATTTCGGCAATGCCACTGTTGACCCCTACGCAATCTTTAAGTCAACTTGTTATGAATCAGTATGTATTTATTTTCGCGTACCGCGGTAATTATTTTTAAAGATTTGTCAAATTAAAGCCAGAGGTTTTTCAATTTTTACAGAACTCCGTTTTATTTCAGTCACAAGAAGTTGTTTCATGTAATTTTATTATGAGAACTTTAAAAATAATTGTATGATGCTCTCGGGTTAAAAGACAACAGTATATTAATTCAGTATCGCATCTTTTACTTATAGAGGAAAGCAGTTAACATACATAATATGTTCTTCCAGTATCACGCCATTTGAGCACCGCTATTCTTTTGTGCGATGATTGGTAAATAGTAATGTAGTACATAACCGAACTAAATAAATCAATATACTAAAGAAACGGTATGTTATTTTAGTTAGCAAGTTACAAAATGCCCTGTAGGAAGTTTTAGGTGTACGGCCCTGTAGGGATGGCAGCAACAAGTCTTGTATATTTATCTGTCTCTGTCCAAAAATCTGAACGAAATAAAGTAGGTACTAAATTTAGCGTCAGATAGACCCTTGGAAAGGGTATCAAAGGGTAGACGCTAACTTAAAGCGGGCTACTCACCTGCCAAGAAATGTCAAACTTCATATAAAAAAACGCTCAAGAAACGGTCAAGAAACGTTTTCACACGTCAAATTTTCTTGAGCCAATACTCAGCTCATAAGAAAAAATACTACAATTTTCGATAGTTGGCAACGCCGGCTTACCTCAAGAAATAAATATGCTCGTATATATTTCTTGGGGTAAATATGCAAATTCACGGCCAAGGTGAGTACATGTCTCGCTAAACATATTTTGTACATTTTTATAAGAGTAATTTGCAAAAAAATGGAAAATTTCATAAACGTCAAAATTTCTTGACCAGGCACAAGAAATATATTCTCGATTTTTTCTTGAGGCATTTCTTGGCAGGTGGGTAGCCCGCTCAAGTACCTACTTTATATCGATTATGAACATGCCTAAATTGTTTTAAACGTTTTAAACTGAAAGGAAAACCAGTTTGCAGGTCAACGTGAAGTATTAGAGAAAAAATCACTATCTAACAAATACTTCAACAAAATGCAGCCCTGAGTGATTAAACACAACCCTACCACGCGTGGTGAAAATCAAATGGAAATAAAAAAAGTTGTGCAAATGATGAAAATTTATATTAATTTGTATCATTTATAACAGATTTGATTTTAGCTGCCCCAAAAAGGAGCATAAACGCAGAGTGCATAAGATTAATTCATTCATTCAAGATGCGACAAAAAAGGCCTTGGGTAGCAACTGCCGTATGGGCGACTGTTATGGTACCCCCTGGGACATTGTATAGATGGAATAAAAAGGCCTCCGGTGGCAGCCACGATTATGTGCAGCTTGCAATGCTCCATCGCAACTTGTAGTTCATGGTTTTTGTTCACAATAACAATAGTCCTCATTTGCCAGGTACTGGAAATAAATATCCGGTTAGTAATAAGTATTTCAACTTCGAAAAGTCCTAAGCCCCTGGTTCAATGAGGATTGGTTTTCCAGCTAATATTTAGACTGGACACTCCTAAAACAAAAACACATTAGTTTTTATATATAAGATGACTCATAGTTCATTAACACCGTACCTTGACATTAAAGCTACCAAGATAATCGTATAATACTATTAAATAAATAGTATAAATAAATATAAAACTGCAAGCAAAATATTTTCTTTATTTTGTTTTGGAAAATTTCTAAGAATTTTAAATTCACCTCAATGCCCTCAACTAACAGGGGTGCTTTTTTGCGCAAAACTACTATTTAATAGCATCGTTCATAAAGAGCCGATCATCAATATGCATTTGTACCAAATTTTACAAAATGGCCTTTAATATACATTTTTTATACTTCTTGTAGTGCAGTAAATTCATGATATTATATTAATTCATGGAATATATACATTAAATTCATTTTTTTCTTGAAATATTTCTAAAGTTTTTTTTGTTACTGAAATGCAACCATGCGTCCGCGAAATTCCATACTACCATGGATTTCAACTCTGAAAAATTCACCTCCATGGAGAACTTTCACCACAGTGCAAACACTGGTTATACTGTGTGTTGTACAATGAAGTACTGAACAGTGAATTAACCCGCGATATTGTACTTCGGTTTTTAGTAGTGAATAAAGCGTACTACTTAAACTCAGGGAAAATAATAGAGGAATCATCAAGTTCGTCACAATTGGTGTCAGAAGCGGTATTGTTAAATAAACAAGGACATTGTAAGGATAACAAGGACATTGAAAGAATAACAAGGTCATTGAAAAGGATATCAAATAAATTGCAAGGATACAAAGGGCATGGCAAAGTTGAGTGAATTGAAGATCCAGCAACTCAAAAATGAGTTGGAACGGCGTGGACTGACAACAGCAGGCAATAAAGCTGAACTTCTATCACGTTGGGTGAGGCTATGGAAGCGGAAGGAATCTACGTTGACGATCATGTTTTTCAGAATTCAGAAGAGGGAGAGGGAAATTGAAGAGCAGAAGGATACTCCGGATACAGTGGAAAATGTGAACACAAACTCGTTATTGGCTGCATTGTCTCAGTTGTCAACGAACATTTCAACAAAATTAGAATCACAGGAGACACTTATAACATCTCAGTTGGAGGAACAGAATGCACACATGGCATCTCAGTTGGAAGAACAGAAAACTTGCGTGACATCTCGGCTGGTCAGTTAGAACAAACCTACCAAGGTCTTGTGTCTTATATTGGCCAGGGCAGGACACTCACAGACGAAGTGAGTAACCGTTTCTTTACAGCCATCTAGGCCGCAACTTCTACACACCTCGTTGCTTCAAGGGGGATTCCGAAGATAAAAGCCCCACCCTTTGACGGTTCTGTTCCTTTACAGGTGTTCAAGCTACAATTTGAGAAGGCTGCATAGGTGAACAGCTGGAGCGCTGTGGATAAAGTCGCTGCGCTCTTCTTAGCATTGAAAGGACCGGCAGCGGAAATCCTTCAAATTATTCCAGAAGCTGAAAGGAACAGCTATGAGGCATTGATGGGTGCAGTTGAGAGGCGTTACGGTAACGAGCATAGGAGACAGATATTTCAAATGGAGCTATAGAATCGCTTCCAGAAGGCTAATGAGACATTGCAGGAATTCGCATGGGACATTGAGAGGTTAGCTCATTTGGCGAACGAAGATGCACCCGTGGAATACATCGAGAGGGTAAAGATCCAAAGATTCATAAATGGAATAATGGATGTAGACACGAAGCGAGCCGCATATGCAAACCCCAGAAGGACAGTCGCAGAGACGGTATCACACGCTTTATTGCAAGAGACAGCCTCGCTTTTATGTAAAAAAGATAACAAGGTTAACCATGTGGAAAAGGAGACACCAGACTTGGTCGAAAAAATCAACAAAGTTCTGGAAGCCTTGAATGGAGCACAAAAGAAAAGCGATGGTGCGACTAAATGTTTCAAGTGCGGAAAGTCTGGCCATATTGCGCGTTATTGCAACATCGGCTCCAGAGACTCCGGCAAGGTGGACGTAAGGGTAACGCTGGAAGGGATGAGCAAGATGAATGCCCCATAGTTTCTGTCTCGCTGGTTGGAAGGAATGCAAGTAATGTTACTGTTAGAGGATTTGTAGACAATAAGGAGCGGTTACTCACTGTGCATACTGGCGCATTTCATTCCATCATTGAAAGTGACTTGGTCACGTGCGGTGCAAAGTAGCGATTGGGAATGCGACTACACACCAGAACTACTTAGTGGCAGATATTGTGGACGAAGTCATCATTGGCTTCGACTTCTTGGCTGTGAGAGACATTCACATGAACCTGAGAAATGGAGGTATGAGATACAATGGCCAAGAAGTACCTCCGATCTTTGGACACAACATTGGGTACTACACCAAAGGAGTTTCATTAGAGATGAAGCACAAGGACACTCGAAATGCAAAGGTACCTCCTTGACCAATGGCTTCGATAGACAAATGCCTGCTTGAGAATATTCGGAGAAGTCAACAGAAAGATTCAGATCTGGCATGTGTGATCCGAGGGCTTGAGCTAAACGCGCGACCAGCAAGAAAAGAAATGTCAGTGGAGAGTCCAGTTGCCAAGTCATATTGGGCACAATGGAAAAGTTTACGATTGGTTTCCGGTTGTTTGCATAGAATATGGGAGAATGAGGATGGTCAATGCGCTCGGAAGCTTATAGTTGTTCCAAGGAAGCGGGTGTCTGATGTTCTCAGGGAAATGCATAACGATCCAAGTGGAGGTCATCTAGGAGTCAAGAAGACTTTGGAGAGGATTAAGCAGACATTTTATTGGGTTGGTTACGGTCAGTCGGTAAAGGAGGGGATTGCCAAATGCGATGAGTGCATCAGAGCAAAGGTGCTGAGGTCCACGAGTCATGGTCGAAGGAGGCAGTGCAACTCAGATGCACCGGTTGAGAGGATTACCTTGGATGAAGCTGGTCCATTCCCCAGAACTATAAGCAAAAACTTGAACACCAGGTACGACAAAGCAATGGAAACGGAAGGGTTCCTAGAAGGAGATTTAGTATACCTATACGGGCCACAACGGAGGAAAGGTGTGTCTTCCAAAGTTCAGTGCAACTGGGAAGGACCATACAGAGTTGTGAAATGGATCAACGACGTTGTTTACCGCATACAGGCTGTTGGAATGCCACGGAACAAAATGAAGGTGGTTCCCCTGGAGAGGCTAGCAACGTTTGGATCGGGAAATGTAGCTGATCGGGACGATCAGACTTAGGTGGAGGGCAGTGTGGCGAATGTTCTCAAGAATCGCTCATCTTCCAACACTAGCGTATTTCCACCACTAGCGTCACTACCACAACTACAGCTGTTTAGATACATGACGTGAGAGCGAGAGAGGGAGAGGCAGCTCACATGTTTGCGAATGTGGCACAAATAGGAGATGACGATAGATAAACGCTTCGAGAACACTGGTGCACGAATAAGCCAGAAATGTGTAGACATTTCTAGGTGATGAAGCCGCAGTAGGGTATATAAAAGCGCAAAGACAACGCACGTCAATCAGTTTGTTTTGAAGTGTTGTACAATGAAGTACTGAACAGTGAATTAACCCGCCATATTGTACTTCGGTTTTTAGTAGTGAATAAAGCGTACTACTTATTAAGCAGAATCCATTGTGTATAACATAAAGTGTGAAATGTAGCTTTGACAGAAATGTCAAAACACACTTCAACGTCAATCAAAACACACATCCATGTCAAAACTCTGGGTTGCTATTGTGGTTTCTGCAAACCAGGGTTTTGTGCAGGACCGTAAAACAATGAGACAGGGTTCTTGTTTGGAAAAAAGTGTTGCTGTGTTGCACAACTTTTTCAGTCCAAATTGTATGGAAATTTTTAAGCGAATCTTTCAGCTTACACTTTTATTATATTGTGCAAAAAAATACAAAACTCAAAACGATTAAATTTTATTTATTTTACAGGAAAATTTTTAATGTTGGAAATAAGAAACCAGAAAATGAGAACACAATTTTTTTAGATAGATAGTTTTTAATTTATTAACCAAGTACCAACATTAAAGCCGTGGAATTTCGCCAGCATAATGCAATTGGCCTGTCGTGAAATGTTGTTAGCTGTTTTAATTTTTTTGTTGCCTTTTGCAGTACGTTTTTAAATCTTTATAAATTCTAAGAAGTAGCAAAAAATTTCAAAATGTAAAATAAACTTTATAAATTACAACTCTAAAGGCTGGTTTTCATTAGGTCAAAAGGTGACAAACATCCACTTTGTCGAGATTCGGTAATTGTCTACTTTAGCTGTCAACTGCTAATAAATTATGGGAGGGGCTCAAAAGGCAGTATTTGGCCTTAGGATCACGAATTCGGAAGCGAGTTTTTTAATATTTTGCTTCTCTGAGGAGGTATTTGCAATCCAAGTTTTCATGTTGTTGTTGTATTTACATTAGACTGTGCCTAAAAACGTTCAGGCAACACCCCGGACTTGGGATGGCGTTGCCCAGGTTATTTTTTTATAAGCGCGGCCGAAGGCCGCCAGCTCAGAAAGATGTTCTGCACAAAAATACGATTTGACCTAATGAAAACCAGACTTCAACCATTATTTTTCACCTTATTTTATAAAATTAGAGAACTATTACCCCTTTATTTACTACTAATTTTTTTACGCAATCGAATGCAACTCAGCGCTAAATGATACTATTTTCCAAAAAAGCAACTCTGATCATCAGGTGTTAAACTCACTTTGAAAACTTGACGTCTATGCCGAAGATTCCACACTTGTACTGATACACAATGGCAGAATCTGAGTGTTTTATTTAACGTACAGTGATCGAACTCAGGGAAAATAATCGAGGAATCATCAAATTCGTCACAGCCCTGCTAACCAAACCCAAGGAAAATCCTGGATAATTCCTAAGTCGCGCTATCCTAAATCGAGGATAGATGAATGGATAGTTTTGTATGGGCCGCGTGCAGATTGGACCCACTTTTTATCGATTATTTCGTGTACGTGTGATATCGCTGGTCCCTCGCACTCATTTAGAAACGCCATAAGAAAATAATATAGCTGCACTCCTCTAACTAAAAAAGTTCCCTTTGCATTTGAACAGTGTTGCCAGATCTGAAATTTAAAATGCCCACAAAATACCCCAAATTTTCTCCAAAATGCCCAAAAAATACCCAAAATTTCTCCAAAATGCCCAAAATAAATGAAACACGTTTGGTTTTTTTTTAATCTTGTTTTAATGAAAAATAAGACATAATTTAGAAAAACATAATGGCACTATGCATTTTTCTGTTTTTTCTTGTTAAGTGCAAGAAAAATACATGGAAAAAAACGTATTGTCATAAGCACATACATGTATTTCTAAAATTTACATCAAATTGTTTCCCGACTTTAGTTATAGTTACATCAAATTAAATGTTATTTCTTTCGATGTAAAGCTACATTTACACTGCACCAAATGCGTCACTTTGGCCAAGTTTCTTCAAGACCGTTCATCCGCATATTGAATTTAATCGCCAAATTAGGTCAAATTAAATCAAAGTCGTCTAATTTGGCAAACAAATTCATTCTGCGGACAAATATTCTCGAAATAACTTCGCCAAAAGCGACGCATTTGGTGCAGTGTAAGTGTAGCTTAAAATAACTAAAGAAATCCACGCACAATACGCGAAAAAATTCAACTTTACAACTTAAAACTGGTTACATGTAGTTTTTTGGTACAATTTGTATGTACTTCTAAAATTGAAAAATTTACATCAAAATGTTTCTCGATTTTAATCCTATTTACACCAAAGGAAAGGTAATTAAATAACGTTACTTTTAATGTAAAATAGCAATCCAATTCGAGATACCATATATGAAAAAAATTATACTTTCTTACAACTTAGAAAATTTCATGAAATTTTTTAACACAATTTATATGTACATCTAAAAATAAAAAATTTACATCAAAATGTTTCTCGATTTTAATCCTATTTACACCAAAGGAAAGGTAATTAAATAACGTTACTTTTAATGTAAAATAGCAATCCAATTCGAGATACCATATATGAAAAAAATTATACTTTCTTACAACTTAGAAAATTTCATGAAATTTTTTAACACAATTTATATGTACATCTAAAAATAAAAAATTTACATCAAAATGTTTCTCGATTTTAATCCTATTCACACCAAAGGAAAGGTAATTAAATAACGTTAATTTTGATGTAAAATAGCAATACAAATCGAGATACCATATATGAAAAAAATTATACTTTCTTACAACTTAGAAAATTTCATGAAATTTTTTATACACATACTTATATGTATTTCTAAAACTCAAAAATTTACATCAAATTATCAAATTGATTTTAACCATAGCTACATCAAGGGAAAGGTAATTGGATAACCTTTACTTTGATGTACAATAGCAATACAAATCGACATGCTATATGTGAAATAAATTCAACTTCCTTACAGCTTGGAAAATTTCATGAAATTTTTTAACACATAATTCCATTTCTAAAACTAACAAAAAATATTTGTTATCGCCGGTTCCTCCCCTTCAAATTTTCATGACCACGATATGAGCGGTGAATGCATCGGGCATGTGTATGGGCTCATGTTGTCTATATGAAAGCCATCTAGTGGAGAGATAGAAGAGGATAAATAAAATAACATTGATCATTAAAATATCATATAACTTACCATCTGGTGACCACAAACATTCTTTGGTGTCCTTACTTCCGGTAACTTCATCCACATATCACACAACAGTTCGGTTAAATCCTGAATCCTAAAAAAGAAAATGGAATAATTAGAAATCCGTGGCACGATAAAAAGTGATTTAAAACATCTCGTAAAAGTTCGACAAATTTTGGAAATCCAAGATGTCATCTTTGTTGTATTATCTTGTTGTCTATGGTGGTGGAATCAAACCTTGTTACAATGAAAAAGTAATAACGATAATTAGCTATTTTTTTAGCAGGGTAATTTTAGATAATTGTTCATTTTGCGGATTTTTTCATTTTCATATAATTTTTGAAAAAATTCGCTGTGAGATTTTTAGAATTAGCAGGTGTTTTGTAGTGCTGAAAGATTTATAAGAAGTTAATTTAAAATAGAATTCATGCATTTCAATAACAAAAGCTGTTACTGGAATTTACGAATTTTTGATTTCTTATATGGGAAGGACAGAAATTACTTCCAGTAAAATTTTTTTTGTTAACTTATGCTGATTATTTAAAATGCAAGTATGTCGTTCAATGCATTTAAAGTGTCATTAGTTTCGTTTATCGCTATGCAAAGGAATGCAACTAGCAAGCTGTTTGTATTTTTGTAAGGTGTTTTGTTTATTCAAGAAACAATAAAAATGAAATGTTATGTAATAAAAAAGTCGCAAACTTTCGTAATCGGCTGCGGCCAAAAAATTCAAACTAGTATATATAGATCAGCACCTGGTTTCTGTAACTTTTTAACGAAATTCATTATTGTCGTTAACATCGATTTTAACAAATTTTGTACAGAAAATTGTGTCAAAATTGACGATTTTTATGTAACGAACTTCGTTAAAAAATTACAGAAACCGGATCTCTTAAATTTTGCATAACAATCATAATTCATATCCATGGCTTATTTTATTTTAGTGATTAATTTATTCATATTGGGGGCCTTAATCAGAAATTAATAATGAATTAATTCAAATAATATAATAATAATCAAAAAATAATCATAATTAATAGCCATTAGAAAAATAATCAATAATAATTGAAAATATCGTCTATCTTTTTTAATTAAAACAATCAAGTAATAAAAGAATTGAACTTTAACTTAATTTAAAATAAATTTAGCAATAGAATAATTTAAATTAATTATTTTCAATTACACTACTCGACAAATTTTGATCAACTTTAGTCTCCAAGAATAAAATAGACCTTTCCGAAAGTAAAATTTTCTCCTGATTTCCAATATCACTTTCATTTTGCAGAGGTAGATATAGATTCCGAGATATCGGTGAAAATATGAAAATTCCTAATTTCGTAAAACACTACTTCATATAATTACGTCAAAAATTTTACCGATTTAAACTGTTGAATTATCATCATCATCATTTATTGGCGCTTAACCGCCTAAGCGATTTTGGCCGTTTCGTATCAAAGCACGCCAGTCATTCCTTTTTAGCGATAACGGACGCCAATTGGAAACCCCAAGGGAGTTCAAGTCATCCTCCACCTGTTGTTTCCATCTCAGTCGAGGCCTCCCCCTTCCTCTGCTGCCGAATTCAGGCGACGATAGGAAAACCTTCTGTGCTGGAGCTTCTTTGTCCATTCGCATAACATGGCCCAGCCAGCGGAGTCTTTGGGCTTTAATTCGCTGGACTATGGTCAGATCTGCGTAGAGCTTGTACAGCTCATCGTTAAATTTCCTTTGATACTCGCCGTTGGCATCACGGGAACGACCATAAATCTTTCGGAGAACTTTTCTCTCAAATACTCCAAGGGCCATCTCATCTTCTCTTGACATTGTCCATGAATCTGAGCCATACATCAGGACAGGTATGATGAGAGACTTATAGAGCGTGATCTTTGTTCTTCGAGAGAGGACTTTACTTCTCAATTGCCTACTCAGTCCAAAGTAGCACTTGTTGGCAAGAGTGATTCTCCGCTGGATTTCTAGACTGATATTATTTTCGGTGTTGATACTGGTTCCCAAATAGACGAAGTCCCTCACAGTTTCAAATTTGTAACTATCAACAGTGACATGGCTGCCAAGGCGCAGGTGCGCCGATTCTTTCTTTGATGACAGCAAATACTTCGTCTTGTCCTCGTTCACGGCAAGACCCACTTTTTTCGCTTCCTTATCCAGTCCAGAGAAGGCAGCGCTTACGGCGCGGTTGTTAAGGCCAATGATATCAATATCATCGGCATACGCCAGCAATTGCACGCTCTTGTAAAAGATTGTACCATTGCGGTTTAGCTCTGCTGCTCGAATTATCTTCTCCAGCATCAGATTGAAGAAATCGCACGAAAGGGAGTCGCCCTGTCTGAAGCCTCGTTTGGTTTCAAATGGCTCAGAGAGGTCCTTCCCGATTCTGACGGAGCTGTTGGTATTGCTCAACGTCATTTGACAAAGCCGTATAAGCTTTGCAGGGAAGTCAAATTCAGACATGGCGGCATACAGGCAACTCCTTTTTACGCTGTCAAAAGCGGCTTTAAAATCGACAAAGAGATGGTGAGTGTCGATTCTCTTATCATGGGTCTTCTCCAGGATTTGGCGTATCGTGAAAATCTGGTCGATGGTAGACTTACCAGGTCTAAAGCCACACTGATAAGGTCCAATCAGTTTGTCTACGATGGGCTTCAGCCTTTCACACAACACGCTAGAAAGAACCTTATATGCGATATTAAGAAGACTAATTCCGCGGTAGTTGGTGCGGTTAGCGGGATCGCCTTTCTTGTGGATTGGGCAAAGCACACTTAAATTCCAATCCGGAGGCATGCATTCGTCTGACCATATTCTGCATAAAAGCTGATGCATGCTTTTTACCAGCTCTTCGCCTCCGCGTTTGAACAGCTCGGCGGGTAGTCCGTCTTTTCCAGGCGCTTTGTTGTTTTTGAGCCGGGATATAGCTATCCTCACTTCATCATAGTCAGGTGGTGGGACGACTTTTCCATCGTCAGGGATTGGGGTATCGGGTTCGACGTCTCCCTCGCAATTTAGCAGTGAGGAGAAGTGCTCCCTCCATAATTTAAGTACACTTTGTACGTCGGTTACTAGGTCGCCATTATTGTCCTTACAGGAGCTTGCCCCGGTCTTAAAACCTTCCGTCATCCGCCGGATCTTTTCATAGAATTTTCGGGCATCATTCCTGCCAGCCAGCATCTCAAGCTCCTCACACTCACGCCTTTCGGCCTCAATTTTCTTTTTTCTGAAAAGGCGTCTCTCTTCCTTCTTTGCCTCACGATATTGTTGCCATACACTGCGGGTTGCGCCCGTTCGCAACGTCTCCTTGTAGGCAGCGTCCTTTTTTTTCGAGGCAGTTTTGCATTCCTCATCGTACCAGTTGTTCTTGCGGGCTCGCTGGAACCCTATAGTGGCCTCAGCGGCGGTACGCAATGAGTGAGAGATATGCTTCCATTGCTCGGTTACATCGTTAGGTCGAGGATTGCCCTCTGCTAGCAGGTGTGAGAGTCGAGTTGTGAAATTATCAGCTGTCTGTGTCATGCGCAGCTTCTCGACGTCAAACTTTCCTTCCGTTACTGTGCGCACTTTCTTCGTTGCACAGAGGCGTGTGCGTATCTTGGCTGCGACAAGATAATGGTCAGAGTCAATATTGGGACCACGCAGTGTACGCACGTCCAGAACGGTGGAGCTATGTCTGCCGTCAATCAAGACATGATCAATCTGGTTTCTAGTTCTTTGATCAGGGGACAGCCATGTGGCTTGGTGTATTCGCTTATGCTGGAACCTGGTACTACTGATGACCATATTGCGAGCAGCGGCGAAGTCAATCAACCTAGTGCCGTTGGGGGATGTTATATCGTGGAGACTGAATTTTCCAACTGTGGGACCAAAGACTCCTTCCTTGCCCACCTTGGCATTAAAGTCGCCGAGCACGATTTTGATATCATGCTGTGGGCAGCGATCATAAGTCTGTTCAAGTTTATCGTAGAAGGAGTCCTTCTCTGCGTCGTCCGTCTCCTCAGTCGGCGCATAGGCGCAGATAAATGTTATGTTGAAAAACCTCGCCTTGATGCGGATCGCAGCGAGACGCTCGTTCACAGGAGTGAACGCTAATACTTGGCGGCGAAGTCTCTTTCCCACCACGAATCCTACACCACGCGCTTTGCCGCGTGTCTGGCCACTGTAGTATACGTCACAAGGACCGATGGTCGTCTTTCCTTGCCCCGTCCATCGCATTTCCTGCAGGGCGGTGATGTCAGCCTTTGCGCCTACGAGGACATCAACCAGTCGGGCAGCGGTACCGTCCCTTGAAAGGGTCCGGACATTCCCGGTACATGCCCTAATATCCAAATCGTTATGCCTTATTCGTTTTGCCGGGTCGTCAACATTAAAGGGGGTTCTCATCCGAGGCTTTGTATATTTTTTCATTGGAATTAAGTTTTTTACGTGGCGGGTCCCAAACCCAGCGCACAACCCGTTTCGGGGTTTTGGAAAATATTTACACATTTATATAACGAGCCGCTTGCTTCAAGACAGACGCCCGCTTGCAGCCGCACCTCATGGTGAACAGACGCTACGCAAAAACCTCGGTGAGCCCTTAAACCAAGTATGTCAGAGTGGCCCCACCGGGGCTCCCTCTCTTTCTGCCGCGAGCCTAGGTAGCTCCCGTTGCCCAGAGTGCACGAACGAGGACGCAAGAGTCGGGATTGAGCAAGGTCACATAGTAACCACACTCCATTATACATTATACTAATTCCCTTAAACATTTTTTGCCTTTTTCTCTTATCTTCAGTAATTTGGCCACTTTATTGAAAGTCATCAATCAAAAATGTTCTATTAATACCCGACAAGTTTTCAAAATTTTCCATATACTTGCCATTTGAGAGATGATCCCTACATAGAATTTCATGCTGATTCCAAAAATCATTTGTTTAAAAGTAGAACAGTTTTTTAGATATCTTTAAATTTCTGTTTTTGAGATAAGGGAAAATTCGGATTACTGATCTGTTAATATTTTCGCTATTAAGTACCTTCTCGATTTTTATGACATTTGATTTGGTTGTGAAGAGTTGAAATACCCTTTTAACCAATGCAAAAATAATCCAAATCGACATTAAGGTGATTGAGTTATTACAAAAAAAAAAAAAAAAAAAATTATTTCTTCATCCACATTTTCAATTCTTTTTCGACCAACTGCTATACCAAGGACTTCGGGAATAAGCTATCATAGGCGATTTTGGTTGGTTTCTTTTTTGGGAAGCATTAAGTGTAACAAAAAGGTGAAGACTATCAACTTTTAAACACTTAATAAACATAATTTTAACTTATCTCAAAAGCAGAAATTTCAAAATATCTCGAAAACTATTCTACTTTTAAACCAAATGATTAGATTTTTGGAATCAGCATAAAATTCTACATATGTATCAAATATCGAGGATATGGAAATTTCGGAAAATTTCTTGGGTAAAAACAGCTTATGAAGTCGAGAGCACATCACAATTTTGTACTGGTATTGAATTTCCTACAACATAGGATGGCTAAATTTTTTTCGTCCGTGCACTTTTCCTGATTTTAAAGTGGTTAAATCTGAATTTTTGTAAAAATTTGGTTGTTTTTTTTTTCAAAAATTTTTCAACGTGTTTTGCAATAGCGGCCAAATAACTGAAGATACCTATAGAGATGAGGGCAATAAATGTTTGAGGGAATTAGTATAATGTATAATTCAACAGTTTAAACCGAAAAAAGTACCTATATGAAGTATTGATTTGCAAAATTGGGAATTTTCATATTTGCAGCGATATCTGGGGAACTAGATCTGCCACAGAAATGGATGTGATATTCGGAATCAGGAGAATATTTTACATTAAGAAAATGTACTTTCATTCTTGGAGATTTTCTTGTCGAGTAGTGTTATTAGCATAATAATCTGAAATTTTTATGTTAATAATACATTTACAATTAATTGATCTTTAACAATTTTCTGAGGACGACACAATATAATTCAGCCATTAAAATTTTTAATCATCATTTAACAAGTCTGATATACCTAGACTTGGTTTTAGTGTCACCATAATATACACATTTTTCATTTTATATTCAGAAAATTACAATTTATATTCAGAATTTCATTTCCTGTTCACACAATTACAATTCATGTTCAGAACTTCCATTTGATATTCAGAAATTTACAATTCATATTCATTTGAAATTTTTTAATATGAAATTTTTTAATATGAAGTTGGCTTTCTGAATATGAATGGTAATTTTCTGAAAACAAGTGGAAGTTCTGAATATGAATTGCAATTTTCTGAATATAAATTGTAACTTTCTGAATATAAATTGTAAAAGGTGCCTGACGTAAAATCATTATATATGCGCTTTTGCATTTGCATACTATGGTGCTCTTTACATGGTATGGCGTTTGTCAAAGTGAGTTCAGAGTAGTGTACCTGTCACAATATATATAGAGGAGTTCCAAACCAAAAAGCAAGAAGTTGGTTTTTTTTTCTTGTGCATATTATGGGGATTGCCAAAGTCTGGTTGTTGTTGTGTCACCATAATATTACAAATGTATATACCTTTATGCATTTGCATGTTATGCTGGTTGCTAAAATAAATGCTGTATAGTATACATGTCACAATACCTTACATATGAGGAGCTCCAACCAAGCAGCAACAATTGTAGACTAAATCACTGTGTACTTAATGCGTTTCGGTTAGGAGCTCCTCAAAAGCATATATGTACGCTAGTAAGGCACACTGTTCTGAACTCACTTTTTCATATACATTTGCATCGCATGTACAATTGAGGAGCTCCTAACCGAAACGCATTAAGTACACAGTTATTTAGTCTACAATTGTTGCTGCTCGGTTGGAGCTCCTCATATGTAAGGTATTGTGACATGTATGTATACTATACTGCATTTATTTTAGCAACCAGCATAACATGCAAATGCATAAAGGCATATACATTTGTATATTATGGTGACACTACAACAACCAGACTTTGGCAATCCCCTTAATATGCTAGAGGCACAAGAAAAAAAACCAACAGTATTTGTTTCCTTTAGGGGTCAACTGCTAATAAATTAGCTAAAATTATATGAGATAGCTCAAAAGACGGGTTTTGGCCTCAGGATCACGAATCCGGAAGCGCTTTTTTTAATTTTTGTTTTAGTAAAAAGTTATGGTCAACAAACCGTACGTTTTTACAAATTACAGCAAAAAAAATGAAAACTTCGATAGCAAATATCTCTTCAAAGAAGCAAAATATTAAAAAGGCGTGTCCGGATTCGTGATATTGAGGCCCAGCCCCGTCTTTTGAGCTATCTCATATAATTTTAGCTAATTTATTAGCAGTTGACCCCTAAAGGAAACAAATACCAAACCAACTTCTGACCATACAAACTCCGATCATGGCAAGGTACACACTCATTTCAATTTGTTAACTTACCAACAATAATTTGGTTGTTGTTGTTGTTGTTGTTGTTGTTGCAACAAGGTGTAGTGAATAAATATTTTGAAATTATTGTCGCTATTGGTTGATTTGTTCTTGAGTTGCTGGAGAATACAAAGAAAATTAATTAAATAAATAAAAAAATGTATACATAAAAATTTATTTGTATTTCCTTGTACATTTTCATAGTATGTATGGAGTTTTTCAAAGTGAGTTTAGTGCACCTGACCATTCCCTGTCTAGACCAATTCACTGCAACTATACTGAATGCGTTTCGGTTTGGATCTCCTCAAATATATATGCGGCCATGGTCAAGAGTAAACATACAAATGTATGTACACTTTTCTGAACTGGCTTTAGCAAACGCCTTAATATGCGAATGCACAAGGGCATGGACATACATTTGTGTGTCTGGTTATACTATAAAAAACTCCAGACCATGGTAGGGTACACATTTTTAAACTCACTTTGGCAAACACAATAATATTCAAAAAGGCACAAGCGAATATATATTTGTACATTATGGTGAAACTATAGCCAAACTGAACTCACTTTGGATATGTTACCAAAATATACAAATATATATGGGCTTATGCTTACTATGACGTACCTGTGCCTTTTGGTTGTCCACCTCAGTAAAGTAATGCTGCAAAATAAAGAAATATATTTATATAAATTAAAATAAAATTTTATTGCGGCAAAATCCGCACTTACCCAATGAAAATTCCTTCAGCAATGGCGCCGAATATTGTCTCATTCGCACAACTCTGAAAAATTTCCCAAAAAAATGTATTGGTATTAGTGTTCTTATCGATAAAATAGAGATGGTGTTGGAATTCGATAAAAAAAACTCGATTGCTGGATAGCCGTGGTTGGCAGGGAGTATTTTGTACCGATTAGGCGTTATCAGCTTTTTTGCAAGTGGCCCTTAAAGGCCAAATGCAAGGGTGGGCATTAGAGCGTATCACCAAAAAAAAGTCGGCCGCATCTCCCCTCATATGAAGTGTTTTTGAAAATCATTTAAAAAAAATGTCGCCCAATTGCATTTTTCTTCATATCTTCGGCATTTATTGTCGGATTTTAATGTGTGATACCACAACGTACCTCCCCTCATATGAAGCGTTTTTGAAAAACATATAAAAATTTTTTTTTTTTTTTGGGCAACCCTAGAAGTCGCCCAATTGCATTTTTCTTCATATCTTCGGTATTTTTTGTCGGATTGTAAAGTGTGGTAACACAACGAAACGCATGAGCTCAATGAACTTTCTTGAGAAAAACCCTCCTCTTCGAGACGAAAAAATTGATGTGTCAAACTTTAAAATCCGACAACCAATGCCAAAGATTTGAAGAAAAATGTAATTGGGCGACATCTAGGGTTGCCACAAAAAAAATTTTTTTAAATGTTTTTCAAAATCACTTCGTATGAGGGGAGGTACGGCAAACTTTTTTGTAAGCCCGATACGATCTGGTGGGCATCCCTGCAAAAACCGTTGCAATATGTGTTCCAATCTTTTGATATTGGCGTACTCCAATAGTAATCCTTTGTATACCTCATCGGACCACCTTCAGCTCTTTGAAAGTCGATCATTGCTCGTGCCTGTAATGTAGCTGTTTGTTGGGGCAAGGCAGCGGTGGCAAGTGGCATGGTGGCATCCCGCTAGCTCGTCGGTTGGGGTGAGTTTTTGCTCACCAGGTTCATGCTTGGGTGAAGTCTAACTAAGAGAAAGGGAAAGAAGAAGAGAGAGGCCTGTGCATGTCAGGTGGAGTCATCCCGCCCCTCTCGTCCATAGATCATGAATGAAAATGAACGACCTTGGACTCCACTTTGACTCCGCTCACCGAGTGGAGTCCCCTTAGCCTGATACTAGTCTGTCCGTCATCCGTCAATCGTCCCATGTTCCTAACTAGTCCTGTCTGTCAAAGTCGCCTCATATTCACGTCCCCTCTACTGCTCCCGTGCAACACCCACACTAATTGACTATTTATCTAGCCGGACGACGAGAAAATAATAATGCAAATCGGGGTTTCGTTCAAAAGTTTACAATCCTAATTTATTTACCTGATATAATAAGAGAATATTTGGGCAAAAGAAGGAATTCAAAAAAATTACAATTTAAATGCCCGAACTTAAATTTAAAAATTCAAAAAGAAACAAAAGCAACTATGAACGAAATATAAAAAAAATATGAAACTTATAAATCCTTAATTACCCTACAGCTAGCAACTGAAATTCATGAAAAATAACTTCCTCAACATTAAGGTAAATCCATTATTAATAAAAAAATCTATAATACCCTAGTTTGTATTACGTGGATATTAAATAACAATGGCCAATAAGACAAAAGTTAATGTAAAAAAAATATCTGGCTTGTTGGACGGCCCCCGTGCGCTAATAGTTTACGCTGATCCAGCTAGCCTCCAATATTCGGAATTTTATAAACGTATGTATATAGGTGCACTGGTTTAGGTAAGTATACCTTAGGTGCTAGCACTTACCCAGCTTTCCTGTGACAGAAGCGCCTGCGGAGAGAGGGTTGCTGCGAAATAAGTTTAACATACATACATATATACGTAAATTTCCCTATATTGGAAGTTATACAAATACTCGTGTGTAGGTAGGCCAGTCAACCAACTTTAGGCTGGAAGTCATTCGGACGCGCGGTCGCCGTCCGGATCAAAGACAAAGAAGGTGGCTCTGAATGATAATGGTAACCAGTAAATAATGGATACTTTGCACACCAACAAAAATAGAAAAATTAATTAATAAAAAAACCATGTGCAAAATGATATGACAAGTGTAACTAAAATTTAATAAAAAATCGAACAAAAGCGATCAAGTGCTACATAAATATTCAAACTTTTGCCTGAAACAAGAGAAGGTGAAGCGGAAGGGGAGTGTGGGGAAGTGGTCAATGGAAATGTGCGAAAGAAAGCAAGAGTGGGTTAAAGAGGATTTCAGGAACAAAAGGGGCGATGTGAGGGAAGGAAGGCAAAAGTTTGACTACTTATAAAACTCAAGGGTGTCTTTCATGGGGGTGTTGCGCCTTGCACACACCGGCGCCACCCCAAACCGTCGACTCGTAGGTGCGTGTACCCTCCTGCTCCAAGCGGGGGAGGAGCCTCCTCGTGGTGACTCTTTTAAGCCCTGTTTTTCCTTCGCTACTCCATCCATCACAGCCCCCACCCTCTCCTTTTACCCGGCTTTTCTCGTAGGGGCTGGATCAAGGTGTCATACGACCCGTGCCGAGGATCAACCTGGCTGAGGGCCCTTAAATAGCCCAGTCGCGAACGGAGTGCTTCGGATACCAGGCGACCTCCGATTCTATTCAGCCTTACCCGGGTAATGCGGATCTCTGCCCGGGTGGACCTTTTCCCTTCTCCGCTACTCGTGGGTTCAAATTATGGACAACTCCACAAATAGTAACAAAAACAAAAATAAGGAGTCTGGCTCACCAAACAAAAAACCGACAGGAGCTCGCTCCGCTAGGACGGTCACGGGAAAAATGGACCACAACAAAACTACAACAGCTGAGAGGACACCCCAGCGATTCAAGACTGCAGCAGCAGCTAGACAAATGAGGGCCGAGTGCAAAACAGGTCCGAGTGGTCCGTTTACCGGTGCCTCTTCCAGGGGTGCCGATCGGAAGGTCATCAACGCGGTTACCACCAATCCTGTTGGCTCCACCAGTGGTCTTGCCATTCAGCGCATAGCGTCTGGTGAGCCCATGGCCGGGGGCTCCAGAGGTAATGGCGGTGCCAACGATAGGGATAAGGACTGTGCGCCTAGGCAAGCCATGAAGGTCAGCCACCAGGATAAGCGGTTTGCAGCCCGAATCCTCTACAGGAACGCAACCTCACCGACAAAGGAGGAAGATGTTTCTGCGGGGGTTTGGGCGAAGGTCCAGCGAGACCTTGAGTGGGCTCGGCAAATAGTTCCGGACTTTAAACTGGAGCTATATGGCGCGAACAAAAGGGAAACCTCCAAGCGCAACCGCTCTGTGGAAGAGACTGCCCCAACGGCACCGAAAAGGGTGAAAACACAGGGAGGCCAGATGAGGTCTTTCGCAGATGTAGCCAAGGATCGGAAGATCATTGGCGTTATTGATGAAAGCAACGAGGCCGCGCTTGCTAAGGTTGCCGTCCAGGTGAAAAGGGAGAACCCTGGGCCACCACCAACCTACACTGATGCAGGATGGTATCAGGGAAATGTCAGGCTCATTGCCTGTGAGGATGCGAGGTCCGTTGACCTTTATAAGATCGGCGTGCAGCGAATAGGGGAGGTGTACCCCGGCGCGTGCCTCAAAGCTGTGGATGCATGTGACATCCCGCAGCGACCAAGATCTAGAGCTTGGGTTCCAGTGACGCCAACGGAACCAGCGGAAATCCTGGACCAACTGCAGGAGTTCAACCCGGGTCTACCGACCCATAACTGGAAAGTGGCCAGCGTGGAAAAGGTAGCCGGGAAAGCAACCATGCAGATTGTTCTGCTGTTGGATGAAGCTAGCATCGAGGCCTTGGGCCGATGCGATTATCGGGTAAGCTACGGCTACACAAATATCAACCTGAAGGTTTATAAGGCTGACGCCGAAGCGTTGACAAGCTTCTCGTCGTCTGCGGAGGTGGATCATCCCCCCAGCGATAACGAGATGGAAGTAGAAGAGGATAAGTCGGATGTGCGGAGTGGCTATGCCTCGTCCAGCTCGGACCGCAGCCTGGCTCTCAGGAGGCTGTACTCCGAGAGTCAGCTTCTGAGCGGTGACGACTCGGACGCGACGCTCACGGAGGAGAGTGTAAGGAAGCAAGATGATGAGGGCCCTCCAAATCAACCTTCATCACAGCAAAGCAGCGTCAGCTGCACTTCTACTTCAACTTTCTGCAGGTGAAGTAGATATTATCCTAGTCCAGGAGCCGTGGATCACTGCAAATAGGATCTGTGGCTTGAGGACTCCAACTTACAAGCTATACAGCGCTCAAGACAAGGGTAAGCCTCGTACGTGTATTTTAGCCAAATCTAGTATTAACGCTTTTCTTCTACCCCAATTTAGTGACGGAGATCTGGCAGCGATAAGCGTCGAGGGTTGGGCAGAAGCTGCAGATTTGCTTCTCTCTATCTGGCCCATGATCACGAAGGTTCACTACCACCACACAACTTCATGGAGCTCGTGAGTTCTACCAGTCCACGAGACAACCTAATGGTGCTTGGAGGCGATGCGAATGCCCATCACACACAATGGGGCAGCACTGACATCAACGACCGAGGTGAGTCAAAATATAACTACTTATTAGGTACTAATCTATGTATATGCAATAGGGGAAATGACCCCGCTTTCATAACAAGGAACCGCGAAGAGGTCCTCGACATAACATTGGTCACTGATTCTTTCAGTGACCTCATAGAATCATGGATGGTCTTAAAAGAACACTCCTTCTCAGACCATAGGTATATTAGTTTCTCAATAACAAATATGCACGCAAGTCCAAAATATATACAAAATATAAAAAAGACAAACTGGGGCTACTACAAGAAGCTTATTGATAGAAACTTATAAAACAAAATGGCTACACCTAGAAATGGCAATGAACTAGACGAGCTAGTCAGCACCTTTAATAAAGAATGAAGATTGCTTTCGAAAAGGCTTGTCCGATCAAGAAAGTAACAGAAACCCATAAGCCACCTTGGTGGTCGTCAGATCTAGATAGATCCAGAAAGGCATGTAGGGCTGCCTTTAATAAAGCCAAACGGAGGGTCGCGAACTATCCTGGGCTCTTTACAAAACTAAGCTAAGTACATACAAGAAGGAAATCCGCAAGGCCAAACGAGCCTCCTGGGTGAATTTCTGCAGTGAAATTGAATCTACATCTGGTGCCGCGCGCCTGAGGAGAGTGCTCTCAAAATCGCCGGCAACACTAAGCCACGTCAAAATGCCAGATGGGCAGTGGACTGATTCGACGACGGATACCATGAATCTGCTCCTGGATACACACTTCCCGACATGCACCGACATGTCTAATACTACGATCGCTGGAGGGATACCCTCCGATCAAATGATAAAGGAAATCACCGATGAGAAAAAGCTAGACTGGGCTTTATCTACCTCAAGCCCAATAAGTCACCAGGACCGGACGGAATATTCCCGGCCCAGCTACAACAAACATCCGATCTTATTAAGGCTTGGTTGAAAACTATGTTTATAAGTTGTCTAAGGCTTAACTACATACCCACTTCATGGAGAGAGGTTAAGGTAGTTTTTATCCCCAAAGCTGGGAAACCATCTCATACTAAACCAAACGATTTTAGGCCTATAAGCCTATCTTCGTTTCTTCTTAAAACGCTAGAAAGACTTCTGGAGGATTATGTCAGAAGATCGATAGACTCAACTCATCTTTCGCCGGCTCAACATGCCTACAGTAAAGGTAGATCAACCGACACTGCCTTGCATTCCCTGGTATCTGTTATAGAGAAGTCGCTTAACCAAAAGGAGTACACATTGGTGGCTTTCCTTGATATAGCAGGCGCTTTCAATAACGTCTTTCCGGATGCTATCAGCTCGGCATTGACAGGTCTGCAGGTCGATACCTGTCTTGTTTCGTTTATTCGTAAGTTGCTTACCATTAGACGGATTACAACCGAGCTAGGTGGAAACTCGATTCATAGACTCGTTAACAGAGGTACCCCCCCAAGGAGGTGTTCTCTCACCACTACTTTGGGTAGTTACCGTAAACCAACTTCTACGCCTCATGGAAGCGGAAGGCCACCAAGTGATCGCATACGCCGATGATATCTGCGTTATTATACGGGGAAAATTCCCTCAAACTCTCTGCAATTTGATGGAAACGACCTTATCCAAAATATGTGACTGGGCAAAGTCGTCAGGTCTGGGGGTTAACCCCGAGAAAACCGAACTATTCCTCTTCACTAGAAGGTCCAAAATACCTAACCTTACACCACCAAAAATTGGAAACACGACCTTGACATTCAGTGACAAAGTCAAGTGTCTAGGAGTTATTCTGGACAGGAAATTACTCTGGAATGACAATATAACAGAACGAGTAAAAAAAGCAACGTGTGCGTTGTTCAGTTGTTGGTGTTTCATGGGGGTTTTCTCCCAAGGTAGGTCACTAGATCTACACAGCCATTGTTCGCCCGATTCTACTCTACGGAGTGTTGGTCTGGTGGCCTGCACTGACCAAGAACACGCACCTCAAGCAGCTGCAAAAAGTCCAAAGGAGTTCAGAACTCTGCATAACGGGCCCTTGGGTCCACTCCGACGGAAGCACTCAACACTATGTTGTATCTACCACCGCTCGATTTGGTGGCGAAAGAAGTAGCCGTGATCACAGCTTTGCGAATAAGGGAGGCCGACGTCTGGATAAATGGACAAAGTGGGCACGCCACAATCTTGGGCACTCACGCTCCTGTTAACATACCACCATATACTGACTACTACGCGTCAAATAACGTGTTTGTCAGAAACTACGAGGTGTTAATACCGACAAGAGAGGAATGGGACAACAGACACCATTCTGTTCGAGGAGCCGTTAATATTTTCACTGATGGCCCCAAACTTGAGGGGAAGGTGGGGGGAGGTATCTTTTCACCGGACCTGGGACTAGGGATCTTCTTCCGCCTCCCCGACCACTGTAGTGTGTACCAAGCGGAAATGCTGGCAATACACGGTGCTGTGAAAAGCTTGGCGTCCATGCCGCAAAATGACAAACGGATTTACATTTTCTCACAGTCAGGCCGCACTCAGAGCCTTGAACTCATGCGTCGACAATGCAAAGTCGTTAACTGAATGTCGCAGATCTCTCAATGAGATGGCTCAGCACTTCAGTATTAGCCTTATTTGGGTACCTGGGCACAGGAATATTGAAGGTAACTTCAGAGCGGACGAGCTGGCCAGACGAGGTACCACCAAATTCCCTACTGTCTCTTAATAAATCGAACATTTCATCCCTAGTAATGATTCTAACAGGACATTGTTTAATAGGCACGCACGGTGCTAGAATGGGCGTAATGTCTAATGATTACTGTCGCAGCTGCAGATGCATTGGAGAGGAGGAAAGCGTTCAACATCTGCTGTGTCATTGCCCCGCGCTCTGCAGACGACGGTTGGCTAGCCTTGGCCAACCGTTTCTCGTCGACCTCACTGAGGTATCCCTCATGGAAGTAAAGGCGTTATCCAAATTCATTGGCTCCACGAAGTGGTTTGATCCCCTGCCTTGGGTTTGAGTTTGTTTTCCTTGGCGTCGACGGTAGCATGACCGTGGACTAGTCCTTTACAGCCTTTTGGTGGTCTTTGAACTCGTTTAGCGGTGCCGTATCATGGCACCGCATCGAGTGTTGTGATCTCCTTAGGTTTTTTCGGGTCGGCTGTACGCGGTCGGGCTGCTGCCTGCGTTTAAGGATAACCTTCTCGCATCTCTGGGGCAGGGAGGTGGGTGAACACCGTATGGGGTATCACAATGGGCCTTTTTAATGGCCTAAGTGTCGGGCAGGGTCTGTGTACTCTGTCCTGCCCTTGCAACCTAACCTAACCTATAGAACTCAAAATGAAAACAAAAATAGAGCGCACTTCGAGTTGGATGTAAAAAAAACAAAAAAAATATGTATTTAAAAAAACTTATTACAACAAATCTAGTTATTGCAAAAATAGTGTGGGAAAACAGGGAATAATAACTTTGGGATGAAAACTGCAAAAAAAAACCCATTAACAGGAACTGCAAATAGCGCTAAATGTTTAAAAAAAATAAAGGATGATTTTCTTGCAAAAATGGTATCAAAATAAAATAAAAAGAGATGAATATAGCTAACTGAAAAATTAAGAAAACCAAAAACAAAAACTAACTATGTCAGCCTTCCAACGAAAAGGAAGGGAGCAATAAAAATAATGTTTTGATAATTATAACGAGTAACTAAGCAAGAATAAACACCTGGAACTAGGCGGAATCGAGGATACAAAAAGGTAAATGATAAACGAAGGGAAAAACCAGTTTGATTAAAAAAGGGCAATGACTTTAACTAAGATTGACATTAGAGTGGATCGGATTAAAAGAAAAAGGCTTTCAAACTATAATATTCAAATGCAAAAAAAAAAAATGGTATTAAGGCGATATAAACGTAAATAAAAACGTAGCGACTGAACTTAATATTAGGGTGGCAAACACTTTCACCAAGGAAATAATACTTGGTGATCTAGCTAATAAAAAAAAGGTTTAAGAATTATAATGAGAAGCAATAAAAATTTAAGAAAAAAAAGGGAAAATAAAATTATTTCGTTTAAAAATCTAATAATAAAAAAAAAAAAAAATAACAAGGTATAAAGCAGCAACGGCGGCACGTTTTTCTCATTCTTCTTGTTCTCCCCTCTGGTTTGTATCTCGTTATGTATGTATGATTGTTATGGTGCCTGTGGCATTAACGTGTGGAGGCACTTTGTTGCCTTTGGACGTGGAGCCCGGTGCCAAGCGTATGACCCCGTTGACCCCTTCTGATAGTAGGTGTGCTCCAGAATGGTATGGTATTGTGGTGGCGGTAGTCCCATGAAATTTTGGTCTGACTGGCTTTTTCTTGCAGGGGGTGTAAAAAAAACCTTCTTAGGGCCTAGCAACAACCCAAACGACAGAGACTGGGGCGCAGGTGAACGAAATTTAATGCTTATTGATTTCTACTAGTTAATTCCAATTTTCAACAATCCAAAATTTTTTTTATTAAATTTCACATTAAAATTTCAACGAATACAACGTTATCAAGCCTTTTTTCTTTTGTCAATTACAATTTATGAACTTTCTTAAACTTTTTTTTTCTAAACATACGTTCACCTGCCACCCCCAGATAGTTTCTGGGGTGTAGCCAAACTCACCTAATCCAGCAGCAGTTCCAGTACTGTACCCTGTACTCTATGGTTACCGGTATCTTCAAGGCCCGTTAACGAGGGTGCACTTCACGCTCTTGCTTACTAATTTTAGGATTTAAATAAGGACTTTAAAACTTTGTCACACACGGGTAAAGGCTTCGCACACGCTCGACTCAACTTTGGATTTGAATCATCGCCTAGCTCCGTTTGGCGATCGTACCCCAGAGGTGGAAAATGTTCGCTTTTACAATTTCACTCTACCACGAAGGACACCTATACACCTATTCCCATTTGGCGGGAAACGACAGACATACTTTCACGACACAAATTTCACCCACACTAACAGATACGCGTACATACATCTAAATTCATTTATTTGACTTTCGTCACGTTACTAACACATATATGGGAAACACCGTTGCTGTTAACCACACAGATACAGCGGTGTTCGGACTTTTACAATGAGGCATTAACCCACAGGCTGCCGCTGCAGGCTCGGATGCCGCCGATGTTGCATGCAACATGGAGCGTGTCCGTAAAAAAATTCAGAGCGCAGCCTCTCTTATTTTGGTTTTGGTGTGCCCAACGTGTGGCTTCGACCCACGACCTAAAGCCGGGCTATCCCCTTACTTATTCATTTCTTAGTTCAAGGAAACGCGTATTTCTTTTATGGGCAGCACTCAGAATTATTTCTACTAGAAACCTATATCACAGTTTACCCTATCTCTAAAAGACTAGGATGGCATGCAGGTTAACTTAAAACTATATCACAGGTAAGTATCTACGTCTATATCACAGGTGGGTATCTATATCTATATCACAGTTTAGCAGGTTAAGGTAAGATTCAGAGCGCAGCCTGTCTTATTTTGGTTTTGGTGTGCCCAACGTGTGGCTTCGAACCACGACCTAAAGCCGTGCTATCCCCTTACTTATTCATTACTTAGTTCAAGGAAACGCGTATTTCTTTTATGGGCAGCACTCAGAATTATTTCTACTAGAAACCTATATCACAGTTTACCCTATCTCTAAAAGACTAGGATGGCATGCAGGTTAACTTAAAACTATATCACAGGTAAGTATCTACGTCTATATCACAGGTGGGTATCTATATCTATATCACAGTTTAGCAGGTTCATAAAAGGGTGTCAATAAATATATAAATTGGTCAATAATTGAGCCAATAACTAAATAAATAATTACAAAAAAAGTTAAATAAAGACATAATAGAAATAGATAAATAACAAATAAATAAATACAAATATAATTACGGGGATAAAAAAAGGAATAAATAATTGTCAACATATTTATGTACCCTCAAGTCAAGACTTTACGACATAGAACATGCAACACTTCTACATAAGCTACATGCAACATACAAAACTACATGCAACACAGATTCAACAAAGATATCTTTAGCGTGGTATACGCCGATTTTCTTTCCCTTCATATCACTTTACTTGCTTTGGGGCAAGCTTAGCGTTGTAGTTTTCAACCTTTGAACTCTGCTTGAAGTTTCGACGGTATACCACTTGTCCGGTTTGGAATTTCACATCTTTGCTCCTAGTCTTATAAAACTTTTTGCTCCGCTCATGTGCTAGTTTAAGCTCTTTCCTTATTGAGTCTCTAATGCTCTGTAACCTATCGGCTTTCGCATCTATCTGTACATCTGTGTCTTTGACTGCCCCAATCTGCGGCATATTTCATATGATGCCCCATGTTGCATCATATGCATGCCAAACGTGGCATAGTATGGGGAGCAGTTTATAGACGTGTGTACAGCACAGCGCAGAGCAAGAGCCGCATCTCTTACACACTTATCCCAATTCCTTTGATTATCCTTAATGAAGGACCTAGCTACCTGGAGCACTGAACGATTAACCCTCTCCGCTGCATTCCCTTGAGGGGAATAGAAAGCGGTTCTTATATGATTAACCCCATATCTCTCTAAAAACTTCGAAAACATGTCGGAGACAAATTGTTTCCCATTATCGGAGTGCACATATTCCGGAACCCCAAAGATGTGAAAAACCTCTTTTTCTAAAAATTTAATTATATCTAAGGATGTGACTTTACGCATAGGTTTCAAAAACACAAACTTAGAAAAATGATCAAGACACACAAACACATAAACATTACCATCACTAGTACGTGGTTATGGATATGGTATGGTATGGTATGGTATGGTATGGTATGGTCGATGAACAAACATTGGAAAGGTCTTTCGGTTAGGTTAGGTTCAAGTGGCTGCCGCAGAGGCACACCTAGGCCAGTATTAAAAGGCCCGTTGTGATACCACCAACACTAGGAAAGTCAGTTCCGGGACCCTGCCATATGGAAAATCCCGGTATTAACGGAATTCTCCACATAGCAGAATCCCGGGACTGACTCTCCTATACCGACACCGTTACTCCTCCTCGAACCATTTAGATGACTTGATGAAGGCTATCAGGTCCTTTATGTCCAGCTCCGTGACCTGGCGTAGGCTGACCAGGAAGGGAACTCCCAAAAAGCTCATTCTCGCGCCACTTAAAGCCGGGCAGTTGCAGATGAGGTGCTCCACCGTTTCCTCCTCCTCATCATCCTTACAACTCCTACAGCATCGTCGGTAGGGCACACCAAGTCTTTCTGCGTGCCTACCAATGAGGCAGTGCCCAGTTAATACGCCTATTAATATGGAGATTTCTCTTCTCCTTAGGGCATAAATTTGTCTTGATCTTTTATGATCCCATTTCGGCCATATGCCATATCCGGCATCCTGGAGATTGCAGCCATCTTTCGTTGGCTTGGCGGAGTGTGTATTCCTTCAGCATAAGCTTGCATGTGGAAAACGGCATACCTAAGCGCTCTTTATCGCGAAGAACCTGCTTGGTCGTGCCCTGCCTCGCAAGTTCGTCTGCCCTACAATTTCCCTCAATGTCCCTATGCCCCGGGACCCATGTGAGGTTAACGCGATTCTGTTGGGCCATCTCTTGTAGAGATCGACGACAGCTGAGCGTCAGTTCAGAGTTGAACGAGTAAGAGCCAAGGGATTTGATGGCCGCCTGGCTGTCGCTGAATATAAAAATGTCCTGTCTGATAGTGTGTTGGCCTATCCAAGCCGCGGCGTCCATGATTGCTGATACTTCAGCCTGGAAGACACTGCAGTGATCAGGTAGTCTGAAGGAGAGCTCAAGGTTCAGATCCTTTGAATAAACCCCTCCTCCAACTCTGCCGTCTAACTTCGAGCCATCAGTATAATTGGAAGTGCCGCCATGAGTGACGGGGCTCCGATCCGTGCTCTCCCATTCTTCCCTGCTGGGAATGTTGATTTTAAAACCGCTATCTCCGACTGTTGTGGTCGCACAGCGATCTGTGCTCAGCGGAAGAAAGCTATAGGATCCCAAAATACAGGCGTGTCCAGTAGTGCTTGTGCCCCAGCCGGACGTTTCCCTTAAACGCAGAGCTGATGCTGCTGCTACTCGGTGCCCTTCCAGATCGAGTGGCAAAATGCCAAGAATGGCCTGGAGTGCTTCATTGGGCGTTGTTCTTAACGCACCGCTTATACAGATCATGCAAGATCTGTGTACTTTACCTAGCAGATTAAGGTTTGTTGCCTTGCTCAGCGCAGGCCACCATACCACAACTCCATAGAGCATGATTGGTCGAATGATTGCAGTGTAGATCCATTTGCATATTTTGGGGCTAAGCCCCCATTTCTTTCCAATGGCTCTTTTGCACGTGTAGAGTGCAATACACGCTTTCTTCTGGCGCTGAAGAACATTCTCCTTCCAGGTTAGTTTCCTATCCAGAACTGTGCCCAAGAACTTGGCTTTGTCAGCCAAGTTCAAGTGCACGTTATTCAGTTTTGGTAGTATTAGCGGTGGTATCTTATAGCGGTTGGTGAAAAGGACCAGTTCCACTTTTCCCGGGTTGATGCTCAGTCCGCAGCGCGAGCACCATGAGGAAACCTCTCTCAGTGCTACTTGCATCAAGTCGCACAGGGTTTGTGGGAATTTGCCCCTGTATACTATAGCTAAGTCATCTGCATATGCCACTACCTTCCCGCCCCCCAGCTTGTGTCTCGCAGCATCGAGTTGACAGTGAGGTTCCATTGAAGCGGGGAGAGAACACCACCCTGAGGCGTTCCCCTTGTGACATAGCGTGATAAGTCAACCGAGCCCAGTGATGAAACTATTCGTCTACCCCTTAGCAGTTGATCAATAAGTCCAATAAGAGACCTGCTTATGCCCAGACTTGTTAAAGCGGTGTTTATAGCATCAGGGCTTATGTTGTAGAAGGCTCCTTCAATATCTAAAAAGGCCACAAGACAGTACTCCTTTTCATACAGCGATTTTTCAATAACAGAAACTAGGCTGTGAAGCGCAGTTTCTGTAGTGTATGCATGCTGATAGCTACAGATCAGGTTGCTATCAATAGTAGAGGAGAGGTAGTCATTTATTATCCTCTCGAAGGTCTTGAGCACAAAGGATGAGAGACTGATCGGCCTATAGTCCTTGGGCTCGTAATGGGACGCCTTCCCCGCCTTAGGAATAAACACTACCGTGGCACTTCTCCAGGAGCACGGAATGTAGCTAAGAGCCAGGCAGGCTGTATAGAGAAATACCAGCCATTTGGCTGATGTCTCCAGCGTGTTTATGAGATGTGCGGGAATAATCCCGTCTGGCCCGGCAGCCTTGAACGGTTCGAAGCTTTTAACCGCCCACCTAACCTTTTCCTCCGTGATGGGTATGTGTACAGCCAGGTTTGTTGTAGGTGCTAGGGGTTCCTCATACAAGTTCACTGGGAAGTGCGTATTCAAGAGCAGCTCTAGGGTTTCCCTCTCCGTGCTGGTCCAGGATCCGTCAGGTTTGCGCAAATAGCTTGTGGCTGTTTGAGTTTTTGAGAGCACTGGTCTAAGTCTCGCTGTATCGTCGACATTTTCGACCCCAGGGCAGGAATTTCTCCACGATACTCTCTTCGCCTGCCTCAGAGCTTTTTTGTAGGCCCTGAGTTTAACTTTATATGATTCTCCGTGCCAAGGCTCTTGGCCTTATTGAATTATGTCCTACATGATTTACGGAGCGAGTCCAGGTCGTAGGACCACCAATGCGGCCTATGTTTACCGCGTGGTTTTGGCACTGGGCAAGCCTGCTCTAGGGCATTCGAGAGCGCCGTTGTAAAGGTCTTTACCAGATCCTCCAACTCCCCTACTGATGAGGGGACTTGTGCAGTGCTGGCAAGTCCCTAGATAGTATTTCATTTGGTAGATGCCAGTTAGTGTTACGTGGGTTGCGTTTCATAACCGGCTGCTCAACAGAAAAGTCTAGAACTAATTCTACGTACCGGTGCTCGGGGAATGAGTGTTCATCGAGAACGCGCCATTTTCTGACCCACTCATAAGCGCCTTCGCTGCAAATAGTGAGATCTATGACCTCCCTACGGGTTTTAGTAATAAACGTAGGTTCGTTACCCACGTTGCAAACTACCGGGTTAGTTGTTAACAAATAATCAAACAACGACTCTCCTCTAGCATTGATATCGGAGCTTCCCCACTGGACGTGATGAGCATTGGCGTCAGTTCCGATAATAAGATGACCCATGGAAAAATTTGCCACCAGGTCTTTTACCTCCCTCTGTGGCGGAGGTTCTTCGGCGTCGTAGGGCATATAGACCGATGCCATCGTCAGACTGGTACTGTCGACTGTTAAACTGGCAGCTGTAACGTCACCATTGGTATAGTTGGGCAAAAGAAAAGCATTCAGCTCAGACTTAACCAGAATACAGGCTCTAACCCTGCCCCCCTCGTTGGCTTGGATTAGCTTAAAACCCTTAATCCCCAAACCGCAAATCCTTGAGCTGTTGACCCAGGGTTCTTGGATGAGGACCACATCTATGTCTTTTGTCCAAGTACTCAGAGCGACTGGGAGATGTCTTTTGGTGTAAATTTCGACCCGTTGTTGCCATCGCGGTCATTCCCTTATTTGGATCTCTGGGGCCAGGTCGTGAGACCACTGCCACAGACGTTAAAGACTTAGTTTCGGTACCGGCACTTACTAGGACTTTAGCATCAGCCGTTGTTGGCTTCACTGTGTTTGTACCGGTACTTACTTTGGGGATTGCCCCCTTGTTATCCAGAGCTAATCGACCCGTAGTTGCCATCGCTGTCGATCTCTCGGCTGATAAGGAAATGGAGTTTGTCCTCCGACGTTGCGTTCTCGCTTGCTCCAGCATTTTCCTCCTCTGCTGTGCAGTATACATAGTTGTATCTTTAGTTTTAGGGTTTTTGTTATTATTTATCATCTTGTTCGTACGACCCCTCCCGGGCAAGGCCAGTTTAGGGTCAAGGGAAGAGTAGGGGGAATGTGTCGTCCGCCGCGGCAGAGCCCCATACCGCGGTAAGGCCATAGTTACTCTCCGAGGCGGCCCGGTATCAGAGAGGCTCCGTTCGATTACAGCCACGATTTGCCTCCCGGCTGCAAACGTCCAATGGGCACGTGGTCGCATAACACCCTGGATTGGGAGGGGGAAGATCTTAGTCGTCGCGCCAGAGGCTTGGCTTCTCTCGTGATGTAGTATCGGTGGCGCTATGATCACAAGGGCAACGTAGCCCTGTGGCTATCGACTTAAGCCCTCGTACCGCGGCAAGGTGTCCACCCTTCACGAGGTCTTTCGGTTACGTGTTGCTTTCCCATGGGCGGTTTATGAAACACGTTTTGAGTTTTGTTTCCCTTGCAAACTTCGCATTCTATCAGGAAGTTTTGGCGTCGGTTACCAAACCAGGCCAATAGTACTTTTCACGTATTCGGAATAAGGTTTTGTGGATGCCCCCGTGGCCGGCGGAAGGTGAGCTGTGGGAGGATTCCAACAACCCTGCTCGCAACTCTGACGGTACCCAGAGTTTCCAGGCGTGGTCCTGCTGAAGCTCGTCCCCCTGTCAAATTGAGTCCGTTTATAAACGTAACCGTCCGACACGCACAGTTCTGGCTGTTTCTCTTGGTTTTCAGTCACCGTTTTCCGAAGTTCGTCATACTCTTCAGTTTTAAAGCAGTCCGAGTCTAAGTCAACGTCCATTAGTCTGTCGGATAGCTTCATTTCCTCCATGTGCGCTCGCGACAGCGTATCGGGCACGACATTGAGTGGTCCTTTTCTGTGCTCGATTTTATAGTCGTACGCCTGAAGTTTTAAACTCCACCGCGCGAGTCTCCCCGAAAGGTCTTTCTGGTTCATCAACCATTTGAGACTCGCGTGATCAGTTATGATGGTGAAGGGTAAACCTTCGACGTACGGCCTGAATCGTTTCACACTTATCACCGCAGCGTAGCATTCGGTGATGCTGTAATTACGCTGCGCCTTATTTAGTTTGGCGGAAATGTAAGCTATTGGTCTTTCGTTGTTGTCGTCATCTAACTGAAAGAGTACCCCGCCCACTCCGTCGGCTGAAGCATCGCACTGGCTGTAAAATCGTCTGTCAAAGTCAGGGTGTACCATTACGGGAGCGGAGATTAAGCTCTCCTTTAGTCGTTCGAAGGAACTCCTTGCTTCGTCGGTCATCGTAAACTTTTAAATTTTTTCTTTTGTGAGACAGTCGTGCAGCGGTGCTGCAATGGTTGCGTAGTCTTGGATAAAACGTCGGTACCATCCTGACATCCCTAAGAACCGTCTGAGCTGTTTTGGCGTTTTAGGTTCGGGGAAATCCCTCACAGCCGCAACCATGTTCGCATCGGTTCGGATTCACCCTTCGCCCACTACATAACCTAGGTACCTAACTTCCTTGAAATAAAACTTACTTTTCTCAACATTTATTGTAGCTTCACGTAAACACTTAGCGACCTTTTCCAATAACACTAAATGAGACGGAAAATCTACGGAACACACTAACAAATCGTCCAAATAAACAAAAACACTATAACGTAAAGAAGCGGGTATGACCTTGTCCATCAATGTTGCACGGCATCGAACGATAAGTCGCCCTCAGCGGGTACCAATTCTGCAACGGCAGTGTGGGTAGAACGCACCATCGTTCCTCGACTAACGACATCCAGGTCGAAAGCCTGCCAAAAGTCTACCCCTAAATACACCTCTTGTTGGAGGCCTGGCACGATAAGGAATTCTAAATTTTTAGCTTCTCCTTCCCATAGAACTGACAGAGAGATAGCACCTACTACTGGCGTTTCACCGCCATTTGCCGTACGAATATTCTGATTACTCAGCCTTATGATGCTATCTTCTCTGCCGTCCACCAAATATTTGTAATTTTACCCTAAACAATTCGCGCCAGCCCCCGAGTCTAGTAAAGTTAGCACATCTTTTCCTCCAATCTTTGTTTTCGCGAAGAAGCGAATATCTTCTTTGAGTGTTACGATAGTTGACACTATCTTCTGATGAATTCGTTTCATTATTTTCCGCTCCTCACGCATTTTCTTGATTTTATCGTAACCCCTCTTTTTCATTAAAATTTCTTCCGCAAATATCCTATGTCTGGCTTCATCGTATTCTATTTTTCTCTGTTGCAGACTTTTTGGCTCGGCTTTCTTCCCCTCTGACGTTTTGTCCCTATCAATAACACCGCTTTCTCTATGCGTTGTCCCACTGACTCGCTTTAAAATTTGGACCCTGGGTTGGACTCCAGATAGACTATCTCCTGGAGAGTGCCCGCTTTAAAATTTGGACCCTGGGTTGGATTCCAGATGGACTACCTCCTTGCGAGAGCCCCGGCAATCTCCGCCATTTTGGAGTTTCCCTTCCCGTGTTTAAAAACACAAAAAGACGTATCTTTACCACACGCAAAACAAATCATATTATGGAACGGGGACTAACAATGATTCTCTTTTTTCAACTAGGACGGATTTTTGACAAAATAATCAACAGGCATTCCACACGCATGACGCAACATTAAATGATAAGCGACGCACAGAAAGAATTTGTTGTGGGATTGGGACCAAAAGACGGCTTCGGCTGTGCCGAAGATCCTTGGGTTGCAGGCGTTTGCTGCTGGAACGGCGCTTTACGCTGGAAATTGTTGGAGATCGCGTCTACGGGAGTGTGGTTTGCTTCCTCATTCCCAGGTGTCGCTTCGGGATACCCTAACTCACTGACTGCCTTGGCCCTACTCTTATTTTGTTTCATGAGCCGCTCCGCTCGCCTGCATTCAGCTTTCAGCTCAGCCAACGTGTCGATTTTCGAAGCAAACGTCAAAATTGCTAAGTAGGGCTTCAGGTTCCCCCTAATTATCCCTACCAGCTCCTTCTCTGGGATGCTTTTCCGGAGCCGGGAAGTCAAATTATGGACCTCACCGTAGAAGTCGTCGAACCCTTCCAGTGGCTGTTGTTTGCGCTCCATTATCTCGCGGATTATCTCGTAATCGGACTAAAGTGGGCTAGCAGCTCCGCCCTTAGCTCGAGGTACCCAAAATCGGGTTCGTCCGAGTGGTCCTCTAAGACCTGCTACTACCACTTCAAGGCAGAGCCCGTCACGAGACAATGGAAGTCCGAGAAGAGCTGAACGTGCGAAACCGATCCGATGACTTCGTCCCGCAACGCCTTGGTTCTGCTCCGTGTCACAATCCTGTTAAGATCCAATCCACTAGCAACCTCGTCCTGCTCGTCTCCTCTCTCCATACAAGGAAGACTCTCTTCCGCCAAAAGGGGGTCTGAATCGCCAAACGATGTACGGATCCGCAAGGGGGTATAAGGGTTAAGGGCCACAGAAGACAAAAATGAGGGGAATTAACGTTATCGACAAAAGTCCCCAAACAAAAAAGGAAAAAGACTGGTCAAAAGGAAAAATGCCAACTACCTCGCGAAGAGACTACTAGTAATGCTGATCGGAGGGAATTCCGAAGAAGATATAACTAAAAAGTGTAAACCCAAAAAAAATTCAAACTAGGGTTACTTTGCAACCAAAACAAAAAAAGTATAACAAGTGTAAAAAAAATTTTGCTATCAGTATCGGCGGGTTAATTACTTTAGCAGATAGTTGCTGTAAGAAAATGTATAAAAAACAGGTAATAACGAAATCGAATTGAAAAATAATGTACGCCTAAATGACTAGAAAATTCCAACTAATCCAAACCACTAAGTGATTCAATGCTCGGAAAAAAAATCTAGAATAATTTTAGCCCACAACGGGCTTAACCACAAGTTCAGATGGTTTTGGAAAACTCAACAATAAAGAAAAAAAACCTTTGAGAAATATAAAAAAAGACGGTAGGTAAACCGAAAAAGAATTATTAATTAAGTATCGACGCTAAATTCAAATACGGAACTCAAATTCAAAACAAAGCCGAAAAATATTTAAGTACCCAAAAAAAATTTTTTCATTTCCAATATGTGGATTATAAAATGTACATAGATACGTATATGCTATTGATATCAAAAGATGTAATAAATTGTTTTCAAGCTTTGTTGTTGCTTAAGGTTTGTTTATTGGAAAATCTAATTTGGTTTAGTATTGGTGTGTGTTGGTGTTGCACCTCGGCAAGGTCATAGTGAATGTGAGGGAGTGGTCCGTTTGTCACTAGTCTTGGTCCTAGTCATCTAACGTCTCCCCAATCTGTCCATTTATTCAGTGTGGCACTGCAAGCCTAGTGGCACTGGCCTCAAGCTTGGTTGCCACACTGACCGAAATCTCCTTCGTGTAGGCTGACTGCAAACCTCACGTGCACGCAGTGCTGGACCACGTACAAGGTAGCTTAAGCAGTCACCTACACGATAAAACATCGATTTGTCAACATACTAGTCTTAGCGCAGAATACCACTTATGCAAGCGTTGCAGGTCTCATAAGGAACTTCTACGGCAAGACGAGTATCCCCCCTTGTTTTTGTTGTAGTGGCACATATCGCGTCGGACTGATCCAAGCGATGTTGCCCCTACAACGGTCATCAGTCCAGTCATAGAAGAAAATGGGAAATAAAGATGAAAGAAAAGCAAAAATAAAAGAGTTATTGACAACCAAAAAAAAAGTAATCGAAAAAAGGAAAAAAAGAACCAAAAAAAAATTGTATTATGAAAGAAAAGCTTTTACGAATAAAAAATAAAACAAATTGAGAATTAAACTGAAATTGAAAATAAAAAAATTGGGCTATATCGTTGGGCGCCATTGTAATGTAGCTGGCTGTTGGGACAAGGCAACGGTGGCAATTGGCAAGGAGGCATCACGCTAGCTCGTCGGTTGGGGTGAGTTTTTGCTCAACAGCCTTGCCTGCAGGCACACAAACAAAAAAGGTTCATGCTTGGGTGAAGTCTAACTAAAAAAAAACTAATGGCGGCGATATACCAACAGGTTATCATAACCTCTAACGAGATTTTTAGCCGAGCTTCTCTTTCCAACTTGTGGTGTGTTGCTTTTCAGTTTTCCTACAAGTTGGCGGGACCTACAGTTTTTTGCCGACTGGCACTTGCAAAGCAAATGAATTTTTTGCTGAGAAGCTTCTCATGGCAGAAATACACCCGGAGAGTTTGCCAAACTACTGCCGAGGGGCGACCCCGTTTAGAAAAATTCTTTTTCTAAATAATGTTTTGATGTTACTTTCGCCGGGCATCGAACCGCCACGTCTTGGTGTAGAAGGCCGAACACTTAACCGCTACACCCGCTGTCCGTCAATTATCGTCCCATGTTCCTAACTAGTCCTGTCTGTCAGAGTCGCCTCATATTAACGTCCCCTCTACTGCTCCGGTGCAACACCCACACCAATTGATTATTTATCTAGCCCGACATGGTGCTTTTTATTTCAATCCATGAAACCCAAAGAGAAACGACGATGAGAAAATAATAACGCAAATCGGGGTTTCGTTGAAAAGTTTACAATCTTAATTTATTTACCTGATATAATAAGAGAATATTTGGGCAAAAGAAGGGATTCAAAAAAGTACAATTTAAATGCCCGAACTTAAATTAAAAAATTCAAAAAGAAACAAAAGCAACTATGAACGAAAAAAAAAAAAAATGAAAACTTATAAATCCTAAATTACCCTACAACTAGCAACTGAAATTCATTAAAAATAACTTCCTCAACATTAAGGTAAATCCAACATTAATAAAAAATCTAGAATACCCTAGTTTGTATTGCGTGGATATTAAATAACAATGACACTGCCTCATTGGTAGGCATGCAGAAAGGCTAGGTGTGCCCTACCGACGATGCTGTAGGAGTTGCAAAGATGATGATGAGGAGGAAACAGTGGAGCACCTCATCTGCAACTGTCCAGCTTTAAGCGGCGCGAGAACGCGCTTTTTGGGAGTTCCGTTCCTGGATAGCCTAAGCCAGATCGCGGAACTGGACATAAAGGACTTGATGGCCTTCATAAAGTCATCTAAGTGGTTCGAGGAGGAGTAACGGTGTCGGTTTAGGAGTGTCAGTCCCGGGATTCTGCTATGTGGAAAATCCCAACAACTCAGGGATTTTCCATATGGCTGGGTCCCGGGACTGACTTTCCTTGTGTTGGTGGTATCACAACGGGCCATTCAAAACTAAGTGTGCCTCTGCGGCATCCACATGAACCTAACCTAACCTAAATAACAATGACCAATAAGACAATAGCTTACGCTGATCCAGCTCGCCTCCAATATTCGGAATTTTATAAACGTATGTATATTAGGGTGGTCCTTATTTGTATGGAGACAAACCGAACATGAGATATCCTTAGTCTCACTCCCTAAATCAATAGTAATATAGCCAAGGATATCACATATAAATTTTTAGCACGATTGGAGACAGTTAAGGGGTGCCGCACGGCGGTTATAGTTTAGATTACCCTATGGAGACTCCAAAAATAAAAAGGATAATTTTTTTAATCTAACACCTAAAATCGATAGCACAATAGTCGAAAATATTATATTTAAATTTTTGTCCCGATTGGACACCGTTAAGGCATGTCGCAGGGGGGTCAAAATACAAATTATTTTTTCTTTAATTTCATACCGTAAATTGATAGCACTAAAGTCAAAGTAATAACATATAAAATTTGGGTCCGATTGGACACCGCTAAGGCGTGTCGCACGGGGGTCAAATTTCAGACTAGGTCTAAAAAAATTCAAATTTCTTGTATAAGGCGTGTCGAGGTTAAAGTTTTTAAAGTATTTTCGACTATTGTGCTATCGATTTTGGGTGTTAGATTAAAAAAAAAAAATCATTTTATTTTTGGAGTCTCCATAGGGTAATCTAAACTTTGACCTCCGTGCGGCACCCCTTAACCGTATCCATTCGGGATAAAAATTTAGATGCGTTATGTTGTTGTTGTAGCGAGATGTAGCCCTGCCTAAATGTCAGACAGGGTCACCTCGAGTGTATTGCTCTTGGCCGGGTCGATATAAGAAAACGGCCCGGGCCGTTTCGGCACGATGGGTACAGCACTGGTACTGGTACCGTTCTCGTAGAACCGGCAATACAAGAAACTAGCCGTGTAGGCTATGTAGGTCATTTAGCGTTACCCAGGGTGCACCAACTGGGAGGCGACCTACTTTTACTTTGACCATAATGGAACCGATCTAGGGGGTTAGACTGAAAAAAGTCGCACATTCGATCATAAGGACCACCCTAATGAATATATGTACATTGGTTTAGGTAAGTATACCTTAGGTGCTAGCACTTACCGAGCTTTCCTGTGACAGAGGCGCCTGCGTCGCGGAGAGAGGGTTGCTGCAAAATAAGTTTAACATACATACATATATACGTAAATTTCCCTATATTGGAAGTTATACAAATACTCGTGCGTAGGTAGGCCAGTCAACCAACTTTAGGCTGGAAGTCATTCGGACGCGCGGTCGCCGTCAAGACAAAGAATGTGGCTCTGAATGATAATGGTAACCAATAAAAAAAAAATGGATACTTTGCACATCACCAAAAATTGAAAAATTAATTAATAAAAAACCATGTGCAAAATGATATGACAAGCGTAACTAAATTTTAATAAAAAATCGAACAAAAGCGATCAAGTGCCACATAAATATTCAAACTTTTGCCTGAAATAAAAGAAGGTGAAGCGGAAGGGGAGTGTGGGGAAGTGGTCAACGGAAATGTGCGAAAGAAATCAAGAGTGGGTTGTGAGGGAAGGAAGGCAAAAGTTTGACTTTGGATGTAAAAAAATAAAAAAATATGTATTTAAAAAAAACGTATAACAACAAATCTAGTTAATGCAAAAATAGCGTGGGAAAACAGGGAAAAGAGCAAAAAAGCGCTAAATGTTTAAAAAAATAAAGGATGATTTTCTTGCAAAAATGGTATCAAAATAAAATAAAAAAGGTGAATATAGCTAACTGAAAAATTAAGAAAACCAAAAACAAAAACTAACTATGTCAGCCTTCCAACGAAAAGGAAGGGAGCAATAAAAATAATGTTTTGATAATTATAGCGAGTAACTAAGCAAGAATAAAAACTTCGAACTATGCGGAATCGAGGATACAAAAAGGTAAATGATAAACGAAGGGAAAAACCAGTTTGATTAAAAAAGGGCAATGACTTTAACTAAGATTGACATTAGAGTGGATCGGATTAAAAGAAAAAGGCTTTCACACTATAATATTCAAATGCAAAAAAAAAATGGTATTAAGGCGATATAAACGTAAATAAAAACGAAGCGACTGAACTTAATATTAGGGTGGCAAAACGTTCACCAAGGAAATAATACTTGGTGATCTAGCTAACAAAAAAAAGGTTTAGTTTATATTTTATAAAAATTTAAGAAAAAAAGGGAAAATAAAATTATTTCGTTTAAAAATATAATAATATAAAAAAATAACAAGGTATAAAGCAGCAACGGCGGCACGTTTTTCTCCTTCTTCTCGTTCTAATCTCTGGTTGGTATCTCGTTATGTATGTATGATTGTTATGGTGCCTGTGGCAGGAACGTGTGGAGGGACTTTGTTGCCTTTCAACGTGGAGCCCAGTGCCAAGCTTATGACCCCCTTTGACCTCTTCTAATAGTAGGTAAGCTCCAGAATGGTATGGTATTGTGGTGGCGGTAGTCCCATGAAATTTGGTCTGACTGGCTTTCTCCTGCACGGGGTGTAAAATTAAACTTTCTTAGGGCCTAGCAACAACCCAAATGGCAGAGCCTGGGGCGCAGGTGAACGAACTTTATCGCTTATTGATTTCTACTACTTAAATCCAATTTTCAACAATCCAAAATTTGTTTAATTAAATTTCACATTAGAATTTCAACTTTCCCAGATCGCCGATTTCATAATTTGATTTTGCACACTCCGAATGCAACGTTATCAAGCCTTTTTTCTTTTGTCAATTTACAATTTATGAACTTTCTTAAACTTTTTTTCTAAATACACTTTCACCTGCCACCCCCATATAGTTTCTGGGGTCTAGAAAAACTCACCTAATCCAGCAGCATTTCCGGTACTGTACCCTGTACTGTATGGTTACCGGTATCTTCAAGGCCCGTTAACGACGGTGCACCTCAGACTCTTGCTTACTATTTTTAGGATTTAAATAGGGACTTTAAAACTTTGTTACACACGGGTAAAGGCTTCGCACACGCTCGACTCAACTTTGGATTTGAATCATCGCCTAGCTCCGTTTGGCGATCGTACCCCAGAGGTGGAAAATGTTCGCTTTTACAATTTCACTCAACCACGAAGGACACCTATACACCTATTCCCATTTGGCGGGAAACGACAGACATACTTTCACGATACAAATTTCAACCACACTAACAGATACACGTACATACATCTAAATACATGTATTTGACTTTCGTCACATTACTAACACATATATGGGAAACTCCGTTGCTGTTAACCACACAGATACAGCGGTGTTCGGACTTTTACAATGTGGCATTAACCCACAGGCTGCCGCTACAGGCTCGGATGCCGCCGATGTTGCATGCAACATGGAGCGTGTCCGCAAAAAGATTCAGAGCGCAGCCTGTCTTATTTTGGTTTTGGTGTGCCCAACGTGTGGCTTCGACCCACGACCTAAAGCCGGGCTATACCCTTACTTATTCATTACTTAGTTCAAGGAAACGCGTATTTCTTTTATTATGCAGCACTCAGAATTATTTCTACTAGAAACCTGTATCACAGTTTACCCTATCTCAAAAAAAAATTAAATAAAGACATCATAGAAATAGATAAATAACTAGTAAATAAATACAAATATAATTACGGGATAAAAAAAGGTATAAATAATTGTCAACATTTTAATGTACCGTCAAGTCAAAACTTTACGACATAGAACATGCAACACTTCTACATAAGCTACATGCAACATACAAAACTACATGCAACACAGATTCATGCGGAACTGGACATAAAGGACTTGATGGCCTTCATAAAGTCATCTAAATGGTTCGAGGAGGAGTAACGGTGTCGGTTTAGGAGTGTCAGTCCCGGGATTCTGCTATGTGGAAAATCCCAACAACTCAGGGATTTTCCATATGGCTGGGTCCCGGGACTGACTTTCCTTGTGTTGGTGGTATCACAACGGGCCTTTCAAAACTAAGTGTGCCTCTGCGGCATCCACATGAACCTAGCCTAACCTAAATAACAATGACCAATAAGACAAAAGTTAATGTAAAAAAAAAAATTGTGGCTTGTTGGACGGCCCCCGTGCGCCAATAGCTTACGCTGATCCAGCTCGCCTCCAATATTCGGAATTTTATAAACGTATGTATATTAGGGTGGTCCTTATTTGTATGGAGACAAACCGAACATGAGATATCCTTAGTCTCACCCCCTAAATCAATAGTAATATAGCCAAGGATATCACATATAAATTTTTAGCACGATTGGAGACAGTTAAGGGGTGCCGCACGGCGGTTATAGTTTAGATTACCCTATGGAGACTCCAAAAATAAAAAGGATAATTTTTTTAATCTAACACCTAAAATCGATAGCACAATAGTCGAAAATATTATATTTAAATTTTTGTCCCGATTGGACACCGCTAAGGCATGTCGCAGGGGGGTCAAAGTTCAGATTAGCCTATAAGGTCTAAAAAAAATACAAATTATTTTTTCTTTAATTTCATACCGTAAATTGATTGCACTAAAGTCAAAGTAATAACATATAAAATTTGGGTTCGATTGGACACCGCTAAGGCGTGTCGCACGGGGGTCAAAGTTCAGACTAGGTCTAAAAAAATTCAAATTTCTTTTATTTCATACTTTAAATTGATAGCAATAAAATCGAAGTAATCACATATGAAATTTGGGTCCGATTGGACACCGTTAAGGCTTGTCGCACGGAGGTTAAAGTTTTTAAAGTATTTTCGACTATTGTGCTATCGATTTTGGGTGTTAGATTAAAAAAAAAATCATTTTTATTTTTGGAGTCTCCATAGGGTAATCTAAACTTTGACCTCCGTGCGGCACCCCTTAACCGTATCCAATCGGGATAAAAATTTATATGCGTTATATTTGACCATAATGGAACCGATCTAGGGGGTTAGACTGAATAAAGTCGCACATTCGATCATAAGGACCACCTTAATGTATATATGTACATTGGTTCAGGTAAGTATACCTTAGGTGCTAGCACTTACCGAGCTTTCCTGTGACAGAGGCGCCTGCGTCGCGGAGAGAGGGTTGCTGCAAAATAAGTTTAACGTACATACATATATACGTAAATTTCCCTATATTGGAAGTTATACAAATACTCGTGCGTAGGTAGGCCAGTCAACCAACTTTAGGCTGGAAGTCATTCGGACGCGCGGTCGCCGTCAAGACAAAGAAGGTGGCTCTGAATGATAATGGTAACCAATAAAAAAATGGATACTTTGCACACCAACAAAAATTGAAAAAATTAATTAATAAAAAACCATGTGCAAAATGATATGACAAGCGTAACTAAAATTTAATAAAAATTCGAACAAAAGCGATCAAGTGCCACATAAATATTCAAACTTTTGCCCGAAACAAAAGAAGGTGAAGCGGAAGGGGAGTGTGGGGAAGTGGTCAATGGAAATGTGCGAAAGAAAGCAAGAGTGGGTTTAAGAGGATTTCAGGAATAAAAGGGGCGGTGTGAGGGAAGGAAGGCAAAAGTTTGACTACTTATAAAACTCAAAATGAAAACAAAAATAGAGCGCACTTCGAGTTGGATGTAAAAAAACAAAAAAAATATGTATTTAAAAAACTTATAACAACAAATCTAGTTAATGCAAAAATAGTGTGGGAAAACAAGAAATAATAACTTTGGGATAAAAAGTGCAAAAAAACGTATTAACAGGAACTGCAAATAGCGCTAAATATTTAAAAAAATAAGGGATGATTTTCTTGCAAAAAAGCAAGAATAAAAACTTGCAACTACGTGGAATCGAGGATACAAAAAGGTAAATGATAAACGAAGGGAAAACCCGGTTTGATTAAAAAAGGGCAATGACTTTAAGTAAGATTGTCATTAGAGTAGATCGGATTAAAAGAAAAAGGCTTTCAAACTATAATATTCAAATGCAAAAAAAAATGGTATTAAGGCGATATAAACGTAAATAAAAACGAAGCGACTGAACTTAATATTAGGGTGGCAAACACTTTCACCAAGGAAATAATACTTGGTGATCTAGCTAAAAAAAAAAAGGTTTAAGGAATTATAATGAGAAGCAATAAAAATTTAAGAAAAAAAGGGAAAATAAAATTATTTCGTTTAAAAATCTAATAATAAAAAAATATCAAGGTATAAAGCAGCAACGGCGGCACGTTTTTCTCCTTCTTCTCATTCTCCTCTCTGGTTGGTATCTCGTTATGTATGTATGATTGTTATGGTGCCTGTGGCAGGAACGTGTGGAGGTACTTTGTTGCCTTTGGACGTGGAGCCCAGTGCAAAGATTATAACCCCATTTGACCTCTTCTAATAGTAGGTAAGCTCCAGAATGGTATGGTATTGTGGTGGCGGTAGTCCCATGAAATTTTGGTCTGACTGGCTTTTTCCTGCAGGGGGTGTAAAAAAAACTTTCTTAGGGCTTAGCAACAACCCAAATGGCAGAGCCTGGGGCGCAGGTGAACGAACTTTATCGCTTATTGATTTCTACTACTTAAATCCAATTTTCAACAATCCAAAATTTGTTTAATTAAATTTCACATTAGAATTTCAACTTTCCCAGATCGCCGATTTCATAATTTGATTTTGCACACTCCGAATGCAACGTTATCAAGCCTTTTTTCTTTTGTCAATTTACAATTTATGAACTTTCTTAAACTTTTTTTCTAAATACACTTTCACCTGCCACCCCCATATAGTTTCTGGGGTCTAGAAAAACTCACCTAATCCAGCAGCATTTCCGGTACTGTACCCTGTACTGTATGGTTACCGGTATCTTCAAGGCCCGTTAACGACGGTGCACCTCAGACTCTTGCTTACTATTTTTAGGATTTAAATAGGGACTTTAAAACTTTGTTACACACGGGTAAAGGCTTCGCACACGCTCGACTCAACTTTGGATTTGAATCATCGCCTAGCTCCGTTTGGCGATCGTACCCCAGAGGTGGAAAATGTTCGCTTTTACAATTTCACTCAACCACGAAGGACACCTATACACCTATTCCCATTTGGCGGGAAACGACAGACATACTTTCACGATACAAATTTCAACCACACTAACAGATACACGTACATACATCTAAATACATGTATTTGACTTTCGTCACATTACTAACACATATATGGGAAACTCCGTTGCTGTTAACCACACAGATACAGCGGTGTTCGGACTTTTACAATGTGGCATTAACCCACAGGCTGCCGCTACAGGCTCGGATGCCGCCGATGTTGCATGCAACATGGAGCGTGTCCGCAAAAAGATTCAGAGCGCAGCCTGTCTTATTTTGGTTTTGGTGTGCCCAACGTGTGGCTTCGACCCACGACCTAAAGCCGGGCTATACCCTTACTTATTCATTACTTAGTTCAAGGAAACGCGTATTTCTTTTATTATGCAGCACTCAGAATTATTTCTACTAGAAACCTGTATCACAGTTTACCCTATCTCAAAAAAAAATTAAATAAAGACATCATAGAAATAGATAAATAACTAGTAAATAAATACAAATATAATTACGGGATAAAAAAAGGTATAAATAATTGTCAACATTTTAATGTACCGTCAAGTCAAAACTTTACGACATAGAACATGCAACACTTCTACATAAGCTACATGCAACATACAAAACTACATGCAACACAGATTCATGCGGAACTGGACATAAAGGACTTGATGGCCTTCATAAAGTCATCTAAATGGTTCGAGGAGGAGTAACGGTGTCGGTTTAGGAGTGTCAGTCCCGGGATTCTGCTATGTGGAAAATCCCAACAACTCAGGGATTTTCCATATGGCTGGGTCCCGGGACTGACTTTCCTTGTGTTGGTGGTATCACAACGGGCCTTTCAAAACTAAGTGTGCCTCTGCGGCATCCACATGAACCTAGCCTAACCTAAATAACAATGACCAATAAGACAAAAGTTAATGTAAAAAAAAAAATTGTGGCTTGTTGGACGGCCCCCGTGCGCCAATAGCTTACGCTGATCCAGCTCGCCTCCAATATTCGGAATTTTATAAACGTATGTATATTAGGGTGGTCCTTATTTGTATGGAGACAAACCGAACATGAGATATCCTTAGTCTCACCCCCTAAATCAATAGTAATATAGCCAAGGATATCACATATAAATTTTTAGCACGATTGGAGACAGTTAAGGGGTGCCGCACGGCGGTTATAGTTTAGATTACCCTATGGAGACTCCAAAAATAAAAAGGATAATTTTTTTAATCTAACACCTAAAATCGATAGCACAATAGTCGAAAATATTATATTTAAATTTTTGTCCCGATTGGACACCGCTAAGGCATGTCGCAGGGGGGTCAAAGTTCAGATTAGCCTATAAGGTCTAAAAAAAATACAAATTATTTTTTCTTTAATTTCATACCGTAAATTGATTGCACTAAAGTCAAAGTAATAACATATAAAATTTGGGTTCGATTGGACACCGCTAAGGCGTGTCGCACGGGGGTCAAAGTTCAGACTAGGTCTAAAAAAATTCAAATTTCTTTTATTTCATACTTTAAATTGATAGCAATAAAATCGAAGTAATCACATATGAAATTTGGGTCCGATTGGACACCGTTAAGGCTTGTCGCACGGAGGTTAAAGTTTTTAAAGTATTTTCGACTATTGTGCTATCGATTTTGGGTGTTAGATTAAAAAAAAAATCATTTTTATTTTTGGAGTCTCCATAGGGTAATCTAAACTTTGACCTCCGTGCGGCACCCCTTAACCGTATCCAATCGGGATAAAAATTTATATGCGTTATATTTGACCATAATGGAACCGATCTAGGGGGTTAGACTGAATAAAGTCGCACATTCGATCATAAGGACCACCTTAATGTATATATGTACATTGGTTCAGGTAAGTATACCTTAGGTGCTAGCACTTACCGAGCTTTCCTGTGACAGAGGCGCCTGCGTCGCGGAGAGAGGGTTGCTGCAAAATAAGTTTAACGTACATACATATATACGTAAATTTCCCTATATTGGAAGTTATACAAATACTCGTGCGTAGGTAGGCCAGTCAACCAACTTTAGGCTGGAAGTCATTCGGACGCGCGGTCGCCGTCAAGACAAAGAAGGTGGCTCTGAATGATAATGGTAACCAATAAAAAAATGGATACTTTGCACACCAACAAAAATTGAAAAAATTAATTAATAAAAAACCATGTGCAAAATGATATGACAAGCGTAACTAAAATTTAATAAAAATTCGAACAAAAGCGATCAAGTGCCACATAAATATTCAAACTTTTGCCCGAAACAAAAGAAGGTGAAGCGGAAGGGGAGTGTGGGGAAGTGGTCAATGGAAATGTGCGAAAGAAAGCAAGAGTGGGTTTAAGAGGATTTCAGGAATAAAAGGGGCGGTGTGAGGGAAGGAAGGCAAAAGTTTGACTACTTATAAAACTCAAAATGAAAACAAAAATAGAGCGCACTTCGAGTTGGATGTAAAAAAACAAAAAAAATATGTATTTAAAAAACTTATAACAACAAATCTAGTTAATGCAAAAATAGTGTGGGAAAACAAGAAATAATAACTTTGGGATAAAAAGTGCAAAAAAACGTATTAACAGGAACTGCAAATAGCGCTAAATATTTAAAAAAATAAGGGATGATTTTCTTGCAAAAAAGCAAGAATAAAAACTTGCAACTACGTGGAATCGAGGATACAAAAAGGTAAATGATAAACGAAGGGAAAACCCGGTTTGATTAAAAAAGGGCAATGACTTTAAGTAAGATTGTCATTAGAGTAGATCGGATTAAAAGAAAAAGGCTTTCAAACTATAATATTCAAATGCAAAAAAAAATGGTATTAAGGCGATATAAACGTAAATAAAAACGAAGCGACTGAACTTAATATTAGGGTGGCAAACACTTTCACCAAGGAAATAATACTTGGTGATCTAGCTAAAAAAAAAAAGGTTTAAGGAATTATAATGAGAAGCAATAAAAATTTAAGAAAAAAAGGGAAAATAAAATTATTTCGTTTAAAAATCTAATAATAAAAAAAATATCAAGGTATAAAGCAGCAACGGCGGCACGTTTTTCTCCTTCTTCTCATTCTCCTCTCTGGTTGGTATCTCGTTATGTATGTATGATTGTTATGGTGCCTGTGGCAGGAACGTGTGGAGGTACTTTGTTGCCTTTGGACGTGGAGCCCAGTGCAAAGATTATAACCCCATTTGACCTCTTCTAATAGTAGGTAAGCTCCAGAATGGTATGGTATTGTGGTGGCGGTAGTCCCATGAAATTTTGGTCTGACTGGCTTTTTCCTGCAGGGGGTGTAAAAAAAACTTTCTTAGGGCTTAGCAACAACCCAAATGGCAGAGCCTGGGGCGCAGGTGAACGAACTTTATCGCTTATTGATTTCTACTACTTAAATCCAATTTTCAACAATCCAAAATTTGTTTAATTAAATTTCACATTAGAATTTCAACTTTCCCAGATCGCCGATTTCATAATTTGATTTTGCACACTCCGAATGCAATGTTATCAAGCCTTTTTTCTTTTGTCAATTTACAATTTATGAACTTTCTTAAACTTTTTTTTCTAAATACACTTTCACCTGCCACCCCCATATAGTTTCTGGGGTCTAGAAAAACTCACCTAATCCAGCAGCATTTCCGGTACTGTACCCTGTACTGTATGGTTACCGGTATCTTCAAGGCCCGTTAACGACGGTGCACCTCAGACTCTTGCTTACTATTTTTAGGATTTAAATAGGGACTTTAAAACTTTGTTACACACGGGTAAAGGCTTCGCACACGCTCGACTCAACTTTGGATTTGAATCATCGCCTAGCTCCGTTTGGCGATCGTACCCCAGAGGTGGAAAATGTTCGCTTTTACAATTTCACTCAACCACGAAGGACACCTATACACCTATTCCCATTTGGCGGGAAACGACAGACATACTTTCACGATACAAATTTCAACCACACTAACAGATACACGTACATACATCTAAATACATGTATTTGACTTTCGTCACATTACTAACACATATATGGGAAACTCCGTTGCTGTTAACCACACAGATACAGCGGTGTTCGGACTTTTACAATGTGGCATTAACCCACAGGCTGCCGCTACAGGCTCGGATGCCGCCGATGTTGCATGCAACATGGAGCGTGTCCGCAAAAAGATTCAGAGCGCAGCCTGTCTTATTTTGGTTTTGGTGTGCCCAACGTGTGGCTTCGACCCACGACCTAAAGCCGGGCTATACCCTTACTTATTCATTACTTAGTTCAAGGAAACGCGTATTTCTTTTATTATGCAGCACTCAGAATTATTTCTACTAGAAACCTGTATCACAGTTTACCCTATCTCAAAAAAAAAATTAAATAAAGACATCATAGAAATAGATAAATAACTAGTAAATAAATACAAATATAATTACGGGATAAAAAAAGGTATAAATAATTGTCAACATTTTAATGTACCGTCAAGTCAAAACTTTACGACATAGAACATGCAACACTTCTACATAAGCTACATGCAACATACAAAACTACATGCAACACAGATTCATGCGGAACTGGACATAAAGGACTTGATGGCCTTCATAAAGTCATCTAAATGGTTCGAGGAGGAGTAACGGTGTCGGTTTAGGAGTGTCAGTCCCGGGATTCTGCTATGTGGAAAATCCCAACAACTCAGGGATTTTCCATATGGCTGGGTCCCGGGACTGACTTTCCTTGTGTTGGTGGTATCACAACGGGCCTTTCAAAACTAAGTGTGCCTCTGCGGCATCCACATGAACCTAGCCTAACCTAAATAACAATGACCAATAAGACAAAAGTTAATGTAAAAAAAAAAATTGTGGCTTGTTGGACGGCCCCCGTGCGCCAATAGCTTACGCTGATCCAGCTCGCCTCCAATATTCGGAATTTTATAAACGTATGTATATTAGGGTGGTCCTTATTTGTATGGAGACAAACCGAACATGAGATATCCTTAGTCTCACCCCCTAAATCAATAGTAATATAGCCAAGGATATCACATATAAATTTTTAGCACGATTGGAGACAGTTAAGGGGTGCCGCACGGCGGTTATAGTTTAAATTACCCTATGGAGACTCCAAAAATAAAAAGGATAATTTTTTTAATCTAACACCTAAAATCGATAGCACAATAGTCGAAAATATTATATTTAAATTTTTGTCCCGATTGGACACCGCTAAGGCATGTCGCAGGGGGGTCAAAGTTCAGATTAGCCTATAAGGTCTAAAAAAAATACAAATTATTTTTTCTTTAATTTCATACCGTAAATTGATTGCACTAAAGTCAAAGTAATAACATATAAAATTTGGGTCCGATTGGACACCGCTAAGGCGTGTCGCACGGGGGTCAAAGTTCAGACTAGGTCTAAAAAAATTCAAATTTCTTTTATTTCATACTTTAAATTGATAGCAATAAAATCGAAGTAATCACATATGAAATTTGGGTCCGATTGGACACCGTTAAGGCTTGTCGCACGGAGGTTAAAGTTTTTAAAGTATTTTCGACTATTGTGCTATCGATTTTGGGTGTTAGATTAAAAAAAAAATCATTTTTATTTTTGGAGTCTCCATAGGGTAATCTAAACTTTGACCTCCGTGCGGCACCCCTTAACCGTATCCAATCGGGATAAAAATTTATATGCGTTATATTTGACCATAATGGAACCGATCTAGGGGGTTAGACTGAATAAAGTCGCACATTCGATCATAAGGACCACCTTAATGTATATATGTACACTGGTTCAGGTAAGTATACCTTAGGTGCTAGCACTTACCGAGCTTTCCTGTGACAGAGGCGCCTGCGTCGCGGATAGAGGGTTGCTGCAAAATAAGTTTAACATACATACATATGTACGTAAATTTCCCTATATTGGAAGTTATACAAATACTCGTGCGTAGGTAGGCCAGTCAACCAACTTTAGGGCCGCTTGCATAAAAGCCGATTAGCGCTTTATCGGAATTTAATCGATGATTTGGCTAAAACTCGTTTTCACCATGGCCGGTTATCAGAGATCAACCGATTAAAGCACGATTAACTTAATCGGCGATGGATGGCCGGTTATCTGCTTATCGAGCAAAGTTTGACGTCTGTCAGCTGTTTACAAAATAAAATTTGCGCGAAAATTTTAAGAAAGTTGCTTATACATTTATTACATACCAAAACGTTTTTGGTATTTGTATTTATTCAACTGAATATTGCCATTTGGAATATAACGTAGGAACATGGAGCATAATATAGAGCTTGACAGTTTATCTCGTTTGGCCTCCCTGCGCTATACAAAAAAACCGCGTACATTTGGAACTAGAGAAAACTTTTTTGAGAAGTATGACGATGACATCTTTATTCAGAGGTTTCGTCTCTCCAAAAGAAGTGTTTCCAGTGTTTTAGACAAAATTGAAAATAAAATACGAAGTTCCACTGAAAGGTTTGTAGTAAATTTATAATAGCATCGCTTATATTAATAAGATTTGTTATACAGAAATCGAGCTCTTAGGCCCGGTTGCATAAAGGCTGGTAAATATTTTCCTAATCAGTGATTGCTTAACCGCTGATTTCCAGAATCGATAATTTCGTTTTCACCAAAGCCTGGTTAAGTTATCGTCGATTAGACCGATCATTGTGAATAAATTAAGAAAAAGTTGCATTGTGAATAGGCAAAACAGCTGTTTTTTGTTTCGTTCGTTTTAAAATTTAAAATTGTTTGGTAATAACTGTAATAAAATTCAAATAAAATAAATAATGGAAAACAAAATAAAACAGAAACAAAATCGGCTTCCTAACTTTACAGCAGCGGAGGAGTCATTGCTGATATCATTGGCTGAGAAGCATGCCAATATATTAGAAAATAAAAGAACCGACGCGGTCGGTTCCGAACAAAAAAAAAAGGTTTGGGACCAGATAAATTGCGCGTTTGAGGCTCAGATGGGGATCAAACGTGGAACAAAAAACCTGAAGGAAAAATACGAGAATCTAAAACGTAAAGCCAGAAAGTCTCTAGCTGGTGAGCGCAGGGAGCTTTATAAAACTGGTGGTGGTCGTAACCAGAGCTACGTGGACCCAAACACCGAGAGAGTGGCGGCGTTGCTGGGCCAGTCGGCAACCGGGTTCGATAACAGCGATGGTAAGACGTTACACACACACAAATACTTACCTGTACCTAAAATACTCTCCTTTGATTCGATTAAATACTTACCCCTGTTATACTTGTTATGTTAATGTTATTTTAGTTATAACTTACGCCATAGAGAAAATGGACAAGGAAGATACCACAGAAGTTTTGGATGAAGAAACGGCAGATGTTTTGGAGGAATCCATGAGGAGTCTCGATCCTGAATTTGAGGCAGCTGAGGCCCCAGAAAATGTAATTCAGTATATTTCTCATTTATAATTTGTATGAACTTAACATTTTGTAGACCACTGGAACAGATTGGAGCTCCTGGAACCCGACGCAGCTAAAACAAAAACCGTCGGAGAAACTAGCGGTGCGGAGTGAAGTGAGAAAACAAAGTGACCGCCAGCAACAATTCTGGGAAGATGAAAACGAAAGGGCGGCCGAAAGACACCAGTGGGCAAAAGAAAAACATTTGCTCGAGATGGAGCTACTCCGCATGGATATGGAACTGAAAAAAAATAAACGTGATAAAAAAAAATAAGCGATCAAAGTAGCATAAGTTTACCATTGTGGCTGTGAATTAGTTTTTTTTTTTGTATTTCTTAGAATACCTTTCGTTGGCCTAATATAAAAAGGCCCTAACTAATTTTTTTATTTTTTATCAAGCTGCTGATGGATTTTTATTTATAACTTCTGGACGAAGCTTGACTAAAACATTAGTACTATACTATATTGTAGTCAAATATTACAGCCTTTGATGTTTGTATTTTCGAACCAGCTATCGTTCCTATAGTTTACTTTACATTCAGTTGAGTTAGGGCCTTTCTATATTAGGCCAACGATTTACTTTTTTTTAATATGACTTATTTAGTTTTTTGTTTTCCGACCTAGTAGAGATCGTTCATCTGGTCAGTTTATGCACGAAACACACTTAAAAAGATCTGGTTTTATGGCCAAAAAACCGTTTTTCAGTTTATTCGTTGAAAAAAAATCATTAAAAAACCTATTTTCGAGCGATTTAAAAATTCTCAACGGTTTTGGGTAGAGAATTGTTGACTCTTTGGAAATATATACAGTGTTTCATTCATTTGACAAAGTAAAAAACAGGCGAGAAGTTGAAATTTTTGGAAAATCTATCCGGTTACCGATTCCAAAAAAAAAATGAAATTGGCATAATTAAGCAGTGATTGCCTCTCAATTACTGCCAAAAAATGGCGTCAAAATCGGAAACCGGATAGATTTTCCAAAAATTTCAACTTCTCGCCTGTTTTTTACTTTGTCAAATGAATGAAACTCTGTATATATTTCAAAAGAGTCAACAATTCTCTACCCAAAACCGTTGAGAATTTTTAAATCGCTTGAAAATAGGTTTTTTAATGATTTTTTTTCAACGAATAAACTGAAAAACGGTTTTTTGGCCATAAAACCAGATTTTGTGGTTGTTACAAATCTTTTTAAGGGTGTTTCGTGCATAAACTGACCAGATGAATGATCTCTACTAGGTCACTTTAAAAGTGTATTCACTTTTGTTTTTTTGTAACACTGTGTAATCATATAAAGTTTTTTACTCAGATAGTTATTACACTAGTTTTGTACTTTACTGTCGCTCAATATTATGGCGTGCTGTTCAGCCAAAGATATCAGCACTTTTCGTCAGACACAAAATAAAATAAATAAAAATAAATGTTTACCCCCTTATTCATAAAAAATAAAGAAGGTTTATTTAGCTCTTATTATTCAAAATTTGTAAAAGCTTTATAAACCAATTTTATTTTTTATGAATATGAGCGTTTGTGTTAGTTTTCGTATGACACGTCGATATATGAGACACTGCTGATATCTTTGGCTGAACAGCGCGCCATAATATGTATTAGAAAATTTCTGCCGCGAACATAAATAAATATTTTATTCAGTGGGGCACATAGTTATTGGCACACTTTATTTTTGCATTATTAATACATTGATCAAATTGCAAACATAGTTTATAGTTTTTGCATTGCATATTGATACATTTAACAAATTGGTGAACATTGGAAAAATTAAGTGTGGAAATAATTATGTGCGCCACTGAATAAAATATTTATTTATATAAATATTTACTTATTAATTTTACATATTAATATAACACATATATTACATATTAATATTAACATTGCCCTTCAGCTTAGAAAAAACTCATACATACTACGAAGAATGAAATAAATGAACTACATATGTATACAAAAAAAAGTCTTGCATTGAATTTCGCTTGATTTTGATGTATTTTATTTAAAGTTAAATTAACTATTATATCATTGGGTATCAATCAATATCAACTCAACCAATTGCGTCATATTCGAATGTGCATTGACTGCTGAGATGGCCCTTGTTTGCTTGTTCGTATGCCAAATAAACTGTTCTACGATTGCCTTGATCTTTTTGGTGTGTGCTTTGTAATGATGTACTATAGAAGACAAATTCAACTCCCCAATTACGTATTTGATTGGATTTGTTCATTTGTGAACGCACAGATATTGAGAGTAAACGTTTCGTTAAAGCATTCCAAACATATTTTTCAATTCTTGGCGTTGACGTGGAAGTTTGATTTTGTTCAACTTACGGTGGACCAGGCATGGGTAAAGATAGTATTTTCAATACCAATGATGTAGCATTAGCTTCTAGTTGGAAGCCACTATGAGGTATTTCGCGCCTGGATATTTCTTGTGCCAAATTTAAGAATGGTATTTTTTTATCGCACATTGCAATAACATGCGCCCATTCTGGTATAAAATGTGCTGGATAAATTTTCTTTTGTTGTTGGCTGGTGGTCCAAGTAGATCACAGCTTGTGTGGTGGTAATTCTATTTTAGAACAAAACAAATAATCAGTAAGATTTTCTAGAATTTAATTGAGATGAAATAAAATATGTTTTTACCATCGACATCTGTGCCTGGTCCGTGTGTGGCGACAAAAGTATCAAACTCAATTAAACGCAGCAGTTTCGTATGTACTTTAGGTACTTCTGCGCTTATGATAGGCGGATTCGGTGGTGGATTTGAGCTAAAAACTAAACGTGCATTTTGAGTATGACTTGTAATTATCACGTTAGGATGACGATGTAATTTAACATAGATTGTATGTCGTCCAGGTTGCATAAGCGGATTCTGAGGCAATGTTAGAAAGGTTAAGTCTCTGTGGTAACTGCAGGTAATTGCTGTAAGGTCTTTTCGCAACGACGATTAGTTATCCAATATCTAGAATATATAGATAAAATGGAAACTTGCTCAATAACGTACGAAACCGAAATACACTTACCGCAGCTCCGACATAATTTGTTGCAATTTATTACGATCACTATTTAAATATGTTTGCATCTCTGTCATTATAGGACAATCTAAATGTTTTGGCACACGACATTGTAACATGCCCGCATGTGAATCAATGGTTATGTGTCCTTGTTATATTATCATCCAGACGTGCATAGCAAAGGCGTAAAATTTTGTGTATAGAGTTGACAAAAGTTGAAGCTATAGAGATTGACAAAAATAGTGCAGACAGTTGTAGACATCGCTAAGTGCATTCGGATTTTCAACTAAGCGCGATTGTATGAGTTGCCATCTAGAAAATAGAATTCATATTTCATTCGGTGAGTTTAGTGAAAGAAATTAAATACATACAAAAAATGATTCTTCAAGGGAAATAGTGGTTGTAATTTTGACGAAGTCTATGTATACGATGATGATGAGTGATATCTTTATAACCTGGACAAATTTTAAAATGTATGTTACTCCTGGCTTAATGAGTTGACTTATAAACTAACTTTGCAAAGTAATCCCTGATCAAACTCGACCTCATAAAGGAAGCTTCCTGATTTTCTGTCGAGTGGAATTCATCTATAGTTTCAGTAGACTCTTCAGTACCACAACCAACTTCTTCGGAGGGGTCTGCATCGCCATTTTTCCGTGCGATGTTATGTAAAACAGCGCATGCAACAACCACTGCCATTACGGTTTTTTCCGAAATCCTCAATCCTATGGAAAGCACTGGAAAGCGACGTTTCCACACACCAAAGAACCTCTCTATGCAATTTCTTGTACGTATTTGCGACTCGTTATACAACCGTTCCGCGGCAGTGTTGGGATGTGAAAGTGGAGTCATCATGTATCTATTTACACCGTACCCACTGTCTCCTAGTATAAAACCGTTTTTGAATTCGTTCAACTCAAATCGGTGTTTAATACGGCTGTTATTAAAAATGTTTGAGTCATGTGCTGAACCGGGCCAACGACAAACAATATCTCTAACAACGAGATCTGCATCGCAAACTGCTTGCACATTGTACGAAAAATACCCCTTTCGATTTCGGAATATTTCCGCATTTTCTCCACCTGGTGATTGAATTTTCACATGGGTACAGTCAATGCAGCCAACGACTTTGGGGAACCTCGCAATGCGGTGGAAACTACGAGCAGTAGTTTCCAGTTCCGTGCTGGTTTCAGGCATTTTGATGTATTCCCTAGAAAGTTCTGCAATTACTACTGATACCTTTCTTAGGTATTAGTTTCCTTTAGGGGACAACTCCTAATAAATTAGCTAAAAATATAGGAGATACCTCAAAAGACGCGTTTTGGCCTCAGGATCACGAATCCGGAAGCGCTTTTTTAATATTTTGCTTCTCTGAAGAGATATTTGCAATCAAAGTTTCAAGTTTTCATGTGGTTGTTGTAATTTTATTAGGCTGTCCCTAAAAACGTGCAAAAATTGTCGCGCCGTGGCGGTAGCCACGGTTATGTCACACGTCCGGACTTGGGATGGCGTAGCCCAGGGTTATTTTTTATAAGCGCGGCCGAAGGCCGCCAACTCAGAAAGGTGTTTCGCACATAAATACCATGGATTCCGCCCCAATTTTGGTATCGGACCCAGGTCATTTTTCGGTTTTTTGACCATAACTTTTCACTAAAACAAAAAATTAAAAAAGCGCTTCCGGATTCGTGATCCTGAGGCCAAAACGCGTCTTTTGAGGTATCTCCCATATTTTTAGCTAATTTATTAGGAGTTGTCCCCTAAAGGAAACTAATACCCTTTCTTATGACCCGGCTTGCAGTGGCTACACTCACTCCACAAAAATCAGCTACTGTTATCAAAAAGCTTCCTGATGCGTAGAAGCGTACCCTGCTAACCAAACCCAAGGAAAATCCTGGATAATTCCTAAGTCGCGCTATCCTAAATCGAGGATAGATGAATGGATAGTTTTGTATGGGCCGCGTGCAGATTGGACCCACTTTTTATCGATTATTTCGTGTACGTGTGATATCGCTGCTCACTCGCACTCATTTAGAAACGCCATAAGAAAATAATATAGCTGCACTCCTCTAACTAAAAAATTTCCCTTTGCATTTGAACAGTGTTGCCAGATCTGAAATTTAAAATGCCCACAAAATACCCCAATTTTTCTCCAAAATGCCCAAAAAATACCCAAAACTTACTCCAAAATGCCCAAAATAAATGAAACACCTTTGGTTTTTTTTTAATCTTGTTTTAATGAAAAATAAGACATAATTTAGAAAAACATAATGGCTCTATGCATTTTTCTGTTTTTTCTTGTTAAGTGCAAGAAAAATACATGGAGAAAAACGTATTGTCATAAGCACATACATGTATTTCTAAAATTTACATCAAATTGTTTCCCGACTTTAGTTATAGTTACATCAAATTAAATGTTATTTCTTTTGATGTAAAGCTACATTTACACTGCACCAAATGCGTCACTTTGGCCAAGTTTCTTCAAGACCGTTCATCCGCATATTGAATTTAATCGCCAAATTAGGTCAAATTAAATCAAAGTCGTCTAATTTGGCAAACAAATTCATTCTGCGGACAAATATTCTCGAAATAACTTCGCCAAAAGCGACGCATTTGGTGCAGTGTAAATGTAGCTTAAAATAACTAAAGAAATCCACGCACAATACGCGAAAAAATTCAACTTTACAACTTAAAACTGGTTACATGTAGTTTTTTGGTACAATTTGTATGTACTTCTAAAATTGAAAAATTTACATCAAAATGTTTCTCGATTTTAATCCTATTTACACCAAAGGAAAGGTAATTAAATAACGTTAGTTTTGATGTAAAATAGCAATCCAATTCGAGATACCATATATGAAAAAAATTATACTTTCTTACAACTTAGAAAATTTCATGAAATTTTTTATACACATACTTATATGTATTTCTAAAATTCAAAAATTTTCATCAACATGTTTCTCGATTTTAATCTTATTTACATCAAATGAAAGAAAATTAAATAACGTTACTTTTAATGTAAAATAGCAATCCAATTCGAGATACCATATATGAAAAAAATTATACTTTCTTACAACTTTCATGAAATTTTTTAACACAATTTATATGTATTTCTAAAATTCAAAAATTTACATCAAAATGTTTCTCGATTTTAATCCTATTTACACCAAAGGAAAGGTAATTAAATAACGTTACTTTTAATGTAAAATAGCAATCCAATTCGAGATACCATATATGAAAAAAATTATACTTTCTTACAACTTAGAAAATTTCATGAAATTTTTTATACACATACTTATATGTATTTCTAAAATTCAAAAATTTTCATCAACATGTTTCTCGATTTTAATCTTATTTACATCAAATGAAAGAAAATTAAATAACGTTACTTTTAATGTAAAATAGCAATCCAATTCGAGATACCATATATGAAAAAAATTATACTTTCTTACAACTTTCATGAAATTTTTTAACACAATTTATATGTATTTCTAAAATTCAAAAATTTACATCAAAATGTTTCTCGATTTTAATCCTATTTACACCAAAGGAAAGGTAATTAAATAACGTTACTTTTAATGTAAAATAGCAATCCAATTCGAGATACCATATATGAAAAAAATTATACTTTCTTACAACTTAGAAAATTTCATGAAATTTTTTATACACATACTTATATGTATTTCTAAAATTCAAAAATTTTCATCAACATGTTTCTCGATTTTAATCTTATTTACATCAAATGAAAGAAAATTAAATAACGTTACTTTTAATGTAAAATAGCAATCCAATTCGAGATACCATATATGAAAAAAATTATACTTTCTTACAACTTAGAAAATTTCATGAAATTTTTTATACACATACTTATATGTATTTCTAAAATTCAAAAATTTTCATCAACATGTTTCTCGATTTTAATCTTATTTACATCAAATGAAAGAAAATTAAATAACGTTACTTTTAATGTAAAATAGCAATCCAATTCGAGATACCATATATGAAAAAAATTATACTTTCTTACAACTTTCATGAAATTTTTTAACACAATTTATATGTATTTCTAAAATTCAAAAATTTACATCAAAATGTTTCTCGATTTTAATCCCTTTTACACCAAAGGAAAGGTAATTAAATAACGTTACTTTTAATGTAAAATAGCAATCCAATTCGAGATACCATATATGAAAAAAATTATACTTTCTTACAACTTAGAAAATTTCATGAAATTTTTTATACACATACTTATATGTATTTCTAAAATTCAAAAATTTTCATCAACATGTTTCTCGATTTTAATCTTATTTACATCAAATGAAAGAAAATTAAATAACGTTACTTTTAATGTAAAATAGCAATCCAATTCGAGATACCATATATCAAAAAAATTATACTTTCTTACAACTTAGAAAATTTCATGAAATTTTTTATACACATACTTATATGTATTTCTAAAATTCAAAAATTTTCATCAACATGTTTCTCGATTTTAATCTTATTTACATCAAATGAAAGAAAATTAAATAACGTTACTTTTAATGTAAAATAGCAATCCAATTCGAGATACCATATATGAAAAAAATTATACTTTCTTACAACTTTCATGAAATTTTTTAACACAATTTATATGTATTTCTAAAATTCAAAAATTTACATCAAAATGTTTCTCGATTTTAATCCCTTTTACACCAAAGGAAAGGTAATTAAATAACGTTACTTTTAATGTAAAATAGCAATCCAATTCGAGATACCATATATGAAAAAAATTATACTTTCTTACAACTTTCATGAAATTTTTTAACACAATTTATATGTATTTCTAAAATTCAAAAATTTACATCAAAATGTTTCTCGATTTTAATCCTATTTACACCAAAGAAAAGGTAATTAAATAACGTTACTTTTAATGTAAAATAGCAATCCAATTCGAGATACCATATATGAAAAAAATTATACTTTCTTACAACTTAGAAAATTTCATGAACTTTTTTAACACAATTTATATGTACATCTAAAAATCAAAAATTTACATCAAATTATCAAATTGATTTTAACCATAGCTACATCAAGGGAAAGGTAATTGGATAACCTTTACTTTGATGTAAAATAGCAATACAAATCGACATGCTATATGTGAAATAAATTCAACTTCCTTACAACTTGGAAAATTTCATGAAATTTTTTAACACATAATTCCATTTCTAAAACTAACAAAAAATATTTGTTATCGCCGGTTCCTCCCCTTCAAATTTTCATGACCACGATATGAGCGGTGAATGCATCGGGCATGTGTATGGGCTCATGTTGTCTATATGAAAGCCATCTAGTGGAGAGATAGAAAAGGATAAATAAAATAACATTGATCATTAAAATATCATATAACTTACCATCTGGTGACCACAAACATTCTTTGGTGTCCTTACTTCCGGTAACTTCATCCACATATCACACAACAGTTCGGTTAAATCCTGAATCCTAAAAAAGAAAATGGAATAATTAGAAATCCGTGGCACGATAAAAAGTGATTTAAAACATCCCGTAAAAGTTCGACAAATTTTGGAAATCCAAGATATCATCTTTGTTGTATTATCTTGTTGTCTATGGTGGTGGAATCAAACCTTGTTACAATGAAAAAGTAATAACGATAATTAGCAATTTTTTTAGCAGGGTAATTTTAGATAATTGTTCATTTTGCGGATTTTTTCATTTTCATATAATTTTTGAAAAAATTCGCTGTGAGAAGATTTTTAGAGTTAGCAGGTGTTTTGTAGTGCTGAAAGATTTATAAGAAGTTAATTTAAAATAGAATTCATGCATTTCAATAACAAAAACTGTTACTGGAATTTACGAATTTTTGATTTCTTATATGGGAAGGACAGAAATTACTTCCAGTAAAATTTTTTTTGTTAACTTATGCTGATTATTTAAAATGCAAGTGTGTCGTTCAATGCATTTAAACTGTCATTAGCTTCGTTTATCGCTATGCGAAAGGAATGCAACTAGCAAGCTGTTTGTATTTTTGTAAGTTGTTTTGTTTATTCAAGAAGCAATAAAAATGAAATCTTATGTAATAAAAAAGTCGCAAACTTTCGTATTCGGCTTCGGCCAAAAATTCAAACTGGTATCTGTAACTTTTTAACGAAATTCATTATTGTCGTTAACATGGATTTTAACAAATTTTGTATAGAAAATTGTGTCAAAATTGACGATTTTTATGTAACGAAGTTCGTTAAAAAATTACAGAAACCAGACCTCTTAAATTTTACATAACAATCATAATTCATATCCATGGCTTCATTTATTTTAGTTATTAATTTATTCATATTGGGGCCTTAATCAGAAATTAATAATGAATTAATTCAAATAATATAATAATAATAAAAAATAATCATGATTAATAGCCATTAGAAAAATAATCAATAATAATTGAAAAAAATCGTCTATATTTTTTAATTAAAACAATCAAGTAATAAAAGAATTTAATTTTAATTTAATTTAAAATAAATTTAACAATATAATAATTTAAATTAATTATTTTCAATTACACGGCTCGACAAATTTTGATCAACTTTAGTCTCCAAGAATAAAATAGACCTTTCCGAAAGTAAAATTTTCTCCTGATTTCCAATATCACTTTCATTTTGCTGAGGTAGATCTAGATTCCGAGATATCGGTGAAAATATGAAAATTCCTAATTTCGCAAAACACTACTATAATTACGTCAAAAATTTGTATTTTTCATTTTACCGATTTTAACTGTTGAATTATACATTATACTAATTCCCTTAAACATTTTTTGCCTTTATCTCTATAGGTATCTTCAGTAATTTGGCCACTATGCAAAAAAACGTTCCAAAAAATAAAAAAAAATAAACGAATTTTTTTTACAAAATTTCAGTTTTAACCACTTCAAAATCAGAAAAGTTCTATGGACGAAAAAAGTTAGCCCTCCTATGTTGTAGCGGTTTGCGGCCGCCGTGGTGTAGCGGTTAAGTGTTCGGCCTTCTACACCAAGTCGTGGCGGTTCGATGCCCGACAAAAGTAACATCAAAAATTATTTAGAAAAAGAATTTTTCTAAACGGGGTCGCCCCTCGGCAGTAGTTTGGCAAACTCTCCGGGTGTATTTCTGCCATGAGAAGCTTCTCATCAAAAAATTCATTTGCTTTGTAAGTGCCGTTCGGAATCGGCAAAAAACTGTAGGTCCCGCCAACTTGTAGGAAAAACTCAAAAGCAACACACCACAAGTTGGAAAGAGAAGCTCGGCTAAAAATCTCGTTAGAGGTTATGATAACCTGTTGGTATATCGCCGCCATTTGTTTTTTTTTTTTTCCTATGTTGTAGCTAATTTAATTACGAAAGTTTTAAGCACGCCAGTACAACATTTTATTGAAAGTCATCAATCAAAAATTTTCTATTAATACCCGACAAGTTTTCGAAATTTTCCATATACTTGCCATTTGAGAGATGATCCCTACATAGAATTTTATGCTGATTCCAAAAATCATTTGTTTAAAAGTAGAACAGTTTTTTAGATATCTTTAAATTTCTGTTTTTGAGATAAGGGGAAATTGGGATTACTGATCTGTTAATATTTTCGCTTTTAAGTACCTTCTCGATTTTTATGACATTTGATTTGGTTGTGAGGAGTTGAAATACCCTTTTAACCAATGCAAAAATAATCAAAATCGACATTAAGGTGATTGAGTTATTACCAAAAAAAAAAAATTTATTTCTTCATCCACATTTTCAATTTGGACCAACTGCTATACCAAGGACTTCGGGAATAAGCTATCATAGGCGATTTTGGTTGGTTTCTTTTTTGGGAAGCATAAAGTGTAACAAAAAGGTGAAAACTATCAACTTTTAAACACTTAATAAAAAAAATTTTAGCTTATCTCAAAAACAGAAATTTCAAAATATCTCGAAAACTATTCTACTTTTAAACCAAATGATTACATTTTTGGAATCAGCATAAAATTCTACATATGTATCAAATATCGAGGATATGGAAATTGCGGAAAATTTCTTGGGTAAAAACAGCTTATGAAGTCGAGAGCACATCACAATTTTGTACTGGTATTGAATTTCCTACAACATAGGATGGCTAAATTTTTTTCGTCCGTGCACTTTTCCTGATTTTAAGTGGTTAAATCTGAATTTTTGTAAAAATTTGGTTGTTTTTTTTTTTTCAAAAAATTTTCAACGTTTTTTGCAATAGCGTTTTTTGAAGATACCTATAGAGATGAAGGCAATAAATGTTTGAGGGAATTAGTATAATGTATAATTAAACAGTTTAAACCGAAAAAATGAAAAATAAAATTTTTTTACGTACCTATATGATTATGTTTTTTCAAAATCGGGAATTTTCATATTTCCAGCGATATCTGGGGAACTAGATCTGCTACAGAAAAATGGATTTGATATTCGGAATCAGGAGAATATTTTACATTAAGAAAATGTACTTTCATTCTTGGAGATTTTCTTCTCGAGTAGTGTTATTAGCATAATAATCTGAAATTTTTATGTTAATAATACATTTACAATTAATTGATCTTTAACAATTTTCATTAAAATTTTTAATCATCATTTAACAAGTCTGATATACCTAGACTTGGTTTTAGTATCACCATAATATACAAATGTACATACACATTTTTCATTTTATATTCAGAAAGTTACAATTTATATTCAGAATTTCATTTCATGTTCATACAATTACAATTCATGTTCAGAACTTCCATTTGATATTCAGAAATTTACAATTCATATTCATTTGAAATTTTTTAATAAGAAATTTTTTAATATGAAGTTGGTTTTCTGAATATGAATGGTAATTTTCTGAAATCAAGTGGAAGTTCTGAATATGAATTGCAATTTTCTGAATATAAATTGTAACTTTCTGAATATAAGTTGAAAAAGGTGCCTGACTAAAATCATAATATATATGCGCTTGTGCATTTGCATACTATGGTGCTCTTTACATAGTATGGCGTTTGTCAAAGTGAGTTCAGAGTAGTGTACCTGTCACAATACATATAGAGGAGTTCCAAACCAAAAAGCAAGAAGTTTTTTTTTTTTTTCTTGTGCACCTGCATATTAAGGGGATTGCCAAAGTCTGGTTGTTGTAGTGTCACCATAATATACAAACGTATATGCCTTTATGCATTTGCATGTTATGGTGGTTGCCAAAATAAGTGCAGAATAGTGTACATGTCACAATACCTTACATATGAGGAGCTCCAAACCAAGCAGCAATAATTGTAGACTAAATCACTGTGTACTTAATGCGTTTTGGTTTGGAGCTCCTCAATTGTATATGCGATGCAATTGTATATGAAAAAGTGAGTTCAGAACAGTATGCCTTACCAGCGTATATGCTTTTGAGGAGCTCCTAACCAAAACGCATTAAGTACACAGTGATTTAGTCTACAATTATTGCTGCTTGGTTTGGAGCTCCTCATATGTAAGGTATTGTGACATGTACACTATTCTGCACTTATTTTGGCAACCACCATAACATGCAAATGCATAAAGGCATATACATTTGTATATTATGGTGACACTACAACAACCAGACTTTGGCAATCCCCTTAATATGCAGGTGCACAAGAAAAAAAAACCAACAGTATTTGTTTCCTTTAGGGGTCAACTGCTAATAAATTAGCTAAAATTATATGAGATAGCTGAAAAGACGGGTTTTGGCCTCAGGATCACGAATCCGGAAGCGTTTTTTTAATTTTTTGTTTTAGTGAAAAGTTATGGTCAACAAACCGTACGTTTTTAGGTACAGCCCAATAAAATTACAGCAAAAACATGAAAACTTTGATAGCAAATATCTCTTCAGAGAAGCAAAATATTAAAAAAGCCCGTCCGGATTCGTGATCCTGAGGCCAAAACCCGTCTTTTGAGCTATCTCATATAATTTTAGCTAATTTATTAGCAGTTGACCCCTAAAGGAAACAAATACCAAACCAACTTCTGGCCATACAAACTCCGATCATGGCCAGGTAGACACTCGTTTTAATTTGTTAACTTACCAAATTATTGTTGTTGTTGTTGTTGCAACGAGGTGTAGTCAAAAAATATCTTCAAATTATTGATTGAGTTGTTGTTTTCGAGTCTTCTTTTTTTGTTGTTTTGAAAATAAGTTGCTGGAAAATGCAAAGAAGATTAATTAAATAAAGAAAATATTTACACATAAAAATTTATATGTATAGCCTTGTACATTTTCATAGTATGTATGGAGTTTTTCAAAGTGAGTTTGAAATAGTGCACCTGACCATTCCCTGTCTAGACCAATTCACTGCAACTATACTTAATGCGTTTCGGTTTGGATCTCCTCAAATATATATGCGGCCATGGTCAAGAGTAAACATACAAATGTATGTACACTTTTCTGAAATCACTTTAGCAAACGCCTTAATATGCAAATGCACAAGGGCATGGACATACATTTGTGTGTCTGGTTATACTATAAAAAACTCCAGACCATGGTAGGGTACACTTTTTTAAACTCACTTTGGCAAACACAATAATATTCAAAAAGACACAAGCGAATATATATTTGTACATTATGGTGAAACTATAGCCAAACTGAACTCACTTTGGATATGTTACCAAAATATACAAATATATATGGGCTTATGCTTACTATGACGTACCTGTGCCTTTTGGTTGTCCACCTCAGTAAAGTAATGCTGCAAAATAAAGAAATATATTAATATAAATTAAAATAAAATTTTATTGCGGCAAAATCCGCACTTACCCAATGAAAATTCCTTCAGCAATGGCGCCGAATATGAATTTTGCGCTCATTATGACATCATCAAATGTCAATCGTCTGGTTGTCTCATTCGCACTTATTGTCTCATTCGCACAACTCTGAAAAATTTCCCAAAAAAATGTATTGGTATTAGTGTTCTTATCGATAAAATAGAGATGGTGTTGGAATTCGATAAAAAAAAACTCGATTGCTGGATAGCCGTGGTTGGCAGGGTAAGGTTAACAAAATCATTTCTAGTGGACTAAGGGCCGCTTGCATAAAAGCCGATTAGCGCTTTATCGGAATTTAATCGATGATTTGGCTAAAACTCGTTTTCACCATGGCCGGTTATCAGAGATCAACCGATTAAAGCACAATTAACTTAATCGGCGATGGATGGCCGGTTATCTGCTTATCGAGCAAAGTTTGACGTCTGTCAGCTGTTTACAAAATAAAATTTGCGGGAAATTTTTTTAGAAAGTTGCTTATACATTTATTACATATCAAAACGTTTTTGGTATTTGTATTTATTCAACTGAATATTGCCATTTGGAATATAACGTAGGAACATGGAGCATAATATAGAGCTTGACAATTTATCTCGTTTGGCCTCCCTGCGCTATACAAAAAAACCGCGTACATTTGGAACTAGAGAAAACTTTTTTGAGAAGTATGACGATGACATCTTTATTCAGAGGTTTCGTCTCTCCAAAAGAAGTGTTTCCAGTGTTTTAGACAAAATTGAAAATAAAATACGAAGTTCCACTGAAAGGTTTGTAGTAAATTTATAATAGCATCGCTTATATTAATAAGATTTGTTATACAGAAATCGAGCTCTTAGTCCACTAGAAATGATTTTGTTAACCTTACGCTTCTACGCATCAGGAAGCTTTTTGATAACAGTAGCTGATTTTTGTGGAGTGAGTGTAGCCACTGCAAGCCAGGTCATAAGAAAGGTATCAGTAATAATTGCAGAACTTTCTAGGGAATACATCAAAATGCCTGAAACCAGCACGGAACTGGAAACTACTGCTCGTAGTTTCCACCGCATTGCGAGGTTCCCCAAAGTCGTTGGCTGCATTGACTGTACCCATGTGAAAATTCAATCACCAGGTGGAGAAAATGCGGAAATATTCCGAAATCGAAAGGCGTATTTTTCGTACAATCCCTGCAAAAATCGAGAGTACCCTATTTCCTATCCAAAGAATGTTCCAATTGGAGCATCAGAGTACTCCAAATGTAATCCTTTTTCATATAAAAATTGTGCTCCAATTAACATTGCGATGTCCTAGGACTGGACCACCTACTCCAACCTTCGCTTTGTTTCTGCTACTCCATGGAGTACCTACTGTCAGAGTACTTTGCAATGTACTCCAATGTTGTCACTCCTTGGAGTATATATTGTCAGAGCGATAGTGTCGTGATTTTCGTCGATAAGGCAGGAGCAATGATCGGCTTTCAAAAAGCTGAAGGTGGTCCGATTATGTAGACAAAGGATTACTATTGGAGTACTCCAATATTAGAAAATTGGAACACATAATCCAACGATTTTTGCAGGGATGTGCAAGCAGTTTGCGATGCAGATCTCGTTGTTAGAGATATTGTTTGTCGTTGGCCCGGTTCAGCACATGACTCAAACATTTTTAATAACAGCCGTATTAAACACCGATTTGAGTTGAACGAATTCAAAAACGGTTTTATACTAGGAGACAGTGGGTACGGTGTAAATAGATACATGATGACTCCACTTTCACATCCCAACACTGCCGCGGAACGGTTGTATAACGAGTCGCAAATACGTACAAGAAATTGCATAGAGAGGTTCTTTGGTGTGTGGAAACGTCGCTTTCCAGTGCTTTCCATAGGATTGAGGATTTCGGAAAAAACCGTAATGGCAGTGGTTGTTGCATGCGCTGTTTTACATAACATCGCACGGAAAAATGGCGATGCAGACCCCTCCGAAGAAGTTGGTTGTGGTACTGAAGAGTCTACTGAAACTATAGATGAATTCCACTCGACAGAAAATCAGGAAGCTTCCTTTATGAGGTCGAGTTTGATCAGGGATTACTTTGCAAGGTTAGTTTATAAGTCAACTCATTAAGCCAGGAGTAACATACATTTTAAAATTTGTCAAGGTTATAAAGATATCACTCATCATCATCGTATACATAGACTTCATCAAAATTACAACCACTATTTCCCTTGAAGAATCATTTTTTGTATGTATTTAATTTCTTTCACTAAACTCACCGAATGAAATATGAATTCTATTTTCTAGATGGCAACTCATACAATCGCGCTTAGTTGAAAATCCGAATGCACTTAGCGATGTCTACAACTGTCTGCACTATTTTTGTCAATCTCTATAGCTTCAACTTTTGTCAACTCTATACACAAAATTTTACGCCTTTGCTATGCACGTCTGGATGATAATATAACAAGGACACATAACCATTGATTCACATGCGGGCATGTTACAATGTCGTGTGCCAAAACATTTAGATTGTCCTATAATGACAGAGATGCAAACATATTTAAATAGTGATCGTAATAAATTGCAACAAATTATGTCGGAGCTGCGGTAAGTGTATTTCGGTTTCGTACGTTATTGAGCAAGTTTCCATTTTATCTATATATTCTAGATATTGGATAACTAATCGTCGTTGCGAAAAGACCTTACAGCAATTACCTGCAGTTACCACAGAGACTTAACCTTTCTAACATTGCCTCAGAATCCGCTTATGCAACCTGGACGACATACAATCTATGTTAAATTACATCGTCATCCTAACGTGATAATTACAAGTCATACTCAAAATGCACGTTTAGTTTTTAGCTCAAATCCACCACCGAATCCGCCTATCATAAGCGCAGAAGTACCTAAAGTACATACGAAACTGCTGCGTTTAATTGAGTTTGATACTTTTGTCGCCACACACGGACCAGGCACAGATGTCGATGGTAAAAACATATTTTATTTCATCTCAATTAAATTCTAGAAAATCTTACTGATTATTTGGTTTGTTCTAAAATAGAATTACCACCACACAAGCTGTGATCTACTTGGACCACCAGCCAACAACAAAAGAAAATTTATCCAGCACATTTTATACCAGAATGGGCGCATGTTATTGCAATGTGCGATAAAAAAATACCATTCTTAAATTTGGCACAAGAAATATCCAGGCGCGAAATACCTCATAGTGGCTTCCAACTAGAAGCTAATGCTACATCATTGGTATTGAAAATACTATCTTTACCCATGCCTGGTCCACCGCAAGTTGAACAAAATCAAACTTCCACGTCAACGCCAAGAATTGAAAAATATGTTTGGAATGCTTTAACGAAACGTTTACTCTCAATATCTGTGCGTTCACAAATGAACAAATCCAATCAAATACGTAATTGGGGAGTTGAATTTGTCTTCTATAGTACATCATTACAAAGCACACACCAAAAAGATCAAGGCAATCGTAGAACAGTTTATTTGGCATACGAACAAGCAAACAAGGGCCATCTCAGCAGTCAATGCACATTCGAATATGACGCAATTGGTTGAGTTGATATTGATTGATACCCAATGATATAATAGTTAATTTAACTTTAAATAAAATACATCAAAATCAAGCGAAATTCAATGCAAGACTTTTTTTTGTATACATATGTAGTTCATTTATTTCATTCTTCGTAGTATGTATGAGTTTTTTCTAAGCAGAAGGGCAATGTTAATATTAATATGTAATATATGTGTTATATTAATATGTAAAATTAATAAGTATTTATATAAATAAATATTTTATTCAGTGGCGCACATAATTATTGCCACACTTAATTTTTCCAATGTTCACCAATTTGTTAAATGTATCAATATGCAATGCAAAAACTATAAACTATGTTTGCAATTTGATCAATGTATTAATAATGCAAAAATAAAGTGTGCCAATAACTATGTGCCCCACTGAATAAAATATTTATTTATGTTCGCGGCAGAAATTTTCTAATACATATTATGGCGCGCTGTTCAGCCAAAGATATCAGCAGTGTCTCATATATCGACGTGTCATACGAAAACTAACACAAACGCTCATATTCATAAAAAATAAAATTGGTTTATAAAGCTTTTACAAATTTTGAATAATAAGAGCTAAATAAACCTTCTTTATTTTTTATGAATAAGGGGGTAAACATTTATTTTTATTTATTTTATTTTGTGTCTGACGAAAAGTGCTGATATCTTTGGCTGAACAGCACGCCATAATATTGAGCGACAGAAATGTACAAAACTAGTGTAATAACTATCTGAGTAAAAAACTTTATATGATTACACAGTGTTACAAAAAAACAAAAGTGAATACACTTTTAAAGTGACCTAGTAGAGAACATTCATCTGGTCAGTTTATGCACGAAACACCCTTAAAAAGATTTGTAACAACCACAAAATCTGGTTTTATGGCCAAAAAACCGTTTTTCAGTTTATTCGTTGAAAAAAAATCATTAAAAAACCTATTTTCAAGCGATTTAAAAATTCTCAACGGTTTTGGGTAGAGAATTGTTGACTCTTTTGAAATATATACAGAGTTTCATTCATTTGACAAAGTAAAAAACAGGCGAGAAGTTGAAATTTTTGGAAAATCTATCCGGTTTCCGATTTTGACGCCATTTTTTGGCAGTAATTGAGAGGCAATCACTGCTTAATTATGCCAATTTCATTTTTTTTTTGGAATCGGTTTTTGTTTTAGCTGACGGTTTTTGTTTTAGCTGCGTCGGGTTCCAGGAGCTCCAATCTGTTCCAGTGGTCTACAAAATGTTAAGTTCATACAAGTTATAAATGAGAAATATACTGAATTACATTTTCTGGGGCCTCAGCTGCCTCAAATTCAGGATCGAGACTCCTCATGGATTCCTCCAAAACATCTGCCGTTTCTTCATCCAAAACTTCTGTGGTATCTTCCTTGTCCATTTTCTCTATGGCGTAAGTTATAACTAAAATAACATTAACATAACAAGTATAACAGGGGTAAGTATTTAATCGAATCAAAGGAGAGTATTTTAGGTACAGGTAAGTATTTGTGTGTGTGTAACGTCTTACCATCGCTGTTATCGAACCCGGTTGCCGACTGGCCCAGCAACGCCGCCACTCTCTCGGTGTTTGGGTCCACGTAGCTCTGGTTACGACCACCACCAGTTTTATAAAGCTCCCTGCGCTCACCAGCTAGAGACTTTCTGGCTTTACGTTTTAGATTCTCGTATTTTTCCTTCAGGTTTTTTGTTCCACGTTTGATCCCCATCTGAGCCTCAAACGCGCAATTTATCTGGTCCCAAACGTTTTTTTTTTTGTTCGGAACCGACCGCGTCGGTTCTTTTATTTTCTAATATATTGGCATGCTTCTCAGCCAATGATATCAGCAATGACTCCTCCGCTGCTGTAAAGTTAGGAAGCCGATTTTGTTTCTGTTTTATTTTGTTTTCCATTATTTATTTTATTTGAATTTTATTACAGTTATTACCAAACAATTTTAAATTTTAAAACGAACGAAACAAAAAACAGCTGTTTTGCCTATTCACAATGCAACTTTTTCTTAATTTATTCACAATGATCGGTCTAATCGACGATAACTTAACCAGGCTTTGGTGAAAACGAAATTATCGATTCTGGAAAACAGCGGTTAAGCAATCACTGATTAGGAAAATATTTACCAGCCTTTATGCAACCGGGCCTTAGGCTGGAAGTCATTCGGACGCGCGGTCGCCGTCAAGACAAAGAATGTGGCTCTGAATGATAATGGTAACCAATAAAAAAATGGATACTTTGCACACCAACAAAAATTGAAAAATTAATTAATAAAAAACCATGTGCAAAATGATATGACAAGCGTAACTAAAATTTAATAAAAATTCGAACAAAAGCGATCAAGTGCCACATAAATATTCAAACTTTTGCCCGAAACAAAAGAAGGTGAAGCGGAAGGGGAGTGTGGGGAAGTGGTCAATGGAAATGTGCGAAAGAAAGCAAGAGTGGGTATAAGAGGATTTCAGGAATAAAAGGGGCGGTGTGAGGGAAGGAAGGCAAAAGTTTGACTACTTATAAAACTCAAAATGAAAACAAAAATAGAGCGCACTTCGAGTTGGATGTAAAAAAACAAAAAAAATATGTATTTAAAAAACTTATAACAACAAATCTAGTTAATGCAAAAATAGTGTGGGAAAACAAGAAATAATAACTTTGGGATAAAAAGTGCAAAAAAACGTATTAACAGGAACTGCAAATAGCGCTAAATATTTAAAAAAATAAAGGATGATTTTCTTGCAAAAAAAGCAAGAATAAAAACTTGCAACTACGTGGAATCGAGGATACAAAAAGGTAAATGATAAACGAAGGGAAAACCCGGTTTGATTAAAAAAGGGCAATGACTTTAACTAAGATTGTCATTAGAGTAGATCGGATTAAAAGAAAAAGGCTTTCAAACTATAATATTCAAATGCAAAAAAAAATGGTATTAAGGCGATATAAACGTAAATAAAAACGAAGCGACTGAACTTAATATTAGGGTGGCAAACACTTTCACCAAGGAAATAATACTTGGTGATCTAGCTAAAAAAAAAAAGGTTTAAGGAATTATAATGAGAAGCAATAAAAATTTAAGAAAAAAAGGGAAAATAAAATTATTTCGTTTAAAAATCTAATAATAAAAAAAATATCAAGGTATAAAGCAGCAACGGCGGCACGTTTTTCTCCTTCTTCTCGTTCTCCTCTCTGGTTGGTATCTCGTTATGTATGTATGATTGTTATGGTGCCTGTGGCAGGAACGTGTGGAGGCACTTTGTTGCCTTTGGACGTGGAGCCCAGTGCAAAGATTATAACCCCATTTGACCTCTTCTAATAGTAGGTAAGCTCCAGAATGGTATGGTATTGTGGTGGCGGTAGTCCCATGAAATTTTGGTCTGACTGGCTTTTTCCTGCAGGGGGTGTAAAAAAAAACTTTCTTAGGGCTTAGCAACAACCCAAATGGCAGAGCCTGGGGCGCAGGTGAACGAACTTTATCGCTTATTGATTTCTACTACTTAAATCCAATTTTCAACAATCCAAAATTTGTTTAATTAAATTTCACATTAGAATTTCAACTTTCCCAGATCGCCGATTTCATAATTTGATTTTGCACACTCCGAATGCAACGTTATCAAGCCTTTTTTCTTTTGTCAATTTACAATTTATGAACTTTCTTAAACTTTTTTTCTAAATACACTTTCACCTGCCACCCCCATATAGTTTCTGGGGTCTAGAAAAACTCACCTAATCCAGCAGCATTTCGGAGCTGCGGTAAGTGTATTTCGGTTTCGTACGTTATTGAGCAAGTTTCCATTTTATCTATATATTCTAGATATTGGATAACTAATCGTCGTTGCGAAAAGACCTTACAGCAATTACCTGCAGTTACCACAGAGACTTAACCTTTCTAACATTGCCTCAGAATCCGCTTATGCAACCTGGACGACATACAATCTATGTTAAATTACATCGTCATCCTAACGTGATAATTACAAGTCATACTCAAAATGCACGTTTAGTTTTTAGCTCAAATCCACCACCGAATCCGCCTATCATAAGCGCAGAAGTACCTAAAGTACATACGAAACTGCTGCGTTTAATTGAGTTTGATACTTTTGTCGCCACACACGGACCAAGCACAGATGTCGATGGTAAAAACATATTTTATTTCATCTCAATTAAATTCTAGAAAATCTTACTGATTATTTGGTTTGTTCTAAAATAGAATTACCACCACACAAGCTGTGATCTACTTGGACCACCAGCCAACAACAAAAGAAAATTTATCCAGCACATTTTATACCAGAATGGGCGCATGTTATTGCAATGTGCGATAAAAAAATACCATTCTTAAATTTGGCACAAGAAATATCCAGGCGCGAAATACCTCATAGTGGCTTCCAACTAGAAGCTAATGCTACATCATTGGTATTGAAAATACTATCTTTACCCATGCCTGGTCCACCGCAAGTTGAACAAAATCAAACTTCCACGTCAACGCCAAGAATTGAAAAATATGTTTGGAATGCTTTAACGAAACGTTTACTCTCAATATCTGTGCGTTCACAAATGAACAAATCCAATCAAATACGTAATTGGGGAGTTGAATTTGTCTTCTATAGTACATCATTACAAAGCACACACCAAAAAGATCAAGGCAATCGTAGAACAGTTTATTTGGCATACGAACAAGCAAACAAGGGCCATCTCAGCAGTCAATGCACATTCGAATATGACGCAATTAGTTGAGTTGATATTGATTGATACCCAATGATATAATAGTTAATTTAACTTTAAATAAAATACATCAAAATCAAGCGAAATTCAATGCAAGACTTTTTTTTGTATACATATGTAGTTCATTTATTTCATTCTTCGTAGTATGTATGAGTTTTTTCTAAGCTGAAGGGCAATGTTAATATTAATATGTAATATATGTGTTATATTAATATGTAAAATTAATAAGTAAGTATTTATATAAATAAATATTTTATTCAGTGGCGCACATAATTATTGCCACACTTAATTTTTCCAATGTTCACCAATTTGTTAAATGTATCAATATGCAATGCAAAAACTATAAACTATGTTTGCAATTTGATCAATGTATTAATAATGCAAAAATAAAGTGTGCCAATAACTATGTGCCCCACTGAATAAAATATTTATTTATGTTCGCGGCAGAAATTTTCTAATACATATTATGGCGCGCTGTTCAGCCAAAGATATCAGCAGTGTCTCATATATCGACGTGTCATACGAAAACTAACACAAACGCTCATATTCATAAAAAATAAAATTGGTTTATAAAGCTTTTACAAATTTTGAATAATAAGAGCTAAATAAACCTTCTTTATTTTTTATGAATAAGGGGGTAAACATTTATTTTTATTTATTTTATTTTGTGTCTGACGAAAAGTGCTGATATCTTTGGCTGAACAGCACGCCATAATATTGAGCGACAGAAATGTACAAAACTAGTGTAATAACTATCTGAGTAAAAAACTTTATATGATTACACAGTGTTACAAAAAAACAAAAGTGAATACACTTTTAAAGTGACCTAGTAGAGAACATTCATCTGGTCAGTTTATGCACGAAACACCCTTAAAAAGATTTGTAACAACCACAAAATCTGGTTTTATGGCCAAAAAACCGTTTTTCAGTTTATTCGTTGAAAAAAAAATCATTAAAAAACCTATTTTCAAGCGATTTAAAAATTCTCAACGGTTTTGGGTAGAGAATTGTTGACTCTTTTGAAATATATACAGAGTTTCATTAATTTGACAAAGTAAAAAACAGGCGAGAAGTTGAAATTTTTGGAAAATCTATCCGGTTTCCGATTTTGACGCCATTTTTTGGCAGTAATTGAGAGGCAATCACTGCTTAATTATGCCAATTTCATTTTTTTTTTGGAATCGGTAACCGGATAGATTTTCCAAAAATTTCAACTTCTCGCCTGTTTTTTACTTTGTCAAATGAATGAAACACTGTATATATTTCAAAAGAGTCAACAATTCTCTACCCAAAACCGTTGAGAATTTTTAAATCGCTCGAAAATAGGTTTTTTAATGATTTTTTTTCAACGAATAAACTGAAAAACGGTTTTTTGGCCATAAAACCAGATCTTTTTAAGTGTGTTTCGTGCATAAACTGACCAGATGAACGATCTCTACTAGGTCGGAAAACAAAAAACTAAATAAGTCATATTAAAAAAAAGTAAATCGTTGGCCTAATATAGAAAGGCCCTAACTCAACTGAATGTAAAGTAAACTATAGGAACGATAGCTGGTTCGAAAATACAAACATCAAAGGCTGTAATATTTGACTACAATATAGTATAGTACTAATGTTTTAGTCAAGCTTCGTCCAGAAGTTATAAATAAAAATCCATCAGCAGCTTGATAAAAAATAAAAAAATTAGTTAGGGCCTTTTTATATTAGGCCAACGAAAGGTATTCTAAGAAATACAAAAAAAAAAACTAATTCACAGCCACAATGGTAAACTTATGCTACTTTGATCGCTTATTTTTTTTTCAGTTCCATATCCATGCGGAGTAGCTCCATCTCGAGCAAATGTTTTTCTTTTGCCCACTGGTGTCTTTCGGCCGCCCTTTCGTTTTCATCTTCCCAGAATTGTTGCTGGCGGTCACTTTGTTTTCTCACTTCACTCCGCACCGCTAGTTTCTCCGACGGTTTTTGTTTTAGCTGCGTCGGGTTCCAGGAGCTCCAATCTGTTCCAGTGGTCTACAAAATGTTAAGTTCATACAAATTATAAATGAGAAATATACTGAATTACATTTTCTGGGGCCTCAGCTGCCTCAAATTCAGGATCGAGACTCCTCATGGATTCCTCCAAAACATCTGCCGTTTCTTCATCCAAAACTTCTGTGGTATCTTCCTTGTCCATTTTCTCTATGGCGTAAGTTATAACTAAAATAACATTAACATAACAAGTATAACAGGGGTAAGTATTTAATCGAATCAAAGGAGAGTATTTTAGGTACAGGTAAGTATTTGTGTGTGTGTAACGTCTTACCATCGCTGTTATCGAACCCGGTTGCCGACTGGCCCAGCAACGCCGCCACTCTCTCGGTGTTTGGGTCCACGTAGCTCTGGTTACGACCACCACCAGTTTTATAAAGCTCCCTGCGCTCACCAGCTAGAGACTTTCTGGCTTTACGTATTTTTCCTTCAGGTTTTTTGTTCCACGTTTGATCCCCATCTGAGCCTCAAACGCGCAATTTATCTGGTCCCAAACCTTTTTTTTTGTTCGGAACCGACCGCGTCGGTTCTTTTATTTTCTAATATATTGGCATGCTTCTCAGCCAATGATATCAGCAATGACTCCTCCGCTGCTGTAAAGTTAGGAAGCCGATTTTGTTTCTGTTTTATTTTGTTTTCCATTATTTATTTTATTTGAATTTTATTACAGTTATTACCAAACAATTTTAAATTTTAAAACGAACGAAACAAAAAACAGCTGTTTTGCCTATTCACAATGCAACTTTTTCTTAATTTATTCACAATGATCGGTCTAATCGACGATAACTTAACCAGGCTTTGGTGAAAACGAAATTATCGATTCTGGAAATCAGCGGTTAAGCAATCACTGATTAGGAAAATATTTACCAGCCTTTATGCAACCGGGCCTTAGGCTGGAAGTCATTCGGACGCGCGGTCGCCGTCAAGACAAAGAAGGTGGCTCTGAATGATAATGGTAACCAATAAAAAAATGGATACTTTGCACACCAACAAAAATTGAAAAATTAATTAATAAAAAACCATGTGCAAAATGATATGACAAGCGTAACTAAAATTTAATAAAAATTCGAACAAAAGCGATCAAGTGCCACATAAATATTCAAACTTTTGCCCGAAACAAAAGAAGGTGAAGCGGAAGGGGAGTGTGGGGAAGTGGTCAATGGAAATGTGCGAAAGAAAGCAAGAGTGGGTATAAGAGGATTTCAGGAATAAAAGGGGCGGTGTGAGGGAAGGAAGGCAAAAGTTTGACTACTTATAAAACTCAAAATGAAAACAAAAATAGAGCGCACTTCGAGTTGGATGTAAAAAAACAAAAAAAATATGTATTTAAAAAACTTATAACAACAAATCTAGTTAATGCAAAAATAGTGTGGGAAAACAAGAAATAATAACTTTGGGATAAAAAGTGCAAAAAAACGTATTAACAGGAACTGCAAATAGCGCTAAATATTTAAAAAAATAAAGGATGATTTTCTTGCAAAAAAAGCAAGAATAAAAACTTGCAACTACGTGGAATCGAGGATACAAAAAGGTAAATGATAAACGAAGGGAAAACCCGGTTTGATTAAAAAAGGGCAATGACTTTAACTAAGATTGTCATTAGAGTAGATCGGATTAAAAGAAAAAGGCTTTCAAACTATAATATTCAAATGCAAAAAAAAAATGGTATTAAGGCGATATAAACGTAAATAAAAACGAAGCGACTGAACTTAATATTAGGGTGGCAAACACTTTCACCAAGGAAATAATACTTGGTGATCTAGCTAAAAAAAAAAAAGGTTTAAGGAATTATAATGAGAAGCAATAAAAATTTAAGAAAAAAAGGGAAAATAAAATTATTTCGTTTAAAAATCTAGTAATAAAAAAAATATCAAGGTATAAAGCAGCAACGGCGGCACGTTTTTCTCCTTCTTCTCGTTCTCCTCTCTGGTTGGTATCTCGTTATGTATGTATGATTGTTATGGTGCCTGTGGCAGGAACGTGTGGAGGCACTTTGTTGCCTTTGGACGTGGAGCCCAGTGCAAAGATTATAACCCCATTTGACCTCTTCTAATAGTAGGTAAGCTCCAGAATGGTATGGTATTGTGGTGGCGGTAGTCCCATGAAATTTTGGTCTGACTGGCTTTTTCCTGCAGGGGGTGTAAAAAAAAACTTTCTTAGGGCAGAGCCTGGGGCGCAGGTGAACGAACTTTATCGCTTATTGATTTCTACTACTTAAATCCAATTTTCAACAATCCAAAATTTGTTTAATTAAATTTCACATTAGAATTTCAACTTTCCCAGATCGCCGATTTCATAATTTGATTTTGCACACTCCGAATGCAACGTTATCAAGCCTTTTTTCTTTTGTCAATTTACAATTTATGAACTTTCTTAAACTTTTTTTCTAAATACACTTTCACCTGCCACCCCCATATAGTTTCTGGGGTCTAGAAAAACTCACCTAATCCAGCAGCATTTCGGAGCTGCGGTAAGTGTATTTCGGTTTCGTACGTTATTGAGCAAGTTTCCATTTTATCTATATATTCTAGATATTGGATAACTAATCGTCGTTGCGAAAAGACCTTACAGCAATTACCTGCAGTTACCACAGAGACTTAACCTTTCTAACATTGCCTCAGAATCCGCTTATGCAATCTGGACGACATACAATCTATGTTAAATTACATCGTCATCCTAACGTGATAATTACAAGTCATACTCAAAATGCACGTTTAGTTTTTAGCTCAAATCCACCACCGAATCCGCCTATCATAAGCGCAGAAGTACCTAAAGTACATACGAAACTGCTGCGTTTAATTGAGTTTGATACTTTTGTCGCCACACACGGACCAAGCACAGATGTCGATGGTAAAAACATATTTTATTTCATCTCAATTAAATTCTAGAAAATCTTACTGATTATTTGGTTTGTTCTAAAATAGAACTACCACCACACAAGCTGTGATCTACTTGGACCACCAGCCAACAACAAAAGAAAATTTATCCAGCACATTTTATACCAGAATGGGCGCATGTTATTGCAATGTGCGATAAAAAAATACCATTCTTAAATTTGGCACAAGAAATATCCAGGCGCGAAATACCTCATAGTGGCTTCCAACTAGAAGCTAATGCTACATCATTGGTATTGAAAATACTATCTTTACCCATGCCTGGTCCACCGCAAGTTGAACAAAATCAAACTTCCACGTCAACGCCAAGAATTGAAAAATATGTTTGGAATGCTTTAACGAAACGTTTACTCTCAATATCTGTGCGTTCACAAATGAACAAATCCAATCAAATACGTAATTGGGGAGTTGAATTTGTCTTCTATAGTACATCATTACAAAGCACACACCAAAAAGATCAAGGCAATCGTAGAACAGTTTATTTGGCATACGAACAAGCAAACAAGGGCCATCTCAGCAGTCAATGCACATTCGAATATGACGCAATTGGTTGAGTTGATATTGATTGATACCCAATGATATAATAGTTAATTTAACTTTAAATAAAATACATCAAAATCAAGCGAAATTCAATGCAAGACTTTTTTTTGTATACATATGTAGTTCATTTATTTCATTCTTCGTAGTATGTATGAGTTTTTTCTAAGCTGAAGGGCAATGTTAATATTAATATGTAATATATGTGTTATATTAATATGTAAAATTAATAAGTAAGTATTTATATAAATAAATATTTTATTCAGTGGCGCACATAATTATTGCCACACTTAATTTTTCCAATGTTCACCAATTTGTTAAATGTATCAATATGCAATGCAAAAACTATAAACTATGTTTGCAATTTGATCAATGTATTAATAATGCAAAAATAAAGTGTGCCAATAACTATGTGCCCCACTGAATAAAATATTTATTTATGTTCGCGGCAGAAATTTTCTAATACATATTATGGCGCGCTGTTCAGCCAAAGATATCAGCAGTGTCTCATATATCGACGTGTCATACGAAAACTAACACAAACGCTCATATTCATAAAAAATAAAATTGGTTTATAAAGCTTTTACAAATTTTGAATAATAAGAGCTAAATAAACCTTCTTTATTTTTTATGAATAAGGGGGTAAACATTTATTTTTATTTATTTTATTTTGTGTCTGACGAAAAGTGCTGATATCTTTGGCTGAACAGCACGCCATAATATTGAGCGACAGAAATGTACAAAACTAGTGTAATAACTATCTGAGTAAAAAACTTTATATGATTACACAGTGTTACAAAAAAACAAAAGTGAATACACTTTTAAAGTGACCTAGTAGAGAACATTCATCTGGTCAGTTTATGCACGAAACACCCTTAAAAAGATTTGTAACAACCACAAAATCTGGTTTTATGGCCAAAAAACCGTTTTTCAGTTTATTCGTTGAAAAAAAATCATTAAAAAACCTATTTTCAAGCGATTTAAAAATTCTCAACGGTTTTGGGTAGAGAATTGTTGACTCTTTTGAAATATATACAGAGTTTCATTCATTTGACAAAGTAAAAAACAGGCGAGAAGTTGAAATTTTTGGAAAATCTATCCGGTTTCCGATTTTGACGCCATTTTTTGGCAGTAATTGAGAGGCAATCACTGCTTAATTATGCCAATTTCATTTTTTTTTTGGAATCGGTAACCGGATAGATTTTCCAAAAATTTCAACTTCTCGCCTGTTTTTTACTTTGTCAAATGAATGAAACACTGTATATATTTCAAAAGAGTCAACAATTCTCTACCCAAAACCGTTGAGAATTTTTAAATCGCTCGAAAATAGGTTTTTTAATGATTTTTTTTCAACGAATAAACTGAAAAACGGTTTTTTGGCCATAAAACCAGATCTTTTTAAGTGTGTTTCGTGCATAAACTGACCAGATGAACGATCTCTACTAGGTCGGAAAACAAAAAACTAAATAAGTCATATTAAAAAAAAGTAAATCGTTGGCCTAATATAGAAAGGCCCTAACTCAACTGAATGTAAAGTAAACTATAGGAACGATAGCTGGTTCGAAAATACAAACATCAAAGGCTGTAATATTTGACTACAATATAGTATAGTACTAATGTTTTAGTCAAGCTTCGTCCAGAAGTTATAAATAAAAATCCATCAGCAGCTTGATAAAAAATAAAAAAAATAGTTAGGGCCTTTTTATATTAGGCCAACGAAAGGTATTCTAAGAAATACAAAAAAAAAACTAATTCACAGCCACAATGGTAAACTTATGCTACTTTGATCGCTTATTTTTTTTATCACGTTTATTTTTTTTCAGTTCCATATCCATGCGGAGTAGCTCCATCTCGAGCAAATGTTTTTCTTTTTCCCACTGGTGTCTTTCGGCCGCCCTTTCGTTTTCATCTTCCCAGAATTGTTGCTGGCGGTCACTTTGTTTTCTCACTTCACTCCGCACCGCTAGTTTCTCCGACGGTTTTTGTTTTAGCTGCGTCGGGTTCCAGGAGCTCCAATCTGTTCCAGTGGTCTACAAAATGTTAAGTTCATACAAATTATAAATGAGAAATATACTGAATTACATTTTCTGGGGCCTCAGCTGCCTCAAATTCAGGATCGAGACTCCTCATGGATTCCTCCAAAACATCTGCCGTTTCTTCATCCAAAACTTCTGTAGTATCTTCCTTGTCCATTTTCTCTATGGCGTAAGTTATAACTAAAATAACATTAACATAACAAGTATAACAGGGGTAAGTATTTAATCGAATCAAAGGAGAGTATTTTAGGTACAGGTAAGTATTTGTGTGTGTGTAACGTCTTACCATCGCTGTTATCGAACCCGGTTGCCGACTGGCCCAGCAACGCCGCCACTCTCTCGGTGTTTGGGTCCACGTAGCTCTGGTTACGACCACCACCAGTTTTATAAAGCTCCCTGCGCTCACCAGCTAGAGACTTTCTGGCTTTACGTTTTAGATTCTCGTATTTTTCCTTCAGGTTTTTTGTTCCACGTTTGATCCCCATCTGAGCCTCAAACGCGCAATTTATCTGGTCCCAAACCTTTTTTTTTTTGTTCGGAACCGACCGCGTCGGTTCTTTTATTTTCTAATATATTGGCATGCTTCTCAGCCAATGATATCAGCAATGACTCCTCCGCTGCTGTAAAGTTAGGAAGCCGATTTTGTTTCTGTTTTATTTTGTTTTCCATTATTTATTTTATTTGAATTTTATTACAGTTATTACCAAACAATTTTAAATTTTAAAACGAACGAAACAAAAAACAGCTGTTTTGCCTATTCACAATGCAACTTTTTCTTAATTTATTCACAATGATCGGTCTAATCGACGATAACTTAACCAGGCTTTGGTGAAAACGAAATTATCGATTCTGGAAATCAGCGGTTAAGCAATCACTGATTAGGAAAATATTTACCAGCCTTTATGCAACCGGGCCTTAGGCTGGAAGTCATTCGGACGCGCGGTCGCCGTCAAGACAAAGAAGGTGGCTCTGAATGATAATGGTAACCAATAAAAAAATGGATACTTTGCACACCAACAAAAATTGAAAAATTAATTAATAAAAAACCATGTGCAAAATGATATGACAAGCGTAACTAAAATTTAATAAAAATTCGAACAAAAGCGATCAAGTGCCACATAAATATTCAAACTTTTGCCCGAAACAAAAGAAGGTGAAGCGGAAGGGGAGTGTGGGGAAGTGGTCAATGGAAATGTGCGAAAGAAAGCAAGAGTGGGTATAAGAGGATTTCAGGAATAAAAGGGGCGGTGTGAGGGAAGGAAGGCAAAAGTTTGACTACTTATAAAACTCAAAATGAAAACAAAAATAGAGCGCACTTCGAGTTGGATGTAAAAAAACAAAAAAAATATGTATTTAAAAAACTTATAACAACAAATCTAGTTAATGCAAAAATAGTGTGGGAAAACAAGAAATAATAACTTTGGGATAAAAAGTGCAAAAAAACGTATTAACAGGAACTGCAAATAGCGCTAAATATTTAAAAAAATAAAGGATGATTTTCTTGCAAAAAAAGCAAGAATAAAAACTTGCAACTACGTGGAATCGAGGATACAAAAAGGTAAATGATAAACGAAGGGAAAACCCGGTTTGATTAAAAAAGGGCAATGACTTTAACTAAGATTGTCATTAGAGTAGATCGGATTAAAAGAAAAAGGCTTTCAAACTATTATATTCAAATGCAAAAAAAAATGGTATTAAGGCGATATAAACGTAAATAAAAACGAAGCGACTGAACTTAATATTAGGGTGGCAAACACTTTCACCAAGGAAATAATACTTGGTGATCTAGCTAAAAAAAAAAAGGTTTAAGGAATTATAATGAGAAGCAATAAAAATTTAAGAAAAAAAGGGAAAATAAAATTATTTCGTTTAAAAATCTAATAATAAAAAAAATATCAAGGTATAAAGCAGCAACGGCGGCACGTTTTTCTCCTTCTTCTCGTTCTCCTCTCTGGTTGGTATCTCGTTATGTATGTATGATTGTTATGGTGCCTGTGGCAGGAACGTGTGGAGGCACTTTGTTGCCTTTGGACGTGGAGCCCAGTGCAAAGATTATAACCCCATTTGACCTCTTCTAATAGTAGGTAAGCTCCAGAATGGTATGGTATTGTGGTGGCGGTAGTCCCATGAAATTTTGGTCTGACTGGCTTTTTCCTGCAGGGGGTGTAAAAAAAAACTTTCTTAGGGCTTAGCAACAACCCAAATGGCAGAGCCTGGGGCGCAGGTGAACGAACTTTATCGCTTATTGATTTCTACTACTTAAATCCAATTTTCAACAATCCAAAATTTGTTTAATTAAATTTCACATTAGAATTTCAACTTTCCCAGATCGCCGATTTCATAATTTGATTTTGCACACTCCGAATGCAACGTTATCAAGCCTTTTTTCTTTTGTCAATTTACAATTTATGAACTTTCTTAAACTTTTTTCTAAATACACTTTCACCTGCCACCCCCATATAGTTTCTGGGGTCTAGAAAAACTCACCTAATCCAGCAGCATTTCGGAGCTGCGGTAAGTGTATTTCGGTTTCGTACGTTATTGAGCAAGTTTCCATTTTATCTATATATTCTAGATATTGGATAACTAATCGTCGTTGCGAAAAGACCTTACAGCAATTACCTGCAGTTACCACAGAATCCGCTTATGCAACCTGGACGACATACAATCTATGTTAAATTACATCGTCATCCTAACGTGATAATTACAAGTCATACTCAAAATGCACGTTTAGTTTTTAGCTCAAATCCACCACCGAATCCGCCTATCATAAGCGCAGAAGTACCTAAAGTACATACGAAACTGCTGCGTTTAATTGAGTTTGATACTTTTGTCGCCACACACGGACCAGGCACAGATGTCGATGGTAAAAACATATTTTATTTCATCTCAATTAAATTCTAGAAAATCTTACTGATTATTTGGTTTGTTCTAAAATAGAATTACCACCACACAAGCTGTGATCTACTTGGACCACCAGCCAACAACAAAAGAAAATTTATCCAGCACATTTTATACCAGAATGGGCGCATGTTATTGCAATGTGCGATAAAAAAATACCATTCTTAAATTTGGCACAAGAAATATCCAGGCGCGAAATACCTCATAGTGGCTTCCAACTAGAAGCTAATGCTACATCATTGGTATTGAAAATACTATCTTTACCCATGCCTGGTCCACCGCAAGTTGAACAAAATCAAACTTCCACGTCAACGCCAAGAATTGAAAAATATGTTTGGAATGCTTTAACGAAACGTTTACTCTCAATATCTGTGCGTTCACAAATGAACAAATCCAATCAAATACGTAATTGGGGAGTTGAATTTGTCTTCTATAGTACATCATTACAAAGCACACACCAAAAAGATCAAGGCAATCGTAGAACAGTTTATTTGGCATACGAACAAGCAAACAAGGGCCATCTCAGCAGTCAATGCACATTCGAATATGACGCAATTGGTTGAGTTGATATTGATTGATACCAAATGATATAATAGTTAATTTAACTTTAAATAAAATACATCAAAATCAAGCGAAATTCAATGCAAGACTTTTTTTTGTATACATATGTAGTTCATTTATTTCATTCTTCGTAGTATGTATGAGTTTTTTCTAAGCTGAAGGGCAATGTTAATATTAATATGTAATATATGTGTTATATTAATATGTAAAATTAATAAGTAAGTATTTATATAAATAAATATTTTATTCAGTGGCGCACATAATTATTGCCACACTTAATTTTTCCAATGTTCACCAATTTGTTAAATGTATCAATATGCAATGCAAAAACTATAAACTATGTTTGCAATTTGATCAATGTATTAATAATGCAAAAATAAAGTGTGCCAATAACTATGTGCCCCACTGAATAAAATATTTATTTATGTTCGCGGCAGAAATTTTCTAATACATATTATGGCGCGCTGTTCAGCCAAAGATATCAGCAGTGTCTCATATATCGACGTGTCATACGAAAACTAACACAAACGCTCATATTCATAAAAAATAAAATTGGTTTATAAAGCTTTTACAAATTTTGAATAATAAGAGCTAAATAAACCTTCTTTATTTTTTATGAATAAGGGGGTAAACATTTATTTTTATTTATTTTATTTTGTGTCTGACGAAAAGTGCTGATATCTTTGGCTGAACAGCACGCCATAATATTGAGCGACAGTAAAGTACAAAACTAGTGTAATAACTATCTGAGTAAAAAACTTTATATGATTACACAGTGTTACAAAAAAACAAAAGTGAATACACTTTTAAAGTGACCTAGTAGAGATCATTCATCTGGTCAGTTTATGCACGAAACACCCTTAAAAAGATTTGTAACAACCACAAAATCTGGTTTTATGGCCAAAAAACCGTTTTTCAGTTTATTCGTTGAAAAAAAATCATTAAAAAACCTATTTTCGAGCGATTTAAAAATTCTCAACGGTTTTGGGTAGAGAATTGTTGACTCTTTTGAAATATATACAGAGTTTCATTCATTTGACAAAGTAAAAAACAGGCGAGAAGTTGAAATTTTTGGAAAATCTATCCGGTTTCCGATTTTGACGCCATTTTTTGGCAGTAATTGAGAGGCAATCACTGCTTAATTATGCCAATTTCATTTTTTTTTTGGAATCGGTAACCGGATAGATTTTCCAAAAATTTCAACTTTTCGCCTGTTTTTTACTTTGTCAAATGAATGAAACACTGTATATATTTCAAAAGAGTCAACAATTCTCTACCCAAAACCGTTGAGAATTTTTAAATCGCTCGAAAATAGGTTTTTTAATGATTTTTTTTCAACGAATAAACTGAAAAACGGTTTTTTGGCCATAAAACCAGATCTTTTTAAGTGTGTTTCGTGCATAAACTGACCAGATGAACGATCTCTACTAGGTCGGAAAACAAAAAACTAAATAAGTCATATTAAAAAAAAGTAAATCGTTGGCCTAATATAGAAAGGCCCTAACTCAACTGAATGTAAAGTAAACTATAGGAACGATAGCTGGTTCGAAAATACAAACATCAAAGGCTGTAATATTTGACTACAATATAGTATAGTACTAATGTTTTAGTCAAGCTTCGTCCAGAAGTTATAAATAAAAATCCATCAGCAGCTTGATAAAAAATAAAAAAAATAGTTAGGGCCTTTTTATATTAGGCCAACGAAAGGTATTCTAAGAAATACAAAAAAAAAACTAATTCACAGCCACAATGGTAAACTTATGCTACTTTGATCGCTTATTTTTTTTTATCACGTTTATTTTTTTTCAGTTCCATATCCATGCGGAGTAGCTCCATCTCGAGCAAATGTTTTTCTTTTGCCCACTGGTGTCTTTCGGCCGCCCTTTCGTTTTCATCTTCCCAGAATTGTTGCTGGCGGTCACTTTGTTTTCTCACTTCACTCCGCACCGCTAGTTTCTCCGACGGTTTTTGTTTTAGCTGCGTCGGGTTCCAGGAGCTCCAATCTGTTCCAGTGGTCTACAAAATGTTAAGTTCATACAAATTATAAATGAGAAATATACTGAATTACATTTTCTGGGGCCTCAGCTGCCTCAAATTCAGGATCGAGACTCGTCATGGATTCCTCCAAAACATCTGCCGTTTCTTCATCCAAAACTTCTGTGGTATCTTCCTTGTCCATTTTCTCTATGGCGTAAGTTATAACTAAAATAACATTAACATAACAAGTATAACAGGGGTAAGTATTTAATCGAATCAAAGGAGAGTATTTTAGGTACAGGTAAGTATTTGTGTGTGTGTAACGTCTTACCATCGCTGTTATCGAACCCGGTTGCCGACTGGCCCAGCAACGCCGCCACTCTCTCGGTGTTTGGGTCCACGTAGCTCTGGTTACGACCACCTCCAGTTTTATAAAGCTCCCTGCGCTCACCAGCTAGAGACTTTCTGGCTTTACGTTTTAGATTCTCGTATTTTTCCTTCAGGTTTTTTGTTCCACGTTTGATCCCCATCTGAGCCTCAAACGCGCAATTTATCTGGTCCCAAACCTTTTTTTTTTGTTCGGAACCGACCGCGTCGGTTCTTTTATTTTCTAATATATTGGCATGCTTCTCAGCCAATGATATCAGCAATGACTCCTCCGCTGCTGTAAAGTTAGGAAGCCGATTTTGTTTCTGTTTTATTTTGTTTTCCATTATTTATTTTATTTGAATTTTATTACAGTTATTACCAAACAATTTTAAATTTTAAAACGAACGAAACAAAAAACAGCTGTTTTGCCTATTCACAATGCAACTTTTTCTTAATTTATTCACAATGATCGGTCTAATCGACGATAACTTAACCAGGCTTTGGTGAAAACGAAATTATCGATTCTGGAAATCAAACTTTTGCCCGAAACAAAAGAAGGTGAAGCGGAAGGGGAGTGTGGGGAAGTGGTCAATGGAAATGTGCGAAAGAAAGCAAGAGTGGGTATAAGAGGATTTCAGGAATAAAAGGGGCGGTGTGAGGGAAGGAAGGCAAAAGTTTGACTACTTATAAAACTCAAAATGAAAACAAAAATAGAGCGCACTTCGAGTTGGATGTAAAAAAACAAAAAAATATGTATTTAAAAAACTTATAACAACAAATCTAGTTAATGCAAAAATAGTGTGGGAAAACAAGAAATAATAACTTTGGGATAAAAAGTGCAAAAAAACGTATTAACAGGAACTGCAAATAGCGCTAAATATTTAAAAAAATAAAGGATGATTTTCTTGCAAAAAAGCAAGAATAAAAACTTGCAACTACGTGGAATCGAGGATACAAAAAGGTAAATGATAAACGAAGGGAAAACCCGGTTTGATTAAAAAAGGGCAATGACTTTAACTAAGATTGTCATTAGAGTAGATCGGATTAAAAGAAAAAGGCTTTCAAACTATAATATTCAAATGCAAAAAAAAAATGGTATTAAGGCGATATAAACGTAAATAAAAACGAAGCGACTGAACTTAATATTAGGGTGGCAAACACTTTCACCAAGGAAATAATACTTGGTGATCTAGCTAAAAAAAAAAGGTTTAAGGAATTATAATGAGAAGCAATAAAAATTTAAGAAAAAAAGGGAAAATAAAATTATTTCGTTTAAAAATCTAATAATAAAAAAAATATCAAGGTATAAAGCAGCAACGGCGGCACGTTTTTCTCCTTCTTCTCGTTCTCCTCTCTGGTTGGTATCTCGTTATGTATGTATGATTGTTATGGTGCCTGTGGCAGGAACGTGTGGAGGCACTTTGTTGCCTTTGGACGTGGAGCCCAGTGCAAAGATTATAACCCCATTTGACCTCTTCTAATAGTAGGTAAGCTCCAGAATGGTATGGTATTGTGGTGGCGGTAGTCCCATGAAATTTTGGTCTGACTGGCTTTTTCCTGCAGGGGGTGTAAAAAAAAACTTTCTTAGGGCTTAGCAACAACCCAAATGGCAGAGCCTGGGGCGCAGGTGAACGAACTTTATCGCTTATTGATTTCTACTACTTAAATCCAATTTTCAACAATCCAAAATTTGTTTAATTAAATTTCACATTAGAATTTCAACTTTCCCAGATCGCCGATTTCATAATTTGATTTTGCACACTCCGAATGCAACGTTATCAAGCCTTTTTTCTTTTGTCAATTTACAATTTATGAACTTTCTTAAACTTTTTTTCTAAATACACTTTCACCTGCCACCCCCATATAGTTTCTGGGGTCTAGAAAAACTCACCTAATCCAGCAGCATTTCGGAGCTGCGGTAAGTGTATTTCGGTTTCGTACGTTATTGAGCAAGTTTCCATTTTATCTATATATTCTAGATATTGGATAACTAATCGTCGTTGCGAAAAGACCTTACAGCAATTACCTGCAGTTACCACAGAGACTTAACCTTTCTAACATTGCCTCAGAATCCGCTTATGCAACCTGGACGACATACAATCTATGTTAAATTACATCGTCATCCTAACGTGATAATTACAAGTCATACTCAAAATGCACGTTTAGTTTTTAGCTCAAATCCACCACCGAATCCGCCTATCATAAGCGCAGAAGTACCTAAAGTACATACGAAACTGCTGCGTTTAATTGAGTTTGATACTTTTGTCGCCACACACGGACCAAGCACAGATGTCGATGGTAAAAACATATTTTATTTCATCTCAATTAAATTCTAGAAAATCTTACTGATTATTTGGTTTGTTCTAAAATAGAATTACCACCACACAAGCTGTGATCTACTTGGACCACCAGCCAACAACAAAAGAAAATTTATCCAGCACATTTTATACCAGAATGGGCGCATGTTATTGCAATGTGCGATAAAAAAATACCATTCTTAAATTTGGCACAAGAAATATCCAGGCGCGAAATACCTCATAGTGGCTTCCAACTAGAAGCTAATGCTACATCATTGGTATTGAAAATACTATCTTTACCCATGCCTGGTCCACCGCAAGTTGAACAAAATCAAACTTCCACGTCAACGCCAAGAATTGAAAAATATGTTTGGAATGCTTTAACGAAACGTTTACTCTCAATATCTGTGCGTTCACAAATGAACAAATCCAATCAAATACGTAATTGGGGAGTTGAATTTGTCTTCTATAGTACATCATTACAAAGCACACACCAAAAAGATCAAGGCAATCGTAGAACAGTTTATTTGGCATACGAACAAGCAAACAAGGGCCATCTCAGCAGTCAATGCACATTCGAATATGACGCAATTGGTTGAGTTGATATTGATTGATACCAAATGATATAATAGTTAATTTAACTTTAAATAAAATACATCAAAATCAAGCGAAATTCAATGCAAGACTTTTTTTTTGTATACATATGTAGTTCATTTATTTCATTCTTCGTAGTATGTATGAGTTTTTTCTAAGCTGAAGGGCAATGTTAATATTAATATGTAATATATGTGTTATATTAATATGTAAAATTAATAAGTAAGTATTTATATAAATAAATATTTTATTCAGTGGCGCACATAATTATTGCCACACTTAATTTTTCCAATGTTCACCAATTTGTTAAATGTATCAATATGCAATGCAAAAACTATAAACTATGTTTGCAATTTGATCAATGTATTAATAATGCAAAAATAAAGTGTGCCAATAACTATGTGCCCCACTGAATAAAATATTTATTTATGTTCGCGGCAGAAATTTTCTAATACATATTATGGCGCGCTGTTCAGCCAAAGATATCAGCAGTGTCTCATATATCGACGTGTCATACGAAAACTAACACAAACGCTCATATTCATAAAAAATAAAATTGGTTTATAAAGCTTTTACAAATTTTGAATAATAAGAGCTAAATAAACCTTCTTTATTTTTTATGAATAAGGGGGTAAACATTTATTTTTATTTATTTTATTTTGTGTCTGACGAAAAGTGCTGATATCTTTGGCTGAACAGCACGCCATAATATTGAGCGACAGTAAAGTACAAAACTAGTGTAATAACTATCTGAGTAAAAAACTTTATATGATTACACAGTGTTACAAAAAAACAAAAGTGAATACACTTTTAAAGTGACCTAGTAGAGATCATTCATCTGGTCAGTTTATGCACGAAACACCCTTAAAAAGATTTGTAACAACCACAAAATCTGGTTTTATGGCCAAAAAACCGTTTTTCAGTTTATTCGTTGAAAAAAAATCATTAAAAAACCTATTTTCGAGCGATTTAAAAATTCTCAACGGTTTTGGGTAGAGAATTGTTGACTCTTTTGAAATATATACAGAGTTTCATTCATTTGACAAAGTAAAAAACAGGCGAGAAGTTGAAATTTTTGGAAAATCTATCCGGTTTCCGATTTTGACGCCATTTTTTGGCAGTAATTGAGAGGCAATCACTGCTTAATTATGCCAATTTCATTTTTTTTTTGGAATCGGTAACCGGATAGATTTTCCAAAAATTTCAACTTTTCGCCTGTTTTTTACTTTGTCAAATGAATGAAACACTGTATATATTTCAAAAGAGTCAACAATTCTCTACCCAAAACCGTTGAGAATTTTTAAATCGCTCGAAAATAGGTTTTTTAATGATTTTTTTTCAACGAATAAACTGAAAAACGGTTTTTTGGCCATAAAACCAGATCTTTTTAAGTGTGTTTCGTGCATAAACTGACCAGATGAACGATCTCTACTAGGTCGGAAAACAAAAAACTAAATAAGTCATATTAAAAAAAAGTAAATCGTTGGCCTAATATAGAAAGGCCCTAACTCAACTGAATGTAAAGTAAACTATAGGAACGATAGCTGGTTCGAAAATACAAACATCAAAGGCTGTAATATTTGACTACAATATAGTATAGTACTAATGTTTTAGTCAAGCTTCGTCCAGAAGTTATAAATAAAAATCCATCAGCAGCTTGATAAAAAATAAAAAAAATAGTTAGGGCCTTTTTATATTAGGCCCACGAAAGGTATTCTAAGAAATACAAAAAAAAAACTAATTCACAGCCACAATGGTAAACTTATGCTACTTTGATCGCTTATTTTTTTTTATCACGTTTATTTTTTTTCAGTTCCATATCCATGCGGAGTAGCTCCATCTCGAGCAAATGTTTTTCTTTTGCCCACTGGTGTCTTTCGGCCGCCCTTTCGTTTTCATCTTCCCAGAATTGTTGCTGGCGGTCACTTTGTTTTCTCACTTCACTCCGCACCGCTAGTTTCTCCGACGGTTTTTGTTTTAGCTGCGTCGGGTTCCAGGAGCTCCAATCTGTTCCAGTGGTCTACAAAATGTTAAGTTCATACAAATTATAAATGAGAAATATACTGAATTACATTTTCTGGGGCCTCAGCTGCCTCAAATTCAGGATCGAGACTCGTCATGGATTCCTCCAAAACATCTGCCGTTTCTTCATCCAAAACTTCTGTGGTATCTTCCTTGTCCATTTTCTCTATGGCGTAAGTTATAACTAAAATAACATTAACATAACAAGTATAACAGGGGTAAGTATTTAATCGAATCAAAGGAGAGTATTTTAGGTACAGGTAAGTATTTGTGTGTGTGTAACGTCTTACCATCGCTGTTATCGAACCCGGTTGCCGACTGGCCCAGCAACGCCGCCACTCTCTCGGTGTTTGGGTCCACGTAGCTCTGGTTACGACCACCTCCAGTTTTATAAAGCTCCCTGCGCTCACCAGCTAGAGACTTTCTGGCTTTACGTTTTAGATTCTCGTATTTTTCCTTCAGGTTTTTTGTTCCACGTTTGATCCCCATCTGAGCCTCAAACGCGCAATTTATCTGGTCCCAAACCTTTTTTTTTTGTTCGGAACCGACCGCGTCGGTTCTTTTATTTTCTAATATATTGGCATGCTTCTCAGCCAATGATATCAGCAATGACTCCTCCGCTGCTGTAAAGTTAGGAAGCCGATTTTGTTTCTGTTTTATTTTGTTTTCCATTATTTATTTTATTTGAATTTTATTACAGTTATTACCAAACAATTTTAAATTTTAAAACGAACGAAACAAAAAACAGCTGTTTTGCCTATTCACAATGCAACTTTTTCTTAATTTATTCACAATGATCGGTCTAATCGACGATAACTTAACCAGGCTTTGGTGAAAACGAAATTATCGATTCTGGAAATCAAACTTTTGCCCGAAACAAAAGAAGGTAAAGCGGAAGGGGAGTGTGGGGAAGTGGTCAATGGAAATGTGCGAAAGAAAGCAAGAGTGGGTATAAGAGGATTTCAGGAATAAAAGGGGCGGTGTGAGGGAAGGAAGGCAAAAGTTTGACTACTTATAAAACTCAAAATGAAAACAAAAATAGAGCGCACTTCGAGTTGGATGTAAAAAAACAAAAAAATATGTATTTAAAAAACTTATAACAACAAATCTAGTTAATGCAAAAATAGTGTGGGAAAACAAGAAATAATAACTTTGGGATAAAAAGTGCAAAAAAACGTATTAACAGGAACTGCAAATAGCGCTAAATATTTAAAAAAATAAAGGATGATTTTCTTGCAAAAAAGCAAGAATAAAAACTTGCAACTACGTGGAATCGAGGATACAAAAAGGTAAATGATAAACGAAGGGAAAACCCGGTTTGATTAAAAAAGGGCAATGACTTTAACTAAGATTGTCATTAGAGTAGATCGGATTAAAAGAAAAAGGCTTTCAAACTATAATATTCAAATGCAAAAAAAAAATGGTATTAAGGCGATATAAACGTAAATAAAAACGAAGCGACTGAACTTAATATTAGGGTGGCAAACACTTTCACCAAGGAAATAATACTTGGTGATCTAGCTAAAAAAAAAAAAGGTTTAAGGAATTATAATGAGAAGCAATAAAAATTTAAGAAAAAAAGGGAAAATAAAATTATTTCGTTTAAAAATCTAATAATAAAAAAAATATCAAGGTATAAAGCAGCAACGGCGGCACGTTTTTCTCCTTCTTCTCGTTCTCCTCTCTGGTTGGTATCTCGTTATGTATGTATGATTGTTATGGTGCCTGTGGCAGGAACGTGTGGAGGCACTTTGTTGCCTTTGGACGTGGAGCCCAGTGCAAAGATTATAACCCCATTTGACCTCTTCTAATAGTAGGTAAGCTCCAGAATGGTATGGTATTGTGGTGGCGGTAGTCCCATGAAATTTTGGTCTGACTGGCTTTTTCCTGCAGGGGGTGTAAAAAAAAACTTTCTTAGGGCTTAGCAACAACCCAAATGGCAGAGCCTGGGGCGCAGGTGAACGAACTTTATCGCTTATTGATTTCTACTACTTAAATCCAATTTTCAACAATCCAAAATTTGTTTAATTAAATTTCACATTAGAATTTCAACTTTCCCAGATCGCCGATTTCATAATTTGATTTTGCACACTCCGAATGCAACGTTATCAAGCCTTTTTTCTTTTGTCAATTTACAATTTATGAACTTTCTTAAACTTTTTTTCTAAATACACTTTCACCTGCCACCCCCATATAGTTTCTGGGGTCTAGAAAAACTCACCTAATCCAGCAGCATTTCCGGTACTGTACCCTGTACTGTATGGTTACCGGTATCTTCAAGGCCCGTTAACGACGGTGCACTTCACACTCTTGCTTACTAATTTTAGGATTTAAATAAGGACTTTAAAACTTTGTCACACACGGGTAAAGACCCTCATACAGTTCCGTGTGAACGTGAGCGTGAATGAGTGGAGACTTGCTATTGCGTACGCAAAGGAAAAGAATTCCAAATCAATTCTTTTGGGCGTTCACGCACATCTGTCAAATGGCTTCAACTCTCCAAAAAATGTAAAAAAAAATCAGTTTGGCGTGGTAATTGCCAAATTTCAACACTCACTTGCGAAGGGTTTGTGTCACTTTGCGTTCGCACACAATTCACTGTGAGATAGTAAAATAAGCATTTCAAAGCATATTCAACACTTTCACTTAAGTTTAAATGCAGTAATATCAAAGATATTTTAGTTGTTTATCCACTTACGGATGATTTTTTTTGGAAAAGTGGAGTAATATCAACATATTACATAAAAGAAAATTGTTCACGCTCACCCACGTTCACGCTCAAAAATAAGTGTATATAGGGCTTAAAGGCTCCACACACGCTCGACTCAGAGGCGGAAAATGTTCGCTTTTACAATTTCACTTAACCACGAAGGACACCTATACACCTATTCCCATTTGGCGGGAAACGACAGACATACTTTCACGACACAAATTTCACCCACACTAACAGATACGCGTTCATACATCTAAATACATGTATTTGACTTTCGTCACGTTACTAACACATATATGGGAAACTCCGTTGCTGTTAACCACACAAATACAACGGTGTTCTGACTTTTACAATGTGGCATTAACCCACAGGCTGCCGCTGCAGGCTCGGATGCCGCCGATGTTGCATGCAACATGGAGCGTGTCCGTAAAAGGATTCAGAGCGCAGCCTGTCTTATTTTGGTTTTGGTGTGCCCAACGTGTGGCTTCGACCCACGACCTAAAGCCAGGCTATCCCCTTACTTATTCATTACTTAGTTCAAGGAAACGAGTATTTCTTTTATGGGCAGTACTCAGAATTATTTCTACTAGAAACCTATATCACAGTTTACCCTATCTCTAAAAGACTAGAATGGCATGCAGGTTAACTTAAAACTATATCACAGGTAAGTATATACGTCTATATCACAGGTGGGTATCTATATCTATATCACAGTTTAGCAGGTTCATAAAAGGGTGTCAATAAATATATAAATTAGTCAATAATTGAGCCAATAGCTAAATAAATAATTACAAAAAAAGTTAAATAAAGACATAATAGAAATAGATAAATAACTGTTACGGCGAGCCCGGGTAGTAGCGGGGTTGCTCGCACGTAATAAAATGAAAAGAACAAGAAGAAGAAATGGCAGCGAGTGAATAAATAATAAAACACTGTATTTCAACTATAGATACAATATAACAAGTGACTTTCTTTATTGAGTAGAATGTACAACCTTAATTATTGGAGAATTAAGGCGTAAAAGTAAGATTTTATGAAAATGGATAAATAATATTTTATTAAGTAACTTTACAGAAGTTGGAATTCGACACTTGGAATTGGTCTTACCTGGTGAGGTGCTTCGTGCTCAAAAGCAAAGTGAAAGAGCCTTCAGATAAAACGTAGCTTTGTACCGCCGCCGAATGCCTACTTTCGTAGGATTCGAAGGGGTAAGAGCTGTTATCGGGCGAAAAGATAAAAACAGTCGCGCGGGCAGATACTAGTATCTATTACGAGGGGCGACCGATATATTTAGACCGATGGTCTAAACATGCCCGCCCCCCTTGCGACAAGCAACATTAAAAGAAAAAAAAATGGGAATCACCAGCAGCCAATCCAAACTAAATATTTAAAATGAAAACTATAACTATGTGTCTTCCTCCTGAGCCCTTGCTCTTCCCGTAGCTGCCGGTGGACACCTGTGGAGGACGAGAAAGAATAGTTAGTACATTAACGTGGTTTTTGCCTAGTTCATTGCACCTTTAGTGGAAAAGTTGTCGACAAAATTACGGGTCGATTTACTGAGGCCCTATTGTGGGTAGGCCCCAGATATAGTCAGGCCGAATATCGTGGCCTGGGCCAGTAGCCCGTTGATGGTGGATGATGGGGTGCCCTGCAGCATAAGGCTGGCGTAGACGTCGGCGCCCAAAGTCAGGCGTACTGGTGACGACCGGAAAAAGTCGGGGTCAGCCAGCTTCATAAATTGAAACGGCGCGGCAACGGTGGCGTCTATATGTGAAGCTGGGTTCGTGCGATGGTAGTTTGCGACGACAATGGCTTGTGTCGTGACCCTTCTTGCCACCCCATACTCTCCTCGCAAGACGAGTGTGCACCTGATCGGCCGAGTCCCCCCAAATCGCTCTAAGCCGAGCTTGGAAGCAAGCTCGCTGTAAATGACCGATGTGAATGAACACGAGTCGATCAGGGCACGTACAACGTGTAGTTTGCCGCCGGATTCAATGCAGACTGAAGCAGTAGGGGAAATGGCTACAAACGACCTCAAAATAATGCTCTCGGTGGGCGTATTGGCCGCTCTGCCCGACCGGAAAGTGGCAGGCAGATTCCTGTGGCGGACTATGGTGGTGTCGCTGACAGCTGTGTGGGCCGGGTAAGGTGCCGTCCGACCCGCTGTAAGGCGTGATGAGCGGAAAGGACGCGTTTCCGCACGACGCGTTTCCGAGCCACCGGGATTCCCCTTACCGGGCCTTTGCTGTGGTCGGAAAGTAGGTGTTTCCGAGCTACGCTCTCCTCTGTTCTCCCCGTGGACTGTATCGCGGCTTCTCCACAGCTCGTGTCGTAGTAGCGGTCGGAAAGAACGTGTTTCCGAGCCGCCGAGATGTGGAGAGCGTATCGGTGGTGACCTGGCCGCCTCCTCTTCCTCTTCTGCTTCGGCTACCTGCTCTGCCCAGGATTTGGTGGTTTCGGTGATGGCGATCGACAACGCGCCATCGGAGATCTCTCCATCATCTAGTATGTCCACGTTAGGACCGTGGAATGGCGATAGGCAGTTGGGGCAGTACTTATGGATAAGTACCACCCGTAACCGCTCTTCAACCGCCATCCCACGGTATTGTTGGCAAAATCGGATGCCGTGGTTATTGCCGCATAACCGACAAGGAATGGTGAAAGGCCGAGACCTTTGTTCGGTTTTTACACGTGTTGCGGTGTAGCGAGTCATGCTAAAATAATAGTAAACCCATTAGTACCTGTGGGTGGCTTGTGTGCCCTTATAGTTGGGTGACTTGTGTACCTATTCTCGTATCTTTAATTTTTTGTATGAATTTTTCCTACTTTGGGCATTTTGTTAATTTTTGGTAGGATTTGGATATTTTTCTCCATCTGGCAGGAGGATAATATTTGGATATTTTCTCCCCTATCTGGCAGGATCATTCGTATTATAGCAGAATTTTTCCGATCTGGTATTGTTTGTCATTTGACAATTTCCTGCCACCCAGGGGAAACAGGAAATAGAAGCGTGGACACTTAATATGTGCCGTAACTTCATCGACCGCGCGCCCTTTGCCATCTTGCTAAAATGACTTGGTTTTGGCACTTGCGCCTCTGAACTAATGCATTGGTAGAGTGTGTGTGCATAGCTGCAGATAACAAGCGGCCATTTCAATAATTAAAGGCGGTCCAAGTGGGGACCGCCTGACCAGCTGATCGCGCTGTCGTTGATTTCCGGCTAAAGTCACCCACCCTTAAGTTTCACTAAACGGATCGCGAACAGCTGACACGTTTTGTGCTGCCACATCGCATCGATGGTGACTCGTACTCTTGCGATGTTAAGGCCCAGGCAGATGTTCCACGGCAGCTGCTAATAGTACATTTACACTGTTCACCCCGTCATTGTGGTGACATTTCCCATACCGTGTCACGATTTGGGGAAACTAATTTAGGGGAATGGTGTACGTTGTTAAACGATCACGACTGTGAAGGTAGTAACTGTCAGAAATGGATATTTGCCAATAAATAATATTTTATTGGTATTGTCTACTTTATGGGTCAACTGCTAATAAGTTCGCTACAATGATGGGAGACAGCTCAAAAGACGGGTTTTGGCTTCAGGATCACGACCCCGGAAGCGCTTACTTTATCTTTTTGTATCAGTGGAAAATGACCCGGATCCGATACCAAAATTGGGGCAGACTCCATGGTATTTATGTCCGAAATACCTTACTATGTTTTACTTATTTATTTATGCGGGTACACCGAACGATTTTCACTCCGGCTTGTATTGGGGAAAATTGGTAGATTTCATACCGTGCGTGCAGTGAAACATTTCGTGTAATCGGGCCTTCGGTGGAGGATTTAGTACTCGTGCATCTGGTAACTCGATTTGGTACTAAAAAAGGGGATAGTGTGGCAGCGCGAAAACCGGCGCCATCAATGAATAAACGTCATTCAGGAAAAAAAAATTACACGAGGTAAGTGGTAAAATTTGTAAATTTTCTTTTTTTTAATTGTTGTATTTTTATTAAATTTTCTATTTCTTTTGTTTTCAGGTTGGAAAAGCAACTATTTGCGGGGGAGTGGATAAATGGCTGGCTCATTGGAGTGATGCGTAGGGAAGTATATAGATTTTGTATGTGCATATATGTATCACTCGCTGTTGTGGCCGGTGCACAGCGATGGGTACATATATGCATGGGAAAACTCCTTACGACATTTTGACTCATTTTCTTTTCTTTTCAGGTCTCTTGGGTAGTCTGCTTTATGCCCCATCGATGAGCCGCTTCTTATTTTGGACATTGGTACTAATTATACCTTTCATGAACATGAAATGGTATTATAACTTTGGTCCGATGTTTGTAAATATGAGAAGAAGAAGAGATAGACCCATCAATAAGTATACCGAAATGATCAGGATGACGAGATGAGTTGATTTAGCCATGTCCGTCTGTCCGTCTGTCTGTCTGTCTGTCTGTCTGTTTGAACGCAAACTAGTCCCCCAGTTTTTGAGATATTTGGCTGAAATTTGGTATGCGGCCACCATTTTCCAATATAGGAATCATTTGTCGGAACCAGCAAGATCGGACCAATATAACATATAGCTCCCATACAACCGATTATTCCGATAAACGGATTTTGGGCTATAACTCCTGTAATTAAATACGAAGGAACGTGAAATTTTATAAGTGTTGCTATTTTTATATGTGAAATATCGATGCTGAAAATCATAGAGATGGGATAAATATTTCACATAGCTCCCATACAATCGATTATTCCGATAAACGGATTTTGGGCTATAACTCCTGTAATTAAACACGTAGGAACGTGAAATTTTGGACGTATTGCTATTTTTATATGTGAAATATCTATGTTGAAAATCATAGAGATGGGATAAATATTTCACATAGTCCCCATACAATCGATTGTTCCGATAAACGGATTTTGGTAGATAACTCCTGTAATTATATAGGTAGGAACGTGAAATTTTGGAAGTATCGCTATTTTTATATGTAAAATATCGATGTTGAAAATCATTGAGATGGCATAAATATTTCACATAGCTCCCATACAATCGATTATTCCGATAAACGGATTTTGGGCTATAACTCCTGTAATTAAACACGTAGGAACGTGAAATTTTGGACGTATTGCTATTTTTATATGTGAAATATCTATGTTGAAAATCATTGAAATGGGATAAATATTTTACATAGCCCCCATACAATCGATTGTTCCGATAAACGGTAGGAACGTGAAATTTCGTAAATGTTGCTATTTTAGAATGTGGAATGTCGATGTTAAAAATCAATGAGATTGGACCAATATAACACATCGTCCCCATATAATCGATAGCTCCGATAATTTCGGTATGAGCTAAAGTTAAATTCACACAGGCTGTACTGGGGATCAAACAGTGAAAATCGTGACGCTTATTCATGAAAGGTATTTAGCCTTCGGCACAGCCGAAGACAGCTTTCCTTACTTGTTTTCCTTTCTTTTCAGGTTTCTATGGGCAGTCTCTATATGCCCCAACAATGGGCAGCCACCTATATGCCCCATCAATGAGCAGCCAAAAAACATATGCGTGTCACTTAAAAAGGCAAAAATTTTTTGATTGAGTTTTTTTTTTTTTTTTTTTTGCTGAGTTGCTCTCCCTAAACTGGGTACTGGCATACAGATTAACGTGCCAAATGTGTAAATTACACAATTATGGAGCGAAATCTCGTCTCGCGTTTAAATTTAATACTTCGTAATGAGAAGCAAGTGACTCCAAAAGTTATGATCGGCGTCCGTATATTGTGGGCCCGCTGATGGCTGGCTACGATGAGCGACGTCCACACGCTTGCTAAGTAGATCCATCGGCAAACCCTTTCAATTGTGTGGCCATGTCCATCGGGTCACGTTTACAACGTGCGCGCATATATACGATGAAGGCAGAGAGTCATCTTTGCTGAATCTTCATTGCACTTGTGGGCAAGAGTCAACCCTTCTGGTCCGATTACGGATGAGGAGCGCCAACCCATGACTGAGATGGTAGAGTTGGACCATTGTGAGGTTGATCAAAACATTCGCAGTGTTGTGTGCCATTAATAGGATGTAATGCTTGGATTCGGTTGTTTGACGGAAGCGCTGGAGGGTTGCCCCCGCAGGTATCATTTGCGTTTGTGGCGTATATTTCGAAGGTAAGTTGAGAAATGCTGTACGTTCAGAATTCCCTCTTATAACCTTTGTTTGACAGGCCCGGACGACAGCGAGCATGAAGCGACTAAGGAGAGGACTCCAGAATAACTGAAAGGCGGAGGGACGAGAATTCAATAGAGGATCCATCTAAAAGAAGGGCTACTGATCCTGAGAAAGATCACTGCGAGCGCGGGTGAGTGTTTCTTTTTCACATTTCTGTAGGTTTATGGTTTAGTGTCAGGCAGGCTAATCTATGTATCACTCCTATTTCACTCACTCACTTCCTTTAATAAATTTGCATCCATATGTTGACTTCGGTGTAAACCTCTTTCACTCGTCCATTTGTTTGTTTCAAATTAGTACCCTCCTCGAGTTCTTTTCATTCAATATCTTTGTGCCTTGTATGTGAGGGCTCTGAACATTTGGCTTTGCGTAGCCACCGCCGTATACGGTTTAGAGATATCCCGAATGTGGGGGGTTGGATCATGGTCCTTCGAGTCACCTCACTAGCAGTGAGGTCCACTTCATATTGAGAGAGAGGCGTATTTACAGTCCGGGTAGCAACATCGCTTGTGTGGATGAATTGCTCCCAGCATGTATAACCAATGTTAGGTACCTGTATTTTGGTCAAAACTTCTTTCCTGTTGCTTCTCCTGCTTAACTCCTAAACTATACTTAAATTTAGTTAAAATTTGGTGTAAAATATTGTATATCGGAAGTCCCCCTTTAATTATTTAAATAATTCGAAGTATGCTTGAGATGATATGATGGTTGGATGATGTGCTGCTGCCGTGGTAGCACATTGTCATCTTCAGTGGCAGATCGGTTCGAGCGTCTGCAGTAGGGTTCCTGTTGGCCTCGTTACCAAGTTGAACGAGTGCATTTGCGTGTTATTGTGGTTATTTTTAGGGGTAGAAATGGTTATCGCGGTGGTTAAAATGAGAATTTCCCTACCGAGCGTTTCCCTAATCCGGAATATAATGCAAAGTGGAATTAGGGAGAAGGAGAAGTGGAATATTACTCCCTTCCGCCATCTTGACTGATGGGTGGAAGTAGGACCAATTTTGCGATTGGTCTAGTAGTTCGGCCCCTGGCGGTGTCTAGTTCGACGACTCGAACTCGCTTATCCGGTCGATAGTGTAGGTCTGCGATCCGGCCTAACCTCCATTCGTTGGGAGGTAAGAGTTCCTTCTTTAGGACAACTAGGTCCCCTTGCTTCAAATTGACTTGTGGATGTTTCCATTTGACGCGTTTCTGCAGCTCGGTGAGATACTCGGTTTTCCATCTTTTGCAGAACGTTTTATGTAATGCCTTGAGTTTTTCCCATCTGTTGACGAGTGAAGCCCGATTCTCGCTGACATCGATCTCTGGTGGTGCTAATAGATGCCCTCCAACGAGGAAATGTCCTGGGGTAAGCGGCTCCAAGTTTGACGGTTCGTTGGAAGAGGGAGTTAAGGGTCGCGAGTTAAGGCAAGACTCGATTCGACAGAGGAGGGTGCTAAATTCTTCTAGGGTGAATTTATGATCTGAAGCGATCTTCTTAAAGTGGTTTTTAAAACTTTTTACCCCCGCTTTCCAAAGTCCACCCATATGAGGAGCACCTGCAGGTATGAAATGCCAGGTGAGGGTTTGATGACAATATTTCGAAAGGGTCTGGTTGCGGGCGTCCGCTAGAAAGGACTTGAACTCTGATCGGAGAGCTCGAGATGCACCGACGAAGTTCGTTCCGTTATCGGAGTGGATGTTTTTTGGACATCCTCGTCTAGCAACAAACCTATCCAAAGCTGCCAGGAACGCGGCAGTACTAAGGTCACTAGTGGCCTCCGAATGAATGGCCTTGGTCGTAAAGCATACGAAGAGGCAAACGTAGCCCTTGGACATGCGACATCCTCTGCCGCTGTCGGATTTGATATCGAAGGGTCCGGCAAAATATACCCCGGTGTTAGTAAATGCCCGGGAAAAGGTATTGCGTGCGGAAGGAAGGTCCCCCATTAATTGGGTCTGTACTCGGTGTCGAAAGATGGTACAGACCTTACAGTTGTGGATAATAGATCTAATCATGTTTTGCGTGCCGCAGCATTACTTGGTTTTCTCCGTGTAGGGAGATCTTGTGGACAAACTGAACCAGAAGACGGGTAAAATGACACGCGTAAGGGAGGATAATTGGGTGACGTTCGTTATAAGGCAGATCAAGGGATGCAGACAGACGGCCGCCCACCCGCAAGATGTTACAGCTATCGATGAAGGGGTTGAGAGGCAGGACTTCGCTTTTTGTCCCAATAGGTTTCCCGGATTTTAAATAATTCTTCAGAATAGTGTTTCTGTTGGTAGATGGATATAAGATGTTGAGTCGTAGCCTTAATTTCGTCGGGCGAAATGAGGTGTGACTCCGTTTTAAAAGTGGATTTTGTTTTGGGACTCGTTCTTTGAGAGAATCTCATAACATATGATATGACCCTCAAAGCTCTTGAAAAACGGAAAATCTATCAAGAATGTCCTCTTTATTGTTTGTTTGCGTAGTTGCGTGAATTTGTACTCTCTTTGCCTCGATGTTTGTACCATACCCTTCTTCTTGGGCTGGCCATTTAGTCTTGTCTTCTTGTAGCCAAGAAGGTCCCTGCCACCACAAGACGTTGTCGACTAGATCCCTCGCTGATAGTCCTCTGCTGGCCAGGTCTGCTGGGTTTGATGCGGAATCCACATGTCGCCAAGCTTTATTTCCTACCTTTTCTACAGTTTTTGTTACCCTGTCCGCCACGAACGTTGACCAAGAGCATGGTGGTTTTCGGATCCATGCTAGGACGATGGTTGAATCCGTCCATAGGTGCACGTTGAATGTGCCTAAGTTAAGGTTTTCGATGACGGTTTCTAAGGTTTCGGCCAGCAGAACCGCTCCTCACAACTCCCATCGGGGTAAGGAAATGGTCTTCACTGGGCTACTCTTGTTTTCGCCATTAGCAGGTTAACGTAGACCTGATCTTTCATTTTGACTCGTAGAAAGACTGTGGCCGCATAGGCTTTTTCGGATGCATCGCAGAATCCGTGTATTTCCACGTCGTTGGATGGCGTGAAATACACCCATCGTGGTATCCGAATGTTATTGATTTTATTGTAGTCATGCATAAAGCTGTGCCACCTATCTAAGGTTGGAGCAGATACTCTTTCGTCCCAGTCAGTCCCCTCTAGCCAAATATTTTGCATAATCATTTTGGCAACTATGATGACTGGGCCCAGCCATCCTAATGGATCGAAGAGTTTAGCGATGGCTGAGAGTATCGCCCGTTTAGTAATGCTATCCTTATTTGCGATGGGCTTAGCTGTAAAATAAAACTGGTCAGAATGTGCGTTCCAACGGATTCCGAGTGTTTTGACCGTACTGGAGTCTTCGAACTCCAGAAAGTCCTCGTTCAGTCGATGATGTTTGGGTATTCCCTGTAGTATTTTGTTGCAATTCGACGTCCATTTTCGAAGGGATAAGCCCGCGGACTGTAATGCACGCGTAATTTCATCGCGAGCCTTGATAGCGTAGTCGATAGTATGCCCTCCTGAGAGAACATCATCGACGTACATACTTGTTCGCAGGATGTTTGCTGCGATGGGTAATGAAGTATCCACGTCATCCGCTAACTGATGCAGTGTTCGGATGGCTAAGTATGGAGCACAATTAACTCCAAAGGTTACCGTCTGTAACTCGTAGACGGTGATAGGGTTCTCAGGTCTGGTCCGGAAAACTATTCTTTGAAATTTGGTCTGATTGGGTTTGACCCATATCTGACGATACATCTTTTCGATGTCGCTATTAAACACGTATCTATAGAATCTCCATCTGAGAAGCAGTATTGTTAAATCGGCCTGAAGTACTGGACCTGGATGAAGTACGTCGTTAAGGCTGGTGCCATTAGCGGTGGGACTCGACGCGTTGAATACCAACCTGACTTTAGTAGTTGTGCTTTCTTCCTTTATGACAGCATGATGAGGCAGGAAGTAGCAATCTGTAGACAGGGGTGGGACGATTGAAGGGACTTTGGACATATGTCCTAATGTTTCGTACTCCGCTAGTACTCTATTATATTCTGTCTGTAGGTCCGGTGTCTTCGCGAGACGGGTCTCATTTCTGTAAAATTGAGAGCATACACCTTTTAAGGAAGGCCCTAAGCAGACATTACTGGGAAAATCTTGTTTAAATGGAAGGGCAACTGTATATTTCCCATCAGGGCCTCGTTCTGTTGTAGCCTTGAAAAGTTCCTAGCAATAGGCATTATCCTCGTTCAGTGCCTTTTTCTTAGGCAGATCTTCCAACTCCCAGAAAGCGGTTAACTGTTTGTCTAGGCTTATTTCGTTGAAAAATGATACCCTGTTATTGGTTGGCTGTGCTGCCTCGGCCCGGCCGGTTAATATCCAACCGAAGACGGTTTCTTGGGCAAGAAGCGTGTTCATAACGTTCTTCCTTATACCACCCAAGATTATTTTTGCGTAAATGTCGCCTTCTAGAATGAGGTCGACTGGCTCATTAACGAAGAATCTCTTATCTGCTAAGATCAAGTCCGGGAAAGCTTGCTGGGCCAACGCGCTGACTTGGCAAGTTGGAAGATCCCCGGTAAGTTGTGGTAGGACTAGAGTGTCGATAAGGGAACCTATTGTAATAACGCATGACTCTTTGACCTGCGCTGACGGCGTATTGTTTATACCCGATACTTGAATGTTCAGGCGTTTAGATGGCAGGTTTATTCTTTTCTTCAGCCTTTCGGTTATGAACGAGCATTCAGAACCGGAGTCAATAAGTGCCCTGGCCGAGAAATCCACTCCATTATAGTGGATTTTTACGCGTGCAGTTCCTAACAATACCCCCTTAGTTGTATTCGCATGTAATATAGAAACATTACATATTAACATTTTCGTTTCTATTTGCAGATTCCAGCCTTGCCCTGGCCTGATGTGAAGTTGAGGGCCCATTATCATTTGTGTTTCGGGTCTACCCTCGGTTATTTACGTTGGTATTTCTATTCCGACGGTGGTAATTAGCGTTGGTGTTCCGGTTCCAACTTTGGTTGTTTCCTTGTGGTCGTGGTGGAGACATGCAGAGTATGGTGTTGTGCCTCGACTGGCACTCGGCGCAATTCAGCAGATGGGTGCACCGCGACACGGTGTGTTCAGCTGACAAACAATTTAAGCACGAACTGATTCCTTTGACATACTCGATTTTGTCTTTGGTGGACAACCTTCGGAATTTCTGGCAGTCTCGCAATTTGTGCTCCTTCGTGTTGCACATTTGACAACAGCCATTAGGGACGCTGGCTTGGTACACTCCGAGTTTCCTAGGCGTTTCCCGTGCACTGTTTGAACTCTGATTCGTGGTTGCTTTGGAACTTTGGCTACCCTTCAGATCAGAAACTGTTTCCAACGTTTGGAATCGGTTGGATAGGAATTTGTCCATATCTTCCCATTTTGGTATCTCTGTTTTGTTCTCAATGGTCTGTTCCCAGAGAGCCAGAGTACACTCGGGAAGTTTCGTGGAGCATAAATATGTAATTATTGCATCCCAGTTGGATATGTCAATTTGATGATATTGGAGTGCTGAAATGCAATTGTTTATGTCTCTTTGTAATTGTTTTATTTTTGTACGGCATTCCTTTTCTACCGCGGTCAGGCTGAATAGGGATTTCAGTTGGGTATTGACCAGGATACGTTTGTTTTCGTACCTGTCGCTCAAATTCTTCCAGGTTGTAGTAAAGCCTTCGTTGGTCAATGGACACCTACGTACTATTTCCTTTGCCTCCCTTTGGGTTTTTTGGTTGAGGTGATACAATTTCTCAACCGGGGTAAGGCGTTTGTTTAGTATGTATATGGCCGTGAACATGTCTCTAAATGTTGGCCATGATAAATAATCACCCTTAAACACATCGGTGTCGCAGGGCGGAAGACGAATGTTAGACTCACGACTGGATGTTTCAGTATCTTTTGGAGGTGGTATTGGCTGCGCTGATAGCTTTTCCACCTGCGCATTCATAGATGCCATGCATTTCATATAGCATGCGAAACATGTCTTGTTTTTTTTTCTTTATGGACTGAAGATCTTCCTTACTGGTGTCGTCCGAGGCCAGGAGGCTGTCGTAAGTCGATTTCGTTTTCCTCCATAATGACTTCAGCTCCTCTTGCTGTATTGCAAGGGTGTATTTGTCCATTCCTTCTATGGTCTTCGAGCTGAAATCTTGCTCGAACTCCACTATGCAGTCGGATTGACGAATATAGGTCTCCATTCTCTTTATATGTTTGAATATTTGTATATTTACAGTGAAACCAAGAGCGGACAGTAATGACTCAGGAATGTATCTTGTTTTGGACTAAGCGAAATTTTTTATAAACGATGATTTGATTCAAATCTCTGGAGATTTGATGTATAAATTGTGTGATAGACAAATTATGTCTTTAAAAGTGTGTGAAACCGATCTAAATCTCAGAAGATTTAGAGTATTATCAACAGTGTATATGAAACAGATAGAAATCTCTGAAGATTTAATGTTTCAAAAGACAAAATTATGTCTTTAAAAGTGTGTGAAACCGAACAAAATCTCTGAAGATTTAGAGTATCAGCAACGGTGTATATGAAACAGATAGAAATCTCTGAAGATTTAATGTTTCAAAAGACAAAAATATATCTTTAAAAGTGTGTGTGAACCCGAACAAAATCTCTGAAGATTTAAAGTATCAACAACGGTGTATATGAAACAGATAGAAATCTCTGAAGATTTAATGTTTCAAAAGACAAAAATATGTCTTTAAAAGTGTGTGTGAATGCGAACAAAATCTCTGAAGATTTAAAGTATCAACAACGGTGTATATGAAACAGATAGAAATCTCTGAAGATTTAATGTTTCAAAAGTGTTTATAGACGAGTAAACCTCTGAAGATTTAGTGAACTAATAAACGTGTGTATAGCAAAGGTAAAAATCTCTGAAGATTTGATGTGCTTCCAAAGTGTATGGTGATAACAAATAAAAGTCTCTGAAGACTCAATGTATCAACAAAGTGTATGTGGCACAGATAGAAATCTCAGTACAGATTCAATGTGCTTTGGGTATTGTGAACCCTGTATAGCCAAACCAGGTAACAAAGTGCAATTTCCAAGAAAAGCTAACGCAGTTGTATTTGTCCAGATAATCGTGGGCTAGTGATAATTGTTTATTTAAAATTTTGAGCGATACAAATAATGTGTTAAATTAAGCGACACTTATGGACTGTGTACGCTTTAAGTATTTATACCCACAAGCCACCCAATGTTGTGATGAATATATGGACTGTTTGATATGTGAATTTTGTGATTGATCGCTCTTTAAAAAGCATCAACTAAGTGAAATTTTAAAGTTATTTGGAGAAAGTTTCCACAGTATGTGGTCGAACAGAGAGATGTTCAGTGCAGTAATACGTGTATATATAAAAAAAAAACAAAAAAAAATCACTGACTGCTTGCCTTGAGCTGTGTCGGATAAGTCTTACCACTGGTGGGGGACTTAACCGATAGTTAAAAGGCGAAAGTGTGCTATCGAGAACACGGTATTTTCACTTACTTTGTTTTCAAAAGAAATCACTCACAAAGTTCACTACGTTTTGCACGTATAAAAAAAAAGTGGTGCATAAACTAAACCCAACCACGTACCTTGAGTGATGAAACTGATGAAAGATGTAATGGGTTGTGTTGTGATGAGAGCAGACTGTAAGCTGTGATGTGGTGTGAGTACTGGATGTATTTGTGTAACTCGCTGGTCTGTTATACGCTGGTGTGTAGCTCGTTTAAGTTTTTTCGGAAGAAAAGTAATTAAATCTTGGTTGGCAAATTATGTTCCTTGGTGATTCGTGTAATTAAATTATTTCCTCGATAGAGCAGTGGGTTTTTGTTATTTAAAGTTTAGAAAGCCAGTTCAAATTCCCGGTGAGATGGACCAATGTTACGGCGAGCCCGGGTAGTAGCGGGGTTGCTCGCACGTAATAAAATGAAAAGAAAAAGAAGAAGAAATGGCAGCGAGTGAATAAATAATAAAACACTGTATTTCAACTATAGATACAATATAACAAGTGACTTCCTTTATTGAGTAGAATGTACAAGTAAGATTTTATGAAAATGGATAAATAATATTTTATTAAGTAGCTTTACAGAAGTTGGAATTCGACACTTGGAATTGGACTTACCTGGAGTGGCTGCTGGTGAGGTGCTTCATGCTCAAATGCCTACTTTCGTAGGATTCGAAGAGGTAAGAGCTGTTATCGGGCGAAAATATAAAAAAGTTGCGCGGGCAGATACTAGTATCTATTACGAGGGGCGACCGATATATTTAGACCGATGGTCTAAACAATAACAAATAAATAAATACAAATATAATTACGGGGATAAAAAAGGTATAAATAATTGTCAACATGTTTATGTACCCTCAAGTCAAGACTTTACGTCATAGAACACGCAACACTTCTACATAAGCTACATGCAACATACAAAACTACATGCAACAAAGATATATTTAGCGTGGTATACGCCGATTTTCTTTCCCTTCATATCGCCGAGTTCGTACATCGAATTTCCAATCGCTTTCAGCCTGGCGGCCGCCGTGGTGTAGCGGTTAAGTGTTCGGCCTTCTACACCAAGTCGTGGCGGTTCGATGCCCGGCAAAAGTAACATCAAAAATTATTTAGAAAAGAATTTTTCTAAACGGGGTCGCCCCTCGGCAGTAGTTTGGCAAACTCTCCGGGTGTATTTCTGCCATGAGAAGCTTCTCAGCAAAAAATTCATTTGCTTTGCAAGTGCCGTTTGGAGTCGGCAAAAAACTGTAGGTCCCGCCAACTTGTAGGAAAAACTCAAAAAGCAACACACCACAAGTTGGAAAGAGAAGCTCGGCTAAAAAAAAAATCTCGTTAGAGGTTATGATAACCTGTTGGTATATCGCCGCCATTAGTTTCAGGACTACACACTTAAATTGCTTTGGGGCAAGCTTAGCGTTGTAGTTTTCAATCTTCGAACTGTGCTTGAAGTTTCGGCGGTATACCACTTGTCCGGTTTGGAATTTCACATCTTTGCTCCTAGTGTTATAAAACGTTTTGCTCCGCTCATGTTCTAGTTTAAGCTCTTTCCTCATTGAGTCTCTAATACTCTGTAACCTATCGGCTTTCGCATCTATCTGTACATCTGTGTCTTTGACTGCCCCCAATCTGCGGCATATTTCATATGATGCCCCATGTTGCATCATGTGCATGCCAAACATGGCATAGTATGGGGAGCAGTTTATAGACGTGTGTACAGCACTGCGAAGAGCAAAAACCGTATCACTTACACAATTATCCCAATTCCTTTGGTTATCCTTAATGAAGGACCTAACTATCTGGAGCACTGAACGCTGCATTCCCTTGAGGGGAATAGAAAGCGGTTCTTATATGATTAACCCCATATCTCTCTAAAAACTTCGCAAACATGTCGGAGACAAATTGTTTCCCATTATCGGAGTGCACATATTCCGGAACCCCAAAGATGTGAAAAACCTCTTTTTCTAAAAATTTAATTACATCTAAGGACGTGGCTTGACGCATAGGTTTCAAAAACACAAACTTAGAAAAATGATCAAGACACACAAACACATAAACATTACCATCACTAGTACGTGGGTATGGACCCATAAAATCGATGAACAAACGTTGGAAAGGTCTTTCGGTTACGTGTTGCTTTCCCATGGGCGGTTTATGAATCACGTTTTGAGTTTTGTTCCCCTTGCAAACATCGCATTCTTTCAGGAAGTTTTGGACGTCGGTTACCATACCAGGCCAATAGTACTTTTCGCTAAGGTTTTAGGGATGCTCCCGTGGCCGGCGGAAGGTGAGCTGTGGGAGGATTCCACCAACCCTGCTCGCAACTCTGACGGTACCCAGAGTTTCCAGACTTGGTCCTGCTGAAGCTCGCCCCCACTGGCAAACTGAGTCCGCTTATAAACGTAACCGTTCGACACGCACAGTTCTGGCTGTTTCTCTTGGTTTTCAGTCACCGTTTTCCGAAGTTCGTCATACTCTTCAGTTTTAAAGTAGTCCTAGTCTAAGTCAACGTCCATTAGTCTGTCGGATAGCTTCATTTCCTTCATGTGCGCTCGCGACAGCGTATCGGGCACGACATTGAGTGCTCCTTTTCTCTGCTCGATTTTTTTTCCCCCTTTATTGGCAACAAAATTCAATTAAGAACAGGTTTTCTAAAAAAAAACCAATGTTCTTGTACGAAAATATAACTTATTTCTATCTTAATACATTTGGAAATTGTTAATAATAATATAAAATGATAAAAACTGGAACAAAATACATCTTTATTGTGCAGTTAATACAGAAATAAAACTAATCTTAAAATTTGTGAGAGTAAAATCTTACACGACACGACACGTTTTTACCAAGATGCCAACCTGTAATTAGTAAATTATGGGAAAACATCGAGGATATTCACTTCAAAATATTTTAAATGTTCGAAAATCCCACACAGCAGGGTTAAAATTCCGATCAATTCCTGGTACTGGAGCAAAGACTGCGGAGTTGTCTGTAGGCAGCAGGTAATAAAATGAAGACCGCCAACTAGCACTAAGGTAATAGAAACGAGGACTGCACCTCAAGCGGGTGAATTTTACGAAGCCATCAATAAATTTGTGACTATTGGGTATAAATAACCCGGCTAACCAAACTCAAGGAAAATCCTGGATAATTCCTAAGTCGCGCTACTCAAATCGAGGATAGATAAATGGATAGTTTTGTATGGGTGGCGTGCAGATTGGAACCACTTTTTTATTTATTACTTCGTGTACATGTGATAGCGCTGCTCACTCGCATTCATTTAGAAACGCCATAAGATAATAATATAGCTGTATTCCTCTAACTAAAAAATTTCCCCTTTGCATTTGAATAGTGTTGCCAGATGTGAAATTTAAAATACCCAAAATTCCCAAAAATACCCAAAATAAATGAAACAAGTTTGGTTTTTTTTAATATTGTTTTAATGAAAAATAAGACATAATTTAGAAAAACATATTTCGATCATGACACAATGCATTTTTCTGTTTTTTCTTGTTAAGTGCAAGAAAAATACATTGAAAAAACCTATTGTCATGAGCACATACATTTATTTCTAAAATTGACATAAAATTGTTTGCCGATTATAGTTATAGTTACATCAAATTAAATGTATTTAAAAATTATTTCTGTTGATGTAAAATAACTAAAGAAATCCACGCACAATACGCGAAAAAAATTCAACTTCACAACTTAAATTTGGTTACATGTAGATTTTTGGCAAAATTTTGTATGTACTTCTAAAATTGAAAAATTTTTCTCGATTTTAATCCTATTTACACCAAAGAAAAGGTAATTAAATAACGTTACTTTCGATGTAAAATAGCAATCTAAATCGAAATACCATATATGAAAAAAATTCTACTTTCTTACAACATAGAAAATTTCATGAAATTTTTTATACGCATACTTAAATGTATTTCTAAAATTCAAAAATTTTCATCAAAAATGTTTCTCGATTTTAATCCTATTTACATCAAATGGAAATTAATTAAATAACGTTACTTTTAATGTAAAATAGCAATCCAAATCGAGATACCATATATGAAAAAAAATTCTACTTTCTTACAACTTAGAAAAAATTAAACCAAAGAATATTCAGAGATTCGCGGAATCCACGAAATGGTTCGAGTAGGGGGTCATTCAGATCCTTGTGGTATCACAACGGGACCTACGGGGCCTATGTGTGCTAGTCTGTATATTAGCAGCCACTGCTACCTACCTAACTACCTACCTACAACTTAGAAAATTTCATGCAACTTTTTATACACATACTTAAATGTATTTCTGAAATTCAAATATTTGCATCAAAATGTTTCTCGATTTTAATCCTTTTTACATCAAATGAAAGGTAATTTAATAACGTTACTTTTGATGTAAAATAGCAATCGAAATCGAAATACCATATATGAAAAAAAATCTACTTTCTTACAACTTACAAAATTTTATGAAATTTTTTTACACATATGTACATAATTGCATTTCTAAAATTTGAAAATTTACTGCAAATTGTCAAAACATAATCTTTCTACTATTTCAACATATATTAAGGGCCGTTTGCATTAAAGCCGATAACGACTAATCGCCCCGTTACCGGAGTTTAATTGACGTATTTTGTTCGGTTAGCTGTCAAACTAAACACCGATTAAACGTTATGGGCTTTTATGCAAGCGACCCTAAGCCTAATCGGTGATTAACTTGACAGCTAACCATACAAAATACGTCAATTAAACTCCGGTTAGTCGTTATCAGCTTTTATGCAAGCGGCCCTAAATATGTAAGAGAATCCATTATGAGCATCTTAAGATGAAATGTTTTCGTTAAATTTTGGACTAGCGGGTTTACCCAAACCCATTGTACATTCGATGGGCGGTTTTTCTCCCTCCTTAGCTAAGCGTACCAACTTATTTTGCCTCCTCTTGTGCAATTTCATTTTGGGTTCTTACGGAAAAAATTTCATTTGTTGTATTACATATTTACAAATTTCATTTCTAAAATTAAAAAAATTACATCAAATTGTTTCTCGACTTTAATCATAAATCATGTTTACATCAAATGAAAGGCAATTAAATAACCTTTCTTGTGTTGTAAAATAATAGCAATACAAATCGGGATACTATGGGATAAATTCATAAAAAAACTCAATTGCTTTTTCTCAAATTTTCATTAATTTGACATCCATTTGTATGAAGAAACTTTCAAAATTTGAGAGGGTCCATGCACAGTGCGTCTGACCCGCGACAAAGAGAATATATCAACAAGAGCCACCACTCGTTATGAAAGCAACGAAAAAGATGGATGCCGTTTTCTTTCAGGGTTTCGGTAATTTCGATATAAATATGTTATTGTCTAATCAAAACAAAATGTGTAAAAGAAAATAGACGAGAAATGAAATAACACAAGAGTCGAAACAAAAATTTACCAGCTGTCGAATTTACAAAACTGAGGAAAACAAAATTACCGAAACCCTGAAAGAAAACGGCATCCATCTTTGTCCTTGCATTTATAACGAGTGACGGCTCTTGTTGATATATTCTCTTTGCCCGCGAGTCATCTGTGTACGTGTTGACTCGCCGTCATTCTACAAAATATCAAACTCATTTTGATTTTCTTGAGTCATGCTAGAGTCATGTCGGTGTAACTACCATAGTGTACCAATACAAGTGTAAACTCTTCTGCATAGACGTCAAAATTCCAAAATGTGTTTAACACCGGTTCATCAGAGTTGTTTTTTTGGAAAAAGAGCATCATTTTGCGCCGAGTTTTGAGCTATCTTCCATAATTCTAGCTAATTTATTAAGAGTTGACCCCAACCAAATTTTGGGGTTTGAAGCCTTCTTTGTGCTAAGATACGTATCTGATAATAAATCTATCTAAAAACATCGTATATACATGTTTCCAAAAAAACGTTTGTTTTAATTTTCTGTCTAATTTCTCATATCGAAGATGCTTACCTCAAAATTTTTCTGTAAAATAAATAAAATTTACTAGTTTTAAGTTTTTTTATTTGTGTCTTTTTTTCTTTGATATAAAGTGTAAACTGAAAGATTCGCTTAAAAGTTGCCCTAGAAACTGGAGTGAAAAAGTTATGCAACACAGCAACACTTTTGTGCAAACAAGAACCCTGTTTCATTGATATTCGGTGCTGCACACAACCCGATCGCAACGAAAACAACAATAGCAACCCAGATTTTTGACATGGAGGTGTGTTTTGACATTTGTGATTTGACGTGGAAGTGTGTTTTGACATTTCTGTCAAAGCTACAGTTCACACTTGTATTGATACACTATGGTAACTACTACCCAGTCGGGATTTTTGTAGTCTGTCTATCAAAAAAATAACTTTAAGTTAATCTATATAATGTAATAATGTCAATACGAGAGAACGGACGTGTTTCTGATTGCTCTGTGAAAAGTTATATTTTCTAATTGTATTCGTAGTGCATAATAGTTTATTAATTCTATTCTTGGTTACTTTCATAGTAATATCTAGTAAATCTATCGAAAACTCTTGTGAGTTAGTGACTATAGCGAATAACGCTAATAAACTCAATATTTATCATGTACTAGCTGACCCGGCAGACGTCGTAAGGACCTAACTATCTGGAGCACTGAACGCTGCATTCCCTTGAGGGGAATAGAAAGCGGTTCTTATATGATTAACCCCATATCTCTCTAAAAACTTCGCAAACATGTCGGAGACAAATTGTTTCCCATTATCGGAGTGCACATATTCCGGAACCCCAAAGATGTGAAAAACCTCTTTTTCTAAAAATTTAATTACATCTAAGGACGTGGCTTGACGCATAGGTTTCAAAAACACAAACTTAGAAAAATGATCAAGACACACAAACACATAAACATTACCATCACTAGTACGTGGGTATGGACCCATAAAATCGATGAACAAACGTTGGAAAGGTCTTTCGGTTACGTGTTGCTTTCCCATGGGCGGTTTATGAATCACGTTTTGAGTTTTGTTCCCCTTGCAAACATCGCATTCTTTCAGGAAGTTTTGGACGTCGGTTACCATACCAGGCCAATAGTACTTTTCGCTAAGGTTTTAGGGATGCTCCCGTGGCCGGCGGAAGGTGAGCTGTGGGAGGATTCCACCAACCCTGCTCGCAACTCTGACGGTACCCAGAGTTTCCAGACTTGGTCCTGCTGAAGCTCGCCCCCACTGGCAAACTGAGTCCGCTTATAAACGTAACCGTTCGACACGCACAGTTCTGGCTGTTTCTCTTGGTTTTCAGTCACCGTTTTCCGAAGTTCGTCATACTCTTCAGTTTTAAAGTAGTCCTAGTCTAAGTCAACGTCCATTAGTCTGTCGGATAGCTTCATTTCCTTCATGTGCGCTCGCGACAGCGTATCGGGCACGACATTGAGTGCTCCTTTTCTCTGCTCGATTTTTTTCCCCCTTTATTGGCAACAAAATTCAATTAAGAACAGGTTTTCTAAAAAAAAACCAATGTTCTTGTACGAAAATATAACTTATTTCTATCTTAATACATTTGGAAATTGTTAATAATAATATAAAATGATAAAAACTGGAACAAAATACATCTTTATTGTGCAGTTAATACAGAAATAAAACTAATCTTAAAATTTGTGAGAGTAAAATCTTACACGACACGACACGTTTTTACCAAGATGCCAACCTGTAATTAGTAAATTATGGGAAAACATCGAGGATATTCACTTCAAAATATTTTAAATGTTCGAAAATCCCACACAGCAGGGTTAAAATTCCGATCAATTCCTGGTACTGGAGCAAAGACTGCGGAGTTGTCTGTAGGCAGCAGGTAATAAAATGAAGACCGCCAACTAGCACTAAGGTAATAGAAACGAGGACTGCACCTCAAGCGGGTGAATTTTACGAAGCCATCAATAAATTTGTGACTATTGGGTATAAATAACCCGGCTAACCAAACTCAAGGAAAATCCTGGATAATTCCTAAGTCGCGCTACTCAAATCGAGGATAGATAAATGGATAGTTTTGTATGGGTGGCGTGCAGATTGGAACCACTTTTTTATTTATTACTTCGTGTACATGTGATAGCGCTGCTCACTCGCATTCATTTAGAAACGCCATAAGATAATAATATAGCTGTATTCCTCTAACTAAACAATTTCCCCTTTGCATTTGAATAGTGTTGCCAGATGTGAAATTTAAAATACCCAAAATTCCCAAAAATACCCAAAATAAATGAAACAAGTTTGGTTTTTTTTAATATTGTTTTAATGAAAAATAAGACATAATTTAGAAAAACATATTTCGATCATGACACAATGCATTTTTCTGTTTTTTCTTGTTAAGTGCAAGAAAAATACATTGAAAAAACCTATTGTCATGAGCACATACATTTATTTCTAAAATTGACATAAAATTGTTTGCCGATTATAGTTATAGTTACATCAAATTAAATGTATTTAAAAATTATTTCTGTTGATGTAAAATAACTAAAGAAATCCACGCACAATACGCGAAAAAAATTCAACTTCACAACTTAAATTTGGTTACATGTAGATTTTTGGCAAAATTTTGTATGTACTTCTAAAATTGAAAAATTTTTCTCGATTTTAATCCTATTTACACCAAAGAAAAGGTAATTAAATAACGTTACTTTCGATGTAAAATAGCAATCTAAATCGAAATACCATATATGAAAAAAATTCTACTTTCTTACAACATAGAAAATTTCATGAAATTTTTTATACGCATACTTAAATGTATTTCTAAAATTCAAAAATTTTCATCAAAAATGTTTCTCGATTTTAATCCTATTTACATCAAATGGAAATTAATTAAATAACGTTACTTTTAATGTAAAATAGCAATCCAAATCGAGATACCATATATGAAAAAAAATTCTACTTTCTTACAACTTAGAAAAAATTAAACCAAAGAATATTCTGAGATTCGCGGAATCCACGAAATGGTTCGAGTAGGGGGTCATTCAGATCCTTGTGGTATCACAACGGGACCTACGGGGCCTATGTGTGCTAGTCTGTATATTAGCAGCCACTGCTACCTACCTACCTACCTACCTACAACTTAGAAAATTTCATGCAACTTTTTATACACATACTTAAATGTATTTCTGAAATTCAAATATTTGCATCAAAATGTTTCTCGATTTTAATCCTTTTTACATCAAATGAAAGGTAATTTAATAACGTTACTTTTGATGTAAAATAGCAATCGAAATCGAAATACCATATATGAAAAAAAATCTACTTTCTTACAACTTACAAAATTTTATGAAATTTTTTTACACATATGTACATAATTGCATTTCTAAAATTTGAAAATTTACTGCAAATTGTCAAAACATAATCTTTCTACTATTTCAACATATATTAAGGGCCGTTTGCATTAAAGCCGATAACGACTAATCGCCCCGTTACCGGAGTTTAATTGACGTATTTTGTTCGGTTAGCTGTCAAACTAAACACCGATTAAACGTTATGGGCTTTTATGCAAGCGACCCTAAGGGCCACTTGCATAAAAGCCGATTAAGCCTAATCGGTGATTAACTTGACAGCTAACCATACAAAATACGTCAATTAAACTCCGGTTAGTCGTTATCAGCTTTTATGCAAGCGGCCCTAAATATGTAAGAGAATCCATTATGAGCATCTTAAGATGAAATGTTTTCGTTAAATTTTGGACTAGCGGGTTTACCCAAACCCATTGTACATTCGATGGGCGGTTTTTCTCCCTCCTTAGCTAAGCGTACCAACTTATTTTGCCTCCTCTTGTGCAATTTCATTTTGGGTTCTTACGGAAAAAATTTCATTTGTTGTATTACATATTTACAAATTTCATTTCTAAAATTAAAAAAATTACATCAAATTGTTTCTCGACTTTAATCATAAATCATGTTTACATCAAATGAAAGGCAATTAAATAACCTTTCTTGTGTTGTAAAATAATAGCAATACAAATCGAGATACTATGGGATAAATTCATAAAAAAACTCAATTGCTTTTTCTCAAATTTTCATTAATTTGACATCCATTTGTATGAAGAAACTTTCAAAATTTGAGAGGGTCCATGCACAGTGCGTCTGACCCGCGACAAAGAGAATATATCAACAAGAGCCACCACTCGTTATGAAAGCAACGAAAAAGATGGATGCCGTTTTCTTTCAGGGTTTCGGTAATTTCGATATAAATATGTTATTGTCTAATCAAAACAAAATGTGTAAAAGAAAATAGACGAGAAATGAAATAACACAAGAGTCGAAACAAAAATTTACCAGCTGTCGAATTTACAAAACTGAGGAAAACAAAATTACCGAAACCCTGAAAGAAAACGGCATCCATCTTTGTCCTTGCATTTATAACGAGTGACGGCTCTTGTTGATATATTCTCTTTGCCCGCGAGTCATCTGTGTACGTGTTGACTCGCCGTCATTCTACAAAATATCAAACTCATTTTGATTTTCTTGAGTCATGCTAGAGTCATGTCGGTGTAACTACCATAGTGTACCAATACAAGTGTAAACTCTTCTGCATAGACGTCAAAATTCCAAAATGTGTTTAACACCGGTTCATCAGAGTTGTTTTTTTGGAAAAAGAGCATCATTTTGCGCCGAGTTTTGAGCTATCTTCCATAATTCTAGCTAATTTATTAAGAGTTGACCCCAACCAAATTTTGGGGTTTGAAGCCTTCTTTGTGCTAAGATACGTATCTGATAATAAATCTATCTAAAAACATCGTATATACATGTTTCCAAAAAAACGTTTGTTTTCATTTTCTGTCTAATTTCTCATATCGAAGATGCTTACCTCAAAATTTTTCTGTAAAATAAATAAAATTTACTAGTTTTAAATTTTTTTATTTGTGTCTTTTTTTCTTTGATATAAAGTGTAAACTGAAAGATTCGCTTAAAAGTTGCCCTAGAAACTGGAGTGAAAAAGTTATGCAACACAGCAACACTTTTGTGCAAACAAGAACCCTGTTTCATTGATATTCGGTGCTGCACACAACCCGATCGCAACGAAAACAACAATAGCAACCCAGATTTTTGACATGGAGGTGTGTTTTGACATTTGTGATTTGACGTGGAAGTGTGTTTTGACATTTCTGTCAAAGCTACAGTTCACACTTGTATTGATACACTATGGTAACTACTACCCAGTCGGGATTTTTGTAGTCTGTCTATCAAAAAAATAACTTTAAGTTAATCTATATAATGTAATAATGTCAATACGAGAGAACGGACGTGTTTCTGATTGCTCTGTGAAAAGTTATATTTTCTAATTGTATTCGTAGTGCATAATAGTTTATTAATTCTATTCTTGGTTACTTTCATAGTAATATCTAGTAAATCTATCGAAAACTCTTGTGAGTTAGTGACTATAGCGAATAACGCTAATAAACTCAATATTTATCATGTACTAGCTGACCCGGCAGACGTTGTCCTGCCACAAATTTATTTCCCTCTCTGTTTCTCTAACCCGATCCCTATATCTATTTTAAACCATATCCCTATCTCCTTCATATAGGAGAAACCACGCCCCCTTTTTCCTTATCCCCAGTTTTTTTGGAGGTGTCCGGGATTGATCTTATATAACTCCTCACAAAATTTCAGTGGTCTAACCTAAATACTTCTAGAGATATGGACTATGAAGTATTATATTCGTATGGGAAGTGCCACGCCCCCTTTATCGTTAACTCGAGTTTTTTGGGAGGTATTAGGGATCGATCACATATAAACCCTCACCAAATCTCAGTGGTCTAACATAAATACTTGCAGAGATATGGGCTATGAAATGTTTCCTTCGTATGGGAGGTGCCACGCCCCCTTTTTCTTTATCTCCAGTTTTTTTGGAGATTTCAGTGGTCTAAACTAAACACTTCCCGAGATATGGACTATGAAGTATTTCATTCGTATGGGAGGTGCCACGCCCCCCTTTTCGTTATCCCCAGTTTTTTAGGAGGTGGTAGGGATCGATCTCATATAACCCCTTAACAAATTTCAGTGGTCTAACATGAATACTTCCAGAGATATCGACTATGAAATATTTAATTTGTATGGGAGGTGCCACGCCGTTTTCGAGTTGTAGCGTAACGACTGAACACCATTTCATTTTTATATATATAGATTGTATGGGAGGTACCACGCCCCCTTTTTCGATAACCCCAAGTTTTATGGGTGAGAATGGTGTTGTTATCCTATAGCTCTATACCGATTTTCATGTTCCTACCTTAAACACTTTTGAAGATATTCACCTTGAAAAATTCAGTTTGTATGGGAGGTGCCACGCCCCCTTTTCCGATTACCCCTTCTTTTATGTGTAAGAAGGCTTTTGAGGTAGGTAGGTAGAAATGGCTGCCGCAAAGGCACACCTAGGCCAGTAATAAAAGGCCCGTTGTGATACCACCAAACACTAGGAAAGTCAGTCCCGGGGCCCGGCCATATGGAAAATCCCAGTGCTGTTGGGACTCTCCATATAGCCGAAACCCGGGACTGACACTCCTAACCGACACCGCTACCCCTCCTCGAACCATTTTGATAACTTGATGAAGGCCATCAAGTCCTTTATGTCTAGCTCCGCGACCTGGCTTAAGCTAACCAGGAAGGGAACTCCCAGAGAGCGCCTTCTCGCTCCGCTTAAGGCCGGGCAGTTGCAGATGAGATGCTCCACCGTTTCCTCTTCCTCATCATCTTTGCAACTCCTGCAGCATCGTCGGTAGGGAACGCCTAGCCTTGCTGCGTGCCTACCAATAAGGCAGTGCCCGGTTAAAACACCTATTAATATGGAGATTTCCTTCCTTTTTAGGGCGTATATGTGTCTAGATCTTTTAAGATCGCATTTTGGCCAGGTTTGCTTGGATATCCGGCACCCTGGGGCTTGTAGCCATCTTTCGTTGGCTTCGCGGAGTGTATGCTCCTTCAGCATTAGCTTGCACGTGGCATACGGCATACCTATGCGCTCTTTATCTTGAAGAATCTGCTTGGTCGTGCCCTGCCTGGCAAGTTCGTCTGCCCTACAGTTTCCCTCAATGTCCCTGTGTCCCGGGACCCATGTGAGGTTCACGCGGTTCTGTTGGGCCATCTCTTGAAGAGATCGACGACAGCTGAGCGTCAGTTCAGAGTTGAACGAGTAAGAGCCAAGGGATTTGATGGCCGCTTGGCTGTCGCTGAAAATACAGATATCCTGTCCGATGGTGCGTTTACCTATCCAAGTCACGGCGTCCATGATTGCAGAAACTTCAGCCTGGAAGACGCTGCAGTGATCAGGTAGTCTAAAGGAGAGTTCTAGGTCCAAATCCCTTGAGTAAACCCCTCCTCCGACTCTGCCGTCTAACTTCGAGCCGTCGGTGTATATAAAAGTGCCGCCATTAGTAGCGGGACACCGATCTATGTTCTCCCAGTCTTCCCTGCTGGGAATGTTTATTCTAAAACAACAATCTCCGACTGTTGTGGTCGCACACCGATCTGTGCTCAGAGGGAGAAAGCTGTAAGATCTTAGAATACAGGAGTGTCCAATAGTGCTTGCGCCCCAGACGGAAGTTTCCCTTAGACGCAGAGCCGATGCCGCTGCTGCCCGGTACCCTTCCAGATCGAGTGGCAAAAAGCCAAGAATGGCCTGGAGAGCTTCATTGGGCGTTGTTCTTAACGCCCCGCTTATACAGATCATGCTCGATCTGTGGACTTTTCCTAACAGATTTAGGTTTGTTGCCTTTCCTAGCGCAGGCCACCATACCACGACTCCATACAGCAAAATTGGCTGGATTATCGCAGTGTAGATCCATCTGCAAATTTTGGGGCTGAGCCCCCATTTTTTGCCAATGGCTCTTTTACACGTGTAAAGTGCAATGCACGCTTTCCTCTGGCGCTGGATGACATTCTCCTTCCAGTTAAGCTTTCTATCTAGAACTGTGCCTAGGAATTTGGCTTTATCATCTAAGTTCAGGCGCACGCCATCTAGTTCTGGTAGGTTCAGCGGTGGTATCTTGTACCGCCTGGTATAAAGGACAAGCTCCACCTTTCCCGGGTTGATGCTAAGTCCGCAGCGAGAGGACCATGAAGAAACTTCTCGCAGTGCTACTTGCATCAAGTCACACAGGGTTTGTGGGAATTTGCCCCTATATGCAATAGCTAAATCGTCTGCATATGCCACTATCTTCCCGCCCCCCCACCTTGTGTCTCGTAGCAGCGAGTTTACGGTGAGGTTCCATAGGAGCGGGGAGAGAACACCACCCTGAGGCGTTCCTCTTGTGACATAGCGTGAAAGATCAACTGTTCCCAGTGAAGAAACTATTTTCCTTCCCTTTAGTAGTTGATCAATTAGTCCAATAAGAGACCTATTTATGCCCAGGTTTGTTAAAGCAGTGTTAATAGCCTCCGGCCTTATATTGTTGAAAGCCCCTTCGATGTCCAGAAAGGCCACGAGACAGTACTCCTTTTCGTGCAATGATTTTTCAACAATAGAGACTAGGCTGTGGAGCGCAGTTTCCGTTGATTTACCTTTGGTGTATGCATGTTGATAGCTAGAAATAAGGTTGCTATCAATAGTAGAGGAGAGATAATCGCTAATTATCCTCTCGAAGGTTTTAAGTGCAAAAGACGAGAGACTGATCGGTCTGTAGTCTTTAGGCTCATAGTGTGAGGCCTTCCCAGCCTTTGGAATAAAGACTACCGTGGCGCTTCTCCAGGAGCACGGAATGTAATTAAGAGCCAGGCAGGCTGAATAGAGAACTACCAGCCATTTAGCTGATATTTCCAGCGTGTTTATAAGTTGTGCGGGGAAAATCCCGTCTGGCCCGGCTGCCTTGAACGGCTCAAAGCTTTTGATTGCCCACCTTACCCTTTCCTCCGTAATGGGTATGTTTACCGCCAGGTTTGTTGCAGATGCTACAGGTGCATCATACAAGTTCCCCGGAAAGTGTGTGTTCAGGAGCAGCTCCAGGGTTTCCCCTTCCGTGCTGGTCCAAGATCCGTCAGGCTTCCGTAAATAGCTAATGGCTGTTTGAGTTTTTGATAGCACTCGTCTAAGTCTCGCTGTATCATCGACTTTTTCGACCCCGGTGCAGAAATTTCTCCACGAAGTTCTCTTCGCTTGCCTTAGAGCCTTTTTATAGGCCCTCAGTTTAGCTTTATATTCGAGCCATTCAGGCTCCGTACCGATGCTCTTGGCCTTGTTAAATTGCTTCCTGCATGATATACGGAACGAATCCAGGTCGTAAGACCACCAGTGGGGTCTATGTTTGCCGCGTGGTTTTGGTACTGGACAAGCCTGCTCTAGGGCATTTGAGAGCGCCGTTGTAAAGGTCGTTACCAGATCATCCAGTTCTCCCACTGATGAGGGGGCTTGTGGAGGTAATACTGGTAGGTCCCTAGCTAATATTTGGTTATGTAGCTGCCAGTTAGTGTTGCGTGGATTTCGTTTCATGACTGGCTGCTCAACAATAAAGTCTAACACAATTTCTATGTACCGATGGTCAGAAAATGAATGCTCATCAAGAACACGCCATTTTCTGACCCACTCATAAGCACCTTCGCTACAAACAGTGAGGTCTATAACCTCCCTACGAGCTTTAGTTATAAAAGTAGGCTCGTTACCCACGTTACAAACCACCAAGTTAGTTGTTAGTAGGTAGTCAAACAGAGACTCGCCCCTAGCGTTAATATCGGAGCTTCCCCACTGGACGTGATGAGCATTAGCGTCAGCTCCAATAATAAGATGGCCCGTACAGAAATTATCCACCAGATCTTTCACCTCCTTTTGTGGAGGAGGTTCTTCGGCGTCATAGAGCATATAGACCGACGCCATCGTTAGGCTGGTGCTGCCGACTGTTAAGCTGGCAGCTGTAACGTCACCATTTGAGTAGTTGGGTAATAGAAAGGTGTTTAGCTCAGACTTTACCAAAATACATGTTCTGACCTTGCCCTCATCATTGGCTTGGATGAGCTTGTACCCCTTAGTCCCCAATCCACAGATCCTAGAGCTATTGACCCAGGGCTCTTGGATAAGGACCACGTCTACGTCGCCTTTAGAAAGACGACTGCTTAAAACAGCCGAGGCTGCTTTAGATTTGTGCAGATTTATCTGAAGCACCACCAACATGAGAGAGCTCAGACATCCCTGCCGCCAGCGTGTCGTCGAGGTCTGGCCTGTTCCGGGGGCTGTCTCTCAACGAGGAGTTGTTCAGAGCACCTGCACGATTTGGCGTGGCGGCAACCCTGCTGTCTGAAGCAGCATCAACGTTAGTGTGCTCAGGTTTAGCCACGATCGTGACGTCGAGGCCTTCTTCGTCAAGCAGGCTTTCTTCTATCGCCGAGTTGTTCGCAGCACCATCGCAATTTGACGTGGCGGATAACATACTTTCCGCGTCGGACTCATCTGCTTTCCCTTCCGATGCCTCGATCTCCGAGTCCTCCGGAGCGTCCGGAATAGCAGCGCGCTGTGCATCGCCACGGTATACGTGGATCACGATCTGACCCAATCCGTAATGCACTCGTCCGTTGCACCGTTTAAGGGGCTCGAGCGCCTCCTTATTCAGAGTGATAACCACCTGTCTATTGGGCCCAACCACATCATCGACCAGATTGACGCCCCAATCCTGCGTCGGGAGAGACGGATTCCAGACCTGCAGCATCTCAAGAATATTCTCGGGTTCTGCAGGGACGGCAGGAATCCATGCCCTTGCCCTTGGCCGAGCAGGAATGTCCTTCCAGTCGACGACATCTAGTCTTGCCCCTGGATAGACTTCACCCAGTCTTGCAACTGCTGCCTTATACAGTGCGACAGTTCTTGCATCCTCGCACGCGAATATTTTGATCTGACCTTGGTGCCAGCCCGCGTCAGTACCTCGCGGCGGACTACCCGGAGACTCACGCATTAAGTGGAGGAGGGCCCTGCCCATTTCATTCCGGACATACAGCCACTGGTCTTTGGGGATGGACCAACGGTCGTTACCTCGGTCAATGAAACCTATAAGGATTCTGTCCTTGGTTACTTCAGCAAAGCTGAGTTTTCCCACTACGGGGTTGACCTGATGCCGCTTCGGATGGGGGTCTACCTCTCCGTCCGATCTCTGGCGTTTGAAGGGATTACCGTTCACCCTCTTAGGCACATAGGGCCTCTGGAAATTTGGTATCAGAGCTTTCGCTTCCTCCACCATCTTCCTTTCTTCCGGCGACAGCTTCTCCTGCGATGCTCCCTCATATCTTTTAAGGATCCTTGCGGCCTTTCTTTTATCCCAGTACGCAAAGCGTCGGGGAGATGCCTCTTTGGGGGGATTCAGACTCGTAGTTGCCATCGCGGTCTCTCCCTTTACGGCGTCGTCCTTCTCTTTCGAAACTCTGAAACCAGGTCGTGAGACCATTGCCCCAGATGTGAAGAGATTGGGTTTCGTACCAGCGCTTGATGGAAGCTTAGCTTCCGCCGTTTTCTGCTTGACTGCGTAGGCAGCCGCACTGTTGCTTGCTCCCATCAAGTCACTCTTACTTGATAGCAGTTTGGGGGATGACTGACCCGTAGTTTCCATCGTTGTCGGCCTCCCAGTTAACTTTGAGGCGGAGTTTGTCCTCCGGCGTTGTGTTTTCGCTTGCTCCAGCATAGTTCTTCTCTGCTGCGGAGTAAACGAAGTCGTTAATTGCTTTGTATTTTGTGTGTTCTTCATCTTGTTCGTACGACCCCTCGCCGGACAAGGCCAGCTTAGGGTCAAGGGTAGTGTAAGGGGAAGTGTGTCGTCCGCCGCGGCAGAGCCCCATACCGCGGTAAGACCATAGTTACTCCCTGAGGCGGCCCGGTATCAGTGAGGCTCCGTTCGACTACAGCCACGATTTGCCTCCCGGCTGCAAACGTCCAATGGGCACGGTATCGCATAACACCCTGGATTGGGAGGGAAAAGTTTTGCACATTTATATAGCGAGCCGCTTGCTTCAAGACAGACGCCCGCTTACAGCCGCACCTCTTGGTGTACAGACGCTGCGAAAAAGACCCCGGTGAGCCCTTAAACCAAGTATGTCAGAGTGGCCCCCCCGGGGCTCCCTCTCTTTCTGCCGCGAGCCTAGGTAGCTCAACGTTGCCCAGAGTGCACGAACGAGGACGCAAGAGTCGGGATTGAGCGCAACCACACCCCATTACACTCCAACTTTACACAACAGCTTTTGATACCATATAGGTCTATACCAATTTTCAGGTCCCTACCTTGAACCCTTTCACAGATATTCTGCTTAAAAAATTTGGTTTGTATGGGAGGTACCACGCCCCCTTATTGTATAACCCCCGGTTTTATAGGTGAGAGTGGTGCTGTTATCCTGTAGCTCTGTACCAATTTTCATGTTCCTACCTTAAACACTTTTGAAGATATTCAACTTGAAAAATTCAGTTCGTATGGGAGGTGCCACGCCCCCTTAATATTTTGTTCTGATTTTAAGACATGACCTGCGCGTGGTAATAACAAACAAATCCCCCAAAGGAAGTATTTCATTTGGTTCAGCCGTTTTCGAGTTTTAGCGTTACAATTATACACCATTTCATTTTTATATATATAGATTCTTCCGATCGTTTTGTAAGACTATTGCGTGTTTTAAGCTTTTACGATCTAATGGGATATAGTGCAAATAAAAAACTTTATTTCACCTTACAGCCCGACGTTTCGCCAAATTTCCTTGGCTTCTTCAAGGGCGACTCTGTATTTATTTTTTAAAAATTATAAAAATACAAAAAACAACATTAATTAACTGGCATAAACATAATAAACATGATCACGACAATGTAAACAGAATTTAAAGACATTTTACTTACATTAAAGGTGTGTTAAATCATCAAATAAAATTAAAAATTAAAAACTAATGCGTTAAATGATACCATCTTATGTGGTAAACTTGTCAAACTAAAAATTACTTATTAGGTCGTCATAAACATAATGTGTAAATAGCTGCTATATCATCAGTATCTTCTTTTTTATTAATTGTTTTGTCCCTGTTTTGCAAAATTCGTAAACTCTCCAGCGTATACCTTGTTCTTTCTTTCCTTTCTTTATCTATAATTGTTGTGTTTGCAAAGTCAAAAGTGTGTTTATTTGTTATTGCATGTTGTGAGAGTGCTGTACTATGTTTTTCTTTTCTAACATCCGCCTCGTGCTCAGCTAGCCTTTTGTTGAGCGCGCGCCGAGTCGTGCCTATATATATTTTGTTGCATTGTTCATTGCTGTTGCCTTTGCATTGCACTTGATATACCACGTTGCTTTGTTGTTGTGTGCTTATTGGGGTTTTTGTTTTTGTAAAGCAACCTGCCAAGGTACAATTTGATTTGTAGGCTAAAGTTATGTTGGGCTTTTTGATGATTTCGTGTGCGAATTTTTCTGTTAGCCTGGGAATATGTGTGATGCTGTGATATTGCTTTGTCTCATTATTGTTTGTTGTTTGTGTTTGATTTGGCAGTTGGGTTATTGTGTTGCGCTTTTCTTGTATTAAATCATAAATATTTATCACTTGTCTGATTAATCGAAATGCCGAGTATATGCAAGCAGAGAGTTGACCGAAACGGGGATAAGGTGCTGTGCGCGGGTTGTACCGAGTTTTTCCACCTTCATTGTGTTGGTATTAATTCGAGTGACTTGGAGTTTTTGATCGCTTCGTCTAAGCCATTCTTTTGTAAAGCCTGTTCAACGGAGCGTCATGCTTCTCATCGAATACCCTTTCTGTCAAATATGAAGCTTTATACGCAGCAGTGATTTCAATGCAAGCTTCGCTTAACGATAATGACTTAAACTCTTCCTAATAGTGACAGCGACATTGATAAGTGGGTTTCTATGTGCTCGTCGCTCTCGCTAGCTACGTTTTCGTCTGTACAAACAAATGCACCTACTAATGTAAACAATGTCGAAGATGGTGCATCGTGCTCTCGAAATTCTTATAGTACTGTTGTTGTTACCTCAGCGAATTTGGCAATGCCGAGGGTGAGTGCTACTGTGCAAATTGAGTCAATGTCAGCTTCAAGTGTTGCGGCGGCTGTTATAGATGCTGATAAAGCCACGAATAAGCTGAACTCAAATATCAACAACACGCTGACTGCGCTTCTGTGGTGATACCAAAGCAAAAATTCGATTGCAAACAATGACCAAAACCAACCGAAATAAAATAAAACCAATAGTTATTGGATCTGGCAGCAATAAGGAGTTAAATGTTGTGTCTGATTTTAAATAGCTTCATATTTCTTCTTTTTCACCAAATTTATCTCACAATGATATTTTGGCTATTTTTTTATTAAAAATTTTCGCCTGCGGCGCTTTTCCATAATCAAGAAACCTGTAATGTTGGGTTTATTACAAAAAATAGAAAATTTGTAATAAAAAATCGCGCTAATTTTTATTAAAAATTTTCACCTGCGTCGCTTTTCCATAACCAAGAAACCTGTACTGTTGGGTTTATTAAAAAAAAGAAAATGTTTAATAAAAAATCGCGCTATTTTTTATTAAAAATTTTGGCCTGCGGCGCTTTTCCATAATCAAGGAACCTGTACTGTTGGGTTTATTAAAAAAAAAATTTTTATAAAAAATCGCGCGCTGTAACTGCAAGTAATGCAAATTGTTGTTGCCTAGTGATTCTGTGAAAAAACATTGCGGGTTTTTTTAATTTTATAATTTGGCTTTTTTTAATGTATTCGATTTAAATAGCGTTTTTTTTTTCATTGTATATCTTATATAGTAGCGCAACTCGCAAAAAACACACCAATATACACGCACAGCATATTCCCCATAAGCACATAAAAATATTTTCTCAAACGTTTGGTAAATAATGAGGGTCAATAATGTACCACGATTTGGACAAAATTTATTTTATGGAATGCTAGAGGGGGTTGTATGTATAAAAACTGTGAAGGTAGAAACTGCCGGACATTTATAGTATAATTTTTATATTTAATTATACCTCAAGTTAATACTCATTTAGCAAAAAAGTTGATCTGCTACTGGTAGTTTATCACTAAATCGAAAATTAATTGATTGATTAATTGATATTAAGTTTTCAAAAAGTGAGAATTGACGTTGAAGGTTTCACCTTAAATGCGTCTCAGGTTGATATCAAACAAAATGGCTTATTGGGTTTCATACTTTTCCTTCATTCCATTTCTTTTGGAGTCACTCAGCCAGTGCCTTCCACTCAAATTCGTAAGAAGAAGAAAATAAGTTGCCAAACTATAGTAGGGATAAACAATGGTTTTTTTTATAATATAGATGTATTTTGTGCGTATAATGTTAGCGAAATCTGGTTGAACTGGTAAATTTGTTTGGTCAAATTTGCAACTTTAAATGCAAATTTCTCATAAAATATAAGCCCCCGACGGCTCCGGTTTTTTATTTTGTACTCTGTGCGACCCCCTTTATACGGTGTTTCCGCCAAAAACAAACACCGTGTTTGTAGGTTTTGGGTTTGAAATAATTGTCAACTGTTTCCACTGCGTGTTTGATATAAATTGTGTTCAATCTGTCATTCGTGTAATTTTATTATTCGAAAATTTTGTGGAAGATGCTATTTACCCCAAAAGGCAGATCCAGGGTCGAAAGCCCACTGGTAGCCATTTGGGTCTTATAAAAGCTATAACCTTTATAACATAGTCCAACTTTTCGGTGGGACCTAACAAAAAAGTGTTTGGCCCTTTGATTTTGCGTTGCATTTTGAAAAATATTAAAAAATATTTAAAAATTTTAAATAATAATTAATTTAATTTTAATTGTCAACAATTTTGACAAACTGAAAGCAATGGTAACATGATTACGATAAGAATTTAAAAACTAAAAGGAAATAATGACGTAAATGAACATTATTGCCATCTTTTAATGTTAAATCGTATGCAAACCCAAAGCAAACACGCTTTTAAAAGGGGTTTGAAATGGGTTTGGGTTATGAAATTTGTATGAGATTTGACAAGGGTTTCGAGTAGTGTTTGATTTTAAACACTCTAGGGATAGAAAACACGGTATTTGCTTTTGGTGGAAACACCACATTACCCGTTAAAAAAATACATTATTGGAAAGAATCCCCGAAATCTTCCCATTAGTTCTTCAACCTCCTTAAGCGTTCCTGTAATATTCCGAGGACTGCTTTCGGGTGGCGGCGTCCTATTTGAAGTTCTTTGTTATGGTTTCAATGTAGGAGCCATATGTCTTCTGTTCGTTGATCAATTCACTGAAGGTTGCCATTTTTTCTTTGGGCACCAGAATGTGTATAATGATAACACTTTTTTTTGGTTGGTATTAGTACGGCTACCTTGAGCCGCTAAATCACTTTATTATTATTGCAGAAAAGTTTGTCATTTTATACCAGGGACCGTAACTGTTATAAGTTTAATTATAGAACTCGACATTTGATCATAATTTTCTGATTTTTTTCAATAAAAATCAACAATAATCGATACACTCAAGTTTTATTTTTTTGATTTAGCGTAATGATCACTTCTTGAGTTTTATTTTTTTGATCAAACGTAAAACTTATTTCTTGAGTTTTATTTTTTTGAGAGAAAATAAAACTTACCCTTGAGTTTTATATTTTTGCTCGACAGTAAACGTTATTCTTTGAGCGATATTTTATCGTTCAAGGATAAAAATTAAGTTCTGAGTTTTAAGTTTTTTCGCGGTTCAAAAAACTCAAAAGGCCGCTGCGCCTTTTTGGCAAGTATTTGGTCATAATTATTGGTTGGTATAATGTCGTTAACATATGTACTCAATTATTTAAACATAGTTTAAGCCACATACGTATATATATGTACATTAGAGCGTATCACCAAATAAACGTGTGGAAGATGCTATTTACCCCAAAAGGCAGATCCAGGGTCGAAAGCCCACTGGTAGCCATTTGGGTCTTATAAAAGCTATAACCTTTATAACATAGTCCAACTTTTCGGTGGGACCTAACAAAAAAGTGTTTGGCCCTATGATTTTGCGTTGCATTTTGAAAAATATTAAAAAATATTTAAAAATTTTAAATAATAATTAATTAATTTAATTTTAATTGTCAACAATTTTGACAAACTGAAAGCAATGGTAACATGATTACGATAAGAATTTAAAAACTAAAAGGAAATAATGACGTAAATGAACATTATTGCCATCTTTTAATGTTAAATCGTATGCAAACCCAAAGCAAACACGCTTTTAAAAGGGGTTTGAAATGGGTTTGGGTTATGAAATTTGTATGAGATTTGACAAGGGTTTCGAGTAGTGTTTGATTTTAAACACTCTAGGGATAGAAAACACGGTGTTTGCTTTTGGTGGAAACACCATATTACCCGTTAAAAAAATACATTATTGGAAAGAATCCCCGAAATCTTCCCATTAGTTGTTCAACCTCCTTAAGCGTTCCTGTAATATTCCGAGGACTGCTTTCGGGTGGCGGCGTCCTATTTGAAGTTCTTTGTTATGGTTTCAATGTAGGAGCCATATGTCTTCTGTTCGTTGATCAATTCACTGAAGGTTGCCATTTCTTCTTTGGGCACCAGAATGTGTATAATGATAACACTTTTTTTTGGTTGGTATTAGTACGGCTACCTTGAGCCGCTAAATCACTTTATTATTATTGCAGAAAAGTTTGTCATTTTATACCAGGGACCGTAACTGTTATAAGTTTAATTATAGAACTCGACATTTGATCATAATTTTCTGATTTTTTTCAATAAAAATCAACAATAATCGTTACACTCAAGTTTTATTTTTTTGATTTAGCGTAATGATCACTTTTTGAGTTTTATTTTTTTGATCAAACGTAAAACTTATTTCTTGAGTTTTATTTTTTTGAGAGAAAATAAAACTTACCCTTGAGTTTTATATTTTTGCTCGACAGTAAACGTTATTCTTTGAGCGATATTTTATCGTTCAAGGATAAAAATTAAGTTCTGAGTTTTAAGTTTTTTCGCGGTTCAAAAAACTCAAAAGGCCGCTGCGCCTTTTTGGCAAGTATTTGGTCATAATTATTGGTTGGTATAATGTCGTTAACATATGTACTCAATTATTTAAACATAGTTTAAGCCACATACGTATATATATGTACATTAGAGCGTATCACCAAATAAACGTCGGACGTACCTCCCCTCATATGAAGTGTTTTTAAAAATCATTATATATATATATATATATATATTTTTTTTTTTCTAGCAACCCTAGATGTCGCCCAATTGCATTTTTCTTCATATCTTCGGCATTTATTGTCGGATTTTAAAGTATGATACCCCAACGTACCTCCCCTCATATGAAGTGTTTTTGAAAAACATTTAAAATAAAAGTTGTATTTTTGTTTTTCTGGCAACCCTAGAAGTCGCCCAATTGCATTTTTCTTCATATCTTCGGCATTTTTTTGTCGGATTTTAAAGTGTGGTACCACAACGAAACGCATGAGCTCAATGAACTTTCTGGAGAGAAAACCTCCTCTTTGAGACGAAAAAATTGATGCGTCAAACTTTAAAATCCGACAACAAATGCCAAAGATTTGAAGAAAAACGTAAAATGTAATTGGTTGCCACAAAAAAAAATAAAAATTTTTTTTTAAATGTACGGCCGACTTTTTTTTTGCCTGTAAGCCCGAGACGCTCTAATATACATAAATTGGCATGTACGTTGTAAGGGGACATGAAATTAGTACACTATATGTACCAGTCTTGCCGTTGGGGACCCTAAAGGGTCAATTTATTTTTAGATTTATTATATTTAGAGCCAGGACCCCTAAAAAGTACCATTTTTGACTCTTTTTTTTAAATTCGTGACCCTTTTTGACCCCTTTTCACTTTCAAACTTCATTTTTGTCGTTTTATTGTTGAAACCCAAAAAAATCTCCTTGTTTCGTTTTTTACTCTTATGTATATCGTGAACTCTTGCCGATTTCCAAAAGTCTTTCCTAACTGAAGTCTTACTTCTGGCAACGCTGTATAATGTGTCAACTCCGTCATATGTATGCATGTATACATTGGGGTGTCTCAAATAAAAATGTTTTAGTTTTTTGGGTCTTACCCCCTACAAAGTTAGTAAATGATGAGAAAACAAGCCTCGCAAAAAGTTAGCTCTGTAACTTAGCACTTACCTACTTAAAATAGCCGCTTAGGGAATTTTGGCCGTCCCTTAGCGGTCGCTTTTTCGCCCTTTCCCATAATTTTTTTGCGGGAAAAAAATGGAATTCTTTTTAAAGTGAGTTTTCTTATTATTTGAAACCTTTTGCAAAAACATATCCTTAAAGTGGAGATTTTTAAGTTTAAAATCTTTCACATTATGCGATTATCATTATTATTAAACTAATTACAACCATTTAAAAATGTTTATATTTTGTATGTATTACTTGCAATAGTACAAAACTCAGTCATTCAACATAAAAAAAGGAAGAGGGACCCTTTTTGAAATGTTTCAGCGGCAAAACTGAAATGTACGTTTGTTCACAGTCCAAATCGTCCACTAGTTACCCTTTTCACTGAGCGAGATCTGACGATATCACCGACTAAATCTAAGGTGACACTCTTTACGACCTGGACGCACCAAGTGAGAAACTAATTAGACATTTAAGTTGATGGCAATAAGCTACCAACTGTCAGCCACCCAAAGTTACTGGGGGTGACATTGGATAATACTTTCTCATTTGCTGGTCATGTGTCTGCAATGGTCTCAAAGGTACGAGGTCGCAACAAGATCCTCAAGTCACTTGCCGGCAGTACTTGGGGAAAAGACAAGGAAAGGTTGCTGACTACATATAAGGCCATTAGCCGACCAGTATTTGACTATGCTGAGCCCATATGGTCGCCTAACGTGCGTAACATCAACTGGACGAACTTACAAGTCTGCCAAAATACACCTATCAGAACTGCTACGGGATGTCTACTCATGCCTCCTGAGTCTCACCTCCATCAAGAGGCAAAACTGCTCAATGTAAGAGAGCACGTGGAAATGCTCAGCAGGCAATTCCTTCTGAACTGCCACAAGCCGGGACATCCAAACTGACATCTTTTGGACACAGATCCGCCCCCGACAGACATAACGAGTCATCTCCGTAAGCATTATGACGAGCTCCGGCATCATATTACTTTGCCGTTTGATCTGCGGAATCATTAGCGGGCTCTAACCGACTTCCACACCAAGTCCGTTGACACTTTTGTCAGATCTCGACCTGTGAACCCCGTTCTAAACAGTCTCCCACCCGATATTGCTGAAGAAGAACGCAACTTACCAAGGGAGACAAGAGTGACCATGGCACAGCTTCGTTCTGGATACAGTGTCAGGTTAAGCTCTTACTTGTCCAGACTAAATGATACAATTTCAAACACATGCCCTGCATGTGGTAGGACCCCTGATACCCAATTGAACCTACTCTTCTAACCCCTCTGTCCCTCTGGTCCAACCCTGTTGAAACTGCGCGTTTCCTTGGACTCCCGTTAGAAGAGCTTGATGAAGATCTTCGGAATAATCATACCCTCTAGGCAGGGAAATGCATTGTTAATAATAACAACAACAACAGCTACAAAACTACATACTCGAAAAAATCGAAAAAATTTAGTATAAAATTTTAATTTTTGATGAAAATTGTCCGAATTTTCCTGAATTATCCACAAAGTCGTAAGCCTTAAAAGCAGTACTTGTATTTTATGTTTCACATACTTGAACAAAATGATAGCGAAATTTGTGAAATAAGTAATTTAGTATAAAGTTTTAAGTTTTGATGAAAAAATCCGAATTTTCCTGAATTTTCCACAAAGTTGTAAACTTTAACAAGCAGTACTTGTATTGTATTTTTATACATACTTGAATAACAAAATAGCGAAATTTATGAAACAGGTAATTCTTACTGAAATTTGCATTTTTCATGGTGGACTATATTTATTTCATGTCCCTTTACTACGTACATGACTATTTATGTACATATACATCTGAATGTGCCTAAAAGTATGTTTAAATAATAATTATATGTTGACGAGATTATACCAACCAATAATAATGACCAAATACTTGCCAAAAAGGCGCAGCGGCCTTTTGAGTTTTTTGATCCGTAAAAAAACTTAAAACTAGGAACTTAATTTTTATCCTTGAACGATAAAATATCGTTTTAACGTTTGATCAAAAAAATAAAACTCAAAAAGTGATCATTACGCTTAATCAAAAAAATAAAACTCAAAAGTAATGATTAAGTTGTAATTTATATATATTTTATTCACTCAAACATTTTTCAATCATTGTAGATTTCGGTTGAGCATGAAGAGACATGCCCATTCATGTACTTGAAACTGTTATACGATAGGAGGAAGCCTTTGATTTTTACCTTAAAAATACAAAAATAATCATTATTGGGGGTGCCTGTTTTATACTCCATACTTACTTTTAACCATTGACGAAGTCAAATATAACCCAAACATATATATTTTTGAGTCGCACCCTTTATGCAGACGTAAACACATTCCGTTCACACGGTTAGCATAGCGCAATGGGAATGCAAGGGAAATCAAATGCGGTGCAGTGCATTTTCACAGGAACATTTTTAGACTTCTTCAATAGTTAACACATTTAGTAAATGTGGAAGCATGAACGCATTTCGAAACTTTATGTTCGAAAATTCTAAAGCTCCAATTTAATAAAACTTTGTGAAACTATGGCAGATGCGCGCCTCGTTTTTGACCATTTGCCAAAATTCTGCAACGCTTTATATGGCGTTCACTTTGGGCCATAAACTCGAGTTTATTGGCTATTTTTGTGTTTAGCGTTAAACACTACTCATAAACACAGAGTTTACCATACAAAGAAATCTCCTTCAACTCCACATAAACACCGCTTTTATTCAGTGTTTATGAAAATCAACTCTATTTTTGACCAATTTTGGTTACACTTTCTAAAAATTTTGGAATCACTGAAAAAAAATTGGTCCCACTGTTCATTGTTTTGACAGTTTGCAATTGTCTGATTTAAAAAAATTATAAAATTAGAAAATTCTTTGGAAATTGGTAAGTCCGAAGAAAATTCAAGACAAAACTATACTTACAGCACCGGAAGTGAAATGGAAAATTCCAAAAACTCGGAAGGACCTACAAAGAAAAGACGAAAGAGAAGTTTTTGGAACCACAACTCGGAGCAGGGATGTGATTTATGGGCTTTTCCTACCAAAACTGGTAGGTTTTTTTCCTGCTGGTAGGATGGTAGGACGATTTAAATTTTGGTAGGTTTTTACCTTTGTTCAAGTAATATCACTATTTTGCGGCAAAGTCAAGTTCTTCAAAGGCTAGTCTCATTGTGCGCTGGGAAGAAGGGATTTTTATAGGAAAGATGTGTGGTCAGTACAGTGTATATTGAGCGAAATTTTAAATGCAATAACATCCGCTTGAATGAGTATACCCTGCAAAAATCGAGAGTACTCAGTTCGCTATCTAAAGAGTACTCCATCTGGAGTATCACAGTACTCCAAATGTAATCCTTTTTCATATAAAAATGATGCTCTAATTAACATTGCGATTTCCTAAGACTGGACCACTAAAACCTTAATAAAAAATTATAAAAAAGAACATTAAACTTTTGTAGTTTTTGTTCGATCAAGTTACACAATAGGTACCAAAGTAAAATACGATCGACTCATTCGCAAAAAATTATTCTACTGCAAATCGACACTCGCAATAGGGGTGATTCAACGCCCATCTCTTGGAGTCTCTTTCTAACATGACTTGATGAAACACGGATATAAAATTTAAAAAAATCAAGGAAAAAATTATACTGTGAAAAATATTGGTAGGATGAAAGCCATTTTGGTAGGTTTTTTGTTCGATTTTGGTAGGATAAAAAATTCCAAAGTGGCAACCCTGACTCGGAGGCCTATTTTGTAGAATTGTGGGGCCAAAAAATGGAATATTTACGAGGCGCAAGAAAGAATAACCACGTGCACCAAGAAATGGCTGCCGAGTTGGCGAAGGAGGGGTATGATCTAAGCGCGGCTGACGTAAAGTACAAGATTTCTAATTTAACTGCCAAATACAAGTAAGTTAATAGTGTGAAATATAAAATGTATTGGTCAACAAAAAATATAATAGCATTCCAAGTAAAACAATTATATTAAATTTTTGTGTACTTTATTAAATTTAAGTTTAATCATAGTATCAAGGAGTTCTCAAGAAATACTCTCCCCGTTGGTGGTTTCATCTGCGGCGTCATCTTCGTCAACATCAAGCAAGTCGTTCCCGACCTCGCCGTTGCCACCATGTAGTGACTCGTCTCCAACCTCGCCGTTGCCCGCTGAATTACCATCGTCATCAAATGCTCGCGCTGTAAGAAAAGTAAATGTGGATAACTTAGTGTCAATGTATGAGGAGTTCGGCAATATTATAAAGAAGCAGCTATTGAAAATAAAGCAATGGGCGAAGAAATTGCAAAGGTAGAAAAAGAAAAATTGGAGGTGTTAAAATACATGCGAGACTACAACAAAAAACTAACCCAAGTCGTTTTGGACTTTTTAAGCCGTTTAAATGTTTGATTTGTGTGTTTTGACATGTGTTTTAGTTTAAACCAGTTCTTGTTTACTAAAGATTTGTTAAAATCACAATTTTAGTTGAATAAAAACATTGCTTGAAACGGGAAAAGTGCTGATTGATGACCTTATAGTTGGGGATAGGGGGAGGTTTAATTTTAGGATCATTTTGGGGTAATTTAGGGATCATTTTACGGTAATTTTAGGATTATTTTGGGTAATTTTGGGATCATTTTAGGGTAATTTTAGGATTATTTAACGGTAATTATAGGATTATTTTAGGGTCATTTAAGGATTATTTTAGGGTAATTTTAGGATCATTTTAGGATAATTTTGGGATCATTTTAGGGTAATTTTAGGATTATTTAAGGGTAATTTTAGGATTATTTTAGGGTAACTTTAGGATAATTTAAGGTAATTATAGGATTATTTTAGGGAAATTTAAGGATTATTTTAGGGTAATTATAGGATTATTTTAGGGTCATTTAAGGATTATTTTAGGGTAATTTTAGGATCATTTTAGGATAATTTTGGGATCATTTTAGGGTAATTTTAGGATTATTTAAGGGTAATTTTAGGATTATTTTAGGGTAACTTTAGGATAATTTAAGGTAATTATAGGATTATTTTAGGGTAGTTTAAGGATTATTTTAGGGTAATTTTGGGATCATTTTAGGGTAATTTTAGGATTATTTAAGGGTAATTATAGGATTATTTTAGGGTAGTTTAAGGATAATTTAAGGTAATTATAGGATTATTTAAGGGTAATTTAAGGATTATTTTAGCGTAATTTTGGGATTATTTAAGGGTAATTTTAGGATTATTTTAGGGTAATTTTAAGATTATTTTAAGATAATTTAAGGTAATTATAGGATTATTTTAGGGTAATTTAAGGATTATTTAAGGGTTATTTAAGGTATATTTTAGCGTAATTATTTAAGGATCATTTTTGGGTAATTTTAGGATCATTTAAGGTAATTTTAGGATAATTTCAGGGTAATTTTAGGATTATTTTAGGGTAATTTTAAGATTATTTTAGGGTAATTTAAGGTAATTATAGGATTATTTTAGGGTAATTTAGGGGTAATTTAAGGATTATTTTAGCGTTATTTTGGGATTATTTAAGGATAATGTTAGAGTAATATTAGGATCATTCAAGGTAATTTTAGGATAATTTCAGGGTAATTTTGAGATCATTTTAGGGTAATTTTAGGATTATTTTATTATAATTTAAGGTAATTATAGGATTATTTTAGGGTAATTTAAGGATTATTTTATGGTAATTTTAGGATAATTGAAGGTAATTTTAGGATTATTTAAGGGTAATTTTAGGATAATTTTAGGGTCCAACCTCGCCGTTGCCCGCTGAATTACCATCGTCATCAAATGCTTGCGCTGTAAGAAAAGTAAATGTGGATAACTTAGTGTCAACGTATGAGGAGTTCGGCAATATTATAAAGAAGCAGCTATTGAAAATAAAGCAATGGGCGAAGAAATTACAAAGGTAGAAAAAGAAAAATTGGAGGTGTTAAAATACATGCGAGACGACAACAAAAAAACTAACCCAAGGCGTTTTGGACTTTTTAAGCTGTTTAAATGTTTGATGTGTGTGTTTTGACATGTGTTTTAGTTTAAACCAGTTCTTGTTTATTAAAATTTTGTTAAAATCACCATTTTAGTTGAATAAAAACATTGCTTGAAACGGGAAAAGTGCTGATTGATGACCTTATAGTTGGGGATAGGGGGAGGCTTAATTTTAGGATCATTTTGGGGTAATTTAGGGATCATTTTACGGTAATTTTAGGATTATTTAAGGGTAATTATAGGATTATTTTAGGGTCATTTAAGGATTATTTTAGGATCATTTTAGGGTAATTTTGGGATCATTTTAGGGTTATTTAAGGGTAATTATAGGATTATTTTAGCGTCATTTAAGGATTATTTTAGTGTAATTTTAGGATCATTTTAGGGTAATTTTGGGATCATTTTAGGGTAATTTAGGATTATTTAAGGGTAATTTTAGGATTATTTTAGGGTAACTTTAGGATCATTTAAGGTAATTATAGGATTATTTTAGGGTAATTTAAGGATTATTTTAGGCTAATTTTGGGATTATTTAAGGGTAATTTTAGGATTATTTTAAGGTAATTTTAGGATAATTTAAGGTAATTATAGGATTATTTTAGGGTAGTTTAAGGATTATTTTAGGGTAATTTTGGGATCATTTTAGGGTAATTTTAGGATTATTTTAGGGTAATTTTAGGATTATTTTAGGGTAATTATAGGATTATTTTAGGGTAATTTTGGGATCTTTTTATGGTAATTTTGGGATCGTTTTAGGGTAATTTTAGGATTATTTAAGGGTAATTTTAAGATTATTTTAGGATAATTTAAGGTAATTATAGGATTATTTAAGGGTAATTTAAGGATTATTTTAGCGTAATTTTGGGATTATTTAAGGGTAAGTTTAGGAATATTTTAGGGTAATTTTAAGATTATTTTAAGGTAATTTAAGGTAATTATAGGATTATTTTAGGGTAATTTAAGGATTATTTAAGGTATATTTTAGCGTAATTTTGGGATTATTTAAGGATAATGTTAGGGTAATTTTAGGATCATTTAAGGTAATTTTAGGATAATTTCAGGGTAATTTTAGGATTATTTTAGGGTAATTTTAAGATTATTTTAGGGTAATTTAAGGTAATTATAGGATTATTTTAGGGTAATTTAAGGATTATTTAAGGGTAATTGAAGGATTATTTTAGCGTAATTTTGGGACTATTTAAGGATAATTTTAGGGTAATTTTAGGATTATTTTATTATAATTTAAGGTAATTATAGGATTATTTTAGGGTAATTTAAGGATTATTTTATGGTAATTTTAGGATAATTGAAGGTAATTTTAGGATTATTTAAGGGTAATTTTGGGATTATTTTAGGGTAATTTTGAGACCATTTTAGGGTAATTTTAGGATTATTTTAAGATTATTTTAGGGTAATTTAAGGATTATTTTAGCGTAATTTTGGGATTATTTAAGGATAATTTTAGGGTAATTTTAGGATTATTTTATTATAATTTAAGGTAATTATAGGATTATTTTAGGATAATTGAAGGTAATTTTAGGATTATTTAAGGGTAATTTTGGGATTATTTTAGGGTAATTTGAGACCATTTTAGGGTAATTTTAGGATTATTTTAAGATTATTTTAGGGTAATTTTGATATCATACTTACCGAAATATAAATTAAGGGCGTTCCTTATCCTTTCTCCTTCATTTCCGTTATTTGTTCAATTTGTAGTGTATTGGGGATAATTTCTTTTTCCTTCAATGATACTTTGTTTGCTTAACCAGGACCTGGATAGCTCATCCCTCTCTTCAGTTAAAAAATTGTGCAAAACGCAGCATACTTGGATTAAAGAATTCGCGTTTTAGATATTCCTTTTCCAACTCGACGGTATCTTTAGTTTCGTTTTTTAACATTCAAAATATGTATAACAAGTAAGGAAGACTAAGTTCGGCGTAGCGTTAATCAGAATGGCTTCTGAAAGAAAATGGAGTTAGGCACTGTGTGCACTGAACGGCTCATATATCAATTTTTACTCAAGTTATCGTATCCACGGACAGACGGACGGAGGGACATGCCTAAATGAACTCCTCTTTTCATCCTAAGAACTTTCATATATAGTAATCTATATGTATATATGTGGGGATTTATTCTTCCAAATAAATGAGTAACACACCAAATATACAATATTTACAATAGCTTTATTAATTTTAAAGATAAATGGTTTAGTGACGTCTGTCTCGTTCCGCACTTCAAACTTGAGTGAGTCGTCAGTCTCTCAGTCGTGTCGCTCTAGGCTCTCCTTGTCTAGGTAGGGTTGTCGTTCTCAAAGGTGCAGAGATGCATTTTAAAGCATCAGTACTTAAAAGGTGTGTCCACTTCTAGTCGTCCTTAGTCCGTCCGTCGATCCCACATTCGGCCATCCTGATGATTCATTCGACTCGGATGAAGGATTCCAAGGCTTCATGTACTCTGCTACTGTGTGCGTTATTCTTGGACCTTCGACGTCGCCGACTTTGTGTACGATATAACGTCCATGACCTTGTTTCTCTTTCACTTTATACGGTCCAAAAAATTTCTGTTTTAGGCGCAGCCCTGTTCCATATTGAGTTCGCTTAATGGCAACTAGGTCTCCAACTTCATATTCTGTTTCATTTTTGCGTTTCTTATTGAAATTTTGTACATTTTCCTCTTGTATGCGTGCGATGTTTTCGCGAGCTTCTTCTCGTACCGCGTTTCTCTCTTCCTCTATTTCCTCTACAGCTGACTCTTCCAAAAGTCGTCTAATGTCAAGGCTTGCGTTAGCGCGCATTTCGACACCGGTTAGGAGCTTGAATGGAGAATACTTGGTGCTTCGCGTCGGTGTAGAATTTATCACCTGTTGTACTCTGTCTACGTGCTTATACCACAACTTCGGGTTTTCGATGCAAAGTTTCGTCAACATTGGCATGACTACTTTATGGACCCTTTCCACTTGTCCATTACCGCGTGGTACCCCAGTTGTGATGAGTAGGTGTTGGATATTGCTTTTTTGACAGTAGTCCTCGAATGCGTTCGATGTAAAAGCAGATCCTCGATCCGTTATTAGCCTGAATGGGTTTCCAAATGTTGCTGATTGCTTCTCTAAACGATCTATTACTTCGTCGCTACCTGTACTTCTGGTCGGGTAGAGCCAGACGAATTTAGAAAATGCATCGATGATCACCAAAATATAATTGTACCGCTTTTTGGTTTCTTCCATGGGGCCAACGCGGTCCAAATGATATGTAACGAGCGGTTTGTCCTCTTTATTGATCGGGTTTAACATCCCCTCCTTCTTCCCAGCTTTGGCTTCCGCAACTAAACATTCTACGCAGCTTTTTACGACGTGTGTGACTTTAGGCGTCAGATCGTAAATAAAGAAGTCTCTTTCGACCAAGTCTTTGGTTTTCTTGACCGCAAAGTGTCCTTGTCTGTGTGCTATCTGGATGACTTCTCGTTCCATGGATGCTAGTACTACCATAAGTTCTTTAACGAGATCTTTATGGAGCACCCCACGCTTGACGTAGTAATCGTGGTAATCTTCGTGCTCTAAAACCTTTCGAATTGCTGCCAATTTTTCGTCTTGAGTTGTTCTTCTTGTATACGATGTCTTAGGCTATCTGCCATCATTAGGCAATGTATGCGGCTTAATGCGTCCACATGCCTCATCTGGTTTCCTGATCGGTGCTCAATCTCGTACTGGTAATCCTGAAGGTACATAGCCCAACGCGATACTCGTAATGGTACTTCCTGCTTTTTCATAGTAAGCGCAAATGCATTACAATCCGTTATTATTTTAAATTTTATTCCCATGACGTATACTCTCCACTTTTTTAGTGCTGCTACGATTGCTAGCACCTCCAATTCGTATGAGTGATATTTTTGTTCCGCTGTTGTCGTTTTCCTGCTCATGTATTCTATGGGGTGTAAACATCTATCTTCCGAGTCCCTCTGCATAAGGACACCACCGTATCCGTACATGGACGCGTCTGTGTGTATTTCCGTTGGCAGTGCTGGGTCGAATAAGTGAAGTACTGGTGGATTCACTAGAGCCGCCTTTAATTGTTGGATCGCAACTATTTGCTCGTCTTGTATTCGGAACACTTCATGATTCCCCAAAAGGTCAGACAATGGTTTAGCCACCGTGGAATAGCTCGGAATAAAACGTCTAAAATACGATGTAAGTCCCAAGAAACGTTGCAATGTTTTCCTATCGGTCGGAACAGGGAAATCGTGTACAGCGCGAGTCTTTTCGTGCGACGGTGTTATAGTTGACGCTTCAACAACGTAGGTCAAAAAGGTAACTCTACTTTTCAATATTTGGCATTTTTCCATTTTATTCGTAGTCCGTACGACGCTGCTGTTGCCAACACACTTTTTAGACTAGCCAGCCCTTCCTCCACACTCTTCGAAGGTATAATTATGTCGTCCATATATACTATTATGGTTTTGCTACGGATAAGTTCTCCTAACACCGCATGGATATACCTCGTGAAAACAGCGGGAGAATTACATATACCGAAAGGAGCATACCGGAATTCGTACTGTGCGTTATGCGTGACAAAAGCTGTAAACTTCCTCGATGCCGCGTCTAGTGGGACATGGAAAAATCCATTGCGAAGATCTAAAGTCGTATAAAAAGTTGCAGATTGGAGTCTCTGCAGGACGTCATCAATCAACTGCATCGGGAAGTGGTCACGTATAATCTTTTCATTTAATTTACGGTAATCGCAACATAACCGCTTGGAACCGTCTTTCTTTGCCACGAGTACTATTGGTGACGCGTACTCCGATGTGCTCGCTTGGATAATACCATCAGCAAGCCACTCCTCTATCTGCTTCTCGACGGTGCATTGATCTGCATAAGACAGTCGACGCGGTCTTTGGTACACTGGCACGTCATCCGACAAGATGATCTTCATCTCTATTGGCGATGGTTTTTGGTTTGTGCAGCTATAATTAGTGATAAGGCTGAGTACACTCGCCCTCGTATCGGCTTGTAAATGGTCGAGCTCTGTCTGAGGTTCTACCCTCTCGTTGCACTCAGTCTGTAAGATTGACTCAAACTCCTTCTCCAATTCGCCTATGGGACTCGCTTTTTCCACTTGATCGCTGACTGCCTCTTGCTCGTCGGGTTTTGCATTGGGTTTCCCGTTCGCTAATAACTGGTTAACCAGTTCCTCCCGTTCCTCGGATTTCTTTTGCGCGGTTTTCTTCTTCAGGAATCGCACTCCCTCGTCGTCGATTGCTATATCCACCTGGCTTAGTATGTTTTTACCTATAATCGCATCGTATAATATATCGCTCTCTCTAGTTACATGAAACTCAATGTCGACTTCGACTTCATCTAAAGTCATGCGCGCGGTAAAACATCCAATAGTTTTAATCATTTTGTTTCCGATACCGTATAGAGTTTTAATTTTTTCTTCAGATCAACGTACCCAATATTTACTAGAGTATCGTATCGTATGGCGCAAATATCACTACCCGTATCTAAAAGTGCTGAAAATGTATACCCCTTGATCTCTAGATCTCGTAAGAGACTAGTACCTCGCGACGCTGGCTTGGTATTTGGTTGTTCTTCACCATCGGTGACTACATGCATTTTTTTGTTTTCTTTTTTCTCTTACGTTCGCGATGTTGGCTTCTTACACTCATTTGCCTTGTGACCGACTTGGCTGCACTTAAAGCACCTAATTGTGGATTGAGTGCACTGCCTGGCCAGATGTCCTACCTTTCCACACTTAAAGCAGGTCTTGCTGTCATGGGTTTCGCTTTTAGTGATATTTCGTTTTTGATATGGCTGTGGCATCGACGATCTATTGCCTACATTCTGGGATTGTCCCTGACATTTCTCATAGACACGCAAGCTTTCTTTCAGTTCAGATATGGTACGAGCTTGGTAAAGAATTTGCTTATTGGAACGCGTATCGGGTATACCCTCAATAAGATACTCGCATCATCCATGTCAACCACGCTTGCTATTTCCATCAGCGAGTACAAATATTCGAGGAAACTTTCATTTAGTTTCTTGCATCTGTTCTTCAATCTACGATGGATTTCGTTTGCGCTAAGCTTAACCCCAAATTCTTTAATAAGGATGGACTTTAACGAGTTCCACTCCTTGATCTCCCTCTGACTCCTAACAAATATTTTTGCCGCACCCTTAAGCAACTGCTTGCCATAGATAAATTTTTGCAGATCGTTCCAATTAACGACAGCTGCATTACTCTCAAACTCGTCCAACCACTGATTAACGTCAGGTTGTCCGCACCCCGAAAACGATGATAGAGTATCTTCGATATCTCGAAGACTAAAATAACTTTGAGTTGGCATATGCACATTGGTCAGCCTATTCTGAACACTTTCATCCGAGTCTGAACTTTCATCATCGTCTTCTCTGGAAAGGCCGAGGTGTTCTAGGAGGATGTCTTGGAGTGCACGTTTTTGTCCCCTAGTTGGTAACCCTAAAGACGTAAGTTTTTCTTTAAGACCGTTCAAATTCAAAGCTAAAACTTCTTGTAGGTCCATGTCAACGTCTTCTGTTATAATAAATACAATGTACAGGACAAGTAATAATATGTAAATGAAATCAATGTTTAAAACCAAATTTGCAAAATGAAAATGAAATACAAATACGAATACAAATTATTGTACTCCGGATTTTCTGTAGAAAGATATTGTAAAATTTTCTTCGAAAAAGCTACAAAACTCACTGATAGCAATCAACAATTGCATACGAAATTTTCTTTCTGTGTCAGATGTCACGATTTTACCTCACGTTCTACAAGAAAACTTTGAGTACTTCTAAATGCTTAGTTTTTATGTGCTCAACAAAATATATTTATTTAGGTAACGAAAGTTGCTTTTATTTATTTATTGCAACTATATTAAGTTTACCACCCTAGCAGGTTGAGCGTTTGTTGATAATTTCAAATCGAATGATTTTGTTTAGCAAATTGCAGTTTAGTAAAAACTTCATACGGCAAATTATTGTGACTTACTTTTGGACAAACACATACACGTATTTTCTTTTTAACTCACCTTAAAACTGTTCGGATTTCTCTGGTTAAGTAGTCAAATCGCATTAAATTTCAACTCAAAATGGTTTATTTCAATCGAACGAAATTCTAAAATTTCCAAATTGATGTGTTTTGTTCGCTTTATATTTTACTCGCGTATGTAAATTCACTCACCAGAAATATCAAACAGTGTACAACATATTTTACACAAAATAAAAATACTCATCTGCAAATAACTCGAACAACTTCGTCTGTATGATCTCGCCTGTTACTTTGCTGTAGCTAACTGCTGCTTCGAACACCTTCGTTTCTCGTAAGTAGCTCGGTTCTGCTCTCGCTTGTCTTGACGATGCAACCAAGTCTAGTCAAATCAGTCAACGCATCACTTATCGCACCACAGCAGTGAAAACTCGACCCAAACTTCACATGCAACTTTAACTTGACAGCACGACCACTGTCGTATCTTCAACGCAACTAGAACTTCTAACTTGTTCTTTGCAAACTTTTACACCTGTTTGGCCTTTTCCTGTTGCTGCTAACAAAACTCTTTGCTCGATGCCTCTTCTCTGTTGTATGAGTATGTGTACCAAAATGTAATAGGTAATTTGTGCACGTCCACTTTTCTACCCTTTGATGTTGATGCTCGCTGTTGCTAATTCGCGCCGATGTTACTTGCGCGCTGGTTAATTCTGTCGCTGCGACTGAGGCTGCGCTCTGTTGCTGCCTGATGCGTTCTGCCGCTGCTCGGCTGAGATCTGCTACTGCTTGTCGCCGTTATTTGCTATGGCCTCACCGTTTTCGGCCCGTTATCTTTTCTGGTTCTTATTAAATGTGGTATACTTTGATTTTACTTACATACCACGATGTTTCAAGTTATTTGTGCATAAGTTGGCGCTTTTGACACAATGAAGTGCGGAGCTTTCTGCCTTTCGCTGCTATGTAGTTGAAAGAAATGTCCTCTGCTTTGCTTCGATGCGCACTTATGCGGTGTGTATATGCGTGCGCTAGCTTTTAATGCAGCGAATATGTGTGATCGAATTGAAGTAAATTATGTATTGTGATGAATTGCTTAAAACTTTTATCACGACCGTAAATCCCGGTTGAGCCCCCAAATTGTGGGGATTTATTCTTCCAAATAAATGAGTAACACACCAAATATACAATATTTACAATAGCTTTATTAATTTTAAAGATAAATGGTTTAGTGACGTCTATCTCGTTCCGCACTTCAAACTTGAGTGAGTGGTCAGTCTCTCAGTCGTGTCGCTCTAGGGTCTCCTTGTCTAGGTAGGGTTGTCGTTCTCAAAGGTGCAGAGATGCATTTTAAAGCATCAGTACTTAAAAGGTGTGTCCACTTCTAGTCGTCCTTAGTCCGTCCGTCGATCCCACATATATCTCGATTATTTTGTGAGGTTACGTAGTAGCGTTATGCGGACAAAATTATAATACCCTTGAACTAGTACTAGTGCGCTGGGTATAAAAATAATATTAATTGAAGGCTAATTACCGTGCTTTTATATGACCAAAACCATTCTCTACCACTCTGTGACACTTCGACAACTGATAATTAAATTGTTTTTGATCAGTGGTGTGGTTCCAATTAAATGGAAATGGCTTCATCGCATTTCTGGATAAATGAAATGCAGATTCAGACAATATTAGTATTGGAATGTTTGTCGACTCCAACTGGACACTCATTTCGTCAATCAATGAGCATGTCTCCAGCTCTTGTTTCAATAATGACCTCTCATATATGTACGACTCGTTACACCTTCCTGGACTACCAGCATTGATGTAAAGGAAACGATATGTACAGATTAACAACTCTATTCTGTGCACTTGACAAATTCACCACATTGATTATTTATCAAGTATTTTCTATTCTGTGTCAAAATTAAAAAGCTCTTTGGTTGACAAATAGTCAATATGTCAAACGGTCTTGATAATTAAATTTCGCGCTAAAATTACGTTATTGTGTGTACAAATGTAAGAAAATATATTACTTTTGTTGTTATTGTGGGATGATGAGGAAAATGAGGAACATAGAGATCGCGCAAGGTCTTTAAAATCCTTAAGGGATAACAGCAATACATTTTCCTTAAGTGAAAACGTGTTCGTTCAAAATTTTCGTTTGACCCGTTCATTGTGCCGTCGCCTTATTGATGACTTGGAACCGCACGATGAACAACAAACCTCCTTGCCAATAACGATCCGCGTTCTGTCGGTATTGAACTTCTTTGCTAGTGGATCTTACCAAACATGCGTGGGCAACAATTACACAATGCCAATGAGCCAGGCGTCTTTTTCCAGAAGTTTGAAGGCTGTGTCAAAACTAATTGTGAGGGTTAAGGGCAATGAAATCGAGTTTCCCCGCACAGTCGAAGAAGAGAATATTGTTAAAACAGGGTATGTGTGCAAATGAAATTTTCAGATAAATTTTTAAAGAAAATCTTTGTACTATTTAAGGTTTTTCCGGAAATTCGAAATAAAAAGTACAATAGGTGCAATTGATTGCACCCACATTGCAATTGTAGCTCCGTCTTCTAATCATGTGGAGCGTCCGTTAAGCCAATACCTAAACCGAAAGGGCTACTACAGCATTAATTTTGAAGCGGTACTTTCTACCTTTATTAAAAATCGTTACAATTTATTAAATTTATTTTTTTCAAGGTATGCGATCATCGCTTGTGTTTTACATTTATAAATCCCAACTTTCCAGGAGCGACACATGACTCAGGAATATGGGCAGCTTCTACGCGAGTATTTGATACGCAAGCATAACGCCAGTTCAACTTCTAACCAAAGGGAAATCATTGTGTGTACAAATGTAAGAAAATATATTACTTTTGTTGTTATTGTGGGATGATGAGGAAAATGAGGAACATAGAGATCGCGCAAGGTCTTTAAAATCCTTAAGGGATAACAGCAATACATTTTCCTTAAGTGAAAACGTGTTCGTTCAAAATTTTCGTTTGACCCGTTCATTGTGCCGTCGCCTTATTGATGACTTGGAACCGCACGATGAACAACAAACCTCCTTGCCAATAACGATCCGCGTTCCGTCGGTATTGAACTTCTTTGCTAGTGGATCTTACCAAACATGCGTGGGCAACAATTACACTATGCCAATGAGCCAGGCGTCTTTTTCCAGAAGTTTGAAGGCTGTGTCAAAACTAATTGTGAGGGTTAAGGGCAATGAAATCGAGTTTCCCCGCACAGTCGAAGAAGAGAATATTGTTAAAACAGGGTATGTGTGCAAATGAAATTTTCAGATAAATTTTTAAAGAAAATCTTTGTACTATTTAAGGTTTTTCCGGAAATTCGGCATAAAAAGTACAATAGGTGCAATTGATTGCACCCACATTGCAATTGTAGCTCCGTCTTCTAATAATGTGGAGCGTCCATTAAGCCAATACCTAAACCGAAAGGGCTACTACAGCATTAATGTTGAAGCGGTACTTTCTACCTTTATTAAAAATCGTTACAATTTATTAAATTTATTTTTTTCAAGGTATGCGATCATCGCTTGTGTTTTACATTTATAAATCCCAACTTTCCAGGAGCGACACATGACTCAGGAATATGGGCAGCTTCTACGCGAGTATTTGATACGCAAGCATAACGCCAGTTCAACTTCTAACCAATCATGGCTCATTGGAGATCAAGGATACCCTTTAGAACCATGGCTGCTCACACCAGTTGCAAACCCAAGTACCACGAAAGAACGAAAGTTTAATAAGATACATGCATCTGGAAGAAATTGTATAGAAAGAGGATTTGGTGTTGTGAAGTCGCGTTTTAGGTGCTTGCTTAAGCATCGAGTGCTACATTATTCTCACGAAATAGCAGCTGGTATTATTACGAGCTGCATCATATTGCACAACATCATGACAAAAGCTGGTATGGCCCCAGAGGACGTAGATCTCGTTGAAGATGATCATGAATTTCCAATAGATCCAAATGACGCTACTCAGTACACCCGCGAGGGAGAGAGAACACGGTCGAGATACATATCAACTCTTTAAAAATGACACGTAAATATTTCCTTTCTCAAATAAAAAGCATAATATTACTCATAGCTAAAAATGCCATTTTCGACTCTATATTTTTGAAAGTATGCATACGAACTACGAAAGCTTAAGGTTCATGGTTTCAGATCCTTAATATTTTGCCCCTTCACCTTCCCTTTTTTCCTCTTTGTTCGCTTTTACCTTCTCATATCGTTCTTCCGTTTACCTTCTCATATCGTTCTTATCCTAAAATCATAAAAATCGTTCAGGCATTGGAACTCCTTAATCATATAGACACACACAAGATTTTTATATGTACATAAATATATCGAGCTCGATATATGTATTCTATATTAAATTTTATTTATAAAAACAAAAAAAAAAAAACAATTTCATAAATGTAACAATAACAGAAATAATTCATTTCAATAACGCTCACAGCAAAATTAAAAATAACAAGTAAGGAAGTCTAAGTTCGGGTAAGCCGAACATTAAATACCCAGTGTATGGAAACAATAGTAGTACTTATAAGTTATATATTTTCTATATATATTATAATTTGGGAAAAACGAACTCAATAAATTTATTAGTTAGTTTATAAAATTAATATTTATTTATGCTACGGTATAACATATATGTACATTGTTCGTGTGCCCTCAAAATATTACTTATAGTTGAATGCATTTCTTACTTCTAATATACTTACGCCCAATTTGTGACAAAGTTTTAAATTGACAAAAATATGTTTGGGCCAGTTTTTCGAAATTCAAATTATTTTCAAAGTTATAGCTATCACCACTTTTCGAAATTCCTTACTTTTTGATGTAAATAACTTCCGCTCCCTTAAAGTGCCAAACAAATTTTTTTTTGCTAATAGTTACTAATGCAATGCCCAACAACATCATACAAAAGCTCCATCTCGCCACGATGGAGAAGTTAAAAATTGCGAATAATGTTTGTAAAAAATTTTTTTTGTAGAAGATACCATCTTTTATATATATTTAAAAAATTAGCAAAATCGGTTTGACCAATCGTGAGAAAATCATCAAAAAGTGAGGAATTTCGAAAACTGTTGATAGATATAACTTTCAAAATAATTCGAATTTTGAAAAATTTTATATGTATTTTTGTTTAATCGTTCTGAGCCATACTACCCACTTTCAATAAAATACATGGCCGTCGAAAAAATTATAGGTGGCTCACTTAACAAAACTAACTCATCTTTTAAGACTCGTTAATAGTAGACAATTCCTTACAAATTTAACTACCAAATTATACTATAATTATACTATTTTAGTTATTTACCTTACCGAATTATGTCAATTTATGTGATTTTCGAAATTTTCCATATTGAAAGTGGGCGTGATTGGGAAGCGATTTCGTGTAATTTCAACAGGTATACTTCCTATAACTCTAGTATACCTTGTGCCTAATTTCACGATTCTACCGTAATCAGTTTAAAAATTACGACCAGTCTTTTAGGTGATTTTCTAAATTTTCGATATCGAGAGTAGCCGTGGTTGGACGGGGATTTTATCCAATTTCATCACGTATACTCCCAACAGTACCAGTATGATTTGTGCCAAATTTCATCGTTCTACCATAATTTGCTTAAAAGTTACGACCAGTCGAATTTTCAAAAATGCCTCCCTTGAAAGTGGGCGGTACCACGCCCACTTTTTAAATTTAACAGAAAATCATAATAGAATGATAAGAGAGATTCACCTATGAAATTATATCATTTTATCAATTTCAGCTACCGATATATGTCAGTTTATGTGATTTTCGAAATTTTCTATACCGACAAAAGGGACGTGGTTATAATCCGAGTAATCTGTATACCAAATTTCATGCAAATTCCTCAATTTTTACTCAAGTTATGTTAATTTGTATGATTTTCGAAATTTTCGATCTCGAAAAAGGGGGCGTGGTTATCATCCGATTTCGCCCATTTTCAATAGCAACCTACCTGGGCCAAAAAGTAACCTGTATAAAAAATTTCATGCAAATATCTTAATTTTTACTCAAGTTATCGTTTACAAAGACGGACGGACGGACGGACGGACAGACAGACGGACGGACATGCCTGAATAGACTCCTCTTTTGAACCTAAGAACTTTCATACATGGATCTGTACATAGTACAGTTATGTGGACAAAATTATAATACCCCTGTACTAGTACGCTTCGTATAAAAATGCCTCCCTTAAAAGTGAGCGGGGCCACGCCCACTTTAGAAAATTTATCAAAAAATCATTATATAATGACCATGTGGATTCACCTATAAAATTATATAATTTCACCCATTTCCGTTAGCGAATTATGTCAATTTATGTGATTTACGAAATTTTCGATATCGAAAGTGGGCATGGTTGGGGGGCGATTTCATCCAATTTCATCACATATACTCCCAACGATACTAGTATGCCTTGTGCCAAATTTCATCGTTCTGTCTTAATCCGTTTAAAAGTTACGACCAGTCAAATTTTCAAAAATGCCTTCCTTAAAAGTGGGCGGTGCCACGCCCCCTACAAAAAATTTATGAAAAAATCATAAGAGAATTACCAGGGGGATTCACCTAGAAAATTATATCATTTTAGCCATTTCAGCTACCGAGATATGTCAATTAATGTGATTTTCGAAATTTTCGATATCGAAAGTGGGCGTGGTTGAAGGGCGATTTTATCCACTTTCATCAGGTATACTCCCAACGATTCTAGTATGCTTTGTACCAAATTCAATCGTTTTATCGTAATCTGTTTAAGAGTTACGACCAGTCAAATTTTCAAAAACGCCTCCCTTAAAAGTGGGCGGTGCCACGCCCGCTATAAAAAATTTATGGAAAAATCATAAGAGAATGGCCAAGGGGATTCACCTATAAAATTATATCATTTCAGCCATTTCAGCTGCCGAGATAAGTCAATTTGTGTGATTTTCGAAATTTTCGATATCGAAAGTGGGCGTGGTTGAAGGGCGATTTTATCCACTTTCATCAGGTATACTCCCAACGATACTAGTATGCTTTGTGCCAAATTCCATCGTTCTATCGTAATCTGTTTAAGAGTTAAGACCAGTCAAATTTTCAAAAACGCCTCCCTTAAAAGTGGGCGGTGCCACGACCACTATAAAAAATTTATGAAAAAATCATACATTCTCTTATGGAAGTTCCTTAAGTCAAACTTTATATTCTACATTATTTTACGAGGCAATATAACTATTTTTATACCCAGTGTACTAGTACTAGTACAAGGGTATATTAACTTTGTTCACATAACGGCTGTTTGTAACGGCACAAAATAATCGAGATAGATATAGAGTTCCATATATGAAAGTTCTTAGGATTAAAAGAGGAGTTGATTAAGCCATGTCCGTCCGTCTGTCCGCCCGTGTACACGATAACTTGAGTAAAAATTGAGATATTTGCATGAAATTTTGTACACAGGTCACTTTCTGGCCAAGGTAGGTTGCTATTGAAAATGCGCGAAATCGGATGATAACCACGCCCCCTTTTTCGATATCGAAAATTTCGAAAATCACACAAATTGACTTATCTCGGCAGCTGAAATGGCTAAAATGATATAATTTTATAGGTGAGTCCCCCTGGTCATTCTCTTATGATTTTTCCATAAATTTTTTATAGTGGGCGTGGCACCGCCCACTTTTAAGGGAGGCGGTTTTGAAAATTTGACTGGTCGTAACTCTTAAACAGATTACGATAGAACGATGGAATTTGGCACAAAGCATACTAGTATCGTTGGGAGTATACCTGATGAAAGTGGATAAAATCGCCCTTCAACCACGCCCACTTTCGATATCGAAAATTTCGAAAATCACACAAATTGACTTATCTCGGCAGCTCAAATGGCTGAAATGATATAATTTTATAGGTGAATCCCCTTGGTTATTCACTTATGATTTTTCCATAAATTTTTTATAGTGGGCGTGGCACCGCCCACTTTTAAGGGAGGCGTTTTTGAAAATTTGACTGGTCGTAACTCTTAAACAGATTACGATAGAACGATGGAATTTGGTACAAAGCATACTAGTATCGTTGGGAGTATACCTGATGAAAGTGGATAAAATCGCCCTTCAACCACGCCCACTTTCTATATCGAAAATTTCGAAAATCACATTAATTGACATATCTCGGTAGCTGAAATGGCTAAAATTATATAATTTTCTAGATGAATCCCCCTGGTAATTCTCTTATGATTTTTCCATAAATTTTTTATAGGGGGCGTGGCACCGCCCACTTTTAAGGTAGGCATTTTTGAAAATTTGACTGGTCGTAACTTTTAAACGGATTAAGACAGTTCGATGAAATTTGGCACAAGGCATACTAGTATCGTTGGGAGTATATGTGATGAAATTGGATGAAATCGCCCCCCAACCATGCCCACTTTCGATATCCAAAATTTCGAAAATCACATAAATTGACATAATTCGCTAACGGAAATGGGTAAAATTATATAATTTTATATATGAATCCACATGGTCATTATATAATGATTTTTTGATAAATTTTCTAAAGTGGGCGTGGCTCCGCTCACTTTTAAGGGAGGCATTTTTATACGAAGCGTACTAGTACAGGAGTATTATAATTTTGTCCATATAACTGTACTATGTACCGGCGCAAAATAATCAAGATCCATGTATGAAAGTTCTTAGGTTCAAAAGAGGAGTCTATTCAGGCATGTCCGTCCGTCTTTCCGTCCGTCTTTGTAAACGATAACTTGAGTAAAAATTAAGATATTTGCATGAAATTTTATATACAGGTTACTTTTTGGCCCAGGTAGGTTGCTATTGAAAATGGGCGAAATCGGATGATAACCACGCCCCCTTTTTCGAGATCGAAAATTTCGAAAATCATACAAATTAACATAACTTGAGTAAAAATTGAGGAATTTGCATGAAATTTGGTATACAGATTACTCGGATTATAACCACGTCCCTTTTGTCGGTATAGAAAATTTCGAAAATCACATAAACTGACATATATCGGTAGCTGAAATTGATAAAATGATATAATTTCATAGGTGAATCTCTCTTATCATTCTATTATGATTTTCTGTTAAATTTTATAAAGTGGGCGTGGTACCGCCCACTTTCAAGGGAGGCATTTTTGAAAATTCGACTGGTCGTAACTTTTAAGCAAATTATGGTAGAACGATGAAATTTGGCACAAATCATACTGGTACTGTTGGGAGTATACGTGATGAAATTGGATAAAATCCCCGTCCAACCACGGCTACTCTCGATATCGAAAATTTAGAAAATCACCTAAAAGACTGGTCGTAATTTTTAAACTTATTACGGTAGAATCGTGAAATTAGGCACAAGGTATACTAGAGTTATAGGAAGTATACCTGTTGAAATTAAACGAAATCGCTTCCCAATCACGTCCACTTTCAATATGGCAAATTTCGAAAATCACATAAATTGACATAATTCGGTAAGGTAAATAACTAAAATAGTATAATTATAGTATAATTTGGTAGTTAAATTTGTAAGGAATTGTCTACTATTAACGAGTCTTAAAAGATGAGTTAGTTTTGTTAAGTGAGCTACCTATAATTTTTTCGACGGCCATGTATTTTATTGAAAGTGGGTAGTATGGCTCAGAACGATTAAACAAAAATACATATACAATTTTTCAAAATTCGAATTATTTTGAAAGTTATATCTATCAACAGTTTTCGAAATTCCGCACTTTTTGATGATTTTCTCACGATTGGTCAAACCGATTTTGCTAATTTTTTATATATATATAAAAGATGGTATCTTCTACAAAAGGACATTTTTTTTTATTCGCAATTTTTAACTTCTCCATCGTGGCGAGATGGAGCTTTTGTATGATGTTGTTGAGCATTGCATTAGTAACTATTAGCAAAAAAAAATTTGTTTGGCACTTTAAGGGAGCGGAAGTTATTTACATCAAAAAGTAAGGAATTTCGAAAAGTGGTGATAGCTATAACTTTGAAAATAGTTTGAATTTCGAAAAACTGGCCCAAACATATATATTAGAAGTAAGAAATGCATTCAACTATAAGTAATATTTTGAGGGCACACGAACAATGTACATATATGTTATACCGTAGCATAAATAAATATTAATTTTATAAACTAACTAATAAATTTATTGAGTTCGTTTTTCCCAAATTATAATATATATAGAAAATATATAACTTATAGGTACTACTATTGTTTCCATACACTGGGTATTTAATGTTCGGCTTACCCGAACTTAGACTTCCTTACTTATTCCTTTTCCTTTCTTTGCTTTCTTTTTCCCTTTTTCTTGACCTTTCACTGTGTCTTCCTTATCCATTTCCTTTTTTCTCATCATTTCTGGTTCTTCCAATTCTTCTTCCTCATCTTGTTCTCGTCATATACCTCTCCTTTTAACCCTTCCTCTCTTTATTCATTTTCCAGCAAAAATGCTGAGTAGCGATTGCGTCATATTTAAGCTCATGCCGTCAATAAGTGTGGCGTCGCTAGCGTCAGCATTGCAACCGCTGGTGTCAGCAGTTGCGACAGCTGGCGACCTAGTACGGTGGTCAGCAATTTCACTTACTGACGACCTAGAACGGTAGACTGCTGACTAGTGACCTAGTATTGCGGAAGTCAAGAGCAATGCACTAGTCAGCATAATTGTAGGATCTAATTTGTATATAAGCTAAGAATTTAGAATAAAGATTTGAGAAATGTATGACCAGCAAACCAGCTTTGATCCACTCTTTTAAGCGCAACTGCTTCATCGCCATTTCTCGCATCGCCGTAAATAACCAGGTTCAAGTGCCTGACGTTATTACTCTCAAGTCTTGGTGCCACTGCCTTGACTAAACCACCATACAACCCAAACCCCTGGTGCGACCACCTCGAGTCCTGTTATTTGTACGTAGTTTGGAACCTAAGCCATTCCACTCGATCCTCAATTCAGGGCGGCAAATCAGCCGCTCCAAACATTTCGGTGACCCCGACGTGATCTGAACACGCAACCCTCTGACCCCCTGTGACCCCGCAAGTTACAGGACCTGAACAACTCGGCATCTCCGCCAGTCTGTAATCCCGAACACGCAACGACTCGAGCGACAACGTCAGCAACTTCTGACTCACCCTCAATCTTGCCAATTCAGTTAGCCAGCATCAGAATCAATTTCGATATGGCTCCAACCAATGAAGAGACAATGGAGACATTGACATCCTCCCAAAGTACAACTGGAGAGCTGATAGAGACAATAATCCGTAACTTCAAAAAGGATTCAGCAGCGAGGAAAACGCCTGTATATTACAAAGAGTGCCTCGAACGCTTAGACATAGCGTGGGCCGAATTTGAGGTAACAGACAATAAAATCCGTTGCCTCGCAGATATGGATCCCAGCCTCCAATATTTCACCACCGGATACTACAAAAAAATATCCGAGTTGACATCAAAGTACAAGGAAATAATGGAGTCCGGCATGACGGAACCTCTCAAAACCCAAACACCGGACGAGCAGACGAAAGGTCTTCCCGGAAGTACCTGCGCTCCCTCTCGGAAACCAGAATTGTCTTCAGCCATAAGAAGACAAAACGTGATGATAGCATCACTAAAACGGCTCCTCGAAATGGACCATACAGCGGCAACCATGAAGCTAAAAGAGAAACTTTGGGAGCAAATACAAGAGCTCCACTTCTCGATAGGGGAAGACAGCATAGATCCTGTAAGAGATGGGTATGACATGGAGGCATACACGACTGTCGAAGCATCGGTTTATAGCAATTTCAAGCTCAAGGAAAATACGGCAGATAAAATTGAGGAAACGGTCAAAAATAAAACGATTCAGCTTCCAAAAATAACAATCCCCAAATTTAATGGGGAATACTTAAAATGGACAGCATTCTTTGACCTCTACTTCCAACTGGTAGACAAACAATCGATCCCCACAGTTCAAAAAATGTGGTATTTAAAGTCAAACCTAAATGGGGAAGCCGAACAACTAATAAGCCACCTATCAGCCACTGCCGAAAATTACGAAACAGCCTGGAAGCTGATACAAAATAGATATAACAATAAACGGGTTCTTGTTGCATCCATTATGAAGCAATTACTAGAGCAACCAACAATCACAGCAACGTCCACATCAATAAAAAGGTTGCATGATGTAACAAAAGAATGCTTGCATGCATTAGTAAACATGGGCATCCTTACAGCCACTTGGGACCCCATCTTAATACACTTGCTCACAAAAAAATTGGATCGGGGTACGCACACATTATATGAACGTTCAATAGTAAACCCGAAGGAAGTTCAAGGACTGAACAATTTCCTAGACTTTCTTGAAGCCCGCTTTCAATCAATGGAAGCAATGGGACAGAAGGAAAAGTTCGTGTCAAAAACATGTGCGGCCGCCACCGCACCAAAGGAAACCTCCTGCTCGCTCTGCCATAATGGAAGCCACCTTTTGTTTCGGTGCCAAGAATTTCAAACAATGACACCAAATGAACGGCTCAATTACGTCCAAAGACAAAAACTATGCGTAAACTGCATGAGACCCGGGCACTCCTCTAAGACTTGCAAGTCAAGAGTATGCATGAAATGCAACAAGAAACATAATTCACTTTTGCACCTGGAAACGAGCAGAAACTCATCAAGGCCAAGCCTTAGTCACGAAGGTGAGCCCAAAATCGGGAGGACATCAGCAGCATCAGCGGAAGTAACCAGAAAAAGGACGCCAGAAGCTGCCTCAGCGGCATCCACCTCATCACGAAGTTCTGAAGCAGATTCACTCACCGCGACGGACAAAGGTGGACCAAGGCCATACGTCCTATTGAGCACAGCAGTAGTTATAATCAAAACAGACGCCACAGAAGTTGAATGCCGCGCGTTATTAGACTCAGGGTCACAGGTAAACTTCATAACAGAACGTCTGGTAAAACGGCTCAGGTTACCACTGAAAACCTCACATGTCAATATCACCGGGATCGGGGCAACTAACACAAAAACACAACATAGAGTGAACGTTGCCTTACATTCTCGAAACACGAGCTTCACAGCACGCATTGAAGCGCTCGTCCTTCCTCGCATCATCTCGCCTCAACCATCGCAATTCATTAATATTGAAAAATGGTCACTACCAAGGAATCTCCAGTTAGCGGATCCAAACTTCAATCGCCCTGACAAAATAGATCTACTTTTGGGAGCTGAGCACTATCACCAGCTTCTCACCATTGGGCAGATCAAGCTATCCCCGCATCTACCAATAATGCAAAATACTGCACTCGGATGGATTGTGTCTGGCAGACTCAACGAAGGAAGCCCAAAAAATGCATCCTGTGGAGTGTGCTTGGCGGACGAATCCCTAGAAACCTCTATCTCGAAACTCTGGGAACTGGAAGAGGTAAAAGGCAACAAGAAGTCATTATCTCTGGACGAGGAAAAGTGTGAGGAGCACTTTGCCAGACACACCTCAAAAAATAAGGAAAATCGGTTCACAGTGAAAATACCATTCCATCAGGACCCCATGGTTCTGGGGGACTTGCACTCAATAGCGCTCAACAGGTTCCTGTCATTGGAACGTCGACTTCAGAAAAATCCCCAAGTGAGGACAGAGTACGTTAAGTTCATGGACGAATATGAAGCCATGGGGCACATGACGAAAATTTCAGCAGATACGATTACTACACCGAACTATTTCATACCTCATCACTGTATACTGAGACCAGAGAGCACAATCGCATCTGCGGAAACATCGACCGGTCACTCCCTAAATGATATTATGTACACAGGACCAAAGGTACAAAGCGATCTGTTTTCAATATTGCTGCGTTTTAGAATGCCAAGGTTCGTGTTCACCACTGATGTCGAAAAAATGTATCGTCAAATCTTAATAGCCCCAGAAGATCGGCCGTTTCAACTAATAATTTGGCGAAAGGATGCCAACATGCCAATAACATATTATCAGCTAAACACGGTCACATATGGAACTAGGTCCGCACCATATCTAGCCACGAAATGTCTGCAACAAATTGCCACCGAAAATGCTTCTCGATATGCGCTAGCCTCTCAATTTCTAAACGACAGCTTTTATGTTGACGACCGCTTAGGCTGAGCAGACAACCTATCCAAAGCAATGCTCATACAAGAACAACTAATACAGATCATGAAGGAAGACGGCTTCAATCTACGAAAATGGAGCGCCAACCACCCTCAACTGCTCCAAAATATAGCAGAAGGAGATCTAGAGGTTAATCTGGACTTGGAAAACACAAGGACTGCCGCCGTCAAAACATTGGGGTTCACATGGCTCCCAAAACCAGACTTGTTAGCTGTCAAGGTCAACATAGAAGAAGTAAAGAGGATAACAAAACGCTCGGTCACGTCAGACCTAGCAAGGCTCTTCGACCCATTAGGAATACTGTCTGCTATCGTAGTAACGGCCAAAATACTCATACAAGAGCTACGGGAGCTAAAATTAGATTGGGATCAGGCACTTCCAGCAGAGCTACATACAAGATGGCTCACGTTCAGGTCAGATCTTGAAGAGTTAAAAACACTTCAGATCTCAAGGCACATTTTTAAGGGAAGACTCCCGGAAACCATGCAACTACACATTTTCTCGGATCATCAGAGAAGGCCTATGGAGCCGCGGCCTATATTCGCGCCACGCTGAAAGAAGGCACCGTCATGACAAGGTTATTATGTGCAAAGTCAAGGGTAGCTCCACTGAAAAAACAAACAATACCCCGCTTGGAGTTATGTGCTGCTGCATTAGGGGCCCAGTTGGCAGAAAGAATAGCGGTCACGTCAGACCTAGCAAGGCTCTTCGACCCATTAGGAATACTGTCTCCTATCGTAGTAACGGCCAAAATACTCATACAAGAGCTATGGGAGCTAAAATTAGATTGGGATCAGGCACTTCCAGCAGAGCTACATACAAGATGGCTCACGTTCAGGTCAGATCTTGAAGAGTTAAAAACACTTCAGATCTCAAGGCACATTTTTAAGGGAAGACTCCCGGAAACCATGCAACTACACATTTTCTCGGATCATCAGAGAAGGCCTATGGAGCCGCGGCCTATATTCGCGCCACGCTGAAAGAAGGCACCGTCATGACAAGGTTATTATGTGCAAAGTCAAGGGTAGCTCCACTGAAAAAACAAACAATACCCCGCTTGGAGTTATGTGCTGCTGCATTAGGGGCCCAGTTGGCAGAAAGAATAGCAGCAGACATTCAATTTAAGGGTGCCATATATTTCTGGACCGATTCCGAGATAGTGTTGGCTTGGGTAAATTCAGACGCAGCACACACCACATTCATCGCCAATCGCATTGCAACAATCAAAGAAACAACTAGAGCGTAACAGTGGCGACATGTTCGATCAAAGGACAATCCAGCCGACATCCTGTCTAGAGGAATGTCACCAAAGGGATAACAAGGGATTGATACGGGTTGGAGGGAGACTAGAGGCTTCATCATTGGCATACGACTCAAAACACCAACTTCTTCTACCATACAACGATAACGTTACAAAATTGATGTTCGAAATGGTACACAAGGAGAACAAACATTGCGGCCCGCAAACTCTGTTGGGAATGATGCGACAACGATTTTGGCCCATAAAGGGAAAAATCATGGCACGGGCAACAGTGCATCGATGCGTAACATGCAGCAAGGCAAAGCCAGAACTACTCAATCAGATCATGGGAAACCTGCCTTCATCAAGGGTCACACCATCTCGACCATTCATAAACAGCGGTGTAGATTATTGCGGCCCTATAACAGTGCATTACAAACTCCGTGGAAAAAGGCCGCACAAGGCTTATATTGCGGTGTTCGTTTGCTTCACCACAAAGGCAGTCCACCTAGAGCTAGTGAGTGACTTAACCACCGAGGCATTCATTGGGGCCCTCAAGCGCTTCATCGCCAGGCGAGGCCATTGTCAAAACCTGTACTGTGACAATGCCACCAATTTCGTAGGAGCTAAGCACAAGCTCCCAGAGTTAAACTCGGTAATACATTCACAAGAGGCACAAGAAAAAATCATTCACGAATGCGGGAAAAGAGGAATCCAATTCAATTTCATCCCCCCCAGAGTGCCACACTTTGGTGGACTCTGGGAGGCTGCAGTCAAATCGGCAAAGCATCTGCTGCTAAGAAGTACAGCAAATGCCAGCTTAACGTATGAGGAGCTCGAAAACCTGATAATCGAGATCGAGGCGATACTGAATTCTCGCCCGATATCACCAATGTCAGATGATCCGAACGACATTGGGGCACTTACTCCAGGGCACTTCCTGATAGGAGAACCACTAACAGCACAAATTGATGCACAAGCGACGACTGCCAAGCTCAACCTAGAAACAAGATGGAAGCTAGTGTCCCAGCTTAAACACGAGTTTTGGAAACGATGGTCCCGGGATTACCTCAACGAGTTACAGTACCGGAACAAATGGCAAAAAAAGACGGCGAACATAGAACCAGGGGACATAGTGGTACTCAAGGAAGACAACGTCCCAGTGATGAAGTGGCCCTTGGGGAGAATAGTGAAAACTTATAAGGGTCCAGACGACATAATCAGAGTGGCAGATGTCAAAACAGCATCCGGAGTGCTGAAGCGAGCAATCAGATACCTCGCTCCAATTCCACGACTCAAAGATGGGGAAACGGAAATCCAACCCTCAGGCAGCCAGCCAAATCTGGCACCAAGCTCACCGCAACCGGATCGTAAGGAAGTATCCCCAGAGGAACTACCCAAGGCAAAACGACGAAAAGTTACGTCCATGTCAACAATGACAACAATGATAATAGCTCTGCTGGCACTTCCACTTGTGTTTTCGGCAGACATCGAAACAACAGAATTCGACACCAAGATCGGCATCCACTTTGAAGGCATCACCAAGATGGAAGTGTCACGCTCTGAGTGGAAAATAATTTCCTACTACGATCTGCAGCCATATTGGGAAGAAACAGCACGCTTCATCAATGGAACAAAGACCATAGTGCTGAAATCGGCCTGTGAAAACGTAGTAGACACCTTGGAAGCCGACATCGCAGAACTAACTGAAGAAAATAGCCTCCTCACACGATCCAAACGCGGCGCGGTCAACTTCATCGGCAACATTGCCAAATCATTGTTCGGTGTGTTGGACAACAGCTATGCAGAAGAGATGTCAAGCACAATCAACACGCTCAAACAAAATGACAACCATTTATACGGGTTACTCAACAATCAAACATCAGTTATTGATGTAACACTCAACATCTTCAAAGAAGAGGAGCAGAACATCAAACAGAAGTTCAAGGTGGTGGATGACCAAATAGTGAAGGTGGCAGCATATGTCCGTACGGAGCAGACGCAAAGGTACCAAACAAACCTCGTCCAAACTAGCAGTACATTGGCAACTCAACTCGCACTATTATCAGCCAGACTACATAGAATCCAGGCAAGAATTATCAATACGTTGACAGATGCGCACCACGGAAGAATCAGTCCAACGTTACTGTCACCATCGCAACTTCGAGCAGAATTAGTCCGAGTTCGCAACCATCTACCCACATCGCTACGGTTGCCAGTGGACCAAAACAATCTCTTACAACTCTACAAGGTCATGAAGGTGAAAGGCGGAAGAACGGATGAGCACGTGATCTTCGAAATGTCACTTCCGTTGTGTGATCCAGAGACCTGGGAAGTGCTCAAACCACATCCGATTTCAAGCAGAATAAACAGTTCAACGGTTGCCATCACGCCATGCAATGATCTCATTGCAGTCAACGCGCATCGAGATCAATATATAACATTGACAGAAAGTCAGTGGCGAGAGTGCATTACTATAAAGGAGAACCAGGTGTTATGCCTGAACGTGCAGACAAAATTCACCGCAGACTCAGGCCCTTGTCAATGCGAAATGTCACTGCTCAATAACAATCCAGGGAACATCTGCAAGGTAGCCCCGGTAGAAGACAACGCACCGATAAAACAGCTGACGCACAATAATCTCTGGATGTACGCGTTGGAGTCCCCCACTCGAATCAATGCCGCGTGCGAAGCAAATCATTCCCAGCTAACATTAAAGGGCTCAGGGATTATAAAAATTAGCCCCGACTGTACACTCAAACACAAGTCAGTCATAATTCAAGGGCATCAAGTATATTCATCTGCAATCCACGCGTCATACACTGCAACCGCAAACCTTAGCAGCATTACGTATCCTGAAAAGACATCTTCCATAATCCTGCACATACAACCGTACATTGATCAGGTCAAAAATATATCGACCATACAGCAAGGTTTAATGCAGGAAATAGGGACAGGGCTACCCTCACAAATTTCCCACCTCAAATACCATCATGCGACAATTGCGTATGCCGCTCTAATACTATCAATTGGCATCATAGTTGCAATCGTGACAACCTGCATTCACAAGAAGTCCCGAGCTCCCGTTACATACGCAGTTCCTCAACCACGGCCAGCTGCACGACAAGCACCATTTGCCGTAACAGTGACGTAAAGGGGCCACCGCACCATTAGAGTTAGTAAGAATGAATTGTAAATTTAAACTTAGCATTAAGAATGAAATGTAATTATAACCTTAAAATGTAAACAAAAAAAATGCTTTATTTAGAACTAAGAATGTAAATTAAAACACAAGTAAGGGAAATGACGCATATCGAAACTCGTTGAATAAAGTGACGGGCGGGAGCATGTTCATTTCTGTCCAAATATGCAGACACAGGCATATTTGTTTGCATGAAATTCAAGAACAAGCAAAAGTGCTGAGTAGCGATTGCGTCATATTTGAGCTCACGGCCGTCAATAAGTGTGCCGTCGCGTCAGCATTGCAACCGCTGGTGTCAGCAGTTGCGACAGCTGGCGACCGAGTACGGTGGTCAGCAATTTCACTTACTGACGACCTAGAACGGTAGACTGCTGACTAGTGACTTAGTATTGCGGAAGTCAAGAGCAATGCACTAGTCAGCATAATTGTAAGATCTAATTTGTATATAAGCTAAGAATTTAGAATAAAGATTTGAGAAATGTATGACCAGCAAACCAGCTTTGATCCACTCTTTTAAGCGCAACTGCTTCATCGCCATTTCTCCCATCGCCGTAAATAACCAGGTTCAAGTGCCTGAGGTTATTACTCTCAAGTCTTGGTGACACTGCCTTGACTAAACCCCCATACAACCCAAACTCCTGATGCGACCACCTCGAGTCCTGTTATTTGTACGTGGTTTGACACCTAAGCCATTCCACTCGATCCTCAATTCAGGACGGCAAATCAGCCGCTCCAAACACTATTCATGGTCCAATTCTTCTCCATCCTCTTACTATTTCCCTTCCAGCATCTACTATTTTCTTTACTTTATTTTCTTTTGCATTTTCCTTTTTTAGGGCGCTGGCATTTCACTAATAGTTTTAGTGACAGGAATTTTCTGGACATTTGGTGCACTGTCCAAGGCTATGCTTTGAAGTTCAAAGTTTGAGCTTACTTCACAAACCTCCAAGAAAATAGTACGTTCTGTGGATTTCCCAATCCCAAATATATTACCAATGCTTCGGTATTCGGCAGAGGATAGAGTCCAATAGCTAAGCGTTTTTCCAGACTAATAGCATTGTGAAAATGTGTGTCTTTCTTTCCCAAAGCCGAAAGTAGTGAACACAATTTGTCAAAGCTACTTCGCTTCATTCGATAATTCATTTTAAAAAACTCCTCTCCATTGCATTGGCAATCAATCTCCCAAAATTTCCCCATACGATTCTATAAACTCAAAGGTATATTAATTAAACGAATTAGCCTTAACACTTTATCGGATTTACCAGTTTCCCATTTTCGGATTTGGTGAAATAATGTATGGCAGTATTGCTAAAATCGACCACTGTTGATTCAGGCAAAACCAATCCCCCTCCATCCAATATTTACGCTTTGCGCCGCAAATTGCAACGCTTTCTGCACAAGCTCTATCCGATTCTAATATCTTTGCGTTACTTGCATATATATTTTAATAATAAATAAAACTGTTTTAATATTCACTTTCATTTTCGTAAAAAAATGTGAAATTCGTCGTAAAATTTAAACAAAACACTTATTTATTTATAACAAATGTCAAGTAAAAACTGTCGGTGAGCAACTGCCACTTTAAACTTGAGTTTGTCAAGATATCTAAATATGTTCTTCGAGAGGACTTTACTCGTCAATTGCCTACTCAGTCCAAAGTAGCACTTGTTGGCAAGAGTGATGCTTCGTTGGATTTCTAGACTGATATTATTTTGTAACTATCAACAGTGACATAGCTGCCACGACGCAGGTACGCCGATTCTTTCTTTGATGACAGCAAATACTTCGTCTTGTCCTCGTTGACCGCAAGACTCACTTTTTTCGCTTCCTTATCCAGTCCAGAGAAGGCAGCGCTTACGGCGCGGTTGTTAATGCCAATGATATCAATGTCATCGGCATACGCCAGCAATTGCACGCTCTTGTAATAGATTGTACCGCTGCGGTTTAGCTCTGCTGCTCGAATTATCTTCTCCAGCATCAGGTTAAAGAAATCGCACGAAAGCGAGTCACCCTGCCTAAAGCCTCGCTTGGTTTCAAATGGCTCAGAGAGGTCCGTCCCGATTCTGACGGAGCTGTTGGTATTGCTCAACGTCATTTGGCAAAGCCGTATAAGCTTGGCAGGGAAGTTAAATTCAGACATGGCGGCATACAGGCAACTCCTTTTTGCGCTGTCACAAGCGGCATTAAAATCGACAAAGAGATGGTGTGTGTCGATTCCTTTATCATGGGTCTTCTCCAGGATTTGACGTATAGTGAAAATCTGGTCGATGGTAAACTTACCAGGTCTAAAGCCACACTGATAAGGTCCAATCAGTTTGTTTACGATGGGCTTCAGTCTTTCACACAATACGCTAGAAAGAACCTTACATGCGATATTAAGAAGACTGATTCTGCTGTTCTCTTCTCTTCTTTCCTGCCGTTCTTCAAAAGAGTTCCTTTTATTTATGTTGTTCATTAAAGTACTTATAAGTTTGCCTCGTTCTCCGCGAGACATACGGACTGAGCTTCCATTCAAAACTCCAGCATTCTTGAAAGAAAAAATTTCAGTTTAAAAGTGTACACATTTATATATAGGGAAGGCCAAAAAAAATTATTTTCGATTTTTTATTGGGATACGGAAAAAGAAGTATGCATACTGATCAAATATAAGTTTTCAATATTAACGGGACAAAAATCCCATAACAGTTTTTCATTTTCATCTATGAACATGATTATATCGACGTGCCATACGAAAACTACACTGAGAGAAATGCATTGATAGCGCCGAGTTTGATGCAATATTCATTCAGAATGAGCGAGTTATCAAATATTATTTGCTTCCAATAAAAAGCAAAATGACATGTCAACCATTTCGTTATGATGTACTATTTTTTATATTTATGGATAGAATACTAATATGTTTGAACGGCATGTCAATATCTATGGTCGTGATATGAATTTCTATTGTCGGTATATCCATATCCATATTTACTACATAGTAATAACGGTAGAGACAGCGTATTAAGATATATGGATGAAATGTAAATTTTTCTGGGACGCATAATCATAATAGTTCAACATTTTTTACTATGGATTTTCTAACAATATTCCAACTTCTTATGATAGAACATTTTTCTAAAAATTTTATAATATGCCGTAGCCGAATGGTAGAATACTGGGCTAACGTGCCAGTAGAGCATGGTTCGAGTCTCACTAAAACCAGATGTCTAATTATATAAAATTTTGTTTTTTTAAACTATTTAGAATTTATCAACAGTTTATATGGATACCATTTCAATAGTGATTTATCAAAAAAGCATTGATGAAACATCCATATTCATTGATGGGACAGAAATAACAATTTTTATTTAATGTGATATCAATAATTATGGATGTTCGATCCATAGATTTCCCTCCGTGTAACAATAGAAATTTTATGTCTGACGAAAACTAATACTTTTATTTTGTGTATATATATATATATATATGGGTCATTCCATATAAAATTTAGCACTAAAATTTAAAAATGCCCACTATATTTTTTTTTCTGCTGAGAATGGAAAATAAGTCGACACCTATTTTTTTATTTCACCCATAGTGGTAAATTTTTTGAGTTATGAATTTTTGGCATTTTGAAAATTGAATTTTTTCATTATTTTCTAGTTTGTGAACCAATTGACGGAATTGGTTAAAATTTTAGATAGATCTAACATTCTTTAGGCCAGTCCTAATTTTTTTGTTTTAGTGAAAAGTTATGGCCAAAAAATTGAAAAATGACCCGGGTCCGATACCAAAATTGGGGCGGAATCCATGGTATTTATGTGCGAAACACCGTTCTGACACCGCTTATAGAAAATAACCCTGGGCTACGCCATCCCAAGTCCGGGTGGTTGCCTGAACCGTGGCAACATGCCGAATAAATGTACACCAACCACATGGAAACTTGCAACTTTGATTGCAGATATCTCTTCAGAGAAGCAAAATATTAAAAAACAAGTAAGGAAGTCTAAGTTCGGGTAAGCCGAACATTAAATACCCAGTGTATGGAAACAATAGTAGTACCTATAAGTTATATATTTTCTATATATATTATAATTTGGGAAAAACGAACTCAATAAATTTATTAGTTAGTTTATAAAATTAATATTTATTTATGCTACGGTATAACATATATGTACATTGTTCGTGTGGCCTCAAAATATTACTTATAGTTGAATGCATTCTTACTTCTAATATACTTACGCCCAATTTGTGACAAAGTTTTAAATTGAAAAAAATATGTTTGGGCCAGTTTTTCGAAATTCAAATTATTTTCAAAGTTATAGCTATCACCACTTTTCGAAATTCCTTACTTTTTGATGTAAATAACTTCCGCTCCCTTAAAGGGCCAAACAAATTTTTTTTTGCTAATAGTTACTAATGCAATGCCCAACAACATCATACAAAAGCTCCATCTCGCCACGATGGAGAAGTTAAAAATTGCGAATAATGTTTGTAAAAAAATTTTTTTTGCAATAATTGGAAATGTCCTTTTGTAGAAGATACCATCTTTTATATATATTTAAAAAATTAGCAAAATCGGTTTGACCAATCGTGAGAAAATCATCAAAAAGTGAGGAATTTCGAAAACTGTTGATAGATATAACTTTCAAAATAATTCGAATTTTGAAAAATTGTATATGTATTTTTGTTTAATCGTTCTGAGCCATACTACCCACTTTCAATAAAATACATGGCCGTCGAAAAAATTATAGGTGGCTCACTTAACAAAACTAACTCATCTTTTAAGACTCGTTAATAGTAGACAATTCCTTACAAATTTAACAACCAAATTATACTATAATTATATTATTTTAGTTATTTACCTTACCGAATTATGTCAATTTATGTGATTTTCGAAATTTTCCATATTGAAAGTGGACGTGATTGGGAAGCGATTTCGTTTAATTTCAACAGGTATACTTCCTATAACTCTAGTATACCTTGTGCCTAATTTCACGATTCTACCGTAATCAGTTTAAAAATTACGACCAGTCTTTTAGGTGATTTTCTAAATTTTCGATATCGAGAGTAGCCGTGGTTGGACGGGGATTTTATCCAATTTCATCACGTATATTCCCAACAGTACCAGTATGATTTGTGCCAAATTTCATCGTTCTACCATAATTTGCTTAAAAGTTACGACCAGTCGAATTTTCAAAAATGCCTCCCTTGAAAGTGGGCGGTACCACGCCCACTTTTTAAAATTTAACAGAAAATCATAATAGAATGATAAGAGAGATTCACCTATGAAATTATATCATTTTATCAATTTCAGCTACCGATATATGTCAGTTTATGTGATTTTCGAAATTTTCGATACCGACAAAAGGGACGTGGTTATAATCCGAGTAATCTGTATACCAAATTTCATGCAAATTCCTCAATTTTTACTCAAGTTATGTTAATTTGTATGATTTTCGAAATTTTCGATCTCGAAAAAGGGGGCGTGGTTATCATCCGATTTCGCCCATTTTCAATAGCAACCTACCTGGGCCAAAAAGTAACCTGTATATAAAATTTCATGCAAATATCTTAATTTTTACTCAAGTTATCGTTTACAAAGACGGACGGACAGACGGACGGACATGCCTGAATAGACTCCTCTTTTGAACCTAAGAACTTTCATACATGGATCTTGATTATTTTGCGCCGGTACATAGTACAGTTATATGGAAAAAATTATAATACTCCTGTACTAGTACGCTTCGTATAAAAATGCCTCCCTTAAAAGTGAGCGGAGCCACGCCCACTTTAGAAAATTTATCAAAAAATCATTATATAATGACCATGTGGATTCATATATAAAATTATATAATTTTACCCATTTCCGTTAGCGAATTATGTCAATTTATGTGATTTTCGAAATTTTGGATATCGAAAGTGGGCATGGTTGGGGGGCGATTTCATCCAATTTCATCACATATACTTCCAACGATACTAGTATGCCTTGTGCCAAATTTCATCGTTCTGTCTTAATCCGTTTAAAAGTTACGACCAGTCAAATTTTCAAAAATGCCTACCTTAAAAGTGGGCGGTGCCACGCCCCCTATAAAAAATTTATGGAAAAATCATAAGAGAATTACCAGGGGGATTCATCTAGAAAATTATATAATTTTAGCCATTTCAGCTACCGAGATATGTCAATTAATGTGATTTTCGAAATTTTCGATATAGAAAGTGGGCGTGGTTGAAGGGCGATTTTATCCACTTTCATCAGGTATACTCCCAACGATACTAGTATGCTTTGTGCCAAATTCCATCGTTCTATCGTAATCTGTTTAAGAGTTACGACCAGTCAAATTTTCAAAACCGCCTCCCTTAAAAGTGGGCGGTGCCACGCCCACTATAAAAAATTTATGGAAAAATCATAAGAGAATGACCAGGGGGACTCACCTATAAAATTATATCATTTTAGCCATTTCAGCTGCCGAGATAAGTCAATTTGTGTGATTTTCGAAATTTTCGATATCGAAAAAGGGGGCGTGGTTATCATCCGATTTCGCCCATTTTCAATAGCAACCTACCTTGGCCAGAAAGTAACCTGTGTACAAAATTTCATGCAAAAATCTCAATTTTTACTCAAGTTATCGTGTACACGGACGGACAGACGGACAGACGGACGGACATGGCTTAATCAACTCCTCTTTTAATCCTAAGAACTTTCATATATGGAACTCTATATCTATCTCGATTATTTTGTGCCGTTACAAACAGCCGTTATGTGAACAAAGTTAATATACCCTTGTACTAGTACTAGTACACTGGGTATAAAAAAAGCGCTTCCGGATTCGTGATCCTGAGGCCAAACCCCGTCTTTTGAGCACCCTCCTATAATTTTAGCTAATTTATTAGCAGTTGACAGCTAAAGTAGACAAAAGCATTGCGCCCTCTTGTAAAATGGTATCACTAATTTTTAATTACAACTTACCTCCTTCCATTTTTCCGCAGAGCGTGTTGGTCCTCTTAAGGCGTTTAGCTCATCTGCCAGCTGGGCCCACAAAGAGCGCATTTGTTACGGTGACCTGGGATTATTTTTTCCCATTCCCATTTCAGGGTTAGCACCGTAAAAAAAACGTAGTGCTCCAGTCGTTCGCGCGTTGCACGATCGCACTTTGATTTTCTATAATAGAAATACAATATAACTAAAATATAATGAAAAATAACAAAATACTTACGTTTTTGCGGACTCCATTTAAACATTGTTCGCGCTAAACAGCTGTTTTGTGTTTACAATATTTAGTTCACCACGGTGTGGAGAATAGCACACGCATAAGAGCTTTTTAGTGTTGTCAAGTTATGCACAGAATAACAAAATTTATCAAGTTGATAAAAATCTTGTTTATTTGTCAACTTATTGGCATCCATCTAAAACGATTAAATAAATTTATAAAGTAGGTGAATCCTGTGTATTTTCATGTTCGGAACTATGCCTGGCCACAGTGTACAAAACTTTTTCACTGCCCTTTCCTTCTTCTTTTCTGCACATTCTTTTTATCATTCTCCTTCTTCTTCCTTCCCTCCCCTCGCTCCTGCTTCCCTTTCTCTTTCTCCTTATCCTCCTCCCTCACCTACTTATTTTTCTCGTCTCATTCTCCTTCTGCCTCCTCCTTCTAGGTACTCTTTTTTCTCCTCCATCTCTTCTCTTTCTAGATCCACCTCCTCTTCCCCTTTTTTGCCTTTTCCTTCCCCTCGTCCTCCTTTTTCCTTCCTTTTCTCCTTCTCCTTCCCCTTTTCCCATTCCATTCTCTTTCCTCTCCCCTTTCCATTACCCACCCACTTTCGCCTTCACTTGCCCTTCTTCTCTACCTTTTTTGCTTTCTTTTCCCCTTTTTCTTGACCTTTCACTGTGTCTTCCTTATCCATTTCCTTTTTTCTCATCATTTCTTGTTCTTCCAATTCTTCTTCATTATCTTGTTCTCGTCATATACCTTTTCCTTTCTTTGCTTTCTTTTTCCCTTTTTCTTGACCTTTCCCTGTGTCTTCCTTATCCATTTCCTTTTTTTCTCATCATTTCTTGTTCTTCCAATTCTTCTTCCTTATCTTGTTCTCGTCATATACCTCTCCTTTTAACCCTTCCTCTCTTAATTCATTTTCCAGTTATTCTTCCACTTTTTCCTTTTCCTATTCATGGTCCAATTCTTCTCCATCCTCTTACTATTTCCCTTCCAGCATCTACTATTTTCTTTACTTTATTTTCTTTTGCATTTTCCTTTTTTAGGGCGCTGGCATTTCACTAATGGTTTTAGTGACAGGAATTTTCTGGACATTTGGTGCACTGTCCCAGGCTATGCTTTGAAGTTCAAAGTTTGAACTTACTTCACAAAACTCCAAGAAAATAGTATGTTCTGTGGATATCCCAATCCCAAATATATTACCAATGCTTCGGTATTCGGCAGAGGATAGAGTCCAATAGCTAAGTGTTTTTCCAGACTAATAGCATTGTGAAAATGTGTCTTTCTTTCCCAAAGCCGAAAGTAGCGAACACAATTTGTCAAAGCTACTTCGCTTCATTCGATAATTCATTTTAAAAAACTCCTCTCCATTGCATTGGCTATCAATCTCCCAAAATTTCCCCATACGATTCTATAAACTCAAAGGTATATTAATTAAACGAATTAGCCTTAACACTTTATCGGATTTACCAGTTTCCAATGCATTTTCGGATTTGGTGAAATAATGTATGGCAGTATTGCTAAAATCAACCAAAAATGTGAAATTCGTCGTAAAATTTAAACAAAACAGTTATTTATTTATAACAAATGTCAAGTAAAAACTGTCAGTGAGCAACTGCCACTTTAAACTCTGAGTTTGTCAGATATCTAAATATGTTCTTCGAGAGGAATTTACTCCTCAATTGCCTACTCAGTCCAAAGTACCACTTGTTGGCAAGAGTGATGCTTCGTTGGATTTCTAGACTGATATTATTTTGTAACTATCAACAGTGACATAGCTGCCACGACGCAGGTGCACCGATTCTTTCTTTGATGACAGCAAATACTTCGTCTTGTCCTCGTTGACCGCAAGACCCACTTTTTTCGCTTCCTTATCCAGTCCAGAGAAGGCAGCCCTTACGGCGCGGTTGTTAATGCCAATGATATCAATATCATCGGCATACGCCAGCAATTGCACGCTCTTGTAATAGATTGTACCGCTGCGGTTTAGCTCTGCTGCTCGAATTATCTTCTCCAGCATCAGGTTAAACAAATCGCACGAAAGCGAGTCACCCTGCCTAAAGCCTCGCTTGGTTTCAAATGGCTCAGAGAGGTCCGTCCCGATTCTGACGGAGCTGTTGGTATTGCTCAACGTCATTTGGCACAGCCGTATAAGCTTGGCAGGGAAGTTAAATTCAGACATGGCGGCATACAGGCAACTCCTTTTTGCGCTGTCACAAGCGGCTTTAAAATGGACAAAGAGATGGTGTGTGTCGATTCCTTTATCATGGGTCTTCTCCAGGATTTGACGTATCGTGAAAATCTGGTCGATGGTAAACTTACCAGGTCTAAAGCCACACTGATAAGGTCCAATCAGTTTGTCTACGATGGGCTTCAGTCTTTCACACAATACGCTAGAAAGAACCTTACATGCGATATTAAGAAGACTGATTCCGCCGTAGTTGGTGGGGTTAGCGGGATCGCCTTTATTGTGGATTGGGCTAAGCACACTTGAATTCCAATCCGGAGGCATGCACTCATCTGACCATATTCTGCATAAGAGCTTATGCATGCTTTTTTCCAGCACTTCGCCTCCGTGTTTGAACAGCTCGGTGGGTAGTCCGTCTTTTCCAGGCGATTTGTTGATCTTGAGGCTGGACGTAGCTATCGTCACTTCATTATAGTCAGGTGGTGGGACGACTTTTCCATCGTCAGGGATTGGGGAATCGGGTTCGACGTCTCCCTCGCAATTTAGCAGTGAGGAGAAGTGCTCCCTCCATAATTTAAGTATACTCTGTACGTCGGTTACCAGGTCGCCATTATTGTCCTTACAGGAACTTGCCCCGGTCTTAAAACCTTCAGTCATCCGCCGGATCTTTTCATAGAATTGTCGGGCATCATTCCTGTCAGCTAGCATCTCAAGCTCCTCACACTCACGCCTTTCGGCCTCACTTTTATTTTTCCTGAAAAGGCGTCTCTCTTCCTTCTTTGCCTCACGATAGCGTTGCCATACACTGAGGGTTGCGCCCGTTCGTAACGTCTCCTTGTAGGCAGCGTCCTTCTTTTTCGAGGCAGCTTTGCATTCCTCATCGTGCCAATTGTTCTTGTGGGCTCGCTGGAACCCTATAATACTCGGTTGCATCGTTAGGTCGAGGATTGCCCTTTGACAGCAGGTGTGAGAGTCGAAGTAAAACTTTCCTTCCGTTACTATGCGCACTTTCTTCGCTGCACAGAGGCGTGTGCGTATCTTGGCTGCGTCAAGATAATGGTGGAGCTATGTCTGCCGTCGATCCTGACATGATCAATCTGGTTTCTTGTTCTTTGATCAGGGGACAGCCAGGTGGCTTGGTGTATTCGTTTATGCTGGATCCTAGTTCTTCTATGGCCATATTGCGAGCAGAGGCGAAGACAATCAACCTCGTCCTGTTGGGTGATGTTATAACGTGGAGACTAAATTTTCCAACTGGACCAAACACTCCTTCCTTGCCCACCTTGGCATTAAAGTCGCCGAGCACGATTTTAATATGATAGTGGGGGCAGCAACCATAAGTCTGTTCAATTTTATCGTGAAGGAGTCCTTCTCTGCGTCGTCCGTCTCCTCAGTCGGCGTATAGGCGCAGATAAATGTTATGTTGAAAAACATCGCCTTGATGCGGATCGCAGCGAGACGTTCGTCCACACGAGTGAACGCTAGTACTTGGCGGCGAAGTATCTATCCCACCACGAATCCTACCCCACGCGCCTTGCCGCGTATCTGGCCACTATAGTATACGTCGCAAAGTCCGATGGTCCTTGTCCCGTCCATCGCATTTCCCGCATAGCGGTGAGGTCAGCCTTTGCGTTTACGAGGACATGAACCAGTCGGGCAGCGGTACCATCCCTTGAAAGGGTCCGGACGAGCCGCTGCTACAAGACAGACGCCCGCTTACAGCCACACCTCATGGTGAACAGACGCTGCGAAAAGACCTCGGTGAGCCCTTAAACCAAGTATGTCAGAGTGGCCCTGGAAATTCACTGCACTTTGTTTGTTCTTATTTATTTATTTATTTATTTATTTATTATACAGAAGTTGAGTGATAAATCACAAAATCACATTTAACTAGGAGCACTAGTAGCACTAGTAGCTAGGACCTTCGGCTCGCCTGTCATTTCTTATTTTTACAAAGTTGTTGTCTTAGAAAATTATGGTTTAAATAAATGTTTAAGTCTATATTAACTTAATTAGGTTTGTGGATTTTAAGTAATTGATAACTTTCTCAATGTTTTTGTTCTCTATTTTTAAACTATCTGATGGTGTGCAGTGTCCGAATATACTTCTTCTAATGTTTGTGAACTGTTGGCATTCATCGAGTAGGTGAATTACGGAGAGTTAGTTCAGATTGCAGTGCGGACACGGCGGTTTACTTTCTCCCTTTAGGATGTGGCTATGTGTTGCTATTGTATGCCCGATGTGTAGGCGGGTTAATGCTTTTAAATTGTTACAAGCGATGCTTGGTGTGCGAATAAGTTTAATTCCGGGTGTTTCAAATTTGGTGTAGTGGTGTTGCGGATTCACGGATATTGGAGGACTTAGAGCCTTTGAGTGTGCGTAGGCCAATCGTATTATGTCGTCTTTTAGCATCCATTCGGTAGTGTATAGAGGTTCGTTTGTTGCAAGTTTGGCCCTTTGATCGGCCGCTTCGTTACCTTTAATATCTACATGGCCAGGAATCCACATAATCCTTGTCGATCCTTTACGCGCTATTAATTTCAGTCATATTTCGTTGAGCAGGTGGTTTTTCTCTTTTGTGTTGGTAAGCGCGTTTACTGTCGAAAGTCTGTCGGCACAGATTTCAAATTTTCCGCACGTTTTGAGGGTATATTCTACAGCCTTTAGGATTGCAACAGCTTCAGCTGTGTATGTCGAGCAGAAGGGAAACAGGTTACCAGTGCATATGGTTGCATAGTTCGAGTCAAGTTCGAACAGATAAAGTTGTTTAGATGTTGCCAAGGTGGGGGACTTTTAAAGGTTGTGTTTTTTGCCGCTAGGTTAATATCTAAATCGTTTGCTGCTGTTATGCATCTAGCTATCGTAGACGAGTGTCTTAAGGTTTTCTTTTGATTTGTTTGACTCCTTATCAGCTTACGTACAATCGAATTGTGGCTTTGCATCAGTTTTGGTACTAACTTTAGAGTACTAAATGATACGCGCTCCTGTATTGACGGCAAATCTGCTTCTGCAAGCATACACGCAATGGGCGATGTTGGGAAGGCACGAATGCTTCTTCTTATAGCTATGTGATAAGGAGGTGCTATAATTTTTAAATTGGCTTTTGCGCAGTGTCCGTATATTGGTAATCCGTAGTCGATTTTAGAGATGATGAGTGCTTTTGTCACGTTGACGAGTGTTGATGGGTGTACCATAGAGTGTTTTGACGCAAGATATTTTATGATGTTTAGACGTCTATTTAATTCAAATCTCAGATATTTGCAGTGTTCTCTATATGTTAATCTTTTGTCAAAGATTACGCCTAATATTTTAAGGCTCTCCAGGTTTTCAATTGTAGTAGTGTCGAAGTTTAACAACATGGAAGGGTAATTGTGTTTCTTACATAAGTGCAGGGTCTTGCATTTATTATGCGATAGGGATGCCCCTGAGGGGGTCTGACCATTTCGAGATCGCACTAAGGATTTGGTTGAAGTCATCTTCGATTAGTTGACGATCTTTACATTTAGTAAACAGTATTACATCGTCCGCGTAAGTCATCATCATCATTTATTGGCGCTTAACCGCCTAAGCGATTTTGGCCGTCGCCTATCAAAGCACGCCAGTCATTCCTTTTTAGCGATAACTGACGCCAATTGGAAACCCCAAGGGAGTTCAAGTCATCCTCCACCTGTTGTTTCCATCTCAGTCGAGGCCTCCCCCTTCCTCTGCTGCCGAATTCGGGTGACGATTGGAAAACCTTCTGGGCTGGAGCTTCTTTGTCCATTCGCATGACGTGACCCAGCCAGCGGAGCCTTTGGGCTTTAATTCGCTGGACTATGGTCAGATCTGCGTAAAGCTCGTACAGCTCATCGTTAAATCTCCTTCGATACTCGCCGTCGGCATCACGGGAAGGACCATAAATCTTCCGGAGAACTTTTCTCTCAAATACTCCAAGGGCCATCTCATCTTCTCTTGACATTGTCCATGAATCTGAGCCATACATCAGGACAGGTATGATGAGAGACTTATAGAGCGTGATCTTTGTTCTTCGAGAGAGGACTTTACTTCTCAATTGCCTACTCAGTCCAAAGTAGCACTTGTTCGCAAGAGTGATTCTCCGTTGGATTTCTAGACTGATATTATTTTCGGTGTTAATGCTGGTTCCCAAATAGACGAAGTCCCTCACAGTTTCAAATTTGTAACTATCAACCGTGACGTGGCTGCCAAGGCGCAGGTGCGCCGATTCTTTCTTTGATGACAGCAAATACTTCGTCTTGTCCTCGTTGACCGCAAGACCCACTTTTTTCGCTTCTTTATCCAGTCCAGAGAAGGCAGCGCTTACGGCGCGGTTGTTAAGGCCAATGATATCAATATCATCGGCATACGCCAGCAATTGCACGCTCTTGTAATAGATTGTACCATTGCGGTTTAGCTCTGCTGCTCGAATTATCTTCTCCAGCATCAGGTTGAAGAAATCGCACGAAAGGGAGTCGCCCTGTCTGAAGCCTCGTTTGGTTTCAAATGGCTCAGAGAGGTCCTTCCCGACTCTGACGGAGCTGTTAGTATTGCTCAACGTCATTTGGCAAAGCCGTATAAGCTTTGCAGGGAAGTCAAATTCAGACATGGCGGCATACAGGCAACTCCTTTTTGCGCTGTCAAAAGCGGCTTTGAAATCGACAAAGAGATGGTGTGTGTCGATTCTTTTATCATGGGTCTTCTCCAGCATTTGGCGTATCGTGAAAATCTGGTCGATGGTAGACTTACCAGGTCTAAAGCCACACTGATAAGGTCCAATCAGCTTGTCTACGATGGGCTTCAGTCTTTCACACAATACAATAGAAAGAACCTTATATGCGATATTAAGAAGGCTGATTCCGCGGTAGTTGGTGCGGTTAGCGGGATCGCCTTTCTTGTGGATTGGGCAGAGCACACTTAAATTCCAATCTGGAGGCATGCACTCGTCTGACCATATTCTGCATAAGAGCTGATGCATGCTTTTTACCAGCTCTTCGCCTCCGTGTTTGAACAGCTCGGCGGGTAGTCCGTCTTTTCCAGGCGCTTTGTTGTTTTTGAGCCGGGATATAGCTATCCTCACTTCATCATAGTCAGGTGGTGGGACGACTTTTCCATCGTCAGGGATTGGGGTATCGGGTTCGACGTCTCCCTCGCAATTTAGCAGTGAGGAGAAGTGCTCCCTCCATAATTTAAGTACACTCTGTATGTCGGTTACCAGGTCGCCATTATTGTCCTTACAGGAACTTGCCCCGGTCTTAAAACCTTCCGTCATCCGCCGGATCTTTTCATAGAATTTTCGGGCATCATTCCTGTCAGCCAGCATCTCAAGCTCCTCACACTCACGCCTTTCGGCCTCACGTTTCTTTTTTCTGAAAAGACGTCTCTCTTCCTTCTTTGCCTCACGATAGCGTTGCCATACACTGCGGGTTGCGCCCGTTCGCAACGTCTCCCTGTAGGCAGCGTCCTTTTTGTCCGAGGCAGTGCTGCATTCCTCATCGTACCAGTTGTTTTTGCGGGCTCGCTGGAACCCCCGTCCGCGTAAGTAATGTGCGATATTCTCTTAAAGCTGGATAGTATGCTATTGATTTCGTCAAATGCAACTACGAATAACACCACTGAAAGTGGTGAACCCTGGGGTATTCCATTATATAGCCGCATTGTATTGGAGTATTTATTGTTGTATTTGACAGCGAATGATTGTTGGTTAAGAAGGCCTTTACGAAATTGTATATTTTTGGCCCGATTTTCCATTTTGCCAATTGTCTTAATACTACGTGTATGCCAATCCTGTCATAGGCCTTTTCAAAGTCGAGGCTTAGGGCAAAAGTATGATTTTTTGTTGAAATAGCTTTGGTTACATAGTCTTCGGAGACTAGCAAGGCATCTATAGTGCCTTGCCCTTCCTTAAATGCTGTCTGATGTGGACTGAGGAGACCGTTGTTGAGTGCAAACCACATAATTCTTTTAGCTATTACTTTTTCACTTTTTCGAGCACCTTGCTTAAGCAAGGGAGAAGGCTAATTGGTCCGTATCCCGAAGCGTCAGTGCATGGTTTGTTTGGCTTGGGTATAGGTACCACAATAGCATGTTTCCACGAGCCTTGCGATAGCAAATCGATCGTTATTATAACGAAAGGTTATAGAAACGGGCTACTTATTGAGACTTGAGATGTGAGGCAGCCTATTGAATACCAAATTGTATCAAATATGAAATAGACCACGAAATGTCTCTATTAAGTCTGGTTTTCATTAGGTCAAATTTTGACAGTTTCTATCGACTTTATCGAAATAAGCAACCGAATCTCGATAAAGTCGATGAATAGGCGTTGACTTCCAAAAATTTTATAAGGCAAATTTAATGTATTACTTGTCTTTAATTATAACAAGGAACTAGTTATTACCATTAAAAACGTATAACAAATGATACTTCACAAAAGAATATAAATGTTGTTGTTGTTTCCAAATTGTGTGATAGCTTTGGCTTGGGCTTGTTTAAAAATTGTGTTTGCTCGTGATTTGACTGCTGCCTTTGACGATGACTTTGCCTCTGACCTTTAAGAAAATTGCATAGGCAGAGGATAGCGAAAATGTGTGTTTTATATGTATTAGTAAACTGCATTTGAACCAATAAATTGCAGTGTTTGTCGATTGCCGGAATGCATGGTATTGAACTAAAGGCACAGGGTGCCTCTACACCCCGCCCCACCGTGAATCACCTAGGGATTCACCATCCAAACGTAGCACTGCTAGCTTTGTAGCTGGACGACGTAGTAGCCCTGTAGAGGTTTTAACTTCGGCGAAACGAATTTGACCGTCTTTGTTACTCTTCCCTTCTGCCACTGGCTGCGCGGCTGCGTTGCATCACATATTAGCACCAGATCGTTTATCTTTAATGGTTCGACTTCTTCATGCCACTTCTGACGCAACAGTAATTGTGGTAAATAATGCTGCATCCACTGTTTCCAAAATCTGTATTTTAGGCTTTTCGATATGCGCCACTGTTTCTTGAGGCACAACCTTTCTTGCACTGGTTGCGGAGTTTGCGTCGAGTTGAAACACCCCAGAAGCAAATGATTTGGCGTTATCGGATCATCGTCCTCCGATGACAACGGTACTTCAGTAAGCGGTCGCGAGTTAAGTATATTTTCGATTTCAATGAGGACGCTACGTAGAGTTTCTTCTTTTGGCGCTTCTTCACGATTTGAAGGGCAGTTGAACTTCCACTCTATGCCGCGTTGTGAGACCTCATTACCAATGCGTTCGAAATCTAAAATGCGCTCTGACTCCTTCAGCTCCCTCTGAGCGCCTATAAAATTCGTACCATTGTCACTTCTTATACGTACCGGAGTTCCACGACGATTAACGAAATTGCGTAAGCATAGCAGAAAGGCATCTGTTGACAAGTCGTGCGCCAACTCTAAATACGTTGCCCTGGTGGTGAGACACGTGAATATTACTGCCCATCTCTTCTCTCGGCGGCGCCCTATAGCCACGTTGAAAAGGCCAAATAGATCCACACCTGTATACGAAAAAGGCCTGACATATGGTGTGATACGGTCTTCGGGCGACTAACCCATTAACGGTGGTTTAGGTGGTTACGATATCAGTGGTGTTCTTGTCTGTTGGTATCCACCGCCACTGTGAAGACTTTGATGATGACAATATTTCGGTTATGCGGTGACCAACGAACGGCTTAAACTTTCTCTCCTTTGAATTGACCCATTGTAATAGTGTTTGCGAATCTGACCAAAACGTAATATCATCGGGTCGGATACTATGACCTTGGCATATGACTTTAGCGATTCGAACACCCAGTACGGCTGCTTGCAATTCCGATCTGGGCACCGAAAGGAGCTTCTGAGGTGCGCCTCTGGTTTTTCCGGCAACGAAAGTGACGTCGACATCTTGCGCTTCAGCGACTCGGAAATACCCAGCTGCAGCAAACGCAACTTGGCTGGCGTCTACTACTATGTGTAGCTGAATCGATGTGGGTGACTGTAGTAGGCGTGAATAGCAGCGGCTAACCTTAACCTCGTTGACACGTTTCAACTCTCCCCACCAAGCGAACCATTTATGGTGTAGTTCGTCTGGGAGTAGCTGGTCCCACTCGATCTGGCTCTTCCATACCTCCTGGATCAATATTTTTGGCGAATAACAGAAAATCAGCGAGAATGCCGAACGGATCAAAGACCGACATCACAATGCTTAACAGTTCGCGTTTTGTAGGTACGCGCGCTCTTTCGAGCACTGGACTTGGAATGCGATGAAATTTAAACGTGAACTCAAAGGAATCGGTGGTTGTGTTCCAGTACATTCCTAGTACTTTTTCGCAACTGCTTTGCCATTCTAAACTTACATTTTCTGATACGGCTTCATTTTTGGCATTCAGGCATACTTCGAGTTCTTTGACATTGGAGACGAATGATCGGAGCTCGAACCCTCCTTCGGCGTGGACAAAGGACAAACTTGACCTCATTGCAGATGCGTTCTGCTTCTTCTTTGCTGTGAAAGCTGGCTACTAAGTCATCTACATAATGGCTATCGAAGATTGCTGCAGTTGGGTCGGGGAATTGTTTTGAAAATACTCGGCGTTTTTGTTCTTAATATACTCTGCGATGCAGGGTGAGCAGATTGCTCCAAAAACCATCGAACTCATAACGTAGTGTTGCACTGGCTGATGCATGTTACCATCGCGCCATAAAAATCTCTGCGCATACTGATCTGGTTTCTTTACGGCCACCTGCGAGAACATCTCGCGGATGTCTGCAGCTACAGCTACTGCACCTTCTCGAAATTTGAATAGTATGTCTAGTAGCGGCTTGGCGTGTTCTGGGCCTTTAAGTAGCATACAGTTAAGGGATACCCCGTCCACCGTAGCAGCTGCATCGAACACGATTCTCATCTTGCCAGGTTTGTGTGGGTTCTGAACTGCAAAATGAGGCAAATGCCAATTAAAACTTGTATGCATACTTACTTCGGCCTCGGAAAGTTTTCTGACATAACCCCTATTTATGTATTTGCCAATCTCTTCTCTGTACTTGGCGGCAAAATCAATGTTGGAAACCCAAAAGTCGTTTGTAGGTGGAACGTTTTTCACAATAGACCGGTTTCGAAACGTTTACCTATGCGACGTGTATTGGCTTCCAACATCTGGCGGGCTTGTTCGTTATCATCGGATTCTAGTGACTTGGTTGACCCATTGCTGATACCAAAGTTGCCGGTGGCAAAATACTCAGTGACCAGCTCATGTAGCGACGATAGGCTCTGTTTTTCGCGAATATGCATTACCCAAGGTGTTCTATTTGACAAGTGAGTTCAAGCATAGGCTATCCAACCCAACTTTGTGTTGACGGTTACCGGGCTTCCACTGTCGGCTTGTACGGTTGTAGACGACACACTCAAATAAGTGTTATCAAGGCCCAACAGCAATGATGGCTTAACATGATTGTAGTCTTCTAATGGCAGAAACTTTAAATGGCTAAACTCGGCTTTACTAAAAGACTGCACTGGCAAATCGAGGTTACGTATAGTGCATTTCGAAGGTTGTGCATGGCAGATGTACCCTTGCCCTTTATATGCACACTCACTTTCGATGACTGCTCTGTCGTGCACTTTTCACCGTACCACTGCAACGTTAGCGGCTGCTTACGACCCTTGAGGCCCAGTCTAGTGGCTACGCTTTCCTCTAGTAAGGATATGGCTGACCCTCGTCGACCATGGCGTATATGTCTTCTTTACCATTTGGCCCAAATAGCGACACTGGCACGTATTTAAAAAATTGGCTATTACGCTGGTTGGCTTCTCTGCAGTTAAGTACCGGCTGGGATGTAACTTGGCTTTGAGCTGTGGACTGTATAGAACTTGAGCTGCGTGGTTCATGTAAACTTCGATGATGATAGCGGCGGCAGGCGTCAATATTACAAAACTTCTTAGAACGGCAATTAGATGTGCCCTTTTCGCAGGCACGAGAAGCAAAGTTGCAAGGACTTTACCTTTTCCCAACGTTCGTGCACATTCATTGACTCGTTGAAAGTTCGACAATCGCTTATCGAGTGCGTGCCATCGCACTCAAAACATTTTTGGCTGCCTGCTTGCTCTTGTTGACGATCACTATCCACTAGCATTATACGTCGAGATGACTGTTGATGTGACGCTGGTTGTTGGCTTCTCATAACTGCGGTCGATGGAGGCATTAGGCATACAACTCGAGCAAGATCACTCAACTATTTGCGAGAACTCCTTTATTGTTGCATACGGCCTTATGTTTACTGCATGTCTCGTCCATTGATACTGTTTGCTTGGTGGTAGCTTTGTTACAAGTTGCTCCAATAATGTAGTATTATGCAGATGGTGCTCACATTTAGCTGATGTAAGAAACGCAACAACATTACGGGTTTTTGTAGAAAACGATATAATTTGATCAACCTTATTTTCGGTAATATTTGGGAATTGCTGAATTTTAGTTAACTGGATTCTGACTAAGAGGTCTGGCCGACCAAATTGAAACTCTAGTTCGGCAATGGCATTTGGAACGTCTTCGGGATATATAAGCATCGAAGCTACCGCTTCTTTTGCACGACCTATCAGGCACTTGTGCAGCCGCATTAAATTTTGCCGGATGCTATAACGGAACGCTTCAGTCGTGTCTTTATAATTTGCCAAAAAGAGCGGCCACTCCTCCGTATTACCCGAAAAGGTAGGCAAGTCATATAGCTTTTTAACTGACACATTTTCTACGACCAATTCATCAGCGTTGGATTCTGGCGTAATGGATGTATTTTGACTCACCGGCTGAACTGGATTTATATCTCGAGCAATATTTTGTCTTAGGCGCTCTATATCCCGCTGACTCTCCTCTGTAACAACCTTTAACTGGACCATGGCATTAGTTAGCGCATGAAGGCTGGCTGCAATCGCTGAAACATGTACGTTCTGAGCACCACCACTATCATCGCCATCTGTCTCCATTTGATCACCTCCGCTTCTTAAATTGTAATTGCTACCACCCGGCATTAATCGCAAAAAATTATCCTATAACCAAATGTAACTTCACGCGACAGTATTTTTTTTTATAACCTTCGCCGGTCCTCACTCTCGCAAAATGTAATTTTAATTTTCACAGAAAACTTTCAGTTTTAAATAAGTGTGGTGCCTTACCGCTTTATGAGACCAACAACTTCTTGAGATCACAATGACTTTCACGATGACCGACACTTATACAATCTCTGGAACCTTCTATGCTTTTTTTACAGCTAGCCGCAATCACTTTTTTATTTGGAGAACAGCAAAATTTGGAAAATTTGATCACCAAATTAGGTCAAATTAAATTAAATTCATCTAATTTGGCAAACAAATTCATTCTGCGGACAAACATTCTCGAAATAACTTCGCCAAATGCGACGCATTATATGCAAGCAGAAGTAGCGAAAAATCTTGTTACCAAAAAAAATATATTGGCAGAAAACAGTGGGTGTTTTTGCTGTGATTTGGGATTTCAGTTAAAAAGGCGCTAATAACGCAATAAACCGGAGTATAAAATGCCAATCACTGGGATCTGTGTCGTAGAATTTTCTAGTGACCAACGTTTACTTTAATTTCCCTATTAGCGCGAATAATAACTCGTTCTGAAATTGAGCAGGTATTACGATTCTAAATTGGTTATTTACTTCGAATAGTAAGATTAATTAAGAAAAAAACTATAAAATAGTACTTTGTCAGAAAAATATACTTAAGTAAACCTTTTCTTGGCACATTTACATGACTTGGTGTGAAAAGGGCAAAAGAACCAAAGTTTAAATCAAAATGCCCAAATTTTTTCGGGGACTCTTTCCAATAATGTACGGGTCGGCTTTTATTTTTATTTAACGGGTAGAGGGGGTCGCACAGAGTACAAAATAAATAACCCGAGCCGTCGGAGGCTTATATTTTATCAGAAATTTGCATTCAAAGTTGCAAATTTTTCCAAACAAATTTACCAGTTCAACCCGATTTCGCCAACATTATACGCACAAAATACAAATATATTATAAAAAACGCCTTTCCTACTACCCTGCAAAAATCGTTGGATTATGTGTTCCAATTTTTTGATATTGGAGTACTCCAATAGTAATCCTTGTATACATTATCGGACCACCTTCAGCTTTTTGAAAGCCGATCATTGCTCACACTTATCGATATGCTTTTACTCACACCAAGTTTTCTTTTGTTATTGTATTGCAAATTCATCCATAATAGTAACAGGCGTTTTGAACGCATAAACTAAAATTTACTTTAAATAAAGTTGTTGTAATTATGAGCATAACCAATTGGACTCATTAATTAATTGCTGGTTAGGATAAAGCACATTCTCCTACAGGTTATGGACCACTTCTACCCTAAACAACTTCAAGTTACCTAACCAACAAATTTTAAGGGTTATCCAGAAAAATGGCGAAGTCCAAGTACACAATTGCGAAATTGAATGGCGACAATTATTTCAACTGGCGCTTTAAAATGCAGATGTTGCTAATTGAAAAAGGTGTATGGAATGTAATATCAAAGGAGCCGCCAAATCCAGCAGCAGAAGCTTGAAGAGGGCGGCAATGTCGAAAAGCATGTTAACCAAATGAACGAGTTTTTCTAAAAATTGTTGGCTCCTGGTGGGGAAATAAAGCCGGAGTTTTTCATGAGTGCAACGTTGATAGGCTCATTGCCGGAAAGTTACGATACTCTTATAACAGCGCTCGAAGCTCGCAATGAGGAACTAACATCGAATTTGGTATGCTCTACGGACATTTCAAAAGCGCATGCAACAAGTATAAAAAATGGTTAGCGAAGAAGGAGCATAAAGAAAAAGCAAATTTGGCGGAAAGTGGTAATACTGAGCATTTTTTATTCACCACATCAGCTGACAGTGGCTGGATTGTGGATTCAGAGGCGACTACTATAGTAGGTAATAAAGAACATTTTGTCACTTTCAATCAAAATCATCGCGAACTTGTTTTTGTTGCAAGCGGCCAACAAGTATTTGCTACAGGTAAAGGCACGGTAAGCATATTCGTTATGAACAAGTTCGGCAACAAAATTTCAATCCGTATCACAGACGTTTTATATGTGCTGAAATAAATGGCAATTTGATTTCTGTAAAACAACTCACAGCGAAAGGGTATAATGTAAACTTTACAAGCAAAGACTGTGAAATAGCGAAAGAGGGAAATGAAGTTGCTGTTGCATATGTTGATGGAAACCTTTACAAAATACAAACATTAAATCAGATATATACTATTGAGAATCGTTAGTTAACTCCTAGCAATGGATGTGATTCTTGATTTGGTGCATTCAGATATTTGCGGCCCTATGCAAACTACTACACCATCAAAAAAAAGATATGTCCTCACTTTTATTGATGCCTTTTCGAAGTATAACACCGTTTACCTAATCAAAGAAAAATCAGAAGTTTATGAAAACTTTAAAGAGTTTGTTGAATTGTGCAAAACATTGTTTGAAAAGAAACCGAAAATGATTCGCACAGATAGGGCGGTGAGTATATGAGTACAGCATTTCAGAAATATTTAGAAACTCAGGGCATACTGTGCCAGCGTACTGCACCCTACAGTCCGCAACAAAACGGAGTAGCAGAACGTAAAAATTGCACTTTAATAGAAATGGCTCGCTGTATAATCATAGAGGCTAAAGTTGAATACAAGTGCTGGGGAGAAGCGGTAATGATGGCAAATTATATCCAAAATCGTCTTCCTGCTAGAGGCATACAGAAGACACCATTTGAAAGTTGGCTCGATACTAAACCGAACATTGAACACCTGCGCCGGTTTGGATCGAAATGCTATGTTTTCGTACCAAGTGAGAGGCGACGCAAACTCGATCCAAAGGCTATCGAAGCGTTTTTAGTTGGCTACGACTGCACATCCGAAGCATATTGATGTTATGTACCAGAAACTGGCAAAGAAATAATAAGTCGCGACGTGAAACTTGTACACATTAATAGTGAATTAAAAATAAATCAGATGCAGGAGGAGAATGTGGTATTGGTCAAACACAAGAAGAAAAGTACGAATATTATTGAAAAATTAATGAGCGAATATACAGCTGCGCAACCAAACGGTAATGTAAAGCAAGAAAATGACACAAACAGTGATGCAACTGAGCAAGAAAATAACATAGACGGTGATCCAGAACTTCGTCGGTCAGCAAGACCAAATAAGGGAATAAGTGCTAAAAAGTGGTCTGACGAAATGGTTAACTACCCAGAAGCAAACCTAACGAGTACTATAGAAGTGTTGGAGCTGCAAAAAGCAAACCTGTGTTGCACTATCTTCGACAGAAGCAGAGTTCATCGCGCTATCAGAAGCATGCAAAGAGGCTCAGTGGATCCGTCGAATACTAGAAGACTTTAAACGTCCGGAGACTGCGCCAACAACATTATTCGAAGACAATCAAAGCTGCCTAAAACTCATCGAAGAAGAAAGTTTATCGGGCAGATCAAAGCTACCACTTTGTTAAAAACTATGTTCAAACCGGAGAGGTAAATTGCGCTTACTGTCCAACGGAAACATACTTTTGGCAACTCTGACATACTTAAGGCTGGTTTTCATTATGTCAAATGGTGTCAAATTTCATCGACTTTATCGAGATTTGGTTGCCAATTTCGATAAAGTCGATAAAAGTTGTCAAAATTTTACCTAATAAAAACCAGCCTTTGCACACTTATCGATATGTTTTTGCTCTCACCAAGTTTTCTTTTTTTTATTGTATTGCAAATTCATCCATAATAGTAACACGCGTTTTGAACGCATAAACTAAAATTTACTTTAAATAAAGTTGTTATACTTATGAGCATTACCAGTTGGACTTATTAATTAATTGCTGGTTAGGATAAAGCACATTCTCCTACAAAAAAAAAACCCGCAATGTTTATTTTCACAGAATCACTGGTGAACAACCATTTGCATTACTTGCAGTTACAGCGAGCTGCCTAATGCCCATTCATAAATAAACAAACAACGTGCATATGGATATTCAATTTCACATGCATATATTTTGTTTATTCACCACTTTAAATTTTCCATTATTTATAACCAAAATAAAACATTATTTTAAAAACCTGCCATGACTTGGACACAACAAGGAAATTGAAATAGTGGTGTTCACAGCGAGTGGTAACTTTTGGTTATATTCACGAACAAACTATGTTATTGTTTTTTTCACTGCACTTAGTTTGTTTACCTTTTTTTACTTGTTCACTGCACATTTTGTTCATAATATTATATATTATACATATTATGTATACATATTATGTACATATATCAAAAACACAGCACATAAAACCAAAGAGATTATATCAACAAGAGCCACCACTCGTTATGAAAGCAAAGAACAAGATTGATGCCGTTTTCTTTCAAGATTTCCGTAAGTTCGATATAAATATGTTATTGTCTAATCAAAACAAAATGTGTATAAGAAAATAGACGAAGCTGAAATAACACAAGAGTCGAAACAAAAATTCACCAGCTGTCGAATTCCCAAAACTGAGGAAAACAAAATTACCGAAACCCTGAAAGAAAACGGCATCCATCTTTTTCCTTGCCTTTATAACGAGTGACGGCTCTTGTTGATATATTCTCTTTGATAAAACCAACACAACACGAAACAAACAATGGTACATATAACAAACTAACAACTGGAACTATTAGCGAGTAATAGGTGTTGCCAGACATGTGTTAATGAACACATAAAAAAAATTTTTTTTTCCTTTTCTCGGTTATGGAACAGCGCCGCAGTCAAAAATTTTAAATAAAAGTGCCGCAGGCGAAAATTTTGAATAAACAATCGCGCGATTTTTTATAAAAAAATTTTTTTCTAATAAACCCAACTGGTGTAAGCTGGCGGTCGCTTACTTAAAGTATGGTGATTCACGCGGCTTAAACTCAGGATGAACAGGCTTATTTGACAGTTTAAATTATGCAAAGCAAGCAAGTTTATTTCCTGTTATTTTTTGATCGCAAAGTTGGTTCATTAAAAACTGATTACAACATACACATTACAATAGCACAAAATATAACGAACACGTTGACAATTAAAAGATTCAAATGTTTCTCAACAATAAACAATATTTAATATTCAACAACAGGCTTCTTGTTTATGGAAAAGCGCCGCCGGCGAAAACTTTTAATAAAATGACGCTAGTGGTGGAAATACGCTAGTGGCGGGAGATGAGCGATTCCTGAGAATATTCGGCACACTGCCCTCCACTTAAGTCTGATCGTCCCGATCAGGCTCATTTCCCGATCCAAACATTGCCTGCCTTTCCAGGTGAACCACCTTCATTTTGTTTCGTGGTCTACCAAGAGTTTGTATGTTCTTTTTTTTAATAAACCCAACAGCACAGGTTTCTTGGTTATGGAAAAGCGCCGCAGGCATAAATTTTTAATAAAATGACGCTAGTGGAGGAAATACGCTAGTGGCGGGAGATGAGCGATTCCTGAGAATATTCGGCACACTGCCCTCCACTTAAGTCATTTCCCGATCCAAACATTGCCTGCCTTTCCGGGTGAACCACCTTCATTTTGTTTCGTGGTCTACCAAGAGTTTGTATGTTCTTTTTTTTAATAAACCCAACAGCACAGGTTTCTTGGTTATGGAAAAGCGCCGCAGGCATAAATTTTTAATAAAACAAGTAAGGAAAGCTGTCTTCGGCTGTGCCGAAGGCTATATACCTTTCATGAATAAGCGTCACGATTTTCACTGTTCGATCCCCAGTACAGCCTGTTTCAATTTAACTATATTTACTATACACATTACACATCTTTGTTATAATTTAAAAAACTTACAAAATAATAGGATCCGAGTTATCGGAACAATCGATTGTATGGAGGCTATATATTATACGTGTTCAATTGTACTGACTTACACTATACACATTACATATGTAGAAAGTACTAAAGGTGAAATATTTTACGTTCCTAACTTTTTAAATGCGGAAGTATTGGCCAAAAAACCTTATATCGGAACAACCGGTTGTATGGGGCTAAATATATGTTATATTTACCCGATCTTCTTGATTTTCCTCTACACACTACATAAATTGAAAGTACTCAAGTTGCAAAATTTTATGTTCCTAACTTTTTAATTGCAGAAGTATTGGCCAAAAAAACCTTATATCTGAACAATCGGTTGTATGGGGGCTATATGTTACATTTGCCCGATCTTGTTGATTTTCACTATATACACTACATAAATAGAAAGTACTCGAGTTGCAAAATTTTACGTTCCTAACTTTTAATTGCAGAAGTTTTGGCCAAAAAAACCTTATATCTGAACAATCGGTTGTATGGGGGCTATATGTTACATTTGCCCGATCTGGTTGATTTTCACTATATACACTACATAAATAGAAAGTACTCGAGTTGCAAAATTTTACGTTCCTAACTTTTTAATTGCAGAAGTTTTGGCCAAAAAACCTTATATCTGAACAATCGGTTGTATGGGGGCTATATGTTACATTTGCCCGATCTGGTTGATTTTCACTATATACACTACATAAATAGAAAGTACTCGAGTTGCAAAATTTTACGTTCCTAACTTTTTAATTGCAGAAGTTTTGGCCAAAAAACCTTATATCTGAACAATCGGTTGTATGGGGGCTATATGTTACATTTGCCCGATCTTGTTGATTTTCACTATATACACTACATAAATAGAAAGTACTCGTGTTGCAAAATTTTACGTTCCTAACTTTTTAATTGCAGAAGTTTTGGCCAAAAAACCTTATATCTGAACAATCGGTTGTATGGGGGCTATATGTTATACTGGTCCGATCTTGTCAGTTCCGACAAATGATTCCTATATTACAAAATGGTGGCCACATACAAAATTTCAGCCAGATATCTCAAAAATTGAGGGACTAGTTTGCGTTCAAACAGACAGACGGACAGACGGACATGGCTAAATCAACTCATCTCGTCATCCTGATCATTTCGGTATACTTATTGATGGGTCTATCTCTTCTTCTTCTCATATTTACAAACATCGGACCAAAGTTATAATACCATTTCATGTTCATGAAAGGTATAATGACGCTAGTGGAGGAAATACGCTAGTGGCGGGAGATGAGCGATTCCTGAGAATATTCGGCACACTGCCCTCCACTTAAGTCATTTCCCGATCCAAACATTGCCTGCCTTTCCAGGTGAACCACCTTCATTTTCTTTCGTAGTCTACCAACAGTTTGTATGCGGTAGACAATATCATTTATCCGCGTTATGACTTTATATCAAGGACTGAAAACGAAACCGAAACCGTAACCGTAACCGATTAAAACCGATTCATTTTTCAAAACCGAAACCGAAACCGTAACCGTTATTTTGATCTGGAAAAGACCGAAACCGAAACCGTTTAAAAAGCCGGAACCGGTTCCAAACGGTTTTGAATTTTTTCAATACCTTACTTCTGTGAGTGGGCACATAGGTACTTCCTTTTACAAACAGGTACCCTGAAAGTTTTCATGGAAGATTGTCGAGCCACGTTTTGACATCAGTATCAAAATTCTGAAAGAGGAAGTTTGACTATAGTTGAATGAAGCGGACGAAACAAATTTACGAGATCCGAAAAAGAAATGTTCAGGCTTGTCTCGGAAAGCGCCACTAATTTTAATGTTTTTAGCGATTTATACATTTTAAAAAAGTAGAGTTAACTTTAGGAATTTGTTGTGCAGAAATTTCATCCATGCATAGCGTTAATATATGAAAATTCAGACCTATTTCGTAGCTACATAGGTAGTTGAGTATTTTAGTAGTAAATTTTTTTTTTGTTTTTATTTGGAAACCGAAGCCGGAACGAAACCGTAACCGAAACCGAAATAAATTTTGAAGAACGAAACCGGAACCGAAACCGAAACACGTTGCAAAAACCGAAACCGAAACCGGAACGTTATTTTAATCGGTTTCAGACCTTGCTTTATATGGGCCTTCCCAGTTACATTGCAGTTTTGGGGACAAACCTTTCTTTCGTTGTGGGTTGTATAACAGCACTAAATCTCCTTCTTTAAAACCTTCCAAGTTGATTGCTTTGTCGTATCTGGCTTTCATCTTGTCACTCATGATCTTCGTCCGTTCTCTTACAAGGTCTTGTATTTCACTCATTTCTTCTTCCAAGATGATAGTGGATTTCCTGGCACTTATTCCTTCATCAGCACTTATCCCAAACTTCAAGTCAGCTGGCAACCGAAGATCATGCCCAAAAATTACTTTTGCCGGAGTCTGACTCGTTGTTTCATGTATTGCAGAGCGATATGCCATTAGGAACAAGGAGATGTGCGTGTCCCAATCTTTCTGGAACTTATCCACTACTTTCCTCATGTGCTCTTCCAAGGTTCGATTGAAACGTTCCACCATGCCATCTGACTGAGGATGCAGTGCAGTTTTTTGAGTTTTCCGAATACCCAATATCTTGCACATTTCTTAGAATACAACCGATTCGAAATTCCTGCCTTGGTCAGAATGTAACTCCATTGGTACACCAAACTTCGCTACCCAATTGTTAATAAACACCTCTGCAATGATTTCTGCCTCTTGATTTGGGATCGGGTAAACTTCTGGCCATTTTCTGAAATAGTCCATAATACTAATACGTACTTGTTCCCGAGTTTGCTAGTAAGAAATGGACCAGCTACATCCATGGCAATCCTCTCAAACGGTGCACCTGTGTTGTACTGCTTCATCTGTCCATGGGTTCTCGACTTCGGACCCTTTGCTTTGATACACACCTGATAGTTGGCAATCCACTCCGCGATTGACTGCCGGCAACCAACCTAATCTCTGCTTAACTTGCTCCAATGTTTTTGTGACTCCGAGATGACCTCCGCTTGGACCATTTTGCAGTTCATTCAGAACATCAGAGATTATCTTCCTTGGGACAACTATCAGCTTCCGATCGCATTGACCATCTTCGCTTTCCCATACTCTATGTAAGCAACAGGATACCAATTTCAGACTGTTCCACTGTGCCCAATATGACTTGGCAATAGGTCTCTCTGCTGACATCTCCTCTCTGGTTGGCCGTTCGTTGTGCTTGATTCCCCGCATCACGCGTACAAGATCAGGATCCTCTACCTGATACTTCCTTAGTTGATCCATGTTCCATTCGTCCGACGATGTTATGGTCATCAGCCGTACATCTATAACATCTTCCTTGGCTTCAGCCTTCGAACAATGCTTGCATTCCAGGTTACATGGTCGCCGGGACATTGCATCCGCATTACCGTGGTTGCTGCCTTTGCGATGATCTATGGAAAAGTCATAACTTTGTAGTCGCTCTATCCACCGTGCCAATTGACCTTCCGGATTACGGAACTGCAAGAGCCATTTCAACGCTGCATGGTCTGTCCTGACGTGGAGTCGCTGTCCGTAGAGATACTTGCGGAAATGTTTGATGCACTCTACCAATGCCAGTAGTTCTCAATAGTTCCTTTCGGGCTTCCCAATTGTGCGGCTATAGTACGCCACTAACTTCTCCTGCCCATCAACAATCTGTGACAAAACTCCTTCAATCGCATAACCGCTCGTCCAAAACAAACGTTGAACCTGGGATTGGGTACGATAACATTGGGGCAGTGCACAGCCGTTCCTTCAAGGTTTGGAAAGTCACTTAATGTTCCTTCTTCCAATCAAATGACATATTCTTCCTGGTCACCTGGCATCACCGGTATCAATTTGATGCTTCACAACATTGGTTCTACCTGGCTTGGAACCATCCTTGTCAAATATGCTCGAGTTCTTGAGTAGAAGTTGTTTCGCCTGTTATGGTTTGCCTTCGATTAAGTCATTTTTGGATTAGGGTGATTGGGCATTACTCGCGGGTTTTAGATGACCGTTTATATTCACGCTCCGGTTTGACGTTTATCGATAGTTTTTGTGAGTTGGTATGGTTGCGCACAGCTGGCCACACGAGATATTCCCATGGAATGGAAAGGCACCAATAACGGAACTTTTAATTTCCATGAAAATAGGTATTTGGTGTGTTCCTGGAATGGCAAGGGTAAACTACGGGTAGAATTATGGACAACTGTGGGCGCCCATGAACGTGTCAGCAAAGGGGGAATAGACCTATTGGTGTTATCATTTTTGTGATTGAATTTAGTTATATACGCGCAAAATGTATTGGGCAGGGTATGATTGACAGTTGAATACGATTCCTTTGTAAGGGAGAATGTAAACAAATTTATTAACCCTATGGTATAACACATGTTCATTGGTTACCATTTTATTTCTTCACTATTAACATTAAATTAACCCTATAACATCCGCAATTTTAGTAAAAAAGTTTTGTTCGGTTACAGTTTTTTTTTACCTCAGCAAACGAAATAGCTGAATTCCAATCATTCTCCACAGGCCCCGAAATTTACTTACTATCAATAAAATACTTATAAATTTGATACAGAATTAACTATCATTTTGGTTGGTCATTGATTTAAAGATAAAATACAAATAGTGAAAATTTAATACAAAAGTAAATTAACCAATCTTTTTTTTGCAAAAGTTTTCAAGTCGGTCAAATACTTTCAGTTTGACATTATACTCTGCTTTCGAATGAGAGCAACGTCAAATTCAATCACACTTTGTTCTCCAGAATTCAATCCAGCAACTTCGGGTTACCCAGGCCACCCAGGGAACACACCATCCACATGATTCGGACGGCTAAAATTTTGCGTGCGCAAACAGGTGCGTGCCTCAGGACTCGAATCCTAATACGATAGCAATAAAATTTACTACTTAATATGCCTTACCCAAAATCTACTATTTTTTTTATGGAAATACTGCGTCCAAAAACAAGAACAGAACATAGGGCACAGCGTAATAGTCTTATTTTTTCTTCTTGGTTCCAAAGCCATTGAAGAAAAGTTAAATTATCCAATTAATTTTTCTAGGATTAAAGTCCTTAACAAAAAGTAGTAAACAATTTTCAGTACTAAATTTAACCTTCTTCCCCTTAATTTTCCTTAGCACAAAACCAGTAATAAAACTGGTATCATGACCTTTATTTTCATCAAATTTCGGATTTTATAATCATGCATCACTTTATTACAATAATACAGTTTTCCTTTTTTAAATATAACCCATTTTCTATATAATTTACTACATAATTATAAAAATTGGTACTTTGAAGAAAGAAAGTAGGTTCGAGTCCTGATGGCAATAACCGTTTGCATTGCACATCCTGGCAACCCACATATTACATCACATCTCAGCGAACGAAGATTTCCAAACCTATAGTGCCGTTAGTGGAAAAATATTGGAATCTTCTTGGCACTGTTGAGATTTTGCACGTATACCGGCAAATCAAAAAGTGTTTAGCGCGAGACAGTGATTAACGTGCCCTGTGAAAAAGGAAAAACTTGTGTCGTTGCACAATTGGCAACGGATTTGAACAAAAAAAAAGTGAAATTATTTCAGAAAATCATTTGAAAACGATACGGAATAATTACTGTGCAAAGTGTTTCACTCATAAACTGCGTGAAAATTGCAGATTTTGTGTGGAAAAAAATAACTCGTGGAAAAAAAAAATACCACTTAAAGCGCAGAAAGTGTTCAAATAAGGTCGTCGATCCAATTGCTGCACCGCTCATTTTCGTCGCTAACACCGCCGCGCAGTACCAACGACAAAACAGGCGCCAACAGCTCCAACAACAACCACATCAGAGCACCGCAGAATCTATAATAAGTGTTGAATACTTAACCTTTTTCAGGATCGCACGAACAGAATGCAATACAATCAATTAATAGTAATTAATAATGACAAAGATTTATTTAATGTAATCCAAGCTTCAATATAATTTGATTATAAGATGTAAAAAAAATATACAAAAGGTTGAGAAGAAACGTGTTCACCTTTATCGAAATATTTTGAGAGAGAGAGAGAGGAAAAGGAAAAACGGAAATCCGCCATGTTTGAAAAACTATATTTCTTTTGACATATCTAAACTAGACTAATAGTATTGCCATATGTTAGGTGTAATTTAATGCAAAAATGTAAATCTCAACACTCCCTCTCATTTTATAATGTAAATTTCACTTAGGTTTGAACAAAGTTATCAACAAGATGCAGAAATTTTTCTTTGCTTAGTGCCTTGGTAAATATGTCGGCTAGTTGTTCATTTGTTTCCATATACTGAACGTCGATTTCTCCCTGCGATTGCATGTCGCAAGTGTAAAAATATTGAATGTCAATGTGTTTCGTTCGTTTAGCTGACATGGGACTCTTGACCAATGTGATAGCACGCTGGTTGTCTGAATAAAGTGTTGTAGCCGCTTGCTGCTTATGGCCGCACTCACGCATAAGCTCCCTGAGCCATTTCGATGCTTTTGCCGCTGCACACAGTGAAACAAATTCAGCCTCAGTAGTTGACGTAGCAGTGATGGTTTGTTTCCGTGAGCTCCATGCAATTGGACCACCATTAAGAAAAGCAGTCCAACCAGAAATACTTCGCCTAGTATCCAAGTCGCCACCCCAATCAGCGTCAGAGTACATCACCAACTGCAAATGCTCAGAATACAAATTAAAACATATGCCATGATCTACTGTACCTTTCAAATATTTTAAGATTCTTTTTACGCCTTGCCAATGTGCTTCAGAAGGTTTCTCAAGATATCTGCTTAACACACCAACGCTGTAGGCAATGTCTGGTCTGGTGCTGACCATTAAGTACATCAGTGAACCAATTGCTTCGCGATATGGTATCTTAGGATTGGGTTCAGTTCCGTCATCTTTCGAAAAATGTCTTCCAACCTCAGCTGGTGTCGATACGGGGCAACATTCCAAGTGATTGAAACGATCCAATACCTTTTCCGTATAAACCTTTTGATGTAACTTCTACATTCGAGTGTGTTTATTTATCTGAATTTGAAGACCAACAAAAAACTCTGGTGCGTTGTACGTTATCTCGAATTCAATGTTAAGTTCGTATAACAAGTTGTCCATTATTTTGCTATTATTTCCAGATATGAGCCCGTCATCAACGTAGAGTAGTAAGTACATGATATCTTTCTCGGCTTTGTATGTAAAAACACAAGGATCAACCCGTGACTGAATAAATCCAAAATTTAATAAAAATTCAACTATGCGCTTGTTCCACTGCCTTGAAGCTTGTTTGAGGCCATACAAGCTCTTTTTAAGTAAGCAAACTCGATCATCTGCGACAAATCCATTCGGTTGTTCCATATATATTACTTCTTCTAGATTGCCATGAAGAAACGCGGGTTTTACGTCGAATTGTACCATATCCATACCACCAGCTGCGGCGATGGCAATAACCATTCTCACCGATTCATGTCTGACAACAGGTGCAAAAACTTCTTCATAGTCGATGCCATGCTTTTGAGAGCATCCCCTCACCACCAATCGAGCTTTATATCTGTCTATGTCGCCGTTACTCTTAAACTTTTTCTTAAAAACCCAACGATTTGTTATCACGTGCATGTCGTTCGTGCGTGGCACTAAAATCCATGTATTATTTGCTTTCAATGATTGGATTTCACTGTGGATAGCTTCAGTCCATTTGTCGCACTCTTCACTTGATAGAGCTTCTTCTAAAGATGAAGGTTCTATAGATACTATGCATAATTCAGCAGTCACTGTATCCGGCTTTTGATTTTGAAATTTTGTTACGCTTCTCGTTATATACGGACTTCTCATTACTGTTGGCTAATTCTTATTTTCTGGCGAGTTTGTACGCTCGGGTGAGGTCGGTGAAACTGTCAACTTTGCGCTAGCTCCCTCTGACACTGTATTCTCATCTATTCGTTTTTCACATATTTCACTGATTGTTGTTGGCGCTTCATTAAAAATCACATCACGCCGAATTAAAACTCTTCTATTCTCACGATCAAATACTCTATATGCTTTGCTCTCTTCATTATAGCCAACCAAAATGCCCTTAAAAGCATTTCTTTCCCATTTTGTACGCTGTTCTTTTGGAATGTGAACGTACACATCACTGCCGAAAACACGAAGATGGCCTACTGAAGGTTTCTTACCAAACCACAATTCGTATGGGGTACACCAACCAATAACGTTTGAAGCTGTTCTGTTTTTTAGATAAACTGCTGTATGCGTAGCATCAGCCCATAAGTACAAAGGTAACTGTTTGCTGTGAAGCATTGATTTTGCACTTTCAACGATTGTTCTATTTTGCCGCTCAATAAAACCATTTTGTTCCGGCGCTCTAGGTGTAGTGACTTCGTGTTTTATATTATTCTCCAGTAGCAATTGATTAACTTGCTCGTTGCAAAATTCCAAACCGCCGTCTGAGCGTATGCGCTTAATCGAATGTCCGTCCGCTCGAACAATTGCCAAAAACTCCATGAGCCTTTTATAAACATCTGTCTTATTTTTTAAAAAATAAACAAAACAATAACGTGAGTAGTCATCTTTCAAAAGAAGAAAATGATTGGAACCACCTATTGACGAGACACTCATTTTTCCGCATAGATCCATAAGAAAAACTTCACCCGGTACGCCAGCACGCTTTGCTCCGCTTTTAGGAAATGATTGTCTATGCTGCTTGCCGTATGCGCAGCCTTCACAAAATACGTCGGTTGTTTCCATATCAGATACTTGCAAACCGTCCACCACACTACGCTCGCACATTTTATGAAGTGTATTAAAATCGAATCCTAATACGATAGCAATAAAATTTACTACTTAATATGCCTTACCCAAAATCTACTATTTTTTTTATGGAAATACTGCGTCCAAAAACAAGAACAGAACATAGGGCACAGCGTAATAGTCTTATTTTTTCTTCTTGGTTCCAAAGCCATTGAAGAAAAGTTAAATTATCCAATTAATTTTTCTAGGATTAAAGTCCTTAACAAAAAGTAGTAAACAATTTTCAGTACTAAATTTAACCTTCTTCCCCTTAATTTTCCTTAGCACAAAACCAGTAATAAAACTGGTATCATGACCTTTATTTTCATCAAATTTCGGATTTTATAATCATGCATCACTTTATTACAATAATACAGTTTTCCTTTTTTAAATATAACCCATTTTCTATATAATTTACTACATAATTATAAAAATTGGTACTTTGAAGAAAGAAAGTAGGTTCGAGTCCTGATGGCAATAACCGTTTGCATTGCACATCCTGGCAACCCACATATTACATCACATCTCAGCGAACGAAGATTTCCAAACCTATAGTGCCGTTAGTGGAAAAATATTGGAATCTTCTTGGCACTGTTGAGATTTTGCACGTATACCGGCAAATCAAAAAGTGTTTAGCGCGAGACAGTGATTAACGTGCCCTGTGAAAAAGGAAAAACTTGTGTCGTTGCACAATTGGCAACGGATTTGAACAAAAAAAAAGTGAAATTATTTCAGAAAATCATTTGAAAACGATACGGAATAATTACTGTGCAAAGTGTTTCACTCATAAACTGCGTGAAAATTGCAGATTTTGTGTGGAAAAAAATAACTCGTGGAAAAAAAAAATACCACTTAAAGCGCAGAAAGTGTTCAAATAAGGTCGTCGATCCAATTGCTGCACCGCTCATTTTCGTCGCTAACACCGCCGCGCAGTACCAACGACAAAACAGGCGCCAACAGCTCCAACAACAACCACATCAGAGCGCCGCAGAATCTATAATAAGTGTTGAATACTTAACCTTTTTCAGGATCGCACGAACAGAATGCAATACAATCAATTAATAGTAATTAATAATGACAAAGATTTATTTAATGTAATCCAAGCTTCAATATAATTTGATTATAAGATGTAAAAAAAATATACAAAAGGTTGAGAAGAAACGTGTTCACCTTTATCGAAATATTTTGAGAGAGAGAGAGAGGAAAAGGAAAAACGGAAATCCGCCATGTTTGAAAAACTATATTTCTTTTGACATATCTAAACTAGACTAATAGTATTGCCATATGTTAGGTGTAATTTAATGCAAAAATGTAAATCTCAACACTCCCTCTCATTTTATAATGTAAATTTCACTTAGGTTTGAACAAAGTTATCAACAAGATGCAGAAATTTTTCTTTGCTTAGTGCCTTGGTAAATATGTCGGCTAGTTGTTCATTTGTTTCCATATACTGAACGTCGATTTCTCCCTGCGATTGCATGTCGCAAGTGTAAAAATATTGAATGTCAATGTGTTTCGTTCGTTTAGCTGACATGGGACTCTTGACCAATGTGATAGCACGCTGGTTGTCTGAATAAAGTGTTGTAGCCGCTTGCTGCTTATGGCCGCACTCACGCATAAGCTCCCTGAGCCATTTCGATGCTTTTGCCGCTGCACACAGTGAAACAAATTCAGCCTCAGTAGTTGACGTAGCAGTGATGGTTTGTTTCCGTGAGCTCCATGCAATTGGACCACCATTAAGAAAAGCAGTCCAACCAGAAATACTTCGCCTAGTATCCAAGTCGCCACCCCAATCAGCGTCAGAGTACATCACCAACTGCAAATGCTCAGAATACAAATTAAAACATATGCCATGATCTACTGTACCTTTCAAATATTTTAAGATTCTTTTTACGCCTTGCCAATGTGCTTCAGAAGGTTTCTCAAGATATCTGCTTAACACACCAACGCTGTAGGCAATGTCTGGTCTGGTGCTGACCATTAAGTACATCAGTGAACCAATTGCTTCGCGATATGGTATCTTAGGATTGGGTTCAGTTCCGTCATCTTTCGAAAAATGTCTTCCAACCTCAGCTGGTGTCGATACGGGGCAACATTCCAAGTGATTGAAACGATCCAATACCTTTTCCGTATAAACCTTTTGATGTAACTTCTACATTCGAGTGTGTTTATTTATCTGAATTTGAAGACCAACAAAAAACTCTGGTGCGTTGTACGTTATCTCGAATTCAATGTTAAGTTCGTATAACAAGTTGTCCATTATTTTGCTATTATTTCCAGATATGAGCCCGTCATCAACGTAGAGTAGTAAGTACATGATATCTTTCTCGGCTTTGTATGTAAAAACACAAGGATCAACCCGTGACTGAATAAATCCAAAATTTAATAAAAATTCAACTATGCGCTTGTTCCACTGCCTTGAAGCTTGTTTGAGGCCATACAAGCTCTTTTTAAGTAAGCAAACTCGATCATCTGCGACAAATCCATTCGGTTGTTCCATATATATTACTTCTTCTAGATTGCCATGAAGAAACGCGGGTTTTACGTCGAATTGTACCATATCCATACCACCAGCTGCGGCGATGGCAATAACCATTCTCACCGATTCATGTCTGACAACAGGTGCAAAAACTTCTTCATAGTCGATGCCATGCTTTTGAGAGCATCCCCTCACCACCAATCGAGCTTTATATCTGTCTATGTCGCCGTTACTCTTAAACTTTTTCTTAAAAACCCAACGATTTGTTATCACGTGCATGTCGTTCGTGCGTGGCACTAAAATCCATGTATTATTTGCTTTCAATGATTGGATTTCACTGTGGATAGCTTCAGTCCATTTGTCGCACTCTTCACTTGATAGAGCTTCTTCTAAAGATGAAGGTTCTATAGATACTATGCATAATTCAGCAGTCACTGTATCCGGCTTTTGATTTTGAAATTTTGTTACGCTTCTCGTTATATACGGACTTCTCATTACTGTTGGCTAATTCTTATTTTCTGGCGAGTTTGTACGCTCGGGTGAGGTCGGTGAAACTGTCAACTTTGCGCTAGCTCCCTCTGACACTGTATTCTCATCTATTCGTTTTTCACATATTTCACTGATTGTTGTTGGCGCTTCATTAAAAATCACATCACGCCGAATTAAAACTCTTCTATTCTCACGATCAAATACTCTATATGCTTTGCTCTCTTCATTATAGCCAACCAAAATGCCCTTAAACGCATTTCTTTCCCATTTTGTACGCTGTTCTTTTGGAATGTGAACGTACACATCACTGCCGAAAACACGAAGATGGCCTACTGAAGGTTTCTTACCAAACCACAATTCGTATGGGGTACACCAACCAATAACGTTTGAAGCTGTTCTGTTTTTTAGATAAACTGCTGTATGCGTAGCATCAGCCCATAAGTACAAAGGTAACTGTTTGCTGTGAAGCATTGATTTTGCACTTTCAACGATTGTTCTATTTTGCCGCTCAATAAAACCATTTTGTTCCGGCGCTCTAGGTGTAGTGACTTCGTGTTTTATATTATTCTCCAGTAGCAATTGATTAACTTGCTCGTTGCAAAATTCCAAACCGCCGTCTGAGCGTATGCGCTTAATCGAATGTCCGTCCGCTCGAACAATTGCCAAAAACTCCATGAGCCTTTTATAAACATCTGTCTTATTTTTTAAAAAATAAACAAAACAATAACGTGAGTAGTCATCTTTCAAAAGAAGAAAATGATTGGAACCACCTATTGACGAGACACTCATTTTTCCGCATAGATCCATATGAAAAACTTCACCCGGTACGCCAGCACGCTTTGCTCCGCTTTTAGGAAATGATTGTCTATGCTGCTTGCCGTATGCGCAGCCTTCACAAAATACGTCGGTTGTTTCCATATCAGATACTTGCAAACCGTCCACCACACTACGCTCGCACATTTTATGAAGTGTATTAAAATTTACGTGGCCTAGTCGTTCGTGCCACAACTTCGTAGTCTCAGATGTAACAGCGTTTAACGACGATGCCGCCTCTGGTTTCAAGTCCATGCGGTATAAACCACTTTCATTTTTACCTTTAGTAATTATGTTTTTGCCATTCATGAAGTAAACGTGTTCGCCACCGGATTCGAATACTACGCTTGCACCTCTTTTAGTTGCTCTAGATATTGAAATGAAATTTTTATCCAGTTCTGGAACTAGTAAAACATCCTTCACTATATGTAAAGAGTTCAAGTAACCACGTACCTCGATGTCGCATTTACCTTCAACCTTCAAACGTCTGCCGTCGCCAACTTTCACATGGACATTGTTAATTTTGTCATCAAAATTAGTGAAAAGTTCTTTCTGAAATGACATGTGATCTGTTGCTCCAGAGTCTGCATAAAAAATATTCACAACTTTATTAAAATTTTTCGATGCGTTCAAAATAAATAAATATGGACTTTTGCGATCAGCTGTTTCTTTTGTTTGCCATTTCTTTTCATTCGCTTTGCTTTCAAGTAATAGATTTTGAGAATCGCCTTTCTTCTCTGCTACGTTTTGTTGGTGTTTTTGTCTTTTTCGACATTCCATAGCCCAATGCCCAGGCTTATGACAATAATTGCAATTACCTTTTCGTCTTTTGTAGTTGTCATTTTTTCCTTTATTTGCTGAATAGTTGTTGGGATTGCTTTTTGCCTTACTTGCTGCATATACTGAATTGGCCGTGTTATTGCTATCTGAATTTGTTCGAGAGTTCATAAGACCTTCTTCATTAACTAAATGCTCGGTTAAGCGCTCAATATTTTGGCTTTCACGTGGAACAGCATACCAGGCTGTACGTACGTGATCAAGTCTAGCTGGCAAACTACTTAAAATTTTAGCAATTATCATGGGCTCTTTCTGCTCTAATTCCATGTCTTTGAGTCGGTGTGCTATAGAAGTAATATTCGCGACGTAGTCGGCAATTGACTCATCATCGCTCATTTTTGCACTCATGAATTTTTCTAGAAGAATCTGCGCTGATTGTTCGCTTTTTTCGGCATGTACTGCTTTAAGTTTGGACCACATTTGTGCAGCCGTAGAACATTCTGTGAGATACTTGAGCTGTTCAAGCTCAATGCCCCTCATAATAAATGCTTGCGCTTCTGCGTCCTTCGTGTCCCATTGTGTGGCATTTGCGTCCGTTCTCTTCTCCGCTCCCAGGATGTATTTCTTCAGCTTGTTTTCAGCCATGTATATTTCCATTTGTCTACGCCATAGTTGGTAGTTCTGCCCATTAAACCTATGGATGTGATACACCTTCGGTTCGCTCACCTTGTCTCCGCGTTACCTTCATCCTCGACTTGATTAATGTTAACAATGCTAATGTTTGAATTTTCAGACAGTTCCGCTCCGATCGCAGAATCAATGGGAATTAATGATTGCTCACTTTCCATATGAAAATAAAAGTGTTATGCGTAGTGTCGCAGTTTGGATTCTGCGCGCATAACCTGTTGAATACTTAACCTTTTTCAGGATCGCACGAACAGAATGCAATACAATCAATTAATAGTAATTAATAATGACAAAGATTTATTTAATGTAATCCAAGCTTCAATATAATTTGATTATAAGATGTAAAAAAAATATACAAAAGGTTGAGAAGAAACGTGTTCACCTTTATCGAAATATTTTGAGAGAGAGAGAGAGAGGAAAAGGAAAAACGGAAATCCGCCATGTTTGAAAAACTATATTTCTTTTGACATATCTAAACTAGACTAATAGTATTGCCATATGTTAGGTGTAATTTAATGCAAAATGTAAATCTCAACAATAAGATCTATAATTGGTAAGTGGAATAAGATCTATAATTGGTAAGTGGGTCAATTTAGTATACATACTTAATTTAATAACTTTCTTAATTTCTCATATATTCTCGACAGACGCAACACCCGCGAGGCCGCCTCCATACAAGCCGCTGTACCAGGCGCTAGCAAGCGCTAGTAACAAGCGCCGCAAACGCGTAAATAAGCGCCAACAACAAGCGCTAGTAAAGAGCGCCGTAAAACGCGCTAATAAGCGCCAACAACCACGCATACCAACAACAACGACTACAGCGTACTAAGCACTAAGCGCAATAAGCACCAGCAGCGCAGCTAGCGCCAACGTCAGCAACAACTACCGGCCACAACGCGCAACAACAACAAGTAGCGCAACTTAGCGCTAACAACAACAGCCGCGCTAAGCATTAAGCGCAAATAAGCGCGCAGCCAACGCGCAACAACAACAAGTAGCGCAACTGAGCGCTAACAACAACAGCTAGAACAACCACAACATCCGCGCTAAGCATTAAGCGCAAATAAGCGCGCAGCCAACGCGCAGCAACAAAAAAAAAAAATACAACAACAACCAGCTTTGACAACAACAGTGAGGTCGCCTCATATAGGCCCGCTGCAACAACAACAAACGCGCTAACAACGACAACAAGCGCAGCAAAAACAACAATAATAACAACAACGCGCAGCTACTACAGCTAGCGCCAACAACAATCATCTTTGCCAACAACAGTGAGGCCGCCTCATATAGGCCCACTGCAAGTTTAACTCGCCAACGACAACCAGCTTTAATAACAGTGAGGCCGCCTCATATAGGCCCACTACAACAACAACAAATGCGCTAACAACAACAACAAGCGCTGCAAAAACAACAACTATAACAACAACAAGGCGCTAACAGCAACAACAGCTAAGCGCAAACAACACCGGCTTGAACAACACAGTGAGGCCGCCCCATATAGGCCCACTGCAACAACAGCAACAAAAGCGCGCAGCCAACGCGCAACAACCACAACTACCAGGCACAACAATTAGAAGCGCCAACAACAAAAGCGCTAAGCAGCCAAAGCGCCAACAACAGCGCGCAGCCAGCGCCAACAGCAACAACTACCGGCCACAACAAAGCATCAGCAATAAGTAGCGCAGCCAGCGCCAACAACAATAACAGCGCGCAGCCAACGCGCAACAACAACAAAAGATACAACAACACCAGCTAGAACAACAACAGGGCTCGCCTGGCCAAAGGCCCACTGCATCGGCAACAACACAATAACCAGGCGCATATAAGCGCCAACAACAACAACAACAACAGTGGGGTCGCCTGGCCAAAGGCCCACTGCAACGCACAACAACAACAAAAGATACAACAACACCAGCTAAAACAACAACAGGGGTCGCCTGGCCAAAGGCCCACTGCATCGGAAACAACGCAATAACCAGGCGCATATAAGCGCCAACAACAACAACAACAGTGGGGTCGCCTGACCAAAGGGCCACTGCAACGGCAACAACAACAACAACTACGCGCATATAAGCGCCAACAACAACAACCTATACAACAACACCGGCTAGAACAACAACAGGGGTCGCCACGTATAGGCCCCTGCACCATTGTAACAACAGCAAAAAGCGCAACTGAGCGCTAGAGACAACACACCGCAGCTCAACAACAACCAATACAACACCATCATTGGCAACAAAGGTCTAATATAGGCCCTCTGCACCAGTAGCAACCAACAACAACTATTCCGACCAACTACGTCTTGGTGAGTCCGTGCCAATTGGCACGTTAAATTAGAATTAGTTTTACTTTTTTTAATTAAATAAAAGATAATAAAGTAGACATAGGAGGGAAATTCAACGTAACGTAAATAATAAGAACAAATAATGTTTTGAAGTAAAGAAAAGAAAATTAAATTAGATTTTGAATTAATTAAACTAAGAAAATAATTATATGGTAGGAAAAAAAAATTTACTTAAACATGTTAGGTACACCTAATTAATATAAACACAATAAAAGGGATTAACTAATGTAAAGTTAGGAAAAGGAAGAGGAAAAAGAAGGGAAATGAAAATATGAAAATAAAACTTAGGGCAAAACAATTATAATAATAATGATAAACAATGTAAAAGGTAGGGAAGGGAAATAAAAACTTTAAAATTTAAACTTAGGGAAAATAATAATAAAAACAAATAAATCAAATCAAAAAAAAATAATGGGGGGGAAAGGAAAAGAAACTATTTCTCATAATTGAATACATAGCTCAACAAAAAAAAAAATAACTAAACAAAAGGCCGCTAATAACTGAATAACATTTTTTAAAAAGTAAAATATAAAAGCTAAATAGATAAACGAGTTCTAATATAATAACGATCACTCAAATTTAAAATTAGAAGGGTAATACCGAAGCGAGTACGGTATCAACTTAAAAATTTATTTTACACCTGTCAAATTTATAGTTTGGGTTGTTATTTTTCTTTAACGGTGACAAAATCTTTTTTTGTTCGATTAATCATTAATACAATATATACTTTTTGAAATATGTAAGACCTTAGATTTTAGGTAGTCGGTTAAACCTAAGACGTTATATATACATAATTCTTTGCTAAATGTTAGTATTAAATGATTTATAAATAAACTTTTTAATATAAATGGGAATGTTGATTAACTTGATTTAGAAGGTATAGGTAGTTTGGATAAGGGGCCAACGAAATACAGGTGCGTCGATGGCCATGGATGAGGGTGGGCCAAGCACCGGGCGCTGCACCAACACCCGCGGCGCCCTTTATGTTGTTCGGCCTCATTTTTTTTTATTTCAATTTCAGCCGTTGTAGCCGGTCGTTTCTGGCTCCTTTAAATTCAAATTTTTTTGGGTTTTCAGTTGTTTTTTGATTTTAAATTTTAAATTCAAGTTTCGTTTTTCAGTTAGTTTTCGGTTACTGTTTTCTTTGATTTAAATTTTTTTTTTTGTGTTTTTAAACTTATTCAAATTTCATTTAGTTTTCGTTATTTTGAAATTTTGAGTTGCCAGTTAAGTTTTTTTTTATTTGAATTTAACCGGCCAGTTTTGAATTTTGAATTTTAACGGTTTGTCCGTGGCATCCGGGTTTAACCGGATGTTCGTTTCTGTGTTAGTTTCTGCGTTTGATAGGCATGATAGGAATTTTTCTGTTTATGGCGCAGGACAGTAAGGTTGGCAAGAACCCACCCCAGCCGACAATGACTAGCCACAGTGCACCACTACATCATGCCGACCGCCTTCCCTACTGCTCCATTGTAGATGCGTGAACCATAACACGCCTTGTTCTGGTGGTCTTTTTCGAGCTCCTCTGTCTATGCCGTGATATCATCCGAAAGATCGATATTGCTGGTACAAATATTTTCCTGGAGCTGTTCACAATTTATAACCACCCCCACTTCCTGACATTGTCCCAATATAGCTCCTTTGGAAAGCTTGATCGGCGATCGGAACTCATTTAGTACTCTTACCGGTATACGTCCATCTTGTTTTGACATAGCCAGTGTTTTTCCTACTAGTATATCCGTCTTTGATTTGTTTGCTGCCTCGACAACCCACAATTTGTTTGTCCCATAATCTCCATCAATCCTTGCCAAACGACTGCCTCTTCGGTGGAATTTGTTGGCTATCTTCCACGAGGCCCTGCTTACTGATGTACTTGTTCTCGTAACCAAAATTGAGTGGTACATCCATGTTCTTATAGCTCATAGTCCTGTTTTGCATGTCGATCTTAATGCCTTGGCTGCTTAAGAAATCCACACCAACTATGATCTCATCAACAATATCTGCCAGTACGGTGGCATTGCCAATTGCGATTTCACATGTTACTTCTCCTTGGACTTGGGTGTCCTCACCAGTCGCCGTACGCAACTTTGCTCCATGTAATGACCCCACTTCTTTGTTGACTAAATCGGATCGAATAATGGAATGAGATGCGCCCGTAAGAACAGTCAGTAAACTTTCCTTTCCGTCCGAGTCCTCCAACAGTAACATTACTCGACTTCCTTCCGATCTGAGGAAACTTGCTCATCTCGTCGGTGCGCAAACACTACTGGACACGCCAGTATTTTGGGATCCTATAGCTTTCTTCCGCTGAGCACAGATCGTTGTGCGACCACAACAGTCGGAGACAGCGGTTTTAAAATAAACATTCCCAGCAGGGAAGAATGGGAGATCACGGATCCGAGTCCCGCCACTCATGGCGGCACTTCCATTTATACTGATGGCTCGAAGTTAGGCGGCAGTGTTGGAGGAGGGGTTTATTCAAAGGATCTGAACCTTGAGCTCTCCTTCAGACTACCTGATCACTGCAGTGTCTTCCTGGCTGAAGTTTCAGCAATCATGGACGCAGCGGCTTGGATAGGCCAACACACTATAAGACAGGATATTTTTATTTTCAGCGACAGCCAAGCGGCCATCAAATCCCTTGGCTCTTACTCGTTCATCTCTGCACTGACGCTCAGCTGTCGTCGATCTCTACGAGAGATGGCCCAACAGAACCGCGTGAACCTCACATGGGTCCCGGGGCATAGGGACATTGAGGGTAATTGTAGGGCAGACGATCTCGCGAGGCAGGGCACGACCAAGCTGGTTCTTCGGGATAAAGAGCGCTTCGGTTTGCCGTTTGCCACATGCAAGCTAATGCTGAAAGAGTATACACTCCGACAAGCCAACGAAAGATGGCTGCAATCTCCAGGATGCCGGATATCCAAAGAAACCTGGCCGAAATGGGATCAAAAAAGATCAAGACATATTTATGCCCTAAGGGTAGGAGAAATCTTCATATTAATAGGCGCATTAACGCACGCAGAAAGACTAGGTGTGCCCTACCGACGATGCTGTAGGAATTGCAAGGATGATGACGAGGAGGAAACGGTGAAGCACCTCATCTGCAACTGCCCGGCTTTAAGTGGCGCGAGAATATGCGTTTTGGGAGTGCCCTTCCTGGTTAGCCTACGCCAGGTCACAGAGCTGGACATAAAGGACCTGATGGCCTTCATCAAGTCATCTAAATGGTTCGAGGAAGAGTAACGGTGTCGGTTTAGAAACGTCAGTCCCGGGATTCTGCTATGTGGAGAATCCCGATAATACCGGGATTTTCCATATGGCAGGGTCCCGGAACTGCCTTTGCTAGTGTTGGCGGTATCACAACGGGCCTTTTAATACTGGCCTAGGTGTGCCTCTGCGGCAACCACTTGAACCTTACCTAACCTAATATAAGGGCATTGTTGTTGCCTAGTGATTCCGGTGATGGCGGTATTTTTAAGATAATAATATTCGGGATTTATGCTATTTACTCGGGTTTGAAATATATAATAAGCAGTGCGGGTGATAAAAGAAGCCTTGTTCTTAAATTTAAAAAGAATTTTATCTGTGTAATTTTAGGGAAATCTAGTTAAATGAGTAATTTTGTATTAGTGAAAATTTAAGTGCAATTTTCTTATAAAATATAAGCGTCTGACCTGTCCGGTTTTTTCTTGTAGTCTTTGCGACCCCTTCTACCCCTCCACAAAAAATTAAAGAAATCGGGACCGTACATTATTGGAAAGTCGACCCCACCTTGCAATAAAATAGTGGTGAATAAACGAAATGGAACATACCCTGCCAACCACGGCTACCCAGCAATCGAGTTTTTTTTATCGAATTCCAACACCATCTCTATTGTATCGATAAGAACACTAATACCAACACATTTTTTTGGGAAATTTTTCAGAGTTATGCGAATGAGACAATAAGTGCGAATGAGACAACCAGACGATTGACATTTGATGATGTCATAATGAGCGCAAAATTCAATACTCGGCGCCATTTCTGAAGGAATTTTCCCTAGGTAAGCGCGGATCTTGCCGCACCAAAATTTTATTTTTAAATTATATTAATATATTTCTTTTATTTTGCAGCAAATCTTTATTGAGGCGGACAAAACAACCAAAAGGCAAATGTACGTCATAGTAAGCATAAGCACATATACATTTGTATATTTTGGTATTATCATATCCAACTTCTGACCAGGAGTGTCACCAAATTATACAATTTACCAAAGTGAGTTCATAATAGTGTCTGGCTATCATGGCTTTGAGTTGGCTATAGATTCACCATAATGTACAAATATATATTCGCTTGTGCCTTTTTGAATATTATTGTGTTTGCCAAAGTGAGATTAAAAAAGTGTACCCTGCCATGGTCTGGAGTTTTTTATAGTATAACCAGACATAAATGTATGTCCATGACCTTGTGCATTCGCATATTAAGTATAGTTGCAGTGAATTGGTCTAGACAGACAATGGTCAGGTGCACTATTGCAAACTCACTTTGAAAAACTTCATACATACTATGAAAATGTACAAGGGTATACATAAAAATTTTTATGTATAAATTTTCTTCTTTATTTAATTAATATTTTTTGTATTTTCCAGCAACTCAACAACAACTCAACCAATAGCAACTACGGCGACAATAATATCAATATATTTATGTACTACACCTCGTTGTAACAACAATAATATGGTAAGTTAACAAATTAAAACGAGTGTGTACCTGGCCATGATCGGAGTTTGTATGGCCAGAAGTTGGTTTGGTATTTGTTTCCTTTAGGGGTCAACTGCTAATAAATTAGCTAAAATTATATGAACTAGCTCAAAAGACGGGGTTTGGCCTCAGGATCACGAATCCGGAAGCGCTTTTTTAATATTTTGCTTCTCTGAAGAGATATTTGCTATCAAAGTTTTCATGTTTTGGCTGTAATTTATTGGGCTGTACCTAAAAACGTACGGTTTGTTGACCATAACTTTTCACTAAAACAAAAAATTAATAAAATTAAAGAAAAAAAAAACTTTTTTAAAAATAATAAGAAGGTCCTGAATGTTCTTAATTATACCATCAAATAGAAAAGAAGGTCCTAAATATTCTTAATTATACCATCAAAATTTAACACCTGAATGTTCTTAATTTTACCATCAAATAGAAAAGGTCCTAAATGTTCTTAATTATACCATCAAAATTTAACACGCTTTTATTATTAATAAAATTAGGAATGTGATATATACTGGAAGATTTAATAATTTAGGTGTAAAGTTTTAATGTTAGAAATATATAATTATGTACAATATGGAATTATTTTGTGGCAGACGAAGAAGCCAAATTATCTTTAAAGGTTACAATGAACTTATAAAGTGTTATATTCCTTTACAGTTAATTTATTTTTTACCTTTTAGTTAATTTTATAAACCAATAATGAAAGCTTATTTTTAAAAAAGTTTTTTTTCTTTAATTTTATTTTTTACTTTTTAGTTCGGTTTATCAACCAGAGGCAATAATGTCGCAGCGACATCAATCGGCTGCTAGCAGCAACAGAAACCATAGAATCTTTTACAATAAAGCCGCGTGGTTAATAAAGCTACTTTCGGTTTATCAACAAGAGGCAATAATGTCGCAGCGACATCAATCGGCTGCTAGCAGCAACAGAAACCATAGAATCTTTTACAATAAAGCCGCGTGGTTAATAAAGTTACTTTTGGGATATTGAAATAAAGAATAAACTAAACGATAAATATGATTTTTGAAATTAGGCTAATTTTTTTATTTACTGTTAGCGAAGCCTGAACGATGATGAAAATTTGCAAAATCCCATCTTAACTGCAAGTTAGTACAATATAAAAAGCAAAATTTCCTGGAATGAAAACTTTCGAATATCTCCACTCGTGCGCCACCTATCGGAATTATTTTTTGTTATTTTGCGTGGAGGCAGAAAACTAAACGATGATGAAAATTTCAAGATCCTACCTCAACGGGAAGTTCGTTGAAAAACGAATTAATCGACACTGAAAACAGACCTTCGTAATTCTCAAATAAAGCGACTCACGCGCCACCTAGCGGGTCCAATTTTTTTTTAACATTTAGAAATTAATTAAGTAACACACACGTAAAATATCAGCCAAATCGGTCCATAATTACGATTTTGAGTTTTTATTACCGCTATCTCAGCCCCACCTAGCGGAATTTTTTTTTACAAAAATATTTATTTTCATGGTAGTAATACATGTTACGAATTTCAGCTAAATCGGACCATAAATGCGAATTTTGACAATATAGCGACCCACGCGCCACCTATCGAATTTTTTTTTTTATAATATTGCATTGTCATCGTCGTTATACATGGGTGCAGAATTTCAGATCAATCGGACACCGGGAAGTGTATCAAATTTAGCTTGCAAGATTTGATTACAGACAGCCGTCAGGTGAAACTAAATAAAAGCTTATAATATAAAAAAGCGCTTCCGGATTGTGATCCTGAGGCCAAACCCCGTCTTTTGAGCTATCTCATATAATTTTAGCTAATTTTTAGGAGTTGAACCCTAAAGGAAACAAATACCGTTGGTTTTTTTTCTTCTGCACCTGCATATTATGGGGATTGCCTAAGTCTGGTTGTTGCAGTGTCACCATAATATACAAATGTATATACCTTTATGCATTTGCATGTTATGGTGGTTGCCAAAATAAGTGCAGAATAGTGTACATGTCACAATACCTTACATATGAGGAGCTCCAAACCAAGCAGCAATAATTGTAGACTAATTCACTGTGTACTTAATGCGTTTTGGTTTGGAGCTCCTCAATTGTATATGCGATGCAATTGTATATGAAAAAGTGAGTTCACAACAGTGTGCCTTACCAGCGTATATGCTTTTGAGCAGCTCCTAAACCGGCACCGTTACTCCTCCTCGAACCACTTAGATGACTTTATGAAGCCCATCAAGTCCTTTATGTCCAGTTCCGCGATCTGGCTTAGGCTATCAAGGAACGGATCTCCCAAAAAGCGCGTTCTCGCGCCGTTTAAAGCCGGACAGTTGCAGATGAGGTGCTCCACTGTTTCCTCCTCCTCATCATCTTTGAAACTCCTGCAGCGTCGTCGGTAAGGCACACCTAGCCTTTCTGCATGCCTACCAATGAGGCAGTGACCGGTTAATACCCCTATCAATATGCAGATTTCCCTCCTAGTTAGGGCATAAATGCGTCTAGACCTTTTAAGATCCCATTTTCGCCAGGTTTGTTTCGATATCCGACACCCTGGGGATTGCAGCCATCTTTCGTTGGCTTGGCGGAGTGTGCGCTCCTTCAGCATTAGTTTGCATGTGGTAAACGGCATACCTAAGCGCTCTTTATTATGAAGAACCTGCTTGGTCGTGCCCTGCCTGGCAAGCTCGTCTGCCTTACAGTTTCCCTCAATGTCCCTATGTCCCGGGACCCATGTGAGGTTTACGCGGTTCTGTTGGACCATCTCCTGAAGAGATCGACGACAGCTGAGCGTCAGTTCAGAGTTGAACGTGTCTGAGCCAAGGGATTTGATTGCCGCTTGGGTATCGCTGAAAATAGCGATATCTTCTCCGATAACACGTTTGCTTAACAAGGCCGCGGCGTCCAGGATTGCCGAGACTTCCGCCTGGAAGACGCTACAATGATCAGGTAGTCTGAAGGAGAGCTCAAGGTCTAAATCCCTTGAATAAACCCCTCCTCCAACTCTGCCGTCCAACTTCGAGCCGTCGGTGTATATGGAAGTGCCACCATTTGTTCCGGGACACCAATCCGTCCTCTCCCAGTCTTCTCTGCTGGGAATGTTTATTTTGAAACAGCTATCCCCGACTGTAGTGGTCGCACAACGATCTGTGCTTAGAGAGAGAAAGCTGTAAGATTCCAGAATACTGGAGTGTCCAATAGTACCCGCACCCCAGCTGGAGGTTTCTCTTAGGCGCATAGCTGATGCCGCCGCTGACCGAAACCCTTCCAGATCAAGTGGCAAAATGCCCAGAATGACCTGGAGGGCTTCGTTGGGCGTTGTCCTTAGCGCACCGCATATACAGATCATATTGGATCTATGGACTTTCCGCAACAGATTCAGGTATGTTGCCTTGCTCAGCGCAGGCCACCATACGACGACTCCATACAGCATGATTGGGCGAATGATGGCCGTGTAGATCCAACTGCATACTCTAGGGCTGAGCCCCCATTTTTTGCCAATGGCTCTTTTGCATGTGCAAGCTTTCTTCTGGCGCTGAAGAACATTCTCCTTCCAATTTAATTTCCTGTCCAGAATTATGCCCAGAAACTTGGCCTTATCCGACAAGCCCAGGCGCGTGCCATCTAGTTCTGGTAGGCTTAGTGGCGATATTTTATACCGGTTGGTGAAGAGGACAAGTTCCACTTTCCCCGGGTTGATACTAAGCCCGCAGCGAGAGGACCACCTGGAAACCTCTCACAGTGCTACTTGCATCAGGTCACACAGAGTTTGTGGGAACTTGTCTCTGAATTCAATAGCTAAATCGTCTGCGTATGCCACTATCTTCCCGCCCCCCAGCTTGTGTCACGTAGCTACGAGTTGACTGTGAGGTTCCATAAAAGCGGGGAAAGAACACCACCGTGGGGCGTTCCCCTTGTGACACAGCGTGATAACTCAACCGTACCAAGTGAAGAAGCTATTTTCCTTCCTCTTAGAAGTTGGTCAATTAAACCAGTTAGAGGTCTATCTACGCCCAGATTAGTTAGAGCGGAGTTTATCGCCTCCGGGCTTATATTGTTGAAATCCCCCTCAATGTCTAGGAAGGCCACGAGACAGTAGTCCTTTTCACACAGCGATTTCTCAATGACAGATACTAGGCTGTGCAGAGCGGTTTCTGTTGATTTACCCTTGGTGTATGGATGCTGATAGCTAGAGATTAGGTTGCTATCAATAGTCGTTGAGAGGTAGTCGCTTAGTATCCTCTCAAAGGTTTTGAGTACAAAGGACGAGAGACTGATCGGTCTGTAGTCTTTTGGCTCATAGTGGGATGCCTTCCCAACCTTAGGGATAAACACTACCGTGGTGCTTCTCCAGGAGCCCGGAATGTGGTTGAGAGCGAGGCAGGCTGTGAAGAGAAATACCAGCCATTTAGCTGATGTCTCCAACGTGTTTATAAGTTGCGCGGGGATAATCCCGTCCGGCCCGGCAGCCTTATACGGTTCAAAACTATTAACTGCCCACCTTACCATTTCCTCAGTGATGGGTATATTTACTGCCAGGTTTGTTGCAGGTGCTAGTGGTGCGTTATGCAGATTCCCCGGAAAATGTGTATTCAAGAGCAGCTCAAGGGTTTCCTCTTCCGTGCTGGTCCAGGATCCGTCAGATTTCCGCAAATAGCTGATGGCTGTTTGACTTTTCGAGAGGACTCGTCTAAGTCTCGCTGTGTCGTCGACCTTTTCGACGCCAGTGCAGAAATTTCTCCACGAGGTTCTCTTCGCCTGTCTCAGAGCTTTTTTGTAGGCCCTTAGTTCAGCTTTATATTCGTGCCAATGAGGCTCAGAGCCGAGGCTCTTGGCCTTGTTAAATTGTTTCCGGCATGATTTGCGGAGCGAGTCCAAATCGTAGGACCACCAATGTGGCCTGTGTTTACCGCGTGGTTTTGGCACTGGACAAGCCTGTCCTAGAGCATTTGAGAGCGCCGATGTAAATGTGGTATCAAGATCCTCCAGCTCCTCTACTGATGAGGGGGCTTGTGAGGGCAGGTCTCTGTCTAATATTGCATTGTGTAACTGCCAATTAGTGTTGCGTGGATTGCGCTTCATGATTGATTGTTCTACAATAAAGTCTAAAACCATTTCTATGTAAGGGTGGTCGGAGAATGAATGTTCTTCCAGAACCCGCCATTTTCTGACCCACTCATAAGCGCCTTCACTACAGATAGTGAGGTCTATGACCTCCCTGCGGGTCTTAGTGATAAAAGTAGGCTCATTACCCACGTTGCAAATTACCAGGTTGGTTGTTAAGAGGTAATCAAACAGAGACTCGCCCCTGGCATTGATATCGGAGCACCGATGCAGAAATTTGACACCAGGTCTTTCACCTCCGTTTGTGGTGGGGGTTCTTCGGCATCGTAGGGCATATAGACCGACGCCACCATCAGGCGGGTGCTGTCGACCGTTAGACTGATAGCGGTAATATCACCATTGGTGAAGTTGGGTAGGAGAAAGGAGTTCAACTCAGACTTGACCAAAATACACGTTCCGACTTTGCTCTCCTCGCTGGCTCGAATGAGCTTGAAGCCCTTAGTCCCCAATCCGCAGATTCTCGAGCTATTGACCCAGGGTTCTTGGATGAGGACCACATCCACGTCGCCTTTAGAAAGACGACTACTTAAAGCAGCCGAGGCCACTTTAGATTTGTGCAGATTAATCTGAAGCACCAGCAACATGAGAGCGCACAGACTTCCCTGCCGTCCCCATATCCTCGAGGTTTTCCCCATCCCGGAGGTTGCCTATCAACGACGTGTTGTTCCGATTAACTTCCCGATATGGCGTTGCAGGAGTCCTGCTGTCTGTAGCGTTAGATGTTAACCGCTCAGCGTTGGCTGCTACCACCGTGACGTCGAGGACTTCCTCGTCCTGTAGGCTGTCCTCCATCTCCGAGTTGTTCACAGCACTATCGCCAAGGGACGTGGCGGATAACATGCTTTCCGCATCGGAATCCTCCGCTTCCTCTTCTGGTAATTCGTTTTCCGGTTCCCCCGGAGCAGTCGAGAAGGCAGCGCGCTGAGCATCACCACGATATACGTGGATAACGATCTGGCCTACGCTGTAGTGTACTAGGCCATTGCACATTTTGAGGGGCTCGATTGACTCTTTATTCATGGTGAACACCACCTGTTTGTCGGGCCCTACCGCATCCTCGACCAGATTGACGCTCCAGTCATGCGTTGGGAGGGACGGATTCATTAGCCGTAGCATCCCGAGAATTCTCTCGGGTTCGTCAGGGATGGCCGGAATCCACGCCCTTGCCCTTGGACCTTGGAATGTCCTTCCAGTCGACGACATCTATCTTTGCACCCTTGTAGACTTCACCCAGTTTAGCAGCTGCTGCCTTGTACAGTCCTACAGTTTTTGCACCCTCGCATGCGAGTAATTTAATCTGACCATGGTGCCAACCCGCATCCGTTACTCGGGCCGAACTACCCGGAAACTCCGGAGCTACGTTGAGAAGAATGTTGCCTCGGTCAAGGACGCCTATGAGGATCCTGTCCTTGGTAACCTCAGCAAAGCTTAGTTCGCCCGCTCCAGGGGTATTCTGATGCCGCTTGGGAGGGGGATTTAACTCCAGGTCCGATCTCTGGCGCTTGAAAGGGTTAACTTTTAACCTCTTTGGCATGTAAGAATTTTGGAAATCCGGTATCACAGTTTTCGCTAGCTCTACCGATTTACTGGAATTCGGCGAGGGCGATTCCTGCCGTACCCCTTCATACCTCTTCAGGATCTTTGCAGCCAATCTTTTCTCGTGGTATGTGAAGCGGCGGGGAGATGTCTCCCGGGAGTGCAGACCCGTAGTTGCCATCGCGGTCGCTCTCCTTGCCGAAATCTCAGTTGCAGCTTCCTTCTCCTTCGAAACTCCGAGGTCAGGTCGTGAGACCGCTGCCACAGACGTAAAGATACTGGTTTTCATATCAGCGGTTGATGGGAGTTTAGCATCCGCCGTTGTCCGCTTAGCTGCGTTGGCAACCGCACTGGTGCTAGCTCCCATCAAGTCAATCTTACTCGATAGAGGGTTGGTTGACCGACTCGTAGTTGCCATCGCTGTCGGTCCCCCCTTGATTGTGGAACAGAGGTTGTCCTCCGGCTTTCTCGCCTGCTCCTCCATCGCTCTCCTTTGCTGAGGAGTGAAATTTGGCGTTGTTTGTTTTTTAGGTTTTCCGTTTTTATTTAGGTTATTTGAGTTCATCTTGTTCGTACGACCCATCGCCGGACAAGGCCAGCTTAGGGTCAAGGGAAGAGTAGGGGAAAATGTGTCGTCCGCCGCGGCAGAGCCCCGTACCGCGGTAAGGCCATGCTTACTCTCTGAGGCGACCCGGTATAAGAGAGGCTCCGTTCAAATACAGCCACGATTTGCCTCCCGGCTGCAAACGTCCATTGGGCACGGTTTCGCATAACACCCTGGATTGGGAGGGGAAGATCTTTGTCGTCGCGCCACAGAGGCTAGGCTGCTCTCGTGATGAAGTGCCGTACGGAGCTATGATCACAAGGGCAGCGTAGCCCTGTGGCTATCGACTTAAGTCCTTGTACCGCGGCAAGGTATCCACCCTTCACGAGGGGAACGCATTAAGTACACAGTGAATTAGTCTACAATTATTGCCGCTTGGTTTGGAGCTCCTCATATGTAAGGTATTGTGACATGTACACTATTCTGCACTTATTTTGGCAACCACCATAACATGCAAATGCATAAAGGCATATACATGTGTATATTATGGTGACACTACAACAACCAGACTTTGGCAATCCCCATAAAATGCAGGTGCACAAGAAAAAAAAACCAACTTCTTGCTTTTTGGTTTGGAACTCTTCTATATGTACTAGTATATCCCGTGGTCGAAATTCGACCAAATTAAAATAGTTGAACTTATTCAAACATCTGATCAACTTTTTGTCAATAGCTGCCTTTAGGCCCGTGGCCGAACCTCGACCAACTTAAATGTATACATTAAAAACTCATCTATAGGCAAAATGAGGCCATCAAAGAATTTAAAAAATAGCGGCTGTTATTATATAATAAAAATATTAAATTACAGCAGCCCTTTCCAAAATTATTTATGGCAAATGACATGCAAATATTCGGTTTTCGAGATTTTATGTTGCACTTGAATAATCGGATCATGAGATTGTGCTTAAAAAATAGCCACTAATTTATGCGATCATTTTGAGCAGGTGAAGAACAAAAAAACATTAGGTTGAAAATTAAGTAAATTGTAATAGTTAAGATTAAAGGTTCTTTAATATAAAAAAAACATAATTTAAGAAAAAAAGGAATATTCCGCAACCGGGTCTTGCAACTGTGCACACCGTATTTTATACGCTCACCGCCGCGCCATTACCTTATGCACAAAGCAGTTATCAAATTCTGCAAATAGGCTTTATGAGAATCAGAATTTAAAAATTAACAATATACCAACAACAAAGTTAGACTATTAATATACCCAGTGGGAAAGTAGGTAATGCATTACCTTTTTCATCCATGAAAAGAAGCATGAGCAAAGTAACGCATGAAAAAATATTTGAAAAATCTTCCCATGTAATGTATTTCGTAAGGTTTTATTTTTCAAAAACATTACTTTTCCTATGACATTGCTGTACAAAAAGTAATTCGTGAATTCCACTATACATAAAAAATTTTATAGGGGATATACATTACCAAACATTACCTTTTCCCACTGGGTAAATAATGGACCGAAGTACTCAATGAGCGAGGGAGTGAAAATAATTTCTCTAATAATAGGAGGAGCTTATTGAGTGAAAGAATGAAATTCATTTTGTAGAAATATGAGTTCTATTTATAGAAATTTATTATTTAGTGTTGGTAAATTACAAATGCTGGTTAGGGCGAATCTAGGCTTTTGCAAAAACAGTTAAAGGTTTTTCTAGCTTTTTTCTTTATCCATAACTTAGCAATATTTAGAAGACATTTTAATTTGATTTTTGATTTGATTTAAAAAAAAAAATGTAGGTATGTTGATTTAAAAAAAAAATGAATTTAAAGTGGGAAAAGCAGCCAAAATCTAGCCTTTTGCAAAAACTGTTAAAGGTTTTTCTATCTTTTTTCCTTAACCATAACTTAAAAATATTTAAAAATACATTTCTTATCGATTTTTGATTTGATTTTTGAAAAAAATAGTACGTATATTGATTAAAAAAAAAAAAAATATTCAAAAGTGGTGAAGCCGGGCAAAATGTAGCCTTTTGCTAAAACTGTTAAAGGTTTTTCTATCTTTTTTCCTTAACCATAACTTAAAAATATTTAAAAATACATTTCTTATCGATTTTTGATTTGATTTTTGAAAAAAATAGTACGTATGTTGATTTAAAAAAAAAATATTCAAAAGTGGTGAAACCGGGCAAAATGTAGCCTTTTGCAAAAATAGTTTGAGGATTTTCTAGCCTTTTTCCTTAGCCATAACTTAGAAATATTTAAAAAGACATTTCATATCGATTTTTGATTTGATTTTTGAAAAAAATGTGGGTATGTTGATTTAAAAAAAAAGTTATTCAAAATTTATTTTATATTGATTTTTGATTTGATTTTTGAAAAAAAAAAAAAAAAAATGTAGGTATATTGAAACCGGGCAAAATGTCTTTAGTAATATTTTAGTTGACCTCTAACCACTTCGTTTAGTACAAAATTTAAGGACCTGTGAAAAATTATGAATTTTTATATTTCAAAATTTATAGAAATAATCTACCGAAGTCAGATAAACAGAACAATATCCCCCTTATTCATAAAAAATATAAAAGGTTTATTAAGCTCTTATTATTCAAAATTTGTATGAAAATGTCATTTTAAAAAGCTTTATAAACCAATTTTATTTTTTATGAAAATGAGGGTGTTTTTAAAAAAATTTTAATTTTCGGAAAAACTTACCAAAAAACCCAAATTGTATAAGCGGTTATCTCATTTCTATAATGGGTGGTATGTATGTATATTTATGAAAATATTCGCAGTAAGTTTTTTCCGAAAAAAGTATCACAAATATAAAAATATGTCTTATGAAATTTTAATGAGCTTATAAAAAATCAAGATTAGAAATACTCATATACCTAAAGATGTTTTAAAAGAGAAAAAACTATTTCAATGAAAAAAAAAATATTGTAGCCCGGAGCTGTTCTCGAACCTACAACAGTTCGCTCGCTATCCGATGCGCTAACCACTGCTCTACTGCTTTATCTACGAATTTATTGTCAAATCACCAATTCAAGCTGTATGGACAATGAGCGAGAGAATGAAAATAGTTTCTCTAATAAAAGGAGGAGCATGTTGAGTGAAAGATTGAAAGGTTCATTTTGCAGAAAATTAGTTCTTTTTATAGAAATTTATTATACAGGCGTGTTTTTAAATTTTTTTAGAGGGGGTAAATTACAAATTCTGGTTAGGTCAAAAAAAGTTTGAGGATTTTCTAGCTTTTTTCTTTAACCATAACTTAGCAATATTTAAGACAATTTATATGGATTTTTTATTTGATTTAAAGAAAAAATATATATTAATTTTTCTATTCAATTTGGTCTAGTCTTGTTTGGGGCTTGGGTTGCAAATCTGCCCTTTTAAAAGTTAATACATATGTACATATGAATAGAAATCAGTTTTTGCCTTCAGTAAAATTTAAGACGACGGATAACCACTCGATTTAGTTCAAAATTTAAGTACATATTAAATATGTTGTCGATTTTTATATTTTAAATAGGGAGTCTATCAGCAACTTTGTCTCAAACGGTAGAAATCACTAAAATTTATAAAACTAATCTACCGAAGTCCGATAAACAGACTACTGTGTTTGAAATAATTTCGCAACTTCGATCTTATATCATCAAAAATTAGACAAAAAAACCCAAATTGAATAAGCGGTTATCGCATTTCTATAATGGGTGGTATCTAGGCATATGCTTTCCGTCAACTAAAAATATTCAGCAATTTTTTTTCTCGAAAATAGAGATCACAAACATAAAAATTTTAAAAAAGTCAAGATAAGAAATATTTATATATTGAAAAAATAAAAACAATTTTGAATGACAAAAAAAAAAAAAAAAAAATTTGGCCGATAGCTGTACTTGAACCATTAACCGCCCGACCACTACCCCCGACGCTTCCCACTGGGCTATCGCTTTATGCACAAATTGATTGTCAGATAACCAATTCAAGTGGCATGAGAAATTTTCATTCGCTTATTACAGATAAATGAAGCAGGATTGGTTATATATTAGATAATTGTGCACTGCCTTAGAGGTATGCCAACAAATCCATATGCATTTCATAAATATTTATGCATATTTAGTATGGGTTTAAGCTTGGCAAATATTTATATGTATGTAAAATTTGTTAGGCTATTAATATAATAGATTGTGACAGGTACCCTACTCAGGACAGGACACTACTCTAAACTCATTTCGACAAACGCCATACTATGTAAAGAGCACCATAGTATGCAAATGCATAAGCGCATATATTATGATTTTAGTCAGGCACCTTTTTCAACTTATATTCAGAAAGCTACAATTCATATTCAGAAAATTGCAATTCATATCCAGAGCTTCCACTTGATTTCAGAAAATTACCTTCATATTCAGAAAGCCAACTTCATATTAAAAAATTTCATATTAAAAAATTTCAAATGAATATGAATTGTAAATTTCTGAATATCAAATGGAAGTTCTGAACATGAATTGTAATTGTGTGACATGAAATGAAATTCTGAATATAAATTGTAACTTTCTGAATATAAAATGAAAAATGTGTATAATACCTTTGTATATTATGGTGTCACTAAAACCAAGTCTAGGTATATCAGACTTGTTAAATGATGATTCAAAATTTGAATGACTGAATTATATTGTGTCGTCCTCAGAAATTTGTTAAATATCAATTAATTGTAAATGTATTATTAAAATAAAAATTTCAGATAACTATGCTAATAACACTACTCGACAAAAAAATCTCCAAGAATAAAAGTACATTTAAAAAAAATTTAGCCATCCTATGTTGTAGAAAATTCAATACCAGTACAAAATTGTGATGTGCTCTCGACTTCATAAGCCCTGTTATCAATCAAAAATTTTCTGTTTTTACCCAAGAAATTTTCCGAAATTTCCATATCCTCGACTTTGATACATATGTAGAATTTTATGCTGATTGCAAAAATGTAATCATTTGGTTTCAAAGTAGAATAGTTTCCGAGATATTTTGAAATTTCTGTTTTTGAGATAAGTTAAAATTATTTTGAATTTTGATACTTAGAGAACATTGACAAAGATTTACACAGCGATGGATACCATGACGACGTTTCGGACTTTCCAGGGTCCACATCAGATGGATTTTCGGACAAAGAACTACTGTGTCTGCACCGAAGCGGTGCAAAATTGGTTAAACCGGGCAAAATCTAGCCTTATGCAAAAACAGTTTGAGGGTTTTTAAGCTTTTTTCCTCAACCCTAACTTGAAAATATTTAAAAAGACATTTTATATTGATTTTTGATTTGATTTTTGAAAAAAAAAAAAAATGTAGGTATATTGAAACCGGGCAAAATGTCTTTAGTAATATTTTAGTTGACCTCTAACCACTTCGTTTAGTACAAAATTTAAGGACCTGTGAAAAATTATGGATTTTTATATTTCAAAATTTATAGAAATAATCTACCGAAGTCAGATAAACAGAACAATATCCCCCTTATTCATAAAAAATATAAAAGGTTTATTAAGCTCTTATTATTCAAAATTTGTATGAAAATGTCATTTTAAAAAGCTTTATAAACCAATTTTATTTTTTATGAAAATGAGGGTGTTTTTAAAAAAATTTTAATTTTCGGAAAAACTTACCAAAAAACCCAAATTGTATAAGCGGTTATCTCATTTCTATAATGGGTGGTATGTATGTATATTTATGAAAATATTCGCAGTAAGTTTTTTCCGAAAAAAGTATCACAAATATAAAAATATGTCTTATGAAATTTTAATGAGCTTATAAAAAATCAAGATTAGAAATACTCATATACCTAAAGATGTTTTAAAAGAGAAAAAACTATTTCAATGAAAAAAAAAATATTGTAGCCCGGAGCTGTTCTCGAACCTACAACAGTTCGCTCGCTATCCGATGCGCTAACCACTGCTCTACTGCTTTATCTACGAATTTATTGTCAAATCACCAATTCAAGCTGTATGGACAATGAGCGAGAGAATGAAAATAGTTTCTCTAATAAAAGGAGGAGCATGTTGAGTGAAAGATTGAAAGGTTCATTTTGCAGAAAATGAGTTCTTTTTATAGAAATTTATTATACAGGCGTGTTTTTAAATTTTTTTAGAGGGGGTAAATTACAAATTCTGGTTAGGTCAAAAAAAGTTTGAGGATTTTCTAGCTTTTTTCTTTAACCATAACTTAGCAATATTTAAGACAATTTATATGGATTTTTTATTTGATTTAAAGAAAAAATATATATTAATTTTTCTATTCAATTTGGTCTAGTCTTGTTTGGGGCTTGGGTTGCAAATCTGCCCTTTTAAAAGTTAATACATATGTACATATGAATAGAAATCAGTTTTTGCCTTCAGTAAAATTTAAGACGACGGATAACCACTCGATTTAGTTCAAAATTTAAGTACATATTAAATATGTTGTCGATTTTTATATTTTAAATAGGGAGTCTATCAGCAACTTTGTCTCAAACGGTAGAAATCACTAAAATTTATAAAACTAATCTACCGAAGTCCGATAAATAGACTACTGTGTTTGAAATAATTTCGCAACTTCGATCTTATATCATCAAAAATTAGACAAAAAAACCCAAATTGAATAAGCGGTTATCGCATTTCTATAATGGGTGGTATCTAGGCATATGCTTTCCGTCAACTAAAAATATTCAGCAATTTTTTTTCTCGAAAATAGAGATCACAAACATAAAAATTTTAAAAAAGTCAAGATAAGAAATATTTATATATTGAAAAAATAAAAACAATTTTGAATGACAAAAAAAAAAAAAATTTGGCCGATAGCTGTACTTGAACCATTAACCGCTCGACCACTACCCCCGACGCTTCCCACTGGGCTATCGCTTTATGCACAGATAAATGAAGCAGGATTGGTTATATATTAGATAATTGTGCACTGCCTTAGAGGTATGCCAACAAATCCATATGCATTTCATAAATATTTATGCATATTTAGTATGGGTTTAAGCTTGGCAAATATTTATATGTAAAATTTGTTAGGCTATTAATATAATAGATTGTGACAGGTACCCTACTCAGGACAGGACACTACTCTAAACTCACTTCGACAAACGCCATACTATGTAAAGAGCACCATAGTATGCAAATGCATAAGCGCATATATTATGATTTTAGTCAGGCACCTTTTTCAACTTATATTCAGAAAGCTACAATTCATATTCAGAAAATTGCAATTCATATCCAGAGCTTCCACTTGATTTCAGAAAATTACCTTCATATTCAGAAAGCCAACTTCATATTAAAAAGTTTCATATTAAAAAATTTCAAATGAATATGAATTGTAAATTTCTGAATATCAAATGGAAGTTCTGAACATGAATTGTAATTGTGTGACATGAAATGAAATTCTGAATATAAATTGTAACTTTCTGAATATAAAATGAAAAATGTGTATAATACATTTGTATATTATGGTGTCACTAAAACCAAGTCTAGGTATATCAGACTTGTTAAATGATGATTAAAAATTTGAATGACTGAATTATATTGTGTCGTCCTCAGAAATTTGTTAAATATCAATTAATTGTAAATGTATTATTAAAATAAAAATTTCAGATAACTATGCTAATAACACTACTCGACAAAAAAATCTCCAAGAATAAAAGTACATTTAAAAAAAATTTAGCCATCCTATGTTGTAGAAAATTCAATACCAGTACAAAATTGTGATGTGCTCTCGACTTCATAAGCCCTGTTATCAATCAAAAATTTTCTGTTTTTACCCAAGAAATTTTCCGAAATTTCCATATCCTCGACTTTGATACATATGTAGAATTTTATGCTGATTGCAAAAATGTAATCATTTGGTTTCAAAGTAGAATAGTTTTCGAGATATTTTGAAATTTCTGTTTTTGAGATAAGTTAAAATTATTTTGAATTTTGATACTTAGAGAACATTGACAAAGATTTACACAGCGATGGATACCATGACGACGTTTCGGACTTTCCAGGGTCCACATCAGATGGATTTTCGGACAAAGAACTACTGTGTCTGCACCGAAGCGGTTAAAGCAATTGCTTATAACAAATCAGCTACGATGCGCTGTAGTATTTCTAAGTCAACTTTCTTATAAGCGTGCCAATTTCATACCTTTAGACATAAGACCGCGACATATTTGCCATATGATACACGGAATATGAGTATATTATTAGGCGTGCATATTTATGCAGAAGCACACTGAGGTTTTTAATTTGCATTCCTTCATACCACTTTTTTGTGTATTATTGGTTTGCTCTACCTATGGTGTGTACTTATGTATCAATTATGAATGTTTCTTATTGGAGCTTAGCTCGAAAAATTGTTTATACCTGCTGTACTTTTTACTAGTACTAGGGTATTCTAATTTTTGATGTTACGAAATTTTTATGAATTTTGATACTTAGAGAAAATTGACAAAGATTTAAACAGCGATGGATACCATGACGACGTTTCGGACTTTCCAGGTCCACATCAGATGGATTTTCGGACACAGAACTAATGTGTCTGCACCGAAGCGGTTAAAGCAATTGCTTATAACAAATCAGCTACGATGCCCTGTAGTATTTCTAAGTCAACTTTCTTATAAGCGTGCCAATTTCATACCTTTAAACATAAGACCGCAACATATTTTCCATATGATACACGGAATATGAGTATATTATTAGGCGTGCATTTTTATGCAGAAGCACACTGAGGTTTTTAATTTGCATTCCTTCATACCACTTTTTTGTGTATTATTGGTTTGCTCTACCTATGGTGTGTACTTATGTATCAATTATGAATGTTTCTTATTGGAGCTTAGCTCGAAAAATTGTTTATACCTGCTGTACTTTTTACTAGTACTAGGGTATTCTAATTTTTGATGTTACGAAATTTTTATGAATTTTGATACTTAGAGAAAATTGAAAAGATATACACAGCGATGGATACCATGACGACGTTTCGGACTTTCCAGGGTCCACATCAGATGGATTTTCGGACACAGAACTACTTTGTCTGCACCGAAGCGGTTAAAGCAATTGCTTATAACAAATCAGCTACGATGCCCTGTAGTATTTCTAAGTCAACTTTCTTATAAGCGTGCCAATTTCATACCTTTAGACATAAGATCGCGACATATTTTCCATATGATACACGGAATATGAGTATATTATTAGGCGTGCATATTTATGCAGAAGCACACCGAGGTTTTTAATTTGCATTCCTTCATAACACTTTTTTGTGTATTATTGGTTTGCTCTACCTATGGTGTGTACTTATGTATCAGTTATGAATGTTTCTTATTGGAGCTTAGCTCGAAAAATTGTTTATACCTGCTGTACTTTTTACTAGTACTAGGGCAAAATAAAAACCTCAGTGTGCTTCTGCATAAATATGCACGCCTAATAATATACTCATATTCCGTGTATCATATGGAAAATAAGTCGCGGTCTTATGTCTAAAGGTATGAAATTGGCACGCTTATAAGAAAGTTGACTTAGAAATACTACAGGGCATCATAGCTGATTTGTTATAAGCAATTGCTTTAACCGCTTCGGTGCAGACACAGTAGTTCTGTGTCCCAAAATCCATCTGATGTGGACCCTGGAAAGTCCGAAACGTCGTCATGGTATCCATCGCTGTGTAAATCTTTGTCAATTTTCTCTAAGTATCAAAATTCATAAAAATTTCGTAACATCTAAAATTAGAATACCCTAGTACTAGTAAAAAGTACAGCAGGTATAAACAAGTTTTCGAGCTAAGCTCCAATAAGAAACATTCATAATCGAACATAAGTACACACCATAGGTAGAGCAAACCAATAATACACAAAAAAGTGGTATGAAGGAATGCAAATTAAAAACCTCAGTGTGCTTCTGCATAAATATGCACGCCCAATAATATACTCATATTCCGTGTATCATATGGAAAATATGTCGCGGTCTTATGTCTAAAGGTATGAAATTGGCACGCTTATAAGAAAGTTGATTTAGAAATACTACAGGACATCGTAGCTGTGTCTGCACCGAAGCGGTTAAAGCAATTGCTTATAATAAATCAGCTACGATGCCCTGTAGTATTTCTAAGTCAACTTTCTTATAAGCGTGCCAATTTCATACCTTTAGACATAAGACCGCGACATATTTTCCATATGATTCACGGAATATGAGTATATTATTAGGCGTGCATATTTATGCAGAAGCACACTGAGGTTTTTAATTTGCATTCCTTCATACCACTTTTTTGTTTATTATTGGTTTGCTCTACCTATGGTGTGTACTTATGTATCAATTATGAATGTTTCTTGTTGGAGCTTAGCTCGAAAAATTGCTTATACCTGCTTTACTTTTTACTAGTACTAGGGTATTCTAATTTTTGATGTTACGAAATTTTTATGAATTTTTATACTTAGAGAAAATTGACAAAGATTTGCACAGCGATGGATACCATGACGACGTTTCGGACTTTCCAGGGTCCACATCAGATGGATTTTCGGACACAGAACTACTGTGTCTGCACCGAAGCGGTTAAAGCAATTGCTTATAACAAATCAGCTACGATGCGCTGTAGTATTTCTAAGTCAACTTTCTTATAAGCGTGCCAATTTCATACCTTTAGACATAAGACCGGGACATATTTTCCATATGATACACGGAATATGAGTATATTATTAGGCGTGCATATTTATGCGGAAGCACACTGAGGTTTTTAATATAAAAGCCATCTGTAAATCGCCTCAGATACAAAATGAAATTATCAACATTATTGCAAATTGTTTTCGTGAATTAATTGTCATAGAGCTAAATGAATCTTCATATTTAACACTAATGGCAGATGGTTCAACAGACAGAAGTGGGAAGGAGATATTTTCGATTGCATTTAGATACATTGTTGATGGAAAACCAACCGAAACACTACTTTCTTTCGTAAAAGCTGATGATATCACAGCCAAAGGATTCTGCCAACTGATTATCGATAGCTTGCAAGTGTTTGCAGTGGATTGCAAAAAGATTTTGAGCCAGTGTTTTCATGGAGCAGCGGTAATAAGTGGTCGGTTGGGCAGTTTACAAGCTTTGATGCAGATATATTTTGATCGCAAAATACCATATGTACATTGCATTAATCATCGCCCTCATCTTGTCGTTGTAGAAATCGTGAAAAATAATTCTGAATCCCTACTTTTCTTTGATCAAGTCAATCAACTTAACTTAACTTCGATAAGCTACTCAATTCGTTGATAAAAATAAAGGATGGAGCAGGACATGAACTTGGTGCAGACGATATGCGTTTAGCTGTTGGATGTTCTGAATTTCTAGGCTAAGCTAAAAAAAACTTGACGACGTTGAATATGCGCCGGTTCCGAGACCGTTAAGAATTCGACGTCGATCCTATCTACTAAGCGAATCCGCTGGGTGAGCGTGATATTGATGAACATTCTTCATTAAAGCGCATTTATTTCGAAATAATTGACTCGATTATTTTGGAAATGAATGAACGATTCTATAAAGATAATGATATCCTGAATGCAGTCGAAGCTGCAAACAATTTTTTGGATGAAAATTTCGACTACAGCGCTTTGAAATCATTGGCTGAACTTCAAATAATATTGCCGTTATGAGAAGAGTTTTCTCATTAATGAGAAAAATAAACCTGAATCGAATGACAAAAGAATTCTTCAAATATTGTTTCCCGTCAAAAGTGCATTTTCAACAACTTATTGCGTTTTTGAGGCCATCGAGACATTTGGCGGAAGTACATCAATCAACGAATCATAATTTTCTGCGCTTTCAAGAATAGATACGAAAAAAAAGATATTGAATTCATTAAAAATGGATGGTATTTTGCGTACACAGTAAAAAGAATAGTCTAAATTTAATACCAATTTGGTGTTTATATATAAAAACGCCAAAAAGTATTAAATTAATACCATTTTCCGAGAAAGAGTATTATTTTGGTATTATTTTAAGACCATTTGGACTAATTTAATTGCCAAAATTGAGAGAGAGAGCGATTTAGTATAATTTTGGTATTATTTCAAAACCATTACTTCAAATTTAATTTCCAAACTTTTTCAGGGTCTTAAAATAATACTATTTGGTATTAAATTAAAAAAAAAGTAGTCTTTCATTTTTTACTGTGTAAATTTGACAACAAAAATAGGAAAATACAACTTTATTAACGTTTAATATGCATTTTTGAAATAAGTTGATATGTATTCATTCGATTTACGACTTCATCAATAAAAAAGTTGCCTTGTAATATCAGCTGTTACGATTTTTACTAGAAAAAATTTCAGCTCACTCGAAATTGGTCGAGCTCACCCAAATGTTCACTGCTGGCTACGCCCGTGAAGATAATACAACAAAGATGACATTTTGGATTTCCAAAATTTGTCGAACTTTTACGGGATGTTTTAAATCACTTTTTATCGTGCCACGGATTTCTAATTATTCCATTTTCAAGTTTAGGATTTAGGATTTAACCGAACAGTTGTGTGAAATGTGAAATGTGGATGAAGTTACCGGAAGTAAGGACACCAAAGAATGTTTGTGGTCACCAGATGGTAAGTTATATGATATTTTAATGATCAATGTTATTTTATTTATCCTCTTCTATCTCTCCACTAGCTGGCTTTCATATAGACAACATGAGCCCATACACATGCCCGATGCATTCACCTCTCATATCGTGGTCATGAAAATTTGAGGGGGAGGAACCGGCGATAACAAATATTTTTTTGTTAGTTTAAGAAATGCAATTATGTGTTAAAAAATTTCATGAAATTTTTTAAGTTGTAAGAAAGTTGAATTTCTTTCACATATAGCATGTCGATTTGTATAGCTTTTTTACATCAAAGTAAGGGTTATCTAATTACCTTTCATTTGATGTAAATAGGATTAAAATCGAATTGACAATTTGATGTAAATTTTTGATTTTTAGATGTACATATAAATTGTATTAAAAAATTTCATGAAATTTTCTAAGTTGTAAGAAAGTTGAATTTCTTTCACATACAGCATGTCGATTTGTATTGCTATTTTACATCAAAGTAAGGGTTATCTAATTACCTTTCATTTGATGTAAATAGGATTAAAATCGAATTGACAATTTGATGTAAATTTTTGATTTTTAGATGTACATATAAATTGTGTCAAAAAGTACATGAAATTTTTTTTTGTTGTAATAGGCCCTATACACGAGTCGTCTGAGTCGATAGTCAGCTTAAGTGGATCAGTGAAAATGTGTATGTAGTTGTTACACCGACATGACTCAAGAAAATCAAAATGAGTTTGATATTTTGTAGAATGACGGCGAGTCAACTCGGCAGATGACTCGCGAGTCAGACGCACTGTGTATAGACCCTATAAGAAAAACGAATTTTTTTCACATATTGGGATAAATTAATAAAAAAAAGTAGTTGCTTTTCTCAAATTTTGAAAGTTTCTTCATACAAATAGATGTCAAATTAATGAAAATTTGAGAAAAAGCAATTGAGTTTTTTTTTATTAATTTATCCCATTGTATCTCGATTTGTATTGCTATTATTTTACATCACAAGAAAGGTTATTTAATTACCTTTCATTTGATGTAAACATGATTTATGAATAAATTCGAGAAATTTGATGTACATTTTTTAATTTTAGAAAAGCAATTATGTGTCTTGGTGTTTTCCAGTGTTGAAAGTGCACCACAAGAGGACGGAGAGTGTATCCAGAAGCAAGTTCATGGTGTCCGTGCTCGAATCGGTCCAATTCCCATCCTCATTTGCACGTGTTGCTGGCGATTTGGAGAGCACCTTCCTCAGGCGCGAAGCAGCAGATGTTCATTCAATATTGCTGCAGAAATTCACCCAAGATGCCCGTTTAGCCTTGCGGATTTCTTTTTTGTAATTAGTTAGCTTAGTTTTGTGAAGTGCCCAGGATGCTTGGCCTTGTTAAAAGCTGCCCTATATTTCCGTCTGAGATTATCTAGATCCGACGACCACCACGGTGGTTTATGGGTTCAGCTAATTTTCTAGGCGGGCACGCCTTATCTAAAGCAATCTTGCATTGTTGGTTAAAGGACCTGAGGAGCTCATCTAGCTCCTTATCTTTTAGGTGTTATCAACTGATTTGACAAGTGTTTGCAAATAAGCTTTTGGTAGTAACCCCAGTTTGTTTTCCTAATATTCTGTATATATTTCGGACTTGTGTGTTAATCTGCTAAGGAGAAACTAATGTACCTGTGGTCTGAGAAGGAGAACTTTTTAGAGACCCTCCACGATTCTATGAGGTCACTGTAGGTGTCAGTGACCAAGGTTATGTCGGGGACTTCTTCGCGGGTTTTTGTTATAGAAGTGGGGTAATTTCCCCTGTTGCATATACAGTACATAGTAAGTAGTTATAAAGTAACTCACCTCGCTCGTTAGTGTCACTGCTGCCCCATTGATTGTGGTGGGCATTTGCGTCGCCGCCTAGCACGATGATATCGTCCACATAGACCATAACTTTTCACAAAAACAAAATATTAAAAAATCCCTTCTGGATTCGTGATCCTGAGGCCAAACCCTGTCTTTTGAGCTATCTCCCGTAATTTTAGCTAATTTATTAGCAGTTGACACCTAAAGAAAACAAATACCACAAAATATTAAGATACAGGCATGTATACATTACGTTTAGTTCCATAGTATATACGCACTTTTTTCCACTGATCGGCGATCTTGAAAGCTCCCCCGTTTCATTTAGCTCCAGAGCAACGGCTTCCCATACATTCTGGTTTATGGAGGCACTGTTGGGACCGCCAAAAATCCCCTTTGCCACTTTTTATTGGCCTTCATTAGTTCCAAAAGTTGTTCTTTTTGTTTTTTTTTTGTAATTTTCCCACTAAAGCTTTTTTTCTATCAAATAAAAAATTAATTAGAAAGCAAAAAATCTAATTAGTTACCAACGAACTTCACTCATTTTCGTTTTAACGTATAATATCACGATCTTCGGAGCTAGTGATATGAATAACGCAAGAATTATCGAAAATACATACTCATCACTCATACCGAAACACTACCTTGCGATAACCATCAACCAGGGTTGCATTTTGCGATATATTCGTATCGCAAGGATACAGAAAGGGGCTACTGGTAATTTCCCAGGAAGTTATCCGAAGATGGTTAGCAGGGTTTGTGATGGTGGATTTTCACACATTTTTAAGCTTTTATTTCTTGTTTTTGGTGCCTTTTAGCTTGGTGAATGAGCATCTGTATTGTGGCGAATGTTATCAAGAATCGATCATCTTCCACTACTAGCGTCACTACCACAACTACAGCTGTTTACATACATGACGTGAGAGCGAGAGAGGGAGAGGCAGCTCGCGTGTTTACGATTGTGGCACAAAGAGGAGATGACGATAGATAAACGCTTCGAGAACACTGTTGCACGAATAAACCAGAAAGGTGTAGACATTTCTAGGTTGTGATGCTGCTGTTTGCTAGGGTATATAAACCGCGCAAAGACAACGCAAATCAATCAGTTTATTTTGAAGTGTTGTACAGTGAAGTACTGAACAGTGAATTAACCCGCGATATTGTACTACGGTTTTTAGTACTGAATAAAGCGTACTACTTATTAAGCAGAATCGGAGTGTTTTATTTAACGTACAGTGATCGAAGTCAGGGAAAATAATCAAGGAATCATAAATTCAAGGACATTGAAAAGGATAACAAGGACATTGAAAAGGATAACAAGGACATTGAAAAGGATAACAAGGACATTTTAAGGATAACAAGGACATGGCAAAGTTGAATGAGTTGAAGATCCAGCACCTCAAAAACGAGTTAGAACGACGTGGATTGGCAACAACGGGCAATAAAGCAGAGCTACAATCACGGTTGCGAGAGGCTATGGAAGCAGAGGGAATCAACGTCGACGACCACGTTTTTCAGCTTGCGGATGAGGCGACGAAAATAGAAGAGCAAAAGGATTCTCCGGATTCAGTGGAAAATGTGGACACAAACTCTTTATTGGCTGCCTTGGCTCAGATTTCAAACAACATAACATCAAGCATGGCATCTCAGTTGGAACAACAAGAGACACGCATGACATCAAAGTTGGAGCAACAAGAGTCACGCATGACTTCTCAGATCTCAGCTCAACTTGAGGATCAGGAGGCCCGGTTATCTTCAAAAATAGCATTGCAGCTGGAGGAGCAGGAAGAGCGTATGTCATCACAGTTAAAAATACAGGACAAGAAAATAATGCAACTTGAGGAGAAAGTCGAGGCCGAGGTGGATGCGTTAAGAAATCGCATCAAGGAGTTGCAGCTGAATCGCACAGTGGTTTCAACAAGCGCAACCAAGGTAAAAACCCCATCCTTTGACGGTTCTGTCCCTTTCCAGGTATTTAAGCTACAATTTGAGAAGACAGCAGCTATGAACAACTGGGGCGCTGAGGACAAAGTCGCTGCTTTATTTGTGTCATTGAAAGGATCTGCAGCCGAAATCTTACAGACTATTCTGGACGCTGAAAGAAACAACTATGAAGCGTTGAAAGACGTTACGGTAGCGAGCATAGGAGGCAGATATTTCAAATGGAGCTACAGAATCGCTTCCAGAAGGCTAATGAGATCTTGCAGGATTTTGCATGGGACATTGAGAGGTTAGCTCTTTTGGCGAACGCAGATGCACCCGTGGAATACATCGAGAGGGTAAAGATCCAAAGATTCATAAATGGAATAATGGATGTAGACACGAAGCGAGCCGCATATGCAAACCCCAAAAGGACATTCGCAGAGACGGTATCACACGCTTTATTACAAGAGACAGCCTCGATTTTATGTAAACCAGATAACAAGGTTCATCATCATCATTTATTGGCGCTTAACCGCCTAAGCGATTTTGGCCGTTTCGTATCAAAGCACGCCAGTCATTCCTTTTTAGTGATAACGGACGCCAATTGGAAACCCCAAGGGAGTTCAAGTCATCCTCCACCTGTTGTTTCCATCTCAGTCGAGGCCTCCCCCTTCCTCTGCTGCCGAATTCAGGCGACGATAGGAAAACCTTCTGTGCTGGAGCTTCTTTGTCCATTCGCATAACATGGCCCAGCCAGCGGAGTCTTTGGGCTTTAATTCGCTGGACTATGGTCAGATCTGCGTAGAGAACTTTTCTCTCAAATACTCCAAGGGCCATCTCATCTTCTCTTGACATTGTCCATGAATCTGAGCCATACATCAGGACAGGTATGATGAGAGACTTATAGAGCGTGATCTTTGTTCTTCGAGAGAGGACTTTACTTCTCAATTGCCTACTCAGTCCAAAGTAGCACTTGTTGGCAAGAGTGATTCTCCGCTGGATTTCTAGACTGATATTATTTTCGGTGTTGATACTGGTTCCCAAATAGACGAAGTCCCTCACAGTTTCAAATTTGTAACTATCAACAGTGACATGGCTGCCAAGGCGCAGGTGCGCCGATTCTTTCTTTGATGACAGCAAATACTTCGTCTTGTCCTCGTTCACGGCAAGACCCACTTTTTTCGCTTCCTTATCCAGTCCAGAGAAGGCAGCGCTTACGGCGCGGTTGTTAAGGCCAATGATATCAATATCATCGGCATACGCCAGCAATTGCACGCTCTTGTGAAAGATTGTACCATTGCGGTTTAGCTCTGCTGCTCGAATTATCTTCTCCAGCATCAGATTGAAGAAATCGCATGAAAGGGAGTCGCCCTGTCTGAAGCCTCGTTTGGTTTCAAATGGCTCAGAGAGGTCCTTCCCGATTCTGACAAAGCCGTATAAGCTTTGCAGGGAAGTCAAATTCAGACATGGCGGCATACAGGCAACTCCTTCTTACGCTGTCAAAAGCGGCTTTAAAATCGACAAAGAGATGGTGAGTGCCGATTCTCTTATCATGGGTCTTCTCCAGGATTTGGCGTATCGTGAAAATCTGGTCGATGGTAGACTTACCAGGTCTAAAGCCACACTGATAAGGTCCAATCAGTTTGTCTACGATGGGCTTCAGCCTTTCACACAACACGCTAGAAAGAACCTTATATGCGATATTAAGAACACTAATTCCGCGGTAGTTGGTGCGGTTAGCGGGATCGCCTTTCTTGTGGATTGGGCAAAGCACACTTAAATTCCAATCCGGAGGCATGCATTCGTCTGACCATATTCTGCATAAGAGCTGATGCATGCTTTTTACCAGCTCTTCGCCTCCGCGTTTGAACAGCTCGGCGGGTAGTCCGTCTTTTCCAGGCGCTTTGTTGTTTTTGAGCCGGGATATAGCTATCCTCACTTTATCATAGTCAGGTGGTGGGACGACTTTTCCATCGTCAGGGATTGGGGTATCGGGTTCGACGTCTCCCTCGCAATTTAGCAGTGAGGAGAAGTGCTCCCTCCATAATTTAAGTACACTTTGTACGTCGGTTACCAGGTCGCCATTATTGTCCTTACAGGAGCTTGCCCCGTCTTAAAACCTTCCGTCATCCGCCGGATCTTTTCATAGAATTTTCGGGCATCATTCCTGCCAGCCAGCATCTCAAGCTCCTCACACTCACGCCTTTCGGCCTCACTTTTCTTTTTTCTGAAAAGGCGTCTCTCTTCCTTCTTTGCCTCACGATATTGTTGCCATACACTGCGGGTTGCGCCCGCAAGGTACGCCATATGGAAAAGGAGACATCAGACTTGGTCGAAAAAATCAACAAAGTTCTGGAAGCCTTGAATGGAGCACAAAAGAAAAGCGATGGTGTCATTAAATGTTTCAAGTGCGGAAAATCTGGCCATATGGTGCGTCATTGCAAAATCGGCTCCAGAGACTTCGGCAATGCTTGTGGACGTAAGGGTAACGCTGGAGGAGATGACCAAGATGAATGCCCTATATTTTCTGTGTCGCAGGTCAGAGGGAAAGCAAGTACTGTTACTGTTAGAGGTTTCTTGGACGGAAAAGAGCGGTTATTCACTGTGGATACTGGCGCATCTCATTCCATCATTAGAAGTGACTTGGTCCAAAAGAGAGTACGACCATTGCAGGATGCAAAGTTGCGGACAGTAACTGGTGAAAGTAAGCTGGTTCATGGAGAAGTGCGGTGCAAAGTTGCGATTGGGAATGCGACTACATACCACAACTTCTTAGTGGCAGATATTGTGGACGAAGTCATCATTGGCGTCGACTTCTTGGCTGTGAGAGATATTCACATGAAGCTGAGAAATAGAGTTATGAGATACAATGGCCAAGAAGTACCTCTGATCTTTGGACACAACATTGGGTATTACACCAAAGGAGTTTCATTAGAGATGAAGCACAAGGACACTCGAAATGCAAAGGTACCTCCTCGACCAATGGCTTCGATAGACAAATGCCTACTTGAGAATATTTGGAGAAGTCAACAGGAAGATTCAGATCTGGCATGTGTGATCCGAGGGCTCGAGCGAAACAAACGACCAGCAAGAAAAGAAATGTCAGCGGCGAGTCCAGTTGCCAAGTCATATTGGGCACAATGGAACAGTTTACGAATGGTATCCGGTTGTTTGCATCGAATATGGGAGAGTGAGGATGGTCAATGCGCTCGGAAGCTTATAGTTGTTCCAAGGAAGCGGGTGTCTGATGTTCTCAGGGAAATGCATAACGATCCAAGTGGAGGTCATCTAGGAGTCAAGAAGACCTTGGAGAGGATTAAGCAGACATTTTATTGGGTTGGTTACGGTCAGTCGGTAAAGGAGTGGATTGCCAAATGCGATGAGTGCATCAGAGCAAAGGTGCTGAGGTCCACGAGTCATGGTCTAAGGAGGCAGTGCAACTCAGATGCACCGGTTGAGAGGATTACCTTGGATGAAGCTGGTCCATTCCCCGGAAGTATAAGCAAAAACATGAAAACCAGGTACGACAAAGCAATGGAAACAGAAGGGTTTCTGGAAGGAGATTTAGTATTCCTTAACAGGCCACAACGGAGGAAAAGTGTGTCTCCCAAAGTTCAGTGCAACTGGGAAGGACCATACAGAGTTGTGAAACGGATCAACGACGTTGTTTACCGCATACAGGCTGTTGGAATGCCACGGAACAAAATGAAAGCGGTTCCCCTGGAGAGACTAGCAACGTTCGGATCGGTAAATGTGTCTGATCGGGACGATCAGACTTAGGTTGAGGGCAGTGTGGCGAATGTTATCAAGAATCGCTCATCTTCCACCACTAGCGTCACTACCACAACTACAGCTGTTTACATACATGACGTGAGAGCGAGAGAGGGAGAGGCAGCTCGCGTGTTTACGATTGTGGCACAAAGAGGAGATGACGATAGATAAACGCTTCGAGAACACTGTTGCACGAATAAACCAGAAAGGTGTAGACATTTCTAGGTTGTGATGCTGCTGTTTGCTAGGGTATATAAACCGCGCAAAGACAACGCAAATCAATCAGTTTATTTTGAAGTGTTGTACAGTGAAGTACTGAACAGTGAATTAACCCGTGATATTGTACTACGGTTTTTAGTACTGAATAAAGCGTACTACTTATTAAGCAGAATCGGAGTGTTTTATTTAACGTACAGTGATCGAACTCAGGGAAAATAATCAAGGAATCATCGAATTCTTCACAGTATAATTTGCTGCCAATTTTTTTATTTTCTTGGTTTTAATAAAATTATCACTTCTTAATCGTTACTGCATGACTAATTGTTCACATTGTTATGGTTATGGCCATGGTATTAGAGATAACGAAGATTAATTAAGCTTCAAGTTTGTCATATGGTTATTTCATTTACTCAGTAGCAAATAATCCACCTTTCTACCCAGCTTTTTGGGAAACGCGACCTGGTAATTTCCCAGGCAATACTACATGATTGCAATTTTGGTTTCAGAAAATTGGTTTCAGAAAAATTTTGCGGCTACTGTTTTTTGACATCTTTTTTTTTTTGTAAGAATTAGAAAAAAATCATAGTGAATTTGTTAATTAAACTCGTGTTTTTGTTTACAGCGCCCATTTTATACAATAACGAATGCAATTTACTTATTGTTTGGATTTGACACTTCGTTTTTGCTTTAACAGCCGATAATTGTCAAAGAGAATACCGATTAAGCCGCCATCGTTACGTAAGAGTCAGCCGTTATCGGGTTGGTTCTCGTGTTGGCCATCGTTCGCCATAGCAACACACCGACGATGATTGTTTTGAGCACGATATCGTCAAAGAGAATGGGTCTGTTGATGCTATTTTTGTTATATATTGTGGCGAATGCTCTTATAAATATGTATTTTAGTAAAGTCCGTATGTAGATTGATTTTGTAGAGAATTTAATGAGCAATCGAATGCTATTATTTAGAACTAAAAATATTGTGGGTAACGCTGTGCAGTTGCAATGTTAAAAATGCAATTATTATAATAAAATAAAAAAAATGGCCAGATGCAAAAAAATTACTAAGAAACGCAAAGCCTGATTCATTAGCGTTTAAATGAGCTCAAGTTGAATTTTGTAGCATTAGCACAAGCCGAGATATGATAGATTGAGTAGGTACATGTTTTCATTAGTTTAAGAAAAATTCCAAACTTTGACAGATCATATCTCCGAAGAATATCGAAAAAATGGCAAAAAAGAAATACGTGTCAAATCAATTTATAGTCCCTACGTGTAAACCGAATTTGAACAAAATCCGTGACATGACGGTTGATTTTTTACAAAATTTGGATCACTTGAAAAAGAACGCTCATATACCGACCACAAGCCGTTAACTTTTGCTTTGAATTCCAAAACGGAACGTAGTCCGAGACAAATAAGGCATTTCGAATTCATTGCCCAATTTACTAGTGATATACAACATATCAAATGAGAGGATAATATCGTAGCTGATACATTGTCTCGAGCTTTTGAAGTATATGCACTTAAAAATTCTGATATTAATTTTGCAAAGTGGCCAACAAACAGATAGTGAGTTAAATGAACTAATAAATAATACAAGTTTTAATAATCTAAAATTAACCAAAATTCCTGTACTAAACCTTTATATTTGGTGTGAAATTTCGGGTGAAAATCCCAGGCCATTTGATCCAAGTACTTTAAGAAAAACAATTTTTGAAATGCTACATGGAATTGTGTACATCCAGATACTAAATCTACACGTAAATTAATAGTTAAAAAAAATGTTTGGCAGAATATGCACAAACAAATTAATTTGTGGTCAAAAGAATGTATAAATGTCAGAAACCGAGAGTTTATCGTCACACAAAAACACCTATTGTAAAAATTCCAATACCAAAGAGTAGATTCGAGCATATTCATTTGGATATTGTAGGGCCTTTACCAGTATCTAGAGGACATCGTTATATTTTGACTATTGTTGATAGATTTACTCGTTGGCCAGAGGCGTACGCGTTAAGAGATGTATCTGCGGCAAACAAATTTTTCAATAAATATATTTCGCGTTTTGGTGTTCCTTTAGAAATAACAACTGATCAAGGCGCTCAATTCACTTCAAATTTATTTTCGGAATTGACAAAATTACTTGGAAGTCACCAAATTTTGACGTCGTCTTACCATCCGCAAGCTAACGGGATGGTTGAACGTTTTCATCATTGTTTATCCTTACTATAGCTTGGCAACTTATTTTCTTCTTCTTACGAATTTGAGTGGAAGGCACTGGCTGAGTGACTCCAAATGAAATGGAATGAAGGAAAAGTGTGAAGCCCAATAAGCCATTTTGTTTGACATCAACCTGAGACGCATTTGAGATGAAACCTTCAACGTCAATTCTCACTTTTTGAAAACTTAATATCAATTAATCAATCAATAATTTTTCGATTCAAAGATAAACTACCAGTAGCAGATAAACTTTTTTGCCAAATGAGTATTAACTTGAGGTATAATTAAATATAAAAATTATAATATAAATGTCTGACAGTTTCTGCCTCCACAGTTTATATACATACGACCCCCTCTACCATTCCCTAAAATAAAATTTGTCCAAATCGTGGTACATTATTCTAAAATATGACCCTCATTATTTGCCAAACGTTTGAGAATATATTTTTCTGTGCTTATGGGGAATATGCTGTGCGTGTGTATTAGTGTGTTTTTTGTGAGTTACGCTACTATATAAGGTATACTATGGTTTTCATAGACAATTAAAATCTTCAATAATGGCTAGGAATGGAACCAGGGATTGGTATGAAGAGTAACTTTTGCCTTGCGATCGACTTTTAAAGAAGATATTTTAGCTACACCAGCTGAAATGGTTTTTAGTCAAAATTTACGTTTACCTGGAGAACTTGTTTCATCATGTGAGAATAGTTCACCAACTCAAATTTTAGGTTGTTTGCGTGAGCAAAATATTAAATCAAATTTAAGTCATCATAGAAATTTTGATACTGGAATTTTTGTCCCTAGAGATCTTCAAACTTGCAAATTTGCTTTTGTTCGCGTTCTAAATAAACATTCGTTGCAACAACCATATGAAGGACCTTACAAAATTGTTGAAAAGGATAAGAAATATTTTAAACTTGAAATCAATGACAATATTAAAACTATTCCTATAGATAGATTAAAACAAGCAATGATTGAAACGACACATTCAAATAATACCATGACTGACACTAATAATAAACATAAATAGAGTTACATTTAATTTGTTTGATAATAATTTTTCTTGAAGGGGGACTCCGGCAGAGCGATATGAGTCCGCACGCGCCCATCGCTACTGCGTCAACTGCTTGGCCACGTCACATACCACAGGCGAGTGCAATTCCGCCGGCAGCTGCCGGCACTGCGGCCGAGCGCATCATACGTTGTTGCACCGTCCGTCTGCTCCAACATCGACACGCAACCGACATTTGACGCCTCCGCCACCCGTACGTCAGAGGCGTGACGAACAACGTAGAACGCGACATCGTGTAATTGAACGGCCAGCTCGTTTGCAGAGCCGTAGTGGTCAACGTAATCTACGGAATTTGGTTAACAAAGCTAAGGCTACGCTGCAAAAACTGCAACAGCTGTTAAATGCATCAACTCCGCAGGCCGGCCGCCATGTTGAAGACATGGATGAGGATCTTATTGAATTCGATTAAAATTGTTAAATTACATACTTACCTTGTTAAATTGATAGTTAAAATTTGAATTTTATACTTACCTTGTACATCCTTACCTTTTGAATTTACACTTAAATTTGAAGTCTACAAATACCTATATGTATATATATATATATATATATATATACCTATACTTACCTTTACCTTTGAATACTTACCTTCAATCATACTTACCATTTATATCCATCCTTACCCTAAATTAAACTTACCTTTAAATTCGAACCATCCTAATGTAAAATCTTAAATTGGAAAACTACAGCTTCTTTTCTATTTACTTACCTTTTTTACTTACCTTTTTTATATACATATAAGTACATATGTATGCTCACGGCACAGCTTAGCGGGCGGTCTTTATATTTAACTTGTTAAATTAAGTTATCTCTATTACTACTTTAGTATTTATTACTTTCGAACTTAATGATTTATAAATGTAACAAACTGTTTAATTTTCAATTTTCAATTTTGAATTTTCATGTTTCTAAAATTTTCTAATGATCATTCTTATTCAATTCATGATACATGAATTTATATGTTAAAAATATTTAAAAAAATAAATACAATTTTATATTAAACTATCAACATATCATTATTTGGACATCTACATATACTCGTCACCAATCTAAGGATCCTCCAGTTACCGGTTGGAAGATCCGGATTATAAGCCCTGAAAACCCCTAGGACCTTGGCTGGCTTCACGGGCTTGGATGGTATCCAAACCCTAGCCCTGGGTCTACATGGGTTCTCATCGAGATCCACGGCCCTGATAGCCGCACCAGGGTAAACCGCCTCTATCTTCTCCACTGCCCTCTTATACATGGCAGCGGACCTCGAGTCACCACAGGCCACTACCTTGATCGAGCCCTGGTACCGGCCCACTTCTTTCAAGGAGGCGATGGGTCCAGGAAACTCGGCCAAGACCCTGACCGAGTGAGTGGCCATCTCGGCCCGCACCCAGTCCCAGTTAGGCCTGAGGTACCTCTCCCCTTTAGCAAAACGTAGGGCCTTGGACCCTAACCCTTTGTTACGTGCTGGTTACCGGTTGATCTAAAAAAAAAACTCATGCGACTCGTCAACCCCGTGTTGCATGCACCGGGAGTCATGCAGGTATGCTTGCCTACTGCGCGAACTAGCACGCCGGACTGTGGGGTGGATCTTTGACCCCGAGGCATACCCACCGCACCATACAAGAAAAAAAATCATACCTGGCTCGTGATTGCGCATTGGGGCACTCGGCCCGCACCCCCTCCAGTTTTCCCGCCCCTCGGCCATAGGTGTTGTTATGGCCGGCCACTCTAAACCCACCCTACCATGGTCGACCGTGGCAATCATTTGTGTCGACCCCAACATCAAAACCCCCTTGTACCCCCCCTTACCCCTTCCCCTCTGTCATTGTCCGGTCTGTCTGTCCACACCACATCTCCAAGAAAGAATCACTTGATTATAATGGAAATTAACAAATCATATTATTTATTATAATAAAAGGAGTTAATAGTGTATATGTGTGCTTGTGTACATGGTAATGAATGTATATGTGGCTATGAGAGATTATATCTTTCATATATATATCTAAATCTATGACTTGCCCTTCGCAAGGACTTTCGAGAATTACATCAGAATCAATAAAGACCCAAATCTTACAAACTTTTCATGAGTTTACAGGTGATAATGTCACGTTAATGTTAGCTTATATAAACAAGTTGTTATCTTACTCTGTAAAGGCTGGCGATATGTGTAAATTAGTTAAATATCTTTGTTTTGGTTATGTCGCGCTAGGCGGCCTTAAATTCAACAACTAAAATTTTCTAAAAAAAAGAAGTTATAATTTCATGAACTTCATGAATTTGATATCAAAGGTAGTTAAGGTTAGATTTATGACACTAACTTTACTCCTACGTACATTCCTTGTGCGTCGATGAACTTAAACTATGTGGTTACTAAGCGTATGTATGTGTGTGTGTGTGTGTGTGTGTGTGTTCATAACTTTTACCCCTTTTCGAGGGAGGCGGCAGCCCTTACAAAAATTAATTTATTATAGATATAGATCCTGATTCCGATCCTTACAATGCCCTTCATGAGCTTAGGAATATAAACTAGTCGTAAGTGGACTTAGGTCTCTTAACACTATAGTCTTATGCTAAATGACGACAAACTGAAATTCATGGCTCAAGTGTCTTATGTGTATAATTATTGGTAATTTGATTAAGGCAAGCGAATGTTCTATTTTACGGATATATCTATATATGTAGTCAAGAGTGGGCACGTAGGAGAGTGTCAGGACTAACATTGGAATTGCCCACTTATAGGGGTGGTGATATTGACTCCCACTCAGGTTGGTGCGACACACTTATACCCACATGCACGCCCTTTGGATATATATCAGAACTAAGTATCGTTAAATTGGCTTATATTCGCCGAGCAAACTGGATAAAATTAAATTTACGACCTTTTAACCTATATGGTCACACCAGTTGAAGGCTTCGACCACTCCCAATCGGGTATCAAAAAAATCAATTACCCCTTCCTAATCCCGCCCTGTCCTACAAGACGTCTTGTTATAGGGGTGGTGGAAAGGGACTTAGCGCAACGAGCGCAAACCAACTAAGGGCTTGACCCACGGTTTAACGTTTCCCCAATCGTGAGGTGAGAGATGCCCTCGACTGGTGACCTACTCAGGTCCTTAATACACTATTCCCGACCTTACCTAATACCCACAAGGAAGTTTGCCCCTATCGCCAATTTCCCGAGCCGAGCTCGTACAACCACTTTACGTGAAGTTATTTACATTAAATCAATCTATTATTTACGTTGGACCATCTAGGTACAGAGTGTTACCCTATCGGACATCCCTGATACAGGTGCCGTACAAAATCTACTATATATTATACGTATTACTACTACTCTAGCCTAAAAAAACCTGGCCTTTCAGCTGCATCGGTGTTTGTTGTTGTTGTTGCGGTGGTAGTTGATAGTGCCCCTGTGGCAGGAGATGGTAGAGGCGTTTCTCCGTGACGGTACCGTAAGGAGGTGTTGGTGACAACCGTTGCGATCGCTTCCTTACGCTGGTATTTGTTATGGTGGTAGCGGTAAATTTATATGCGGGTTCTTGTGGCCGTACGTGATGGTGGTCACAACTATCGATGTCGATTGATTGGTGCCACCAGGAGTGCTGATCCTGATAAAATAGTAGCTAGTAGGCGCTGCTGGTATTTACCAGCTCCGTGTGCCACCGACGTGCCTGTGGCAAGGGTCGTGGCACGTTAATGTACGGCTTACCGGTTTATTGTCGCACTCTCAAGCAGGAGGTGGCGACCAATTCTAGGCAGGGTGGTGTATCGGTGATGTACCAGTTCCGTCAGCTGGTGTTTCCTTATGCGGGTTGCAACAAAAATGTGCTGGCACGGTATGTGGGTTACCTGATTACGCTCCGGTGGCACTATTATGCTGGGTACCACCCCCTGATGATGGGCGGTTACTCGTGACGCTATCAAATTGCTGCCACTGGGATTCCCTATAAAGATGATACCCTGGTCACTTCCATGTCACCCTACCGTCCCGTAAGGATATTTACCAACTTTTCTGCGATTTCCCGTGAATATGCATTCACGTCCGTCCCAGGGATCTCGCTCTACACTTGGGGTACTTGCACTGCCTGTGGTGGTCACCCACTTTTGGATGGCCCTAGATTTTTAGGGGTTTCAAAACAAAAATAGGTCTTACTCGCCTGGCTGTTGGTGTTGAAAAAGCCGGAAACCGGAATTGAAGAAGTTAGCTGCGTTTCAAATTGTGACGTTTGTTTGCTGACGTGGCATGACGTTTGAAGGAAGTGTTCTGAAGTGGGGTTGCCAGATCGCGTATTTTGCTTGTTGCAGTGCTGGGTAGCCGTAACATGACCGTAACAGGGCGAGCGCTGCAGCTAGTCTCGGGTTAGCTAGGCGCTCGAAAGACTGGTCATCCTTTCTTATCGTCGCATGTCTTTAGCGTGGTAAATTCCTACCGATCGGCCGTTTGAGTCGCCGAGCTCGTACAACACGTTTCCTTTGACCGCTAATACCATTGACCGGAGATACTTCGGTGCGAGCTTTGCGTTGAATCCCTCCGCCGCATTACTCAGTTTGAAATTCCTTCTGTAGACGATCTCGCCCTCTCTGTATCTAACCGGCCGGGCTCTGGTGTTGTAGCTTTGTTGCCCCTTCCTGAAGGCTTCCTCTAAATTTCGGATCAGTTTCGCTCTTATCAACGACACCCGATCCCTATCGTGCAGCGCCCCTATATCACCTTCTTGTAACGCCTCTATTCGTCTCAAAGTTTCGTACTCGTCGCCATGCTGGATCATCGCCTGCCCAAATACTGCTCTATAGGGCTCGAGCCCGATCGCCTCGTGTACTGCACTTCGAAGGGCGAACGCTGCATGCGATACATGTTGGTCCCAGAGGCTCTGATCTAGTCCCGCGACATACGTCCCCAGCATTGCGAGCAGCGACCGATTGACCCTCTCGGACGCATTCGCTTGAGGCCTGACGTGCCTTATTCCGCCTGTACAATGTTTTCGCTGTCCCTCCGTGTCCAGCCGAACGATCACCGTGTGCCTGTTCTAACAACTGCTGCCTCATCCCCTCCGGAATCCAAACCCTCCATACCGCTTCTTCGGTATCTTCCATGCTTCTGGGCCGCACCCTTTTATAAACGACGCCCTCGATCACCCGAAAATCCGGCAACCGACCTTCATTCTGTTCAATCTGACGCGCAAGTGACGTGTATGCTTCACTGGTAAATTCTGTCGCCGTGAAATCTATCTCTGCAACTGCCTCTGAGACGCCCACCTCGTCCATATGCATGGCGCTCAAAGTGTCTGGAACGATGTTCTGTGCGCCTTTTCTATGTTCGATTTTGAAGTCTAAGCCCTGCAACTTTAAGCTCCACCTAGCCAACCGTCCGGAGAGGTCCTTCTGCCCCATGAGCCACTTAAGACTCATGTGGTCAGTGATTATTGTGAAGGGCAAGCCCTCCACATACGCGCGAAATTTTTTCACGCTCACGACCGCTGCCAGACACTCCAACTCCGTGACGGTGTTGTTGCGCTGGGCAGAGTTAAGCTTTTGGGACATAAACGCAATGGGCCTCTCATTGCCGTCGTCGTCTTTCTGAAATAGCACGCTGCCTATCCCTTGAGTGGACGCGTCACACTGAACATAGAAATGTTTGGAGAAGTCAGGGTTTACTAACACATCGGCCGAGGTGAGCGCCCGTTTCAGCTCCTCGAACGCTGTTACCGCTTCTGGTGTCATGGCGAAAATCTTAGCCTTGCGCAGGCACTCTGTCATTGGCGCCACGATCGTAGCGAAATTTGGTATAAATCGCCGGTACCATCCACACATGCCCAAAAATCGCCGTAGCTGTCGAATGGTGGCCGGTATCGGGAATTCCACAATGGATCGTACCTTCTCGGGATCGGTTTTAAGCTCTCCCTGCCCTACAATAAACCCCAAATATTTCAACTCCTTTTGACAAAATTTCGACTTGTTTAAATTGATCGTAAGCCCTGCATTGGCGAGACATTCGGCTACCTCCGCCAGGTGAACCAGATGCGTCTCAAAGTCCGGGGTGCACACGAGGAGGTCGTCGATATACACAAAAACGTTTTCCCTTAAGCGCGAGGGGATGACTTTATCCATTAATCTGCATAACCGCTGGGGCGCGTTGCATAATCCAAAGGGCATTACTTTAAATTGATATAACGGCCGCCCCGGGACCGTGAATGCCGTCTTTTCGCGCGAGGATTGCTCCAGCGGTATCTGCCAGAATGCGTCTTTAAGGTCAATCCCCGATATAAAGTACGTCTCTCTCAAGCGCGTTAGAATTCCTTCAATATGTGGCGTCGGGTAGGCGTCTTACTTAGTCCTGTCGTTGAGCTTCCTCAGATCTACGCAAAGGCGCTTCTTCCCAGGCTTCTCCACTAATACAATAGGCGAGCTCCACGCGCTGTTGCTTTCTTCAATTACGTCGAGTTTCAGTATACGGTCGATCTCCTCGAACGCATATTTCTGCTTCACTGGTGACATGGGGTAGTGGCGCTGTTTGATAGGGATCGTTTCATCCGATACCTCGATTACATGCTCAATGAGATGCGTTTTCCCAAGACCCAAATCGGCAAACGATGGATACAGCTTCTTCACGCGTTCTAACTCCAGCTCTTGTACGGCCGACAGCTCCAACTGTCCCTGGGTATCCAGTTCCGAGACTACTATTGGTGCCACTCCAAAAGCATCCCAGAAATCGATGCCCAGATACAGTTCTTGCTTTAGGCTAGGAACCAGATACAACGTCATGGGTTTTGTTTTGCCTCTCCATGTCATCTCAACGTCTATCCTGCCTACGACCGCTTGCGCCTTCCCATCCGCTGTCTTCAACCGCTCGTTTAACTTGCGTAATTTGCCCCCCCATCTTTTCTTCCCAAACGCGCGCCACTGACCCCAGGCAACTGATCGACGGCCCGCTATCTAATAAACCCTGTATGTGAACCCCTTCGATGTCAACTTGTGTATATGGACGCTTGTCAATTGCGTCCCGAATAACCGTCTCCTCTATCAAACGCGCCTCGCTTCGCCTCGCGCGCGTACGCTTGCGCAGCTCCACTATCTTCCGCTACATCCTGCTTTCTCCGCGTTCTGTTGCGCTGCTGTCCGTACCAATGACTTCTACGTCCTGTGTTGCGCCAAAAATCCTTTTCCGCGCTGCTTCATAGCGCGCTTGCCTCTCCTGTAACGTTAGATATTGACTTGGACTGCGCTCTGGTTTCGCTTTACTATTTGTTAAAATTTGTATTGTTTTGTCTAAATTGGTTTTGCCCTGATCGTCGTGATCGGACTTGTCTAAACTGGTGGTTGTTGTTACTTCTCCGGGGTCTGACGAGGTTGGCAAGGCTCCCCGGGTTTCCCGCCGCTCTCCAGGTTTTTCGGTTTACACTCTCCGCACTGCTGTCTGCTTGGTTGGTTGCATTTATAGCAAATCATGCTATGCAAGCGCCCGTCTCACCCATCTGCTTTCCTCGGCGTCAGTACATCCCGCTTTGTCCCCGCATCGCCCCTTATTTCGCGATGTAACGGTCTGTCCCTGACTGGCCGATGGAAAGCTTCTAATGCGTCCAGCGGCTCTTCCTCATGGTCGCCCTCCAATTCGTCTATCGCCTTTCTGCGCTGGGGTTTCAACTCGAATTCCGCTAGGTGTTTTTCCGCCCGACGACACTCCTTCCGCAACTCCTCCAGTGATGTTATTTGGCAACCGAAGATCAAGTTTTTGATTCTTGGTCTCAGATTGCGGCGCATAAGGTTCACCAGACTCAGCTCCGGCAGCCGCGTCCTCATTGTGAGCTCTAACCCCCGCACTTCAGCATAATATTCTTCAAATTTCTCGTTATATCCCTGTTTGCGCTCGTTCATGGCTTGACGGATCTCTTCGTCGCAGTCTGCCCTGCGGAAGTGCTCTACCATCGCCGATCGAAACTCCAGGAAATCTATGGCACCGTGCTCTGGATGCTCCTCGGTATACAACCAATACCACTCCTGCGCTTGACCCTCGAGCAGTAAGTGGAAGTTTGCATACAAGTCCTGCGACGATATGTTGAGCTTTTTCCGCAGGGTATCAACGCGGAACAAGAAGCGCTCTATGGGAATCGCCTTAGCCCCCCATCAAATTTCAGATGCCAATCGCGTATCGCGTTTGACGCGCCCCTTTCGTACCGCGCGCTCGCAGCGCCGCCCCTGGGCTCCGTACCTGGAAGAACTAATCGTCGATTCGCGCCTGGTCCACGCTCACTCCCTACCTCTGCCGAGTTAGTGTTTGGGTTTCTTACCAGAGTTTCCGCGTCCAACAACCAATCGTCGCGCGATGGATCTGGGCGCACGCGCGCGCCTGCCTCTTCCAAGTGTGAGAGTCGCCCCGCCAGACCATTGATCTCCCTCTTCAGCGTCTGCACCAAACCTCTAGCTGGTGTTGCACGAACCTTAGCTCGAATTTTTCCATACAATCCTCGCCTAACCCATTAGTTGAAATCCGATTTCGAGGTTATACTTAACCCCGCGGTACTGTTGCGCGTTCGACGATGCTGTTGGGATTCGATAGCTCTGTAGGCGCTGTGTTAACTACGATGACAATGACCACGCCGGTTATGATGCACAAAAAAAAATTTTTTCCCCCAGGCCCAAAATCCAACCAAACCAATTCCCACAATAATTAACGGTCGCGTTTATCCACGCGATACTGGTGCACTGCTGTACCCAAAACTTGTCTAGTAGAACGATACCTTATCCTCGGCTCGCCAAAGGATAACGCCGATCAGGAACGCAAATATTACTAACAGCCAATCGAAGCCGCCAGTCAAGTTGCAACCAGTTGTTGAGAAAAAAAACCGAAATCAAAAGGGTATACAGTTTTCACATGGGTCGCCTCTCAAAGAAGGCGAAAACAAACCAGGATAAATGAAATATACGTGGTAATTAACGAAAATGAAAGGGTAAATAAAATTTGAAATCAAAATAATAATGGAAATAAACAGTGTCCGTCCGTCCCCCTTTAATACATTCCCCCAACAGCTGTAGGTACTATTAGCTGGCGTTAACCTAGCCAACTAAGCTACCTAGACAGCTGATGCCCCCCGATCGAAATCCCGCCGCGAACACTATCATCTGCCCATCCACTTAGCAAGATGAGATACCCGCGGACCTGATTCCTGATGGATGGGGTCAAAGCCTGCCACTATTGTCCAGCTTGACCCTCACCAAAACAAGATGACAGGCCTCTAGACCCCACCTCACCATACCCCCCCTACATCAACACTATTGATTGACTATACGCAGCCAAGTCAAGCTGCTGATGCCAAAACGAAGAATTTGTAAAAGTTGGAAAATTTTTAAATTTGAATGAAAATTCGAACACCCCCAACCCCCGAAGGTCAAAATGTTATAAAAACCCCAAAGGTGCGAGCGTGCCCATGGCGTTGTCCGAAAAAAAAATACATGTACTCACAAAGGCTCCACTAGGCTCTGGGGCCCCTCGTTGGGCGCCATTTCTGTTACGTGCTGGATGCCGGTTGATCTAAAAAAAAAACTCATGCGACTCGTCAACCCCATGTTGCATGCCCCGGGAGTCTTGCCGGTATGCTTGCCTACTGCGCGAACTAAATCGCCGGACTGTGGGGTGGATCTTTCACCCCGAGGCATACCCACCGCACCATACAAGAAAAAAAATCATACCTGGCTCGTGATTGCGCATTGGGGCACTCGGCCCGCACCCCCTCCAGGTTTCCCGCCCCTCGGCCATAGGTGTTGTTATGGCCGGCCACTCTAAACCCACCCTACCATGGTCGACCGTGGCAATCATTTGTGTCGACCCCAACATCAAAACCCCCTTGTACCCCCCCCTTACCCCTTCCCCTCTGTCATCGTTCGGTCCGTCTGTCCACACCACATCTGCAAGAAAGAATCACTTGAGAATAATGGAAATTAACAAATCATATTATTTATTATAATAAAAGGAGTTAATAGTGTATATGTTTGCTTGTGTACATGGTAATGAATGTATATGTGGCTATGAGAGATTATGTCTTTCATATATATATCTAAATCTATGACTTGCCCTTCGCAAGGACTTTCGAGAATTACATCAGTATCAATAAAGACCCAAATCTTACAATCTTTTCATGAGTTTACAGGTGATAATGTCACGTTAATGTTAGCTTATATAAACAAGTTGTTATCTTACTGTGTAAAGGCTGGCGATATGTGTAAATTAGTTAAATATCTTTGTTTTGGTTATGTCGCGCTAGGCGGCCATAAATTCAACAACTAAAATTTTCTAAAAAAAAGAAGTTATAATTTCATGAACTTCATGAATTTGATATCAAAGGTAGTTAAGGTTAGATTTATGACACTAACTTTACTCCTACGTACATTCCTTGTGCGTCGATGAACATAAACTATGTGGTTACTAAGCGTATGTATGTGTGTGTGTGTGTGTGTGTTCATAACTTTTACCCCTTTTCGAGGGAGGCGGCAGCCCTTACAAAATTTAATTTATTATAGATATAGATCCTGATTCCGATCCTTACAATGCCCTTCATGAGCTTAGGAATATAAACTAGTCCTAAGTGGACTTAGGTCTCTTAACACTATAGTCTTATGCTAAATGACGACAAACTGAAATTCATGGCTCAAGTGTCTTATGTGTATAATTATTGGTAATTTGATTAAGGCAAGCGAATGTTCTATTTTACGCATATATCTATATATGTAGTCAAGAGTGGGCACGTAGGAGAGTGTCAGGACTAACATTGGAATTGCCCACTTATAGGGGTGGTGATATTGACTCCCACTCAGGTTGGTCCGACACACTTATACCCACATGCACGCCCTTTGGATATATATCAGAACTAAGTATCGTTAAATTGGCTTATATTCGCCGAGCAAACTAGATAAAATTAAATTTACGACCTTTTAACCTATATGGTCACACCAGTTGAAGGCTTCGACCACTCCCAATCGGGTATCAAAAAAAATCAATTACCTCTTCCTAATCCCGCCCTGTCCTACAAGACGTCTTGTTATAGGGGTGGTGGATAGGGACTTAGCGCAACGAGCGCAAACCAACTATGGGCTTGACCCACGGTTTAACGTTTCCCCAATCGTGAGGTGAGAGATGCCCTCGACTGGTGACCTACTCAGGTCCTTAATACACTATTCCCGACCTTACCTAATACCCACAAGGAAGTTTGCCCCTATCGCCAATTTCCCGAGCCGAGCTCGTACAACCACTTTACGTGTAGTTATTTACATTAAATCAATCTATTATTTACGTTGGACCATCTAGGTACAGAGTGTTACCCTATCGGACATCCCTGATACAGGTGCCGTACAAAATCTACTATATATTATACGTATTACTACCCACTACTCTAGCCTAAAAAAACCTGGCCTTTCAGCTGCATCGGTGTTTGTTGTTGTTGTTGCGGTGGTAGTTGATAGTGCCCCTGTGGCAGGAGATGGTAGAGGCGTTTCTCCGTGACGGTACCGTAAGGAGGTGTTGGTGACAACCGTTGCGATCGCTTCCTTACGCTGGTATTTGTTATGGTGGTAGCGGTAAATTTATATGCGGGTTCTTGTGGCCGTACGTGATGGTGGTCACAACTATCGATGTCGATTGATTGGTGCCACCAGGAGTGCTGATCCTGATAAAATAGTAGCTAGTAGGCGCTGCTGGTATTTACCAGCTCCGTGTGCCACCGACGTGCCTGTGGCAAGGGTCGTGGCACGTTAATGTACGACTTACCGGTTTATTGTCGCACTCTCAAGCAGCAGGTGGCGACCAATTCTAGACAGGGTGGTGTATCGGTGATGTACCAGTTCCGTCAGCTGGTGTTTCCTTATGCCGGTTGCAACAAAAATGTGCTGGCACGGTATGTGGGTTACCTGATTACGCTCCGGTGGCACTATTATGCTGGGTACCACCCCCTGATGATGGGCGGTTACTCGTGACGCTATCAAATTGCTGCCACTGGGATTCCCTATAAAGATGATACCCTGGTCACTTCCATGTCACCCTACCGTCCCGTAAGGATACTTACCAACTTTTCTGCGATTTCCCGTGAATATGCATTCACGTCCGTCCCAGGGATCTCGCTCTACACTTGAGGTACTTGCACTGCCTGTGGTGGTCACCCACTTTTGGATGCCCCTAGATTTTTCGGGGTTTTAAAACAAAAATAGGTCTTACTCGCCTGGCTGTTGGTGTTGAAAATGCCGGAAACCGGAATTGACGAAGTTAGCTGCGTTTCAAATTGTGACGTTTGTTTGCTGACGTGGCATGACGTTTGAAGGAAGTGTTCTGAAGTGGGGTTGCCAGATCGCGTATTTTGCTTGTTGCAGTGCTGGGTAGCCGTAACATGACCGTAACACCTTTTAGGATTAGAGCCACCTCCCACCTCCATGGACCTGTTACGTTTCTCGGTCCCTTTTTCTTCAGCCGGACGACCTCCGTCGAAGTCCGGAACAACACCTTTGGCCCACTCTATCTCGGCTTTTATTTCTGCTAGATCACCAGGCAGCGCCTTGGTAAGTAAATCTGGCGTATGCCAGGATCTCCTCAAGATCCTCAGCGCTGTGCGCCTATGCCTAGCACGTGCCCTGCCGATGGCCTATCATAGGCCTTACTGAAAGCCGTTTCGACGTTGACCCCAGTATCGAGCCCCTTACTAGGTACGTCTCCGTTATTGTTATTGTTCTTATTTGTATTTGTGTTCATTTTATGATCCCACGAGTAGCGGAGAAAGCGGTTCGTCCACCCCGAGCAGACATCCGCAGTACTCGGGGTAAGACCAAAGATTACAACTGGAAGTGGCCATGTTCGGCCGACGAGTCACCCGGGTGACTATTTCACATTTGAGGCACGAAAAGACCAATTTTTAATCAACTCAGTTAGCTTATTTTCCCTGACATCTAAGAATAATGAATTTCAAGTAGAAAAAATACAAAACAAAGTTTGAAGAATTTATTTATAGCCAAATATTAGAAGTTGAATATTTTTTTTCTTGTTCTGGCCGACGTAGTCACCTGGGTAACCAAATCAGAAGCTATACAGATATGAATATATATATGCGTAGATATAACAGCTGATAAGGTTACCAGATACTGATAATGTTACAATATACTCAACTGCACTATTTCCGCAATATACTCAACTGCACTATTTATTTATAGCCAAATATTAGAAGTTGAAATTTTTTTTCTTTTTCTGGCCGACGTAGTCACCTGGGTGACCAAATCAGAAGCTATACAGGTATGAATATATATATGCGTATATATAACTGCTGATAAGGTTACCAGATGATGATAATGTTACAATATATATACACTATTTCCGCATACTTCTTTTTACCTGTTGTTCATTTACATCTGACTTTTCATTTTATTAAATACAGTCACCCGGGTGACAGCGTTGGCCCAAATGAGTTATAAAAATCGTCGGCCCCCAGCCAGGCTGTTCCTCGGCACGGTTGATGGCGCGTGACACCTTGATCCAGCGCATACCTCAGACCATATTCAAGAATTATATCCATACGCCAGAGCTACTGAGAGAGCTAAGACCCATAGCTGTGATTCCTGACCTTAGCTGGATACCTTCCGTACAGGGGGGTACCAACCTGGCCAGAACAACTGTGGTATCCATTACCAGTCGGCACCCTCTTGGAGGGTTCAGTCTGAGGATTTTCGCGGACCAGTAGCTATAACTAACCCATAACGTAGTTATAACTAACCTATAATTATAATTAATGATTAATGTCGTTTCAATTGAGAAACTGTTGCGTTTATTAAAAAAAGATTTCCTCTGCGGCGCTTTTCTATAACCGGGAAACCCCTACTGTTGTGTAAACAAAAAAAGAAAACTAGTTAAACTAACCCATAAAGTAGTTATAACTAACCCATCATGTAGTTATAACTACCCATCAAGTAGTTATAAGTAACTCATAAAGGAGTTATAACAAGCCCATAAACTAGTTATAACTAAACCATCAGTGCTAACCAATCAACTAGTTATAACTAACCCACAAAGTAGTTATAACTAAACCTTCAAGTAGTTATAACTAAAAACGGCGGCCGCCGTGGTGTAGCGGTTAAGTGTTCGGCCTTCTACACCAAGTCGTGGCGGTTCGATGCCCGGCAAAAGTAACATCAAAAATTATTTAGAAAAAAAATTTTTCTAAAACGGGGTCGCCCCTCGGCAGTAGTTTGGCAAACTCTCCGGGTGTATTTCTGCCATGAGAAGCTTCTCAGCAAAAAATTCATTTGCTTTGCAAGTGCCGTTCGGAGTCGGCAAAAAACTGTAGGTCCCGCCAACTTGTAGGAAAAACTCAAAAAGCAACACACCACAAGTTGGAAAGAGAAGCTCGGCTAAAAATCTCGTTAGAGGTTATGATGATAACCTGTAGGTATATCGCCGCCATTAGTTTTTTTTTTTTTTTTTTTTTAGTTATAACTAAAGTATAATTATACAAGTATTTATGATGAATGATGATGAGAAACTGTTGCATTTATTTAAAAAAAAAGAAAAATTTTATAAACTAGTTATAACTAACCCATCAAGTAGTTATAACTGGAGTACAAGTATTTCTGATGAATGATGATAAGAGCAACAATTTATTAATAAAAAGAAAATATTTTATCAAAAATCGCGTGATTGTGTTCATTGTGTATCAATAACAAGTGTGAACACTTCTTTTGACAACACACATTAAAATGTCGGTTTGTTTACATCCTGCACATATTAAAATGTCGCCAGCACCGAATAACAGAAAAGCAATGGCGTGTTGTTTAACATCCTGCACACATCAACATGGCGGGCTCCTATCTTTTACCTAATGGTAGAAAGAGATGGGAAGATGGAAAGAAGTGAGACAAAAAAGGAAATTAAAAACAGGTGACTAAACTCACTTTGAAGTTTTCACGATTATGTCTATGACATCACACAATCTCAAACAGGTGTTAAATTCATTTTGGAATTTTGACGTTTATCGTCAAGTGAATTCACTTGGTATTTATGCACAATGATTGTGTTGGTTTTACGTGCTGTCTTTTTGATATACATTATTTGTATAATATTTTATACTATCAACAAAATGTGCAGTGAACAAGTAAAAAATGGTAAACCAACTAAGTGCAGTGAAAAAAACAAAAACATAGTTTGTATATGAATATAACAAAAGTTACTACTCGCTGTGAACACAAATATAAACATTGCGTTTTTTTTTTATTTTATAATTTGACTTTTTTATGTATTCAATTTAAAAAGCAGTGCGGGTAGTAGGAAAAGCGTTTGTTTTTATAATATAGTTTTATTTTGTGCGTATAATGTTAGCGAAATCGGGGGTAATTGTCTAGTTTAGCCGTCAACTGCTAATAAATTCGCTAAAATTATGGGAGGGGGCTGCAGGAGTTGCAAAGATGATGAGGAGGAGGAAACAGTGGAGCACCTCATCTGCAACTGTCCGGCTTTAAGCGGCGCGAGAACGCGCTTTTTGGGAGTTTCGTTCCTGGATAGCCTAAGCCAGATCGCGGAACTGGACATAAAGGACTTGATGGGCTTCATAAAGTCATCTAAGTGGTTCGAGGAGGAGTAACAGTGTCGGTTTAGGAGTGTCAGTCCCGGGATTCTGCTATGTGGAAAATCCCAACAACTCAGGGATTTTCCATATGGCTGGGTCCCGGGACTGACTTTCCTTGTGTTGGTGGTATCACAACGGGCCTTTCAAAACTGGCCTAAGTGTGCCTCTGCGGCAGCCACTTGAACCTAACCTAACCCTATGGGAGGGGGCTCAAAAGACGGAGTTTGGCCTCAGGATCACGAATCCGGGAGCGATTTTTTTTTTAATATTTTGCTTCTCTGAAGAGATATTTGCAATCAAAGTTGCAAGTTTTCATGTGGTTGTAATTTTATTAGGCTGTACCTAAAAACGTGCGAGAGAATGCGTACCGTGGCACGTTGCCACAGTCCAGGGTTAGTTTTTATAAGCGGGGCCGAAGGCCACCTACTCAGAAAGGTGTTCTGCACATATATACCATGGATTTCGCCCCAATTTTGGTATCGAACCCGGGTAAATTTTTGGGTTTTTTGACCATAACTTTTCATTGAAACACAAATAATAAAATCGCTTACGGATTTGTCATCCTGAGGCCAAGCCCCTTCTTTTGAGCATTCATCGATAATTTTAGCAAATTTATTAGCTGTCGCCGACCCGCTGGCGAATTTAACACAAGTGTTGAAATAAAACTCGGCACGTTCGTAAATAAAGTTGACAAAACACTTGGTTTACTTCTAAAAAATTATTAATTAGTTTAATAGGTCACAAATAATAATTGCATACACTTACCGCAGTGTGTTCTTCACCCTTTCTCTAATGGTCGGCAACTGACTTTGACATGACTTTGCGTTTACCGGCCAGCCAAATTTTAGCTACCGAATTGCAATTGCACATAACAGAGAAACTAGGCGAATGACACAATACGGTAAGCATATACATATGCTCGGACCGCTTAACTCCTCTAATAAAAAATGTAGATACATATTTACTAAAGTTAACCGACTCATCGCTCTACCTTTGCATGTACATATGTATGCTCTAATAACGGAGAGAATGCAGATATAATGACAAACAATGCAAACTGCATCGCTCGCTATTTATATGCCTCAACCGGTGGCCTACTGCAATTTATATGTGCATACAAAGTAAAGGCTGGTTTTCATGAGATCAAATGGTGTCAAATTTCATCGACTTTATCGAGATTTGGTTGCTTATTTCGATAAAGTCGATAGAATTTGTCAAAATTTGACCTAATGAAAACCAGCCTTAAGCGGGCTACTCACCTGCAAAGAAATGCCTCAAGAAAAAACGAGCATATATTTCTTATACCTGGTCAAGAAATTTTGACGTTTACCAAATTTTCCATTTTTTTGCAAATTACTTTTATAAAAATGTATAAAACATGTGTAGCGCAATTTGTACTCACCTTTGATGTGGATCTGCACGTTTACCTCAAGAAATATATACGAGCTTATTTATTTCTTGAGGTAAACCGGCGTTGCCAACTATCGAAAATTGCTGTATTTTTTCTTATGAACTGAGTATTGGCTCAAGAAAATTTGACGTGTGATCACCACGGCCGGTTCGTTGCTGGCACGTCCACTGAACCATTGCACATTTAATCGTTCAGATCGGCCGCGTAACCCCAATTCATCAATAAGGGTGTTATCGATCATGGTAATGGACGAGCCTTCGTCCAGCAGGGCAAATGTTTCAACGCACTTTTGGTTTCCATAAAGGATTACAGGCAAAATTCGGAAAAGGAGCTTACCTTTGGCAATGTTGTTACTGCAATTCAGCACGGCTGCTCCTGTATTACTTTGATGTTGATTACATCACGTTGGCTGCGCTCGATTTGCTGGATATCTACTACGTTCGACGGATGAAACATGTCTGGTGCGATGTTGAAGCTTGCCTGAATTGCTTGATGCATCGTGGGTTGCGCCTTCGGTTTCGTGCAACAATGTGTGGTGTGTCCTTTTACACCCGTCGATAGCGCACTGTTTGCGTCGTTGGCAATTGCGTGAACTATGTCCCACATTGAGACATCCGAAGCATATATGGAGTCGTTTCACTTCCTCCCACCTTTTTGATACTACAAGTTGAGTGAATTGCTTACAGTCGGCTGCCCTGTGATGACCCTGGCACACGGGGCACGTTGAGTGGCGTTGCAATTCGGCAGCGTGTAAGACTACTCGACGTTTGGAAAGATTGCTAAAATGTCCAAATGCAGGCAAGCTTGGAGTGGCATACATGTTATTTGTTGCTGTTGCAGCAGCGGGGCAACTTGCAGAAAACGTATAAATAGGTGGCGAGTGATGGGGTGTGATATAAGAGGAGTAGCATACTACATGATTTGCTTGTGATTTCGAGTACACAGTACTTACGTTGACAGGAATTAGCGTTTGTGAAGCCTGTATTTGAGGCATAACACTCGTTGGCGGCATGAGACTTGTAGGCGGTATGATACTGGTTGGCGGCATGCCACTGGTAGGCGGCATGATACTTGTAAGCGGCAAGTTACCCGCATTGGCGGTGCTTTCGCTCACGCCACTGGCTATGCTTTGCGATTCCGCGCTTTGAATTTCACTTACAGACTCATGTTCCTTAATTTTCAGCTGAGCCGTCTTTAAGCGGTTTTCGAGGATCACAATTTGCTTCTGCATGGCCTGTATTATGGCTTCCTGGCGGGCGGAAGAGCGGGTGTTAACTCCTTCGACAATATTTGGCGAATTATTGCCGGAGGCAGTACTGGTACCCGGCAACATTTTCGTAGTGTCTGTGGCAGCAGTTGATGCAGTTTTCGACGTTGATACAGCTGTCGTAGTTACTGGCGTAGTTACTGGCGGAGTCATTTCGAAGTTTATTCAAATAGCGCGAGGAAAATAAAATCGCAAAATTACAAGTAGTTGGCTTTAAACAATTTCAATTTGTGAAAATTCATACATTGGTCATTAAATGGAACGGTAGCATATTTCCACATACATGTGAGGCTGGCTAGAAATTTCAGGCGAATTTAACACAAGTTTTGAAATAAAACTCGGCACGTTCGTAAATAAAGTTGACAAAACACTTGGTTTATTTCTAAAAAATTATTAATTAGTTTAATAGGTCACATATAATAATTGCATACACTTACCGCAGTGTGTTCTTCACCCTTTCTCTAATGGTCGGCAACTGACTTTGACATGACTTTGCGTTTACCGGCCAGCCAAATTTTAGCTACCGAATTGCAATTGCACATAACAGAGACACTAGGCGAATGACACAATACGGTAAGCATATACATATGCCCGGACCGCTTAACTCCTCTAATAAAAAATGTAGATACATATTTACTAAACGTTAACCGACTCATCGCTCTACCTTTTCATGTACATATGTATGCTCTAATAACGGAGAGAATGCAGATATAATGACAAACAATGCAAACTGCATCGCTCGTTATTTATATGCCTCAACCGCATTGTGTATCAGTACAAGTGTGGAATCTTCTGCATAGACGTCAAATTTTCAAAGTGAGTTTAACACCTGATGATCAGAGTTGCTTTTTTGGAAAATAGTATCATATAGCGCCGAGTTGCATTCGATTGCGTAAAAAAATTAGTAGTAAATAAAGGGGTAATAGTTCTCTAAATTTTTAAAATAAGGTGAAAAAAATAGTTGAAAACTTCTTAAGTCTGGTTTTCATTAGGTCAAATTTTGAAAATTTCTTTCGACTTTATCGAAATAAGCTGTCAACTGCCAATAAATTAGCTAAAATTATGGAACGGGGCTCGAAAGACGGGGTTTGGCCTCAGGATCACGAATCCGGTAGTGAGCAGTGAAAAGTTATGGTCGGAAAACCGAAAATTAGCCCGCGTTCGATACCAAAATTGGGGCGGAATCCATGGTATTTATGTGCAGAACATAAAGAGCTGACAGCCTTCGGCCGCGCTTGTAAAAAATTAACCTGGGCCACGCCATCCCAAGTCCGGGGTGTTGCCTGAACCGTGCCACGGTACGCACTTTTCTCGACGTTTTTAGGCGCAGTCTAATGTAAATACAACAACCACATGAAATCTTGAAACTTGGATTGCAAATATCTCCTCAGAGAAGCAAAATATTAAAAAAGCGCTTCCGGATTCGTGATCCTGAGTCCAAATTCCGCCTTTTGAGCCCCCTTCCCATAGTTTTAGCTAATTTATTATCAGTTGACAGCTAAAGTAGACAATTACCAAACAAGCAACCGAATCTCGATAAAGTCGATGAAATTTGACACCTTTTGACCCAATGAGTTGTAATTTATAAAGTTTATTTTACAGTTTGAACTTGTAGCACTCTTTTCAGAATTTGTTTGCTACTTTTTAGAATTTGTAAAGATTTAAAAAAGTACTGAAAAAGGCAAGAAAAAAAATGAAAACTGCTAACAACATTTCACGACAGGCCAATTGCATTATGCTGGCGAAATTTGATGTTGGGACCTGGCTTAATAAATTAAACACAATCTATCTAAAAAATTGTGTTCTCATTTTCGAAGTTCGAACATTAAAATTTTTCCTGAAAATAAATAAAATTTAATCGTTTTAAGTTTTGTATTTTTTTTTTTGCAAAAGATAATAAAAGATTCGCTTAAAAATTTCCTTAGGTACAAATTGGAATGAAAAAGTTGTGCAACACAGCAACACTTTTTTGCAAACAAGAACCCTGTCTCATCGTTTTACGGTCCTGCACAAAACCCTGGTTTGCAGAAACCACAATAGCAACCCAGATTTTTTACATGGATGTGTATTTTGATTGCCGTTGAAGTGTGTTTTGACATTTCTGTCAAAGCTACATTTCACACTTTATGTTATACACAATGCTCAACCGGTGGCCTACCGCAAATTATATGTGCATACAAAGTAAGCAAGAGTTTGTCCACATCCCAGCATACAATCATATTGGGCATACATTAATCAGTGTACAGAAATAATGAACATCAAACAATTAAAAACAGAGTCCGCAAATAACAAAGAAGAATTATGACAATTTATATGAACCATTTAATGTAGCGGGCGGGAGATTACAACATTAGCAGTTGACAGCTAAACTACACAATTACCAAAATGAGGGGCGCGGCAGAGTATACTAACCCTGAAAAATCGAGAGTACTCTATTTCCTATGCAAAGAGTACGGGTAAATTTTAGTATAGACTCGCACAGCTAGAAAAAAACGGTTTTTTCAGGAGGATAGAGGAGCTTTATCTGAACACAAATATATAATCTTAGCGTAAGGAGCCTTATATTTACTGAGATAATGGTTGTTGAAGTTTTGCAAATTTTGCATGGCACTATAGGTAACTAACGCACAATTTTTTAAATTTCACGCATTTTTCCGCATAATGGTGCCATAACACTTATGAATTGCATATGATTAACAGAAAATAATATTAATATGTATAAATATTCATCTTTTTTCACAAAATTATAAATTTTCACCATCGCACAGCTATACACAGATATTTCACAACAAATTTGTTGTCAAAGAAGGATGTTGCCACACTTAAACAAAAAATAAAAAAAGAAAACATATTTTTTTTATTTCAACACCTTTCCGCGTAGGCGGCCTTCGGCCGCGCTTATTTAAAATAACCCTGGGCTACGCCATCCCATGTCCGCACGCGTGCACCAACTGCGGCTACCGCCGCAGTGAGTACTTCTGCGTAGTAAACCCATTTGGCGGAGTCCGGACGTGTGCTCTAACCGTGGCTACCGCCACGGTGAGTCCTTCTGCGTAGTACACCCATTTATTTTAGTATAGGTGAGGCTTGCAAACCCTATTCAAATACTTAATTGGTGCGCCTTTTCATGCGCATATTGTAAGCCTTATTATATTTTATTAAAATTTTTTGGATGTGGCAACACTCTTTCAATGTCAAAAACAGTACATACATATATATACATACAAAAAAGCGTGCAAAATTTACTAACTTTAACAATGTTTTACCGGAGAACTATAAACCGCCTGACTCTAAGACCTATATATTTGTGATCTGGAGAACTCCCTGTTGTTGTTGTTGTTAACAATGCATTGCCCTGTCTAGAGTGTATGATCATTCCGAAGATCTTCATCAAGCTCTTCTAAGGGGAGTCCAAGGAAACGTGCAGTTTCAACAGGGTTTGTCCAGAGGGACAGAGGGGTTACAAGAGTAGGTTCAAATGAACAATTGAAGAGATGTAGAGTATCATGGGGGGTCCTACCACATGCAGGGCATGTGTTTGAGATTGTGTCATTAAGTCTGGACAAGTAGGAGTTTAACCTTACACTATATCCAGACCTAAGCTGTGCCAAGGTAACTCTTGTCTCCCTTCGTAAGGTGCGTTCTTCTTCAGCAATATCCGGTGGAGGACTGTTCAGAACGGGGTTCACAGGTAGAGATCCGACAAAAGTATCTACCGACTCGGTGTGGATGTCGGTTAGAGCCCGCTTATGATTCTGCAGATCAAACGGCAAGGTAATATGATGCCGGATCTCATCATAATGTTTACGGAGATGTTTCCTTATGTCTCTCGGGGGCGGATCTATGTCCAAAAGATGACGGTTTGGATGTGCTGGCTTGTGGCAGTTCAGAAGGAATTGCTTGCTCAGCATTTCCGCATGCTCTTTTACATTGAGCAGTTTTGCCTCCTGATGGAGGTGAGACTCGGAAGACATGAGGAGACATCCCGTAGCAGTTCTGATGGCAGTATTTTGGCAGACTTGTAACTTCGTCCAGTTGGTGTTATGTACATTAGGCGGCCATATGGGTGCAGCATAGTCAAAGACTGGTCGGCCAATGGCCTTATATGTAGTCAGAAACGTTTCTTTGTCTTTTCCCCAAGTACTGCCGGCAAGTGACTTGAGGATCTTGTTGCGACCACGTACCTTTGAGACCATTGCAGACACATGACCAGCAAATGAGAAAGTATTATCCAATGTCATCCCTAATAACTTTGGGTGGCTGACAGTTGGTAGCTTAGTGCCGTCAACGAAAATGTCTAATTCATTTCTCACCTGGTGCGTCCACGTCGTAAAAAGCATCGCCGTTGATTTAGTCGGAGATATCGTCAGATCTCGCTCTGTGAAAAACCTGGAAAGGTCGCAGAGGTAACCGTTGATTTTATTACAGAGTTCATCAGTATAGGGGCCCTTCCCCGTCGCCATTATTGTACAGTCGTCGGCATAAGAAACGACGGAGACACCCTCTGGTGGTGGGGGCATCTTCGATAGATAGAAATTAAACAGTGTCGGGGATAGGACACCACCCTGTGGCACCCCCTGTCTAATTCGTCTTGGTTTTGATGTTGCGTTTCTAAAGTTGACCGACGCCTGCCGCCCATTCAAGTAATTAGCGGTCCATCCCTTTAACCCATCAGGTATTTGTGTTTCTAATAGATCTTGTATGAGAGTGGCATGGTTGACTGTGTCAAAAGCTTTCGACAAGTCAAGTGCCACTAACACAGTCCTGTGATTTGGTTGGTTTTGATTTAGACCGCTATTTATTTGCGTTGTAATGGCATTGAGTGCGGTGGTGGTGCTGTGCAGCTTACGGAAGCCATGTTGATGATTAGCCAGGTGCAGATTTGCGGTGTAATACGGGAGCAAAATGGACTCTAGCGTCTTCACTACCGGCGACAAAAGTGATATAGGGCGATATGAATCGCCTATGTTTGCCGGCTTTCTAGGTTTTAATAATGGAACCACTCTCGCCTTTTCCATATTTCAGGAATGACGAAAGTGTTCAGTGAAAGATTGAATAGAGCCGCTAAGTATTTGTGTCCCTCCTGGCCTAGATGTTTCAGCATCTTCATGGCAATGCCGTCGGGGCCGATGGATTTTGAGGGCTTAGCCTGTCTGATGGCTTCCTTGACCTCTGAGGCAGTGATGACAATGGGCGTGTTTTGGTTTTGTATTTACGCGCCTGTCGCATGGTTCTACGTTTAGCTCTATCGGGTGGGGAATGTAGTACAAATTGTCTACAGAAGGAGTTCGTACATCCCCTAGGGTCCTTCTTCACCCTGTCACCGAAAGTAATATCTACTTTATCCTTGTGTTGTGTTGGATTAGATAGAGCTTTGACCGTAGTCCATAATTTGCCAACACCGTCAGAGAGGTTGCATTGCTCTAGGTGTTGTTTCCATTTGGCCAGTTTGTGTTTATCGACCAACCTACGAATTTCCGCGTTGAGATCCCTTATACGGGGGTCTGCTGGATTGAGACTTCGCACTTCATCTCTTTCTCTAGCCATGGCCGCTGCCTCCGCGGGGAAATTTGGTCTTATTCGGGATATTCGACCCGCAGGAATTAAGCGTCTAGAGGCCAAGTCAATGATGTTGCGGAAGTCTCGTTCGCCTTTGCGTACGTCCGTAGGAATGGATAGAGCAGCCAAGGATTCGTCCGTATATGTCTGAAAACTGTCCCAGTCCGCCTTGGTAAAGTTGATGTATGTACCATGCTCAGGTGTTATAAAGTCCGTCGGTCGTTCGATGGTAATGACTATTGGGAGATGGTCAGACGCCAACGTGAGTATGGGTCGCCAATTGGTGTTGTTCAATAGTCCTGCACTTACGATAGAAATATCTGGCGAACTATAGCAGTTACCCGATACTCTCGTTGGGGCGTCTCCGTTCAATGTACAGAAAGCCGTATCATCTATTTGTTCTGCGAGTACATGCCCCCTATTGTCTGCTGGCAAGTTTGAGTGCCACATGTCGTGGTGCGCATTGAAGTCGCCCAGGATCACGCGGTTATCTCCTCGTAGTAGCAAGCTAATATCGGGGTGATAACCGGTGGGGCAACTTGAGACAGGGGGAATGTAGATGTTAATGATTTGCAGATCGACAGTTCCTGTGCGGATGGTAATACCTTGGCTTTCTAAGATATCATCCGTTCCTTCGATGTCGGTATCAAATAGATGATACTGTACAGAGTTGTGCTTTATGAACGCTAGACCACCTCCCAGACCTCCTGTTACTCTATGACGGTCTTTCCGGTGAATGTTATATCCGCCATAGGTAATGAGGTCCGACCTTGGACTGAGCTTGGTTTCTTGGATTGCGGCAAGTTTTATGTCATATTGCGTCATCAAATTAGTTATCTCTGCGATCTTACCAGTTAATCCGTTACAGTTGTGCTGTAAGATTTGGAAGTGCGCCGGTGGGGTCGATGTCGAGTTAACCATAGGCGTGAGAGACGGATGTGTTCGCCCAGGTGTTGGTAGGCGAAGACCAAGGCTGTGCCTCAGCCTAGTTAGCTGTGGACCTGGTGTAACCGGGTTGGCTGGCGTCGTAGGTTGAGGCGTGTTACAGCATGGTGCGATGAACGCATCCGTCCAAAGATTCCTGTTAGCGAGCCCAGAGCATAGATGTACGTGGCATTGGCCTAAGCAGTTAATGCATTTGACCGATGACGCGAGCGTGTATAATCTTTGCCGACAAACAGTACACGTCGAGACAGGTGCGAGAAGATGTTGATCCTGACTCACGTGAGAAATTAAACGGGAGGGGGGTGTGATAAAGAAACAGAAAGAGACTGATGCTCGGAGTTGCTCATGTGTAAACTGCTCCTGTGGGAGCAAGAGTGTTGAGCTGCTGCGCGTGATGTTGACGCCATAAGGCACGAGCAACAGTCTGGAATTTGTGTGGCGGGTATAGCAGAAATGCTGCTAGTCGTTAAGACATTATTATTATTATTATTAGTATTGCTACTAGAAGGGGGCGGTAGGGGTGCGCTTGAACGGCGCTTACCGCGGGACGCCCGACGGCGCAAACAACAAGGGGCCACGAAAGTACGGGGTCTGTGGATGTTAAGGTTAAGCCCTGAACATCCAGATTTATGGAGCCATCTCTTACACGAGAAGCATTGCACAGAATGCGACCGTTTAATATATATTTTTTTTGCAACAGACACTGCATATCCATTCTTTTGGTCCAGGGTTCGGCTCAACGCCCGCCCGTAACAAAAGAATATCTTGCAGCCCTGCTGCAAGGGGGGAGGATGATAGTTTCGGAATGGGACAAAACATACTAAACAGGGTTACATTGAAAGTGACAGTCCTTGGCCGAGGTAAAACCCCGGGTGGTTCCACTGCGCAGAGATCCATGGCGATGTCCTGGGTTTTCTGCTCTGAGAAGTGACTGTACATAGGAGAACTCCCTCTTTCGTTCCATACCAAAAACAGTCCAAAATTCGTGCGAGTCTAAACTAAATCGCACCCAAAAAGCTGAAGGTGGTCCGATGAGGTATACAAAGGATAACTATTGGAGTACACCAATATCAAAAAATTGGAACGCATAATGCGGAGAAAGAATCCCCGCATCAATTTTGGATCCACCAATGCATCAACGGATCGCGATACTTGGAGGTTCAATAGGGATGTAAGGTGTGACTGAGATGGTTTTGAAATCGACAACTTTCTCACAACACTACTATATTACGTAAGTATAGCTGAGACCTCATCTCTTTGGTTTATAAGCCAAGACCATCTTTACACATTCAAAGGAAACAACGAAAATGCAAGGGCTAGGGCTTCAGAGTCTAAAGAAAAATCCGGCTGTGAGTAAAATCCACTTTCGTCGTTCCTTGTTATTTATTATTTGCTATTAGTTAATCCCGCTATATGTGTGCGTTGGCGCTGGAATGCTCGGGGCATTATATTACACGCTACGCTTGGCTACACGTAATCCCGAAGTTACATGGAATCGGTCAACGAATCCGGAGCCTTGGCAAGAGTACAAAGAGAAACAGTATAAGGTTGTTATGAAATACGCTAACCTCTCTCTTTTAAAATCTTTGTTATCTATTTTCAGTTCTATTCGCCAATAAGGGATTACAGTAACATTAAATCACCTGCTCCTAAATTTGAAGAATAAGTTGTAAAACTTCAAAGAGATACATGTACTGCTTACATATAATGCGATAAATACTTGGGGGGGGGGGGGGGCTTATATAAATAAACCTCGACATCGTTTACAGTCTAAATATCAGAGTGTAGTGATTATCTATTCGCGTTTAGTAATAACGTAAACTAGGATCGCCCGTTGTCGAAATTCGACCAACTTAAACTTTCGGGATACGCGTCTTTGGGTACCCCATTACTCCGATTTTTGGTAGGTACCCATATATATCGCCGGTTCCAAAGTGAACATAAGTATTTCAAACTTTAAATTGTTTTTGAAACGGCTTTCAAAATTTCATTTTTACAATGGAGTTCTATGAAAAAATAAAAGTTTGAAATGCTGTTTTCCCAAAAATTTTAAAAAGTAAATACATCTGTTTACTTTGGAAGCGACGATATATATATACAATAAAATAAAAGTTTCCTTTAGTTTCTACACTCACAATTGGGATGTCTACGATCTACCATTCCCTCAAATCAGGTTTTCCCAAAACGTGATGCACTCTCGAAAGCTTCCTCAAATTTTCTTCAATTTGATCTTAAAAAATGAAGCCTTGAACAAAAAAAAAAAATTTCCTGGCCACAATCTTCTTTAATAGCCATGTTTTCGTTCTCCCGCGTTCATGAAAACGCTCTCTTATATTTAATTGTCATATAATTCATTAGGCTAGGTTAGGTTCAAGTGGCTGCCGCAGATTCACACCTAGGCCAGTATTAAAAGGCCCGCTGTGATACCACCAACACTAAAACAGTCAGTTCCGGGACCCTGTCACATGGAAAATCCCGGTATTATCGGGATACTCCACATGGCAGAATCCCGGGACTGACGTCCCTAAACAAACACCGTTACTCTTCCTCGAACCATTTAGATGAGTTGATAAAGGCCATCAGGTCCTTTATGTCCAACTCCGTGACCTGGCGTAGGCTAACCAGGAAGGGCATTCCCAAAAAGCGCATTCCGCGTCACAAAGCCGGGCTGTTGCAGATGAGGTGTTGTTGTTGTTGTAACGAAGTGTAGCCCTGCCCAGCGTGTACTTTTCCTTAACCTAAATTGTCATCAATTTCTTCTAACGGGAGTCCTAGGAAACTTGCAGTTTCAACAGGGTTGGACCAGAGGGAGATGGGTGTTAGAAGAGTGGGCTCCGAAGAGCAGATAAATAAATGGTTGGTATTATGGGATGACGAGCCGCATGCCGGACATTCATTCGGCACGTCAAGGTCTAGTCTGGATAAGTAGGAGTTTAACCTGCTACAGTATCCAGAGCGTAATTGAGCCAGAGTGACCCTTGTCTCTCGAGGAAGATGACGCTCCTCAGCCGCGACGCGAGGTGGTTTGGCGTGCAAAACGGCGTTCAGTGGACAGAGCGAGACATAAGACGCAACGGACGTGTCATGGATGTGCTTCAGGGCCTGCGTATGTACCTTTGGATCAAACGACGAAAGTGTGAGGTGCCGGATCTCATCAAAATGCTCACGTAGATGTGCCCTTACGGTCCTAGGAGGTGGCTCATACTCAAGCAGTAGTCTGTTGGGATGTTGTGGTTTGCAACAGTTCAACAGGTACTGCTTGTTTAGCATTTCATTGTGCTCCAAAACTGGGAGCATTTCCACCTCATGATGTAAATGATGTTTTGGAGACATAAGGACGCATCCCGTGGCGGTTCTGAGTGCGGTATTTTGGCAGGCCTGCAGTCTTTTCCAATGAACCTCAGCAAGCCCCGGCGACCATATCGGCGACGCGTAATTCAGGATCGGCCGACCAATTGCTTTATAGGTTGCCAGCAACGTTTCTTTGTCTTTACCTCAAGTGCTGCCGGCTAGCGACTTGCGGGTTAGGGGTTTAGAATATGCCCGAGGTAGGCATACCGGTCGTAAGAGGCGACTAATATGCACATAGGTAATTGACGTGCTACTCGATGGTTGATCTACGGATATGATGCCTCTCACCTCTCATTACCCATCTTCTCCTTCCTCATGGATGGAGGGATGCCATGACCTAGAAGGTTCCACTGGTCATACCAAATCGCTACCACGACAGACGGGCAGTACCGCAAGGGAGTACCGCAGCGTACCGGGGTCATATCCGGCCAAGGACTGTCAACTTCGGCATCACTCCCCAAAACCTTCGGGGAGTGTTTTGTTGTTAACAACAACAACAACCGCGACTTGAGAATTTTGTTGCGGCTTTGTAGCTTAGAGACAATTGCGGTTGAATGAGCAGCGAATTTGTGCATGGGGTCGAAAGTTACCCCTAAGATTTTGGGGTGAGAGACAGTAGGTAATTTTTGATCGCCTACGTAGATTTCTAACTCCATGCCAACTTGCGCCGTCCAGGTCGTGAATAGTGTCGCCGAGGACTTCGTTGGCGACAATGTCAGGCTCCGGGCAGTGAAAAACTCAACAAGAGAGGAGAGATAACGATTGATCCTGGAGCATAGCTCATCAACGGAAGTGCCAGAAGCCAGGATCGTACAATCGTCTGCGTAAGAGACAATCGAGACTCCATCTGGTGGGGAAGGAAGCCTCGAAATATAAAGATTAAACAGAAGCGGGGAAAGGACACCACCCTGCGGTACCCCTTGTTTAATCTTTCTCGGTTTTGATTTTTTGTTTCTGAAAACTACAGACGATTGACGACCACTCAGATAATTGGCGGACCAACGCTTAAGACAGGGGGGGAGCGATGAATCTTCCAAATCGGATACCAGTTGTCCATGATTTACTGTGTCAAAAGCTTGAGATAGGTCAAGAGCAACTAGAACCGTCCTGTGATGAGGGCTTTTCTGGTTGAGTCCGTCAGTTATTTGAGTGTTAATGGCATTTAGAGCAGATGTTGTGCTCCGTATTTTTCTAAAGCCATGTTGGTGCTCGGCTAACCTCAACTTTGATGTGTAAAGAGGAAGTAATACCGCCTCCAATGTCTTCACTACTGGCGAGAGGAGCGATATCGGACGATAAGACTCCCCTACGTTAGCTGGTTTGCCAGGCTTTAGTAGTGGGACCACGACTGCCTGTTTCCATTTTTCAGGTATGACAGAAGTGGCCAGGGACAAATTGAAGACGGTAGTGAGGTATTTTACTCCCTCTTCGCCGATGTGTTTTAAATGCACCATGGCTATGTCGTCAGGGCCCATAGCTTTAGAGTTTTTGGCTTTCCTGATGGCCACTCGAACCTCTGTAGCGGTGATGGAAACGGGGGCATTGTTTTTGTGTTTATGCGCACACCTGAAGATCCTACGTCTGTCCCTGTCCTGTGCAGGGTGTGGTACAAACTGTCGGCAAAAGGCCGTTGTACTTTTCTTCGGGTCACTAAACGTCTTATCACCAAAGGTCACGTTTTTTGGTGGGCCCGTCGAATTTGACAGGGATTTGACTGTGGACCATAATTTTCCAACACCGGTAGAGAGGTTACAAGACCTCAGATGCTCCTCCCATTTGGCATGTTTGTGTTCATCTACCAACCGTCTGATTTCCGCGTTGAGACCACTGATCTGTGGGTCTGCGGGATCGATGCTACGTATATGGTCACGTTCATTGGCCAGGGCTGCAGCTTCAGTTGGGAAGTTTGGCCGTATATTTTGTATTCTCCCAGCTGGTATAAAAAGGGCTGCAGCTCTATTTATGACCTTACGTATTTCCTTTTCACCTTGGCGTACGTCAGTCGGTATGGGAAGAGCACCAAAGGAGCTCTCAGTAAACTCAGTAAAGCCAACCCAGTCAGCCCTCCTGAAGTTTACGTAGGATCTCTTCTCAGAGGTGGTGAAATCCGGGGCACGATCAACGGACAGGATGATTGGCAGGTGATCTGATGCCAAAGCCACCATTGGGCGCCAGTTTATGCAGTTTATTAGACCCGGACTAACAATTGTTATGTCCGGGGAGCTACTGCAATTTACTGCCATCCTCGTGTGGAAGCGTCAATTTGCTCGGCTATTTCCCGTCCTCTGCCGTCAGCAGAATGGCGTGAATGCCACATGTCATGGTGTGCATTAAAATCGCCCATAATGACACGGTTATCGCCCCGTAGGAAATCGCTTAAATCAGGGCGATAACTTCTGGGACAACAGGTGACGGGAGGTATGTAGATGTTTATCAGCTCGAGATCAACACCTCCAGCTGAAATGACAATACCCTGTCGCTCTAAGGGTATGTCCTCTTGGTCGGTGTTGAATGCAAATTCCCTATACCGCACGGTTTGGTGGATGATGAACGCAAGACCACCCCCACCGTCCGTACGATCATGCCGGAGAATGTGGTAGCCACCACTCGCTCTGAGATCCGAGTGGGTGCCAAGTTTAGTCTCTTGGATTGCAGCAATTTTGATGGAGTTTTGCTGCATAAACTTGGTGATCTCCACAATCTTGCCAGTTATACCATTGCAGTTTAATTGCATTATTTTGAAATGCGGGGGAGAGGCAATGGTCACTCTGGGAGTCAGGGACTGGTGCGCTCGCCGTGGAGGTAATATGCTAGTCCGTGATCGTCGTCGCAGTCCTGAAGGCGACAAATTCCGCTCGTTGGGAAACGAGGTAGAATTTGTCGGCAATGTGGGCTGCACAGCTCGACAACACGGCGCAACATACGCATCAGTCCATAGATTTCTGTTTGCGAGCCCTGAGCATATGCGCAGGTGACATTGGCCAAGGCAGATATTGCACTTGACCGATGGCACTCTGGACGCATATATTCTGTGCCGACAAACAGTGCACATAGTGTGAGGGACCAGGAGCTGATGGCCTTGATTCACACTTGTGCCGGTACCGGAAGAAGTAGAGGGGAGGAGAATATTTTGGGGCGGGAGTTGTAGCTCAGCAGTGCTCACAACATCTATAGATGTGCTACGTAGGGAGTAGCTATGAGCTGCTGTCAACGGTTACCTCTGCGACCTTTCCAGGTTTTTCACAGAGCGAGATCTGACGATATCTCCTACTAAATCAACGCTTTTTACGACGTGGACGCAGCAGGTGAGAAATGAATTAGACATTTTCGTTGACGGCACTAAGCTACCACCTGTCAGCCACCCAAAGTTATTAGGGATGACATTGGATAATACTTTCTCATTTGCTGGTCATGTGTCTGCAATGGTCTCAAAGGTACGTGGTCGCAACAAGATCCTCAAGTCACTTGCCGGCAGTACTTGGGGAAAAGACAAAGAAACGTTGTTGACTACATATAAGGCCATTAGCCGACCAGTCTTTGACTATGCTGCACCCATATGGTCGCCTAATGTACATAACACCAACTGGACGAAGTTACAAGTCTGCCAAAATACTGCCATCAGAACTGCTACGGGATGTCTCCTCATGTCTTCCGAGTCTCATCTCCATCAGGAGGCAAAACTGCTCAATGTAAAAGAGCATGCGGAAATGCTGAGCAAGCAATTCCTTCTGAACTGCCACAAGCCAGCACATCCAAACCGTCATCTTTTGGACATAGATCCGCCCCCGAGAGACATAAGGAAACATCTCCGTAAACATTATGATGAGATCCGGCATCATATTACCTTGCCGTTTGATCTGCAGAATCATAAGCGGGCTCTAACCGACATCCACACCGAGTCGGTAGATACTTTTGTCGGATCTCTACCTGTGAACCCCATTCTGAACAGTCCTCCACCGGATATTGCTGAAGAAGAACGCACCTTACCAAGGGAGACAAGAGTTACCCTGGCACAGCTTAGGTCTGGATATAGTGTAAGGTTAAACTCCTACTTGTCCAGACTTAATGACACAATCTCAAACACATGCCCTGCATGTGGTAGGACCCCCCATGATACTCTACATCTCTTCAATTGTTCATTTGAACCTACTCTTCTAACCCCTCTGTCCCTCTGGACAAACCCTGTTGAAACTGCACGTTTCCTTGGACTCCCCTTAGAAGAGCTTGATGAAGATCTTCGGAATGATCATACACTCTAGACAGGGCAATGCATTGTTAACAACAACAACAACAACAACATGAGCTGCTGTGTGAGGTGTTAGCGCGCTAGGGCGCGAGCTACAACTGGGAACACACAATGTTTGCTGAGCAATAGATATATTGCGAAGGGGAGGCGATAGCGCTACGCCGGAGCGTCGCGAGCCACGGGACGTTCTAAGACGTGAACAGCAAGGCGCCACGAAGGTTTTAAAAAAACTAAGAGGCCGGTGTGTTTTTGGATCTAGTCCGGAGCAACTAGACTTGTGTAGCCAACCTTTACAAGATGTGCATTGCACCGAATGCGAACATCTGGTATAAATTTTCTTCCGGCACACGCAGCAGAACCATTCTGTTGGACCAGGGTTTAGCTCAACGCCAGACCGGAACAACAGAATAGGGAGCAGCCCTGCTGCAAGGAACTGCTCCAGGGATGACAATTTTAGGGGGAGGAATCGTGACACGTTAGACAGGGTCACTTCGGGTGTACTGCTCTTGGCCAGGCAGTAATAAAAAAATACAGCCTGGGTCGTTTCGGTACGAAGGGTACTGCGCAAGCACATGTACCTTTCTCGCAGAACCGGCAGTACGTAGAAACGAGGTGCTCCACCGTTTCCTCCTCATCATCTTTGCAACTCTTACAGCATCGTCGGTAGGGCACACCTAGTCTTTCGGCGTGACTACCAATAAGGCAGTGCCCAGTTAATACGCCTTTTAATATGGAGATTTATCTTCTCCTTAGGGCATAAAAGTGTCTTGATCTTGTGGGTTTATTACCACTTAAAATATATATTTAATTTATTTTAATGTTCAGGAAGTAAATTACACGTCAGCTTATCTCTAACCCAAAATTAAGAAGGACGGAAGTATAATAAAAAGGCAAATATCAAATATGTAAAATATGTATGCCTCCGCAGGGTTGCATTTTAGGTGTTGTTTTATATGCTAAATTAGAGTTGAGATCCTTAGGTATGTTACCCATTCGCTTTAATCTTGCATGCGTGTATATGTTGCTTGCCACAGTACTGCGCCACCAGTGACTGAGTTGTGTGCGAAGTCACTATGGAACGTATGAAAGAAACTTTCTAGGAAAACGGACTATTCTTCCGCTCCCTGTCGTTTTAACCACTCCCGTGCTGATGTCCGTTTCAGCCATTTCGGCCAGGTTTCTTTGGATATCCGGCATCCTGGAGATTGCAGCCATCATTCGTTGGCTTGGCGGAGTGTGTACTCTTTCAGCATTAGCTTGCATGTGGAAAATGGCATACCTAAGCGCTCTTTATCCCGAAGAACCTGCTTGGTCGTGCTCTGCCTCACAAGTTCGTCTGCCCTACAATGTCCCTATGCCCCGGTACCCATGTGAGGTTCACGCGGTTCTGTTGGGCCACCTCTTGTAGAGATCGACGACAGCTGAGCGTCAGTTCAGAGTTGAACGCGTAAGAGCCAAGGTATTTGATGGCCGTTGGCTGTCGCCGAGAATAAAAATTTCCTATACGATAGTGTGTTGGCCTATCCAAGCCGCGGCGTCCATGATTGCTGAAACTTCAGCCTGGAAGACACTGCAGTGATCAGGTTGTCTGAAGGAAAGCTCAAGGTTCATATCCTTTGAATAAACCCCTCCTCCAATTCTGCCGTCTAACTTCGAGCCATCGGTGTAAATGGAAGTGCCGCCATGAGTGGCGGGACTCCCATCCGTCCTCTCCCACTCTTCCCTGCTGGGAATATTTATTTTGAAACCGCTATGTTGTTGTTGTAGCGAGGTGTAGCCATGCCTAAATGTCAGACAGGGTCACCCCGAGTATATTGCTCTTGGCTGGGTCGATATAAGAAAACGGCCCGGGTCGTTTCGGCACGATGGGCACAGCACAAGTACTGGTACCGTTCTCGTAGAAACGGCAATACAAGAAACTAGCCGTGTAGGCTATGTAGGTCATTTAGCGTTACCCAGGGTGCACCAACTGGGAGGCGACCTACTTTTACACCCCTACCGCTATCTCAGACTGTTGTGATCGCACAACGATCTGTGCTCAGCGGAAGAAAGCTGTAGGATCCCAAAATGCTGGCTTGTCCAGTAGTGCTTTCATTTACTCTTTACAAAACTGGCTTTATCTGCCAAATACATTTGTCAAATTCTCAGCATCACCCTAACTTGAGAATCATGGTTTTCTCAACAACAATTAAATTTTTTATATGCCAAGTTGATGAAAAAAATACTTTTCAACTAGTCCTCAAATGAAATTATATACTTGGTACGTATGAATGCACTTAATATGAATTTAAGCTTTAAACACTTCTAATAAATACAAATTTCATACTTGTTTCCTTATGTTTATTAGTTTATACAATTTTCATTTTTCTTATAGTTTGAAAATTTGTATGGTTGGTATGTCTCCAAGGCTGGAGAATAAGTAAAAAATTATGTTGGAGATCAATTTGACCACTTTGAAGTTCCCAATGGTTGAGGAATATCTGTGGCAACCAATTAAAGTAACTTTACTCGACCTCTGTTCAAATGTAAAAGTAACATAAGTAAAGTAAAAAAATGCTTTATTAATCAAGCAACCAATTATAATCCTGAACATTGAAAGATAAGTTTTTAATAGGTATTAGTTTGGGACAGGGCTGTTAATTGAATGAATCAAAACAGTTATAATTCAGGAGTTATTCATTTTTTCAAGTGTTTTTCGTTGAACTTAATTTGAAATTCCATGTAGATACGATTTGACATGTTGAATTCATATTTTCCATGCAAAGAATTAAAGAATGCGAGAAAGTAATTCAGTTTGAACTGAATTACATCGAAATAACTCTCTTGAATGCAAACTTTGGCGAATCAATTCAATTTTTCAATTCAGTACTCTCGAAATTTAACATTCGGAGGTAACATTTGAGTACTTTCAGTCTTAAACATGCCTGGGATTGATTTGAAACTGTCAAAATAGTAATAAAACACGAGACTGCCATGTATCATTGTAAAATTTGGTTGTTGTTGTTGTAACGATGTGTAGTCCTGCCCAACGTTTATTTTTCCTTAACCTAATTGTCATCAATATCTTCTAACGGGAGTCCAAGGAAACCAGCAGTTTCAATAGGGTTGGACCAAAGAGAGATGGGTGTTAGAAGAGTGGGCTCAAATGAGCAAGAAAATAAGTGATTGGTATTATGGGGGGACGAGCCGCATGCCGGACATACATTCGGCACATCAGGGTTCAGTCTAGATATGTAGGAGTTTAACCTACTACAATATCCAGAGCGTAATTGAGCCAGAGTGACCCTTGTCTCTCGAGGAAGATGACGCTCCTCTTCAGAAATGCCTGGTGTTGCGGCATGTAAGACATTGTTTAGCGGAGCAGAGCGCAGAGTAATGGCCAACAGACGTTGTATGGATATGCCCCAAAGCCTGTTTGTGCACCTGTAGATCAAACGGCGTTGTTATATAGTGACGGATCTCATCAAAATGTTTACGTAGATGCGACCTTATGGTCCTAGGAGGCGGAATGAGTTCAAGCAGTTGTCTACCGGGATGCTGTGGTTTACAGCAATTCAGTAGATACTGCTTGTTTAGCATTTCATTATGCTCCCTAACTGGAAGAATTTCCACCTCATTATGTATATGAGATATAGGTGACATAAGGACGCACCCCGTAGCGGTTCTGAGCGCGGTGTTTTGACAGGCCTGAAGCTTGTACGTTACCAACAACGTTTCTTTGTCTTTACCCCAAGTACTGCCGGCTAGTGACTTGAGGATTTTGTTGCGGCTCTGTAATTTTGAGACAATTGCAGCTGAATGGGCAGCGAAAGTGTGCATGGTGTCAAAAGTCACTCCTAAAATTTTTGGGTGAGCGACAGTAGGTATTTTATGATCACCTACATAAATTTCTAATTCCATGCCAACCTGCGCCGTCCACGTCGTGAATAAGGTCGCCGAAGACTTTGTTGGCTACAATGTGAAGGTTCGGGCAGTGAAGAACTCGACTAGAGAGGGGAGATAACCATTTATTTTGGAGCACAGCTCATCAACGGAAGTACCAGTTGCCAATATCGTGCAATCGTCTGCGTAAGAAACAATGCTGTTGTTGTTGTTAACATTTTGCCCTGTCTAGAGTGTATGATCATTCCGAAGATCTTCATCAAGCTCTTCTAAGGGGAGTCCAATGAAACGTGCAGTTTCAACAGGGTTTGTCCAGAGGGACAGAGGGGTTAGAAGAGTAGGTTCAAATGAACAATCGAAGAGATGTAGAGTATCATGGGGGGTCCTACCACATGCAGGGCATGTGTTTGAGATTGTGTCATTAAGTCTGGACAAGTAGGAGTTTAACCTTACACTATATCCAGACCTAAGCTGTGCCAGGGTAACTCTTGTCTCCCTTGGTAAGGTGTGTTCTTCTTCAGCAATATCCGGTGGAGGACTGTTCAGAACGGGGTTCACAGGTAGAGATCCGACAAAAGTATCTACCGACTCGGTGTGGATGTCGGTTAGAGCCCGCTTATGATTCTGCAGATCAAACGGCAAGGTAATATGATGCCGGATCTCATCATAATGTTTACGGAGATGTTTCCTTATGTCTCTCGGGGGAGGATCTATGTCCAAAAGATGACGGTTTGGATGTGCTGGCTTGTGGCAGTTCAGAAGGAATTGCTTGCTCAGCATTTCCGCATGCTCTTTTACATTGAGCAGTTTTGCCTCCTGATGGAGGTGAGACTCGGAAGACATGAGGAGACATCCCGTAGCAGTTCTGATGGCAGTATTTTGGCAGACTTGTAACTTCGTCCAGTTGGTGTTATGTACATTAGGCGACCATATGGGTGCAGCATAGTCAAAGACTGGTCGGCCAATGGCCTTATATGTAGTCAACAACGTTTCTTTGTCTTTTCCCCAAGTACTGCCGGCAAGTGACTTGAGGATCTTGTTGCGACCACGTACCTTTGAGACCATTGCAGACACATGACCAGCAAATGAGAAAGTATTATCCAATGTCATCCCTAATAACTTTGGGTGGCTGACAGTTGGTAGCTTAGTGCCGTCAACGAAAATGTCTAATTCATTTCTCACCTGGTGCGTCCACGTCGTAAAAAGCGTCGCCGTTGATTTAGTCGGAGATATCGTCAGATCTTAACGATGAGCTGTACGAGCTCTACGCAGATCTGACCATAGTCCAGCGAATTAAAGCCCAAAGACTCCGCTGGCTGGGCCATGTTACGCGAATGGACAAAGAAGCTCCAGCACAGAAGGTTTTCCTATCGTCGCCTGAATTCGGCAGCAGAGGAAGGGGGAGGCCTCGACTGAGATGGAAACAACAGGTGGAGGATGACTTGAACTCCCTTGGGGTTTCCAATTGGCGTCCGTTATCGCTAAAAAGGAATGACTGGCGTGCTTTGATACGAAACGGCCAAAATCGCTTAGGCGGTTAAGCGCCAATAAATGATGATGATGATCGTCAGATCTCGCTCTGTGAAAAACCTGGAAAGGTCGCAGAGGTAACCGTTGATTTTATTACAGAGTTCATCAGTATAGGGGCCCTTCCCCGTCGCCATTATTGTACAGTCGTCAGCATAAGAAACGACGGAGACACCCTCTGGTGGTGGGGGCATCTTCGATAGATAGAAATTAAACAGTGTCGGGGATAGGACACCACCCTGTGGCACCCCCTGTCTAATTCGTCTTGGTTTTGATGTTGCGTTTCTAAAGTTGACCGACGCCTGCCGCCCATTCAAGTAATTAGCGGTCCATCTCTTTAACCCATCAGGTATTTGTGTTTCTAATAGATCTTGTATGAGAGTGGCATGGTTGACTGTGTCAAAAGCTTTCGACAAGTCAAGTGCCACTAACACAGTCCTGTGATTTGGTTGGTTTTGATTTAGACCGCTATTTATTTGCGTTGTAATGGCATAAGAAACAATCGTAACTTCTTCTGGTGTGGGAGGAAGCTTCGAAATATAGAAGTTAAACAATAACGGGGAGAGGACACCACCCTGTGGTACCCCTTGTTTTATCTTCCTGGCTTTAGATTTTTTGTTTCTGAATACAACAGACGATCGACGACCACTGAGATAATTGGCGGTCCAACGCTTTAGACAGGGGGGGAGTGACGAGTCTTCCAAATCAGCTACAAGTTGCCCATGATTTACTGTGTCAAAAGCTTGACTCAAATCAAGTGCAACTAGAACCGTCCTGTCATTAGGCCTATTTTGATTTAGACCGTCAGTTATCTGAGTGTTTATGACATTTAGAGCAGATGTTGTGCTCCTACCTTTCCTGAAGCCATGTTGGTGCTCGGCTAACATCAAGTATGATGTGTAGAGCGGGAGTAGGACCGCCTCAAGTGTCTTTACTACTGGCGAGAGGAGCGATATCGGACGATAAGACTCCCCAACGTTAGCTGGCTTGCCAGGCGTTTCTACGTACTGCCGGTTCTGCGAGAAAGGTACATGTGCTTGCGCAGTACCCTTTGTACCGAAACGACCCAGGCTGTATTTTTTTATTACAGCCTGGCCAAGAGCAGTACACCCGAAGTGACCCTGTCTAACGTGTCACGATTCCTCCCCCTAAAATTGTCATCCCTGGAGCAGTTCCTTGCAGCAGGGCTGCTCCCTATTCTGTTGTTCCGGTCTGGCGTTGAGCTAAACCCTGGTCCAACAGAATGGTTCTGCTGCGTGTGCCGGAAGAAAATTTATACCAGATGTTCGCATTCGGTGCAATGCACATCTTGTAAAGGTTGGCTACACAAGTCTAGTTGCTCCGGACTAGATCCAAAAACACACCGGCCTCTTAGTTTTTTTAAAACCTTCGTGGCGCCTTGCTGTTCACGTCTTAGAACGTCCCGTGGCTCGCGACGCTCCGGCGTAGCGCTATCGCCTCCCCTTCGCAATATATCTATTGCTCAGCAAACATTGTGTGTTCCCAGTTGTAGCTCTCGCCCTAGCGCGCTAACACCTCACACAGCAGCTCATAGCTACTCCCTACGTAGCACATCTATAGATGTTGTGAGCACTGCTGAGCTACAACTCCCGCCCCAAAATATTCTCCTCCCCTCTACTTCTTCCGGTACCGGCACAAGTGTGAATCAAGGCCATCAGCTCCTGGTCCCTCACACTATGTGCAGTGTTTGTCGGCACAGAATATATGCGTCCAGAGTGCCATCGGTCAAGTGCAATATCTGCCTTGGCCAATGTCACCTGCGCATATGCTCAGGGCTCGCAAACAGAAATCTATGGACTGATGCGTATGTTGCGCCGTGTTGTCGAGCTGTGCAGCCCACATTGCCGACTAATTCTACCTCGTTTCCCAACGAGCGGAATTTGTCGCCTTCAGGACTGCGACGACGATCACGGACTAGCATATTACCTCCACGGCGAGCGCACCAGTCCCTGACTCCCAGAGTGACCATTGCCTCTCCCCCGCATTTCAAAATAATGCAATTAAACTGCAATGGTATAACTGGCGAGATTGTGGAGATCACCAAGTTTATGCAGCAAAACTCCATCAAAATTGCTGCAATCCAGGAGACTAAACTTGGCACCCACTCGGATCTCAGAGCGAGTGGTGGCTACCACATTCTCCGGCATGATCGTACGGACGGTGGGGGTGGTCTTGCGTTCATCATCCACCAAACCGTGCGGTATAGGGAATTTGCATTCAACACCGACCAAGAGGACATACCCTTAGAGCGACAGGGTATTGTCATTTCAGCTGGAGGTGTTGATCTCGAGCTGATAAACATCTACATACCTCCCGTCACCTGTTGTCCCAGAAGTTATCGCCCTGATTTAAGCGATTTCCTACGGGGCGATAACCGTGTCATTATGGGCGATTTTAATGCACACCATGACATGTGGCATTCATGCCATTCTGCTGACGGCAGAGGACGGGAAATAGCCGAGCAAATTGACGCTTCGACATTCTGCGCGGTGAACACGGACGCCCCCACGAGGATGGCAGTAAATTGCAGTAGCTCCCCGGACATAACAATTGTTAGTCCGGGTCTAATAAACTGCATAAACTGGCGCCCAATGGTGGCTTTGGCATCAGATCACCTGCCAATCATCCTGTCCGTTGATCGTGCCCCGGATTTCACCACCTCTGAGAAGAGATCCTACGTAAACTTCAGGAGGGCTGACTGGGTTGGCTTTACTGAGTTTACTGAGAGCTCCTTTGGTGCTCTTCCCATACCGACTGACGTACGCCAAGGTGAAAAGGAAATACGTAAGGTCATAAATAGAGCTGCAGCCCTTTTTATACCAGCTGGGAGAATACAAAATATACGGCCAAACTTCCCAACTGAAGCTGCAGCCCTGGCCAATGAACGTGACCATATACGTAGCATCGATCCCGCAGACCCACAGATCAGTGGTCTCAACGCGGAAATCAGACGGTTGGTAGATGAACACAAACATGCCAAATGGGAGGAGCATCTGAGGTCTTGTAACCTCTCTACCGGTGTTGGAAAATTATGGTCCACAGTCAAATCCCTGTCAAATTCGACGGGCCCACCAAAAAACGTAGACATCACCTTTGGTGATAAGACGTTTAGTGACCCGAAGAAAAGTGCAACGGCCTTTTGCCGACAGTTTGTACCACACCCTGCACAGGACAGGGACAGACGTAGGATCTTCAGGTGTGCGCATAAACACAAAAACAATGCCCCCGTTTCCATCACCGCTACAGAGGTTCGAGTGGCCATCAGGAAAGCCAAAAACTCTAAAGCTATGGGCCCTGACGACATAGCCATGGTGCATTTAAAACACATCGGCGAAGAGGGAGTAAAATACCTCACTACCGTCTTCAATTTGTCCCTGGCCACTTCTGTCATACCTGAAAAATGGAAACAGGCAGTCGTGGTCCCACTACTAAAGCCTGGCAAACCAGCTAACGTAGGGGAGTCTTATCGTCCGATATCGCTCCTCTCGCCAGTAGTGAAGACATTGGAGGCGGTATTACTTCCTCTTTACACATCAAAGTTGAGGTTAGCCGAGCACCAACATGGCTTTAGAAAAATACGGAGCACAACATCTGCTCTAAATGCCATTAACACTCAGATAACTGACGGACTCAACCAGAAAAGCCCTCATCACAGGACGGTTCTAGTTGCTCTTGACCTGTCTCAAGCTTTTGACACAGTAAATCATGGACAACTGGTATCCGATTTGGAAGATTCATCGCTCCCCCCCTGTCTTAAGCGTTGGTCCGCCAATTATCTGAGTGGTCGTCAATCGTCTGTAGTTTTCAGAAACAAAAAATCAAAACCGAGAAAGATTAAACAAGAGGTACCGCAGGGTGGTGTCCTTTCCCCGCTTCTGTTTAATCTTTATATTTCGAGGCTTCCTTCCCCACCAGATGGAGTCTCGATTGTCTCTTACGCAGACGATTGTACGATCCTGGCTTCTGGCACTTCCGTTGATGAGCTATGCTCCAGGATCAATGGTTATCTCCCCTCTCTTGTTGAGTTGTTCACTGCCCGGAGCCTGACATTGTCGCCAACGAAGTCCTCGGCGACACTATTCACGACCTGGACGGCGCAAGTTGGCATGGAGTTAGAAATCTACGTAGGCGATCAAAAATTACCTACTGTCTCTCACCCCAAAATCTTAGGGGTAACTTTCGACCCCATGCACAAATTCGCTGCTCATTCAACCGCAATTGTCTCTAAGCTACAAAGCCGCAACAAAATTCTCAAGTCGCTAGCCGGCAGCACTTGGGGTAAAGACTAAGAAACGTTGCTGGCAACCTATAAAGCAATTGGTCGGCCGATCCTGAATTACGCGTCGGCGATATGGTCGCCGGGGCTTGCTGAGGTTCATTGGAAAAGACTGCAGGCCTGCCAAAATACCGCACTCAGAACCGCCACGGGATGCGTCCTTATGTCTCCAAAACATCATTTACATCATGAGGTGGAAATGCTCCCAGTTTTGGAGCACAATGAAATGCTAAACAAGCAGTACCTGTTGAACTGTTGCAAACCACAACATCCCAACAGACTACTGCTTGAGTATGAGCCACCTCCTAGGACCGTAAGGGCACATCTACGTGAGCATTTTGATGAGATCCGGCACCTCACACTTTCGCCGTTTGATCCAAAGGTACATACGCAGGCCCTGAAGCACATCCATGACACGTCCGTTGCGTCTTATGTCTCGCTCTGTCCACTGAACGCCGTTTTGCACGCCAAACCACCTCGCGTCACGGCTGAGGAGCGTCATCTCCCTCGAGAGACAAGGGTCACTCTGGCTCAATTACGCTCTGGTACTGTAGCAGGTTAAACTCCTACTTATCCAGACTAGACCTTGACGTGCCGAATGAATGTCCAGCATGCGGCTCGTCACCCCATAATACCAACCATTTATTTATCTGCTCTTCGGAGCCCACTCTTCTAACACCCATCTCCCTCTGGTCCAACCCTGTTGAAACTGCAAGTTTCCTAGGACTCCCGTTAGAAGAAATTGATGACAATTTAGGTTAAGGAAAAGTACACGCTGGGCAGGGCTACACTTCGTTACAATAACAACAACAACAGTGGGATCACAGTTGCCTGCTTCCATTTGTCGGGTATGACAGCTGTGATCAGAGACAAATTGAAGACGGCAGTTAAATATTTGACTCCCGCTAGGCCGATGTGTTTTAGATGCACCATGGCTATGCCATCAGGGCCGATGGCTTTGGAGTTTTTGGCCTTCCGGATGGCCTCTTGAACCTCTGTAGCGGTGATGGGAACGGGGGCATAGTTTTTGTGTTTATGCGCACGCCTGAAGATTCCACGTCTAGCCCTGTCTTGCGCAGGGTGTGGGACATATTGTCGACAAAAAGCCTGTGCACATTTCCTGGGGTCATTTATTGTCTTGTCACCAAAGGTAATGTCGACATTTTTTGGTGGACCCGAAGGATTCGACAAGGACTTGACGGTGGACCATAATTTCCCAACACCGGTAGAGAGGTTACAAGACCTGAGGTGCTCCTCCCATTTGGTTTGTTTGTATTCGTTAACCAGCCGTCTGATTTCCACGTTGAGATCACCGATCTGTGGGTCAGATGGATCGATGTTGCGTATGAGGTCACGTTCGTTGGCCAAGGCTGCGGCCTCAGCTGGGAAGTTAGGCCTAATATCTTTTATCCTACCAGCTGGTATAAAACGGGCTGTAGCCTTTTTAATGAACTTACGTATGTTACGCTCGCCAACGTGTACGTCAGTGGGAATGGGAAGATCACCAAAGGAGCTCTCCGTGAATTCCAAAAAACCGACCCAATTGGCCTTTTTGAAATTCACGTAAGTTCTTTTCTCCGACGTGATAAAATCCGTGGCACGATCGACAGACAGGATGATAGGCAGGTGGTCGGATGACAGGGCCACCATAGGTTGCCAGTTGATGCTGTTAATTAACCCCGGGCTAACAATAGTTAGGCTAACAATAGTTAGGTCCGGGGAGCTACTGCAGTTAACAGCCATCCTAGTTGAGGAGTCTCCGCTCACAGTACAGAGAGAGGAGTTATCAATTTGCTCGGCTAATTCCCGTCCTCTGCCGTCCACAGAAAGGTGTGAATGCCACATATCATGATGGGCATTAAAATCGCCCATGATGATACGGTTATCGCCACAAAGAAACGCCCTAAGGTCAGGACGATAACTTCTGGGGCAGCAGGTGACGGGAGGAATGTATATATTGATTAGCTCGAGATCAACGCCACCAGCTTGTATAACTATACCTTGACACTCTAAAGGTAAGTCTCTTTGGTCAGTGTTGATATCAAATTCCCTATACTGCACCGTATGGTGAACAAGGAACGCGAGACCACCTCCGCCGTCCGTACGATCATGCCGGAGTACGTGGTAGCCTCCACTCGCTCGGATATTCGAGTGGGGGCCAAGTTTTGTCTCCTGGATTGCAGCAATTTTGATTTTATGTAGCTGCATAAATGTGGTTATCTCCGCTATCTTGCCGGTCAAGCCGTTGCAGTTAAATTGCAACAATTTAAATTGCGAAGGAGAGGCAATGGCCACTCTGGGAGTTAAAGACTGATGTGTTCGCCTAGATAGTAGTCCTGAAGCCGGCGGAATTCGTTCACTATTAGATGAGTGTACATCCGTCGGCGTTGAGGGCTGCACAACTCGACAGCAAGGCGCGACAAACACATCAGTCCAGAGATTTCTGTTTGCGAGCCCAGAACATATGCGTAGGTGACACAGGCCTAGGCAGGAGTTGCACTTGACCGATGCCACAGACGCATATATCCTGTGCCGACATACAGTGCACGAAGAGTGAGGGACCAGAAGTTGATGGACTTGACTTTCATTCGTGCTATTGCCGGAAGAAGTTATTAAAGAGTTTAGAGACGGGGGCTGAAGGTCAGTAGTGCTACAAGCATCACCTGATGTGCTACGAAGAAAGTAGCCATGAGTGGGTGCTTGTGCTGTTGATGCACTAGGAAGTAAGCTACAGCCGGGAACACATATATTCTGCTGGGCAATATAATTATTGCAGGTCGTGGAGGCTTGATTATTAGAAAGCGATAAAGCAACATTTGAGCGTCGCTTGCCTCGGGACGTCCTAGGACGTGAACAGAGGGCGCCAGAAAACTTTTATAGAAACTAGTGGGCCGATGTGTTTTTGGATCTAGTCCGGAGCAACTAGATTTGTGCAACCAACCTTTGCATGATGCACAGTGTACTGAGTGTGATCGTCTTGTATATATTTTCTTCCGACAAACGCAGCAGAACCATTCTCTTGGGCCAGGATTTGGCTCAATGCCAGCCCGGATCAAGAGAATAAGGAGCAGCCGTGCTGCAAGGGGCTGTTCCGGGGATGACAATAGGTGAGGGAATCGTGACGCGTTAGACAGGGTCACTTCGAAATGTATTGCTCTTGGCCGAGTCATTATTATAAAAAAAAAACAACCCGGGTCGTTTCGGTACGAAGGGTATTGTACAGGTACAAATACCGTTCTCGCAGAACCGGCAATACGTGAAACGAAAATTTGGTCATCCGCAGATCCTCGAGCTGTTGACCCAGGGTTCTTGGATGAGGACCACATCCATGTCGCATTTAGAAAGCCGAGGATACTTTAGATTTGTGCAGATTTATCTGAAGCACCACCAACATGAGAGCGCTCAGACTTCCCTGGCGTACCCATATTGTCGAGGTCTGCCCCATCCCGGAGGTTGTTTCTCAACGACGAGTTGGCGTAACGGGAGCCCTGCTGACTGAAGCATCAGAGATAATGCGCTCAGGATTGGTTGCTATCCGTCCAGCAAGCTGTTTTCCATTTCCGAGCTGTTCACGTCACTTTGCGAAAGTGCTGTGGCATATAACATGCTTTTCCCGTCGGACTCCTCCGTTTGCTCTTGCACTTCTTCGATATCTGAGTCCCCCGTTGCAGTGGGGATGGCAGCGCGCTCTGCAAAGCCACGGTTTACGTGGATAGCGATCTGACCTACACTCTAATGCACTAGTCCATTGTAACTTTTAAGTGGCTCGAGTGCCTCCTTATTCATGGTGAAGACCACTTGTCTATCAGGCCCTACCGCATCCCCGACCAGAGTGACACTCCAGTCCTGTGTCGGGAGGGACGGATTCATTATCCGCAGCATCGTGAGAATTCTCTCAGGCTCTGCAGGGATGGCAGGAATCCATGGCCTTGCCCTTGGCCAAGCCGGAACGTCATTGCAGTCGACGACCTCGATTTTTGCATGTTTATAGACTTCACAAAGTCTTGCAGCTGCTGCCTTGTACAGTGCAACAGTTTATGCGTCGTCACACGCGACTATTTTAATCTGCCAAATAAACGTTAGTAAGAACGTTAGCGAGTTCGTTCCGAACGTGTCGCCACTGGTCTTTGGGGATGGCCAAATGGTCGTTGCCTCGGTCAAGAATACCTGTCCTTAGTTACTTCGGCAAAGCTTGGTTTGCCCACTCCGGGGTGAGGTTTTAACTCCACGTCCGATCCTTTGCGTTTGAAAGGGTTTCCGTTTACCTTCTTTGGCACATAAGTGGTTTGGAAATCCGGTATCAGAGATTGCCCCAATTCCACCGACTTTCTGGAACTCGGCGACAGCGTTTCCTGCGAGACTCCCTCATATTTCTTCAGGGTCCTTGCGGCCAATCGTTTTTCCAAGTAAGCAGAACATAGGGGAGATGTCTCCTGGGAGTTCGGACCCGTAGTTGCCATCGCGATCGCTCCCTTTGCTGAAAGCTCAGGTGCAGCTTTTTTCTCCTTTGGATCTCCGAGGCCAGTTCTTGATACTGCTGCCACAGACGTTAAGAGATTGGTTTTCATACCGGCGATTGATGAAAGTTATGGGGCTTATTACGGTTTGCGAGTCGAACAAAAATATGCGCGACTCGCCTACATTTGTATTTCCGACTGCGAGTCGCCCGGTAACATTCGCCTCAAACTTCAAAATTAAGCGAATGTCAAAAATGAAGCGATTACTGTTTGCGACTCGATCCAAATTCGTTCGCCGGGAGTGTCAAAATCTGGCTAACAGAATTTGAAGGTGACTAGGAGGAAAAATTTGATTTTATGGTCATATTGGGATTATTTGGGGGTCATTTTGTGGTTATTTTGGACTAATTTCGGGGATATTTTGTTGTTATTTTATGGTAATTTTTGAAATATTTTGTTGTCATTTTGGGGATTTTTTGGGCTCATTGTGTGGTCATTTTGGGGTTATTTTGTGGTCATTTTGGACTAATTTCGGGGATATATTGTTGTTATTTTGTGGTCATTTTTTGAATAATTTGGTGTCATTTTGGGGTAATTTTGGGAATATTTTGGAGTTATTTTGTGGTCATTTTGGACTAAATTAGATGATATTTTGTTGTTATTTTGTGGTCATTTTTGGAATATTTTGGGGTCATTTTGGACTAATTTCGAGGAAATTTTAGTCGTTATTTTGTGGTCATTTTTGGAATATTTTGGGGTCATTTTGAGGTTATTTTGTGGTCATTTTGGACTAATTTCGGGGATATATTGTTGTTATTTTGTGGTCATTTGTTGAATAATTTGGTGTCATTTTGTGGTCATTTTGGGAATATTTTGGAGTTATTTTGTGGTCATTTTGGACTAATTTCGAGGAAATTTTAGTCGTTATTTTGTGGTCATTTTTGGAATATTTTGGTGTCATTTTGTGGTGATTTTGGGAATATTTTAGGGTCATTTTGGGGGTTTTTTGTGGTCATTGTGGGAATATTTTAGGGTCATTTTGGGGGTTTTTTATGGTCATTTTGACTAATTTTGTGTTCATTCTGGAGATATTTTTTGGTCATTTTTTGGTAATATTGGGATCATTTTGGGGGAATTTCGGGGATATAGTGGTGTCATTTTGTGGTAATTTTGGGCTAAACCAAGCTTTGCTGAAGTGACCATGGACCGGATCGTAATAGGCATCCTTGACCGCGACAACGACAGTTTGGCCATCGCCAAAGACCGGTGGTGGTATGACCTGTACGTAGCCGGAAGACCTAGTTACGACCTTTACAACGGCGCTCTCAAATGCCCTCGATATGGCCTGTCCAGTGCCAAAACCACGCTGGAAACATAGGCCACACTGGTGGAGGAAACAATTTAATAAGGCCAAGAGCCTTCGCAAGGAGACTCAATGACTCAGATATAAATATAAACATACAAGGCTCTGAGGCAGGCGAAAATAACTTTGTGGAGAAATTTTTTACTGCGGTCGAGAATGTCGACTATACAGCGAGACTGCGCCGAGTGCTCTCAAGAACTCAAACAGCTACATATAGGCTATTTGCGGAAACCTGCGGGATCCTGGACCAGCTCGAAACGTGAAACGCTGGAGCTGCTCTTGATTACACACTTTCCAGAGAACTCGCATGTTACACTCTTAGCACCTGCAACAAACCTGGCTGCACACATTTTCATCACGGAAGAAGGGATAAGGTGGGTAATTAAAAGATTCGAGCCGTTCAAGGCTGTTGGACCAGACGGGATTATCCTCGCACACGTTGGAAATGGTTGGTTTTTCTATATGCAGCTTGTAGCTCTTATCTACAATATTCAATAAAAACGTACAATAATAATAAATAATTGAAACTTCAGTTTTGTTCAATTTGAAGTTTTTTTTACATTTGACGTTCACCGCTTTCTGTTTTTAGAACTGGCAACAAAATGCTTCAGGCGAACTAGTTTGTTCGCTATCCATAATCATTCGAGCTAGGCGATTCGCCAAATAAGGCGACTCGAATAACTCAAGCGCTTCGCGAACCGTAATAGGCCCCTATAAAAAATTTTGATTCACATTCGTTTATATTTATTTATTTATTTATTTATTTATTTAAAGTCGACACTGACAAAAAGCGGTCGACATAAAAGATATATCCAAAGCAGAAAAGTTAAAAAGTACATATAAATTTACAGAATGTGTTGTAGATAAAATATAGGGGCCTATTACGGTTCGCGAGTCGCTTGAGTTATTCGAGTCGCCTTATTTGGCGAGTCGCCTAGCTCGAATGATTATGGATAGCGAACAAACTAGTTCGCCTGAAACATTTTGTTGCCAGTTCTAAAAACAGAAAGCGGTGAACGTCAAATGTAAAAAAAAACTTCAAATTGAACAAAACTGAAGTTTCAATTATTTATTATTATTGTACGTTTTTATTAAATATTGTAGTTAAGAGCCAGACAAGCTGCATATAGAAAAACCAACCATTTCCAACGTTTGCGGAGTTGTGCGAGGATAATACCGTCTGGTCCAACAGCCTTGAACGGCTCGAATCTTTTAATTACCCACCTTATCCCTTCTTCCGTGATGAAAATGTGTGCAGCCAGGTTTGTTGCAGGTGCTAAGAGTGCAACATGCGAGTTCTCTGGAAAGTGTGTAATCAAGAGCAGCTCCTGGGTTTCACGTGTCGAGCTGGTCCAGGATCCGGCAGGTTTCCGCAAATAGCCTATATGTAGCTGTTTGAGTTCTTGAGAGCACTCGTCTCAGTCTCGCTGTATAGTCGACATTCTCGACCGCAGTACAAAAATTTCTCCACAAAGTTCTCTTCGCCTGCCTCAGAGCCTTGTATGTTTATATTTATATCTGAGTCGTTGAGTCTCCTTGCGAAGGCTTTTGGCCTTATTAAATTGTTTCCTCCACCAGTGTGGCCTATGTTCACAGCGTGGTTTTGGCACTGGACAGCGCCGTTGTAAAGGTCGTAACTAGGTCTTCCGGCTACGTACAGGTCATACCACCACCGGTCTTTGGCGATGGCCAAACTGTCGTTGTCTCGGTCAAGGATGCCTATTACGATCCGGTCCATGGTCACTTCAGCAAAGCTTGGTTTACCCCAAAATGACCACAAAATGACTCCACTATATCCCCGAAATTACCCCAAAGTGATCCCAATATTACCACAAAATGACCAAAAATATCTCCAGAATGAACACAAAATTAGTCAAAATGACCCTAAAATATTCCCAAAATGACCACAAAATGACACCAAAATATTCCAAAAATGACCACAAAATAAAGTCTAAAATTTCCTCGAAATTAGTCCAAAATGACCCCAAAATATTCCAAAAATGACCACAAAATAACAACAAAATATCATCAAATTTAGTCCAAAATTACCACAAAATAACTCCAAAATATTCCCAGAATTACCCCAAAATGACCACAAAATGACACCAAATTATTCAAAAAATTACCACAAAATAACAACAATATATCCCCGAAATTAGTCCAAAATGACCACACAATGAGCCCAAAAAATCCCCAAAATGACAACAAAATATTTCAAAACTGATCATAAAATAACAACAAAATATCCCCGAAATTAGTCCAAAATAACCACAAAATTACCCCAAAATGATCCCAATATTACCACAAAATGACCAAAAAATATCTCCAGAATGAACACAAAATTAGTCAAAATGACCACAAAAAACCCCCAAAATGACCCTAAAATACGAGTATTCCCAAAATGACACCAAAATATTCCAAAAATGACCACAAAATAACGACTAAAATTTCCTCGAAATTAGTCCAAAATGACCCCAAAATATTCCAAAAATTACCACAAAATAACAACAAAATATCATCAAATTTAGTCCAAAATGACCACAAAATAACTCCAAAATATTCCCAAAATTACCCGAAAATGACCACAAAATGACACCAAATTATTCAAAAAATGACCACAAAATAACAACAATATATCCCCGAAATTAGTCCAAAATGACCACAAAATAACCCCAAAATTACCACACAATGAGCCCAAAAAATCCCCAAAATGACAACAAAATATTTCAAAAATGGCCATAAAATAACAACAAAATATCCCCGAAATTAGTCCAAAATAGCCACAAAATGACCCCAAAATATTCCCAAAATGACCACAAAATAAAAACGAAATTAACACAAAATGACCCCCAAATAATCCCAATATGACCATAAAATCAAATTTTTCCTCCTAGTCACCTTCAAATTCTGTTAGCCAGATTTTGACACTCCCGGCGAACGGATTTGGATCGAGTCGCAAACAGTAATCGCTTAATTTTTGACATTCGCTTAATTTTGAAGTTTGAGGCGAATGTTACCGGGCGACTCGCAGTCGGTAATACAAATGTAGTCGAGTCGCACATATTTTTGTTCGAGTCGCAAACCGTAATAGGCCCCATAATCTTAATACAATACATATGTACATATATTTATATGAATAACAAATTAATTAAACAAAAATAAGACCTTACTAAAGGGGAAATTACCGGATTCCCCTGTTGCGCTGCCGGAATGCACTATATTCCGATCAGCACGCTGTCGGAATGCATAGAGATTCCGATCAGTGTGCTGTCGGAATGCATTCGATTCCGATCAACGCCGAAAATGGCAGGACGCGACGCCAATCCAAAGATTACTAACGTTGTTGGAATGCAATCGATTCCAATCAACTCAGTAAGTAGAAGACCAAAGAGGGTATTACATTGGAAACTGCGCAAAAGTGGCAGGACGTGTATCAAATCGAAATATTTACGTTGTTGGAATGCGTTCGATTCCAATCAACTGCTAGACCAAAGTTGAAAAGCATTCGTTTCCAATCCTTCATTACTCGATAAAATGTGTGTGCATATTTTCGAGAGCGATGTCAATCTGTTTCAGGCTAAAAAATCAAGTATTGCATTACGTAAAGTAGAAAAGTTACATTCCGTACTAAAACAGCTGTGCAAGTCATTGTAATATGAGCACCAAATGCGCAGGGGATCATTTTTAGCAAAGTTTTGGCGAAAAATGGGTAAGTGAAATGGAACATAATGTCGGGACAGCCTAACAGGCACAGCGAAATTCAATCGACTAAGAAGGTCGGGAGAATCCACCTCGCCTATTATCAGTTTGTGGAGGAACATTACCCCGAGTAATATTCTTCGATTTTCTAGAGACGGTAAGCGAATGAGAAGAAGCCTACTTCTGTAGGGTGGGAGGTGACGATTAGAGTCCCAATTAAGGCCGCGAAGCGCAAAGATCAAAAATTGCTTTTGAACTGACTCAATTCGATTTATATGAATTTGATATACAGGGCACCACACACATGAGCAATATTCAAGAATTGGACGAACCAAAGATGTATAAAGAACCTTAGTAAGATACGGGTCATCAAACTCTTTAGCCCACCTTTTGACGAATCCAAGTACACCCATCGCCTTATTAGCGATAGACGAGATATGCATTTTAAAACTCAATTTAGGATCAAAAAGAACCCCTAGATCGTTTACAGATCGTTTAGCAAATAAGGTTTTAAGACTGGCTTCACACGGTGGAATGTCATTTGTTTACATTTAGCGATATTTAAATCAAGTAAATTTCTTGAACACCATAATTGAAAAGATTCCAAATCAGCCTGAAGGAGACTCAGACCGAAGGAGACTCAGACCGTGTCAGTCTGACAATACGAAAAGCAGAGCTTTACGTCGTCCGCATACATCAGGGTTCTGGAATGTAAGATAATCTGAGGTAAGTCGTTAATAAACAGAGAAAAAAGCAATGGGCCTAAATGGCTGCCCTGAGGCACCCCGGAAGATACCACAATCGACGTTGAAAGTCTGTATTTAAACAGAACTTGTTGAGTCCTGTTTGAAAGATAGCTTGCCAGCCATGTTAAAAGACGAAATGGAAAACCCATCAGGTCTAGTTTATGAATAAGAAGCTCATGATTAACAGAGTCAAATGCCTTACTGAAGTCAGTATAGATGACATTCGTTTGCTTTTTCTTCATAAATTCCTCTATTACTAGGGAGACAAACTGGCAAGTTGGTGGTGGATGATCTTTGACGTATGAAATCATGCTGAGAAGAAGATTATAAATGTAGTGCACTGATATCAAATGTCTTAGGAATAGCAGAAAGTTTAGCTATACCCCTGTAGTTCTCGACATTTGACCTACTACCTTTTTTATGCAAGGGTATAATAAAAGATGATTTCCATATTGATGGGAACGACGCAGACTCAAGAGATAATTCAAATAATTTTAAGATCGGCCCAGATAAATTTGCAGTACAATACTTTAGTACGCAGCTGGGAACACCATCAGGCCCCGGAGAAAAGTTCGGCTTCAATGCTAGAAGACTCTGAAGATCAATGCCGTTATCGATGACAGGATTAAGAACTGATTTTGAGCTATTCAGGTAATACGGATTAGGACATTTTTGAAAATATTTGGATGAATAAGTCGACTTGAAAAATTCAGAAAAAAGTTCTGCAATGTCATCATCAGTAGTTGCACTTTTCCTGTTAAAGATAAATGAAGATGGATATCCAGAAGTTTTCCGTTTTGTATTGATAAAGCTGTAAAATCGTTTCGGGTTACGAAAAAACCGGGTTTTACAGAGAACCAAGTAATCTTTGTAGCATCGTTGATTAAGAAAATTAAATTTGGAACGAGCAACTAAGTATTTAGAGAGGTCGGCAGATAACCCAGATTTCTTAAATCGCTTATACAGCCTAGATCTAATATTGTTAAGTCTGATAAGCTGTTTTGAGAACCATGGAGGCTTACTCTTGCTAGTGTTATTGTAACGTAGGGGAACGCAACTATCGAAAAAGCTTTCAAGGACACTGTAAAATATCGATACGGCAGAATCAACGTCATTACAGGCGAGAAGATCTGACCAGTCATGACAAGCCATCAAGTCATTTAACTTAGTGAAGTCCGCACTATAAAAGCATCTAGAACGGGTTCGTTCATTTATTTTAGCTGGATGATGATGGATGACATCAAGCGCAACCTCGAGTGTAGGGTGTAGAGGGTCTTCGGGAAGTGATAGTGGTGGAATTCGCGAGAGGGCAGTACCCACCGAAGCATCCACAAACCCTAAATCAAGCATTTTATTTTTACTATTTGGTACGTTATTTATCTGTAAAAGAGATGTATCCAGCAAGCAATTAAGAAAATCATGATGACTGGTAGGCAGGGCTGTTAATTGAATGAATCAAAACAGTTAAAATTCAGGAGTTATTCATTTTTTCAAGTGTTTTTCGTTGAATTTAACTTGAAATTCCATGTAGATACGATTTGACATGTTGAATTCATATTTTCCATTCAAAGAATTAAAGAATGCGAGAAAGTAATTCAGTTTGAACTGAATTACATCGAAATAACTCTCATTCAATAACTCTCTCAATTGAATGCAAACTTTGACGAACCAATTCAATTTTTCAATTCAGTACTCTCGAAATTTAACTTTCAGAGGTGATATTTGCGTACTTTCAGTCTTAAACATGCCTGGGATTGATTTGAAGCTGTCAAAATAGTAATAAAACACGAGACTGCCATGTATCATTGTAAAATTTGGTCATAACTCTAAAATTTTAAATGTGATGGATTATGTTTCAAGTCTGTTGATTTTAATGTAAATAGGCCAAATTTTTATTGGAACCATTCAGAAACTGAAAGTAATATTTATATATTTGTCCAAAACTTATTTCGGCTATGATATTGTCTTCGGAAAATTGTTTTGAAACTATAAGCCCGAAAATTTGGTTCCGTTTTCTTTAGCTACGGCAACTCTTACTCAATTTTTCATATATTTACATACATACATAAAATCTTGCTGTTTTTAGCTGATTTCTCGAAGATTACGGCAAATTTTTCAAGAAGGTAAGTAGAAAATAATCGTCACATAAAAAAGGAACAACATGAAGTGCAGTTCCATGGTTTTATTACAGGGAAAGTGGAGAAAAACTTGTTTGAAAATTCGAAGCGGTAGACGTCAAAATGCAGCGTACAGTGTTCAACTTTAGATAAAAATGCAAACAAAATTCCGTGTTTTGTCTACAGACGCGGAGTTGATGGACTCGTAAAGAATATAGCTTTAGGCTGCGAGGTTCTTGTTTAATGTATTTATTTTATCTTGTCATAATATAAACGTAGGAATAAATTTATTGAAACATTTGATTTAATTTAATTTTCACTTTTAATATTGTTTCCCTCTGGAATATTTTAAGACATAGAAATTAAAATTACTGTCTACCGCCTCGGTATGATGACTGTGCGCTGACCTGCCATATTGAAAGTACCTGGTGCAAGTACCGAAACAGGTCACACCAAAAATTCTTTGAATAAGTTTTTCAAAACAAGGCCACCTTCGGCAGTGTTGGGCAACACTCCGGGGGTTTTCAGCCAAAATGATACTGTGTAAAGTTGGGCCAAAGAAATTGTAGGTCTCGCCAATGTGTACTAAAACTTAAACCACAAATTGGAAGACAGGCTGGACCTTATCCTCTTAGAAGGTATTTGTATTATTATTATTCCACGATGTTTGGAATTTGATGGTGCTACGAATGATCTACAGATGGCAGCTATTAAGATTTACATAGGCTCATACAACTCAACTCGAAGGTGAAATATGTACATTTTTTTTGATGTGATTAAATTACATATTTGGGGAGGTTTTATCAGTCCGCAATTATTATAATATAACGAAACCACAGAAATGTCATAATCTCATCTCATCATCATCATTTATTGGCGCTTAACCGCCTAAGCGATTTTGGCCGTTTCGTATCAAAGCACGCCAGTCATTCCTTTTTAGCGATAACGGACGCCAATTGGAAACCCCAAGGGAGTTAAAGTCATCCTCCACCTGTTGTTTCCATCTCAGTCGAGGCCTCCCCCTTCCTCTGCTGCCGAATTCAGGCGACGATAGGAAAACCTTCTGTGCTGGAGCTTCTTGTCCATTCGCATAACATGGCCCAGCCAGCGGAGTCTTTGGGCTTTAATTCGCTGGACTATGGTCAGATCTGACTGAAGTAAATGCGCAAAATTCAACACATAGATGTTTCAAGTCAAACTATGGATGTGAGCAAAGAGAATATATAATATATTCTCTTTGACGTGAGGTAGCTTCTTTTTTTTCAGGACAATTAAAACTCGAAATGTCGGTAAGGCAAATTCGAAAGCGAGGACCATATATGTAAGTCATACATTTTACTTAGCTGCTAAATCGACATATTTATTTTCTTTCAAAAAATCCCACCGATTGTAAGATAAATGAGAAAAGAAAAAATTGGATTTGTCGAAATTGCGACACTGTGAAAAGCGCCATGTTTTTTTTCGGTTTATAAACAAACAAAAATTTGAAATATGAAAAGTTAAATTTTTTATGTTGTTGTTGTTGTTGGTGTTGTTAACAATGCATTGCCCTGTCTAGAGTGTATGATCATTCCGAAGATCTTCATCAAGCTCTTTTAAGGGGGAGTCCAAGGAAACGTGCAGTTTCAACAGGGTTTGTCCAGAGGGACAGAGGGGTTAGAAGAGTAGGTTCAGATGAACAATTGAAGAGATGTAGAGTATCATGGGGGGTCCTACCACATGCAGGGCATGTGTTTAAGATTGTATCATTAAGCCTAGATAAGTAGGAGTTTAACCTTACACTATATCCAGACCTAAGCTGTGCCAAGGTGACTCTTGTCTCCCTTGGTAAGGTGCGTTCTTCTTCAGCAATATCCGGTGGAGGACTGTTCAGAACGGGATTCACAGGTAGAGATCCGACAAAAGTGTCTACCGAATCGGTGTGGATGTCGGTTAGAGCCCGCTTATGATTCTGCAGATCAAACGGCAAGGTAATATGATGCCGGATCTCATCATAATGCTTACGGAGATGTTTCCTTATGTCTCTCGGGGGCGGATCTCTTTCCAAAAGATGACGGTTTGGATGTGCTGGCTTGTGGCAGTTCAGAAGGAATTGCCTGCTCAGCATTTCCGCATGCTCTTTTACATTGAGCAGGTTTGCCTCCTGATGGAGGTGAGACTCGGAAGACATGAGGAGACATCCCGTAGCAGTTCTGATAGCAGTATTTTGACAGACTTGTAACGTCGTCCAGTTGGTGCTATGTACATTAGGCGACCATATGGTTGCAGTATAGTCAAAGACTGGTCGGCCAATGGCCTTATATGTAGTCATCAACGTTTCTTTGTCTTTTCCCCAAGTACTGCCGGCAAGTAACTTGAGGATCTTGTTGCGACCACGTACCTTTGAGACCATTGCAGACACATGACCAGCAAATGAGAAAGTATTATCCAGTGTCATCCCTAATAACTTTGGGTGGCTGACAGTTGGTAGATTAGTGCCATCAACGAAAATGTCTAATTCATTTCTCACCTGGTGCGTCCATGTCGTAAAAAGCGTCGCCGTTGATTTAGTCGGAGATATCGTCAGATCTCGCTCAGTGAAAAACCTGGAAAGGTCGCAGAGGTAACCGTTGATTTTCGTACAGAGTTCATCAGTATAGGGGCCCTTCCCCGTCGCCATTATTGTATCTTCGATAGATAGAAATTAAACAGTGTCGGGGATAGATCACCACCCTGTGGCACCCCCTGTTAATACATCTAGGTTTTGATGTTGCGTTTCTAAGGTTAACCGACGCCTACCGTCCATTCAAATAATTAGCGATCGATCTCTTTAAACCATCAGGTATCTGTGTCTCAAACAGATCTTGTATGAGAGTGGCATGGTTGACTGTGTCAAAAGCTTTCGACAGGTCAAGTGCCACTAACACAGTCCTGTGATGGGGTTGGTTTTGATTTAGGCCGCTATTTATTTGCGTTGTAATGGCATTGAGTGCGGTGGTGGTGTTGTGCAGCTTACGGAAGCCATGTTGATGACTAGCCAGGTGCAGATTTGCAGTATAATACGGGAGCAAAATGGACTCTAGCGTCTTCACTACCGGTGACAAAAGTGATATAGGGCGATATGAATCGACTATGTTTGCCGGTTTTCTAGGTTTTAGTAATGGAACCACTCTCGCCTTTTTCCATATTTCAGGAATGACGAAAGTGTTCAGTGAAGGACTGAATAGAGCCGCTAAGTATTTGTGTCCCTCCTGGCCTAGATGTTTCAGCATCTTCATGGCAATGCCGTCGGGGCCGATGGATTTTGAGGGCTTAGCCTGTCTGATGGCTTCCTTGACCTCTGAGGCAGTGATGACAATGGGCGTATTTTGGTTTTTATATTTACGCGCCTGTCGCATGGTTCTACGTTTAGCTCTATCGGGCGGGGAATGTAGTACAAATTGTCTACAGAAGGAGTTCGCACATCCCCTAGGGTCCTTCTTCGCCCTGTCACCGAAAGTAATATCTACTTTATCCTTGTGTTGCATTGGATTAGATAGAGCTTTGACCGTAGTCCATAATTTGCCAACACCATCAGAGAGGTTGCATTGCTCTAGGTGTTGTTTCCATTTGGCCAGTTTATGTTTATCGACCAACCTACGAATTTCCGCGTTGAGATCCCTTATACGGGGGTCTGCGGGATTGAGATTTCGCACTTCATCTCTTTCTCTAGCCATGGCCGCTGCCTCCGCGGGGAAATTTGGTCTTATTTGAGATATTCGACCCGCAGGAATGAAGCGTTTAGAGGCCAAGTCAATGATGTTGCGGAAGTCTCGTTCGCCTCTGCGTACGTCCGTAGGAATGGATAGAGCAGCCAAGGATTCGTCCGTATATGTCTGAAAACTGTCCCAGTCCGCCTTGGTAAAGTTAATATATGTACCATGCTCAGGTGTAATAAAGTCCGTCGGTCGTTCGATGGTAATGACTATTGGGAGATGGTCAGACGCCAACGTGAGTATGGGTCGCCAATTGGTGTTGTTCAATAGTCCTGCACTTACGATGGAAAAATTTTTTATAATTGACAAGAGCTCAATGCAGAACCATGCCCAGCGTGAAATATATTATAATTAACATGTTGCATCTTTGCCTCTGATCTAAAAAAAATAAAAATGTATTATTCTTTACCTAAAAGCTCATCTTAAGTCATGAATATTTCATGTATATAGTAGTTATCATACAAAAATGTAAACAAAGCGAAAAACACGTTCGTAAAAGCAAAAATGGCATATCAAGGAAAAGTCCATCGTTTGGAAAAATTGTAACATATTCCGTTGTTGCTAAACATTTAGTTGACAGAGCAGGATAGAAAGAGGACTTTGAAGCATCGAAGCGAATAACGTTCAGTTACAAAATCAGAATTTGTCAGGAGAGCAAGAAAACGCTAAAGTCATATATTTTAAATCTATTTTTCTCATCTGTGTCCCTTAACTTTTTCTTTTCTAATACGTAAGATGTCAGAAACGTCCCTCACTGTTACAATTTCCTACTGGTGCGCTTATTGTATCATGAAATATTATTATATATTTTTTCTTTGACATTTGAAGTCAATCTCGGGATTGTTGTCCCGAAATCTCGAGAAGAAGTTAAAAAATCCCGAATGTTTAAAATAGCTAGTTTTTTACGAATATTATGATATCAAGTTAGATTAAGGCAGTTTTTTTAGCGCTTGGTTTTATATAAAATCATAAAAGAAGGGTATAAAATCCCTAACTTTTTTCGCTTGTTGATTTGCATTAACTTCCAAAGCAGCTAGGAGAAACCGTAAGAGGATTTTTGATTTTTCCCGGTCTTGTACTAATATAAAAATATTGCTATTTTGTAAAGAAAAAGTTATAGGATATATTTAAACTCTACTTACATATTTTTATATCTATTTAAGCATCTTGTTGGTAATGCAAATAATATTGATGTACTCTCTTCAGTTTGTTTGCTAAAATGTATAAAATATCTAAATAATACATATTCGGGATCTCGAAACTTTTGGGCTCACAAAACTAAAATAGCTGCCATCCCTACTGTGCCTTTAAGGTGTTGTCATTTTTATTAACCCGTTTCTTATCCGTATTAAAAAATGTCCCGAATTCGACACTATCACCGACCAGAACTCCGGTCACCCATTGAAGACTTGTAAAAAGGCGGGATACTACCATACAGCCACGTCGATTGTATAATCGACTTATTGAATCGATTTATTGCTTTTATGAGCTTTTTTCAGGCACTTCAGTAATATGTACAGTTAGACATAAAATTAAAGATATCTTTAAAAATTTGGACAAAGTTCAGGGGAGTTTAGCAAAATTGCCATCCAAATTTTCAACGTTTTTGGCAGATTTTTCTTAGTTTTGTAGGACAATCAATTTCAGTGGTATGATGTGAAAGTTAGAACTAATTTAAATATTTTCCTGATTTTTAAGAATTTTTTTCGATGAGGGTGTTAAGTAATATCTTTCATAGAACGCATGAACAAAATTTAATTTCGCATAAAAAAATTACATATTTCAGCTAGTCCTAACTTGCATATAATTATACTGTTTGGCCTACCAAACTGAGTCCGCAGAAATTTCATACAAAATCTGAAGAAGAAGTTGAAAGTTTACATGACGGTTTTACTCCCCTGCACTTTGTGCAAATTTTAAGACATTTCAAATGGTTTCTGTTATACAATTAAATGGAAATTAATTCCACTACTGTTGACTGAAAAATCGAAATAAAATACTCATATTTGGAAAGAATTTCCATATTTCAAAGTATAAATCAAAAAAAAAGATTTGATTTTTTTTCACTTTTCAAAACTGACGTATGTATATGACTAATAAAACTATGAAAGAGCTCCGATTTTTTTTATATTCATAAAAGGCATGAGTTTCAGCTGAACGTAATATAAACGCACTCCGGCAGTTATCTGTCAAAAATGTGTATTGCCTGTACAACTTGTAGATCATAAATTCATATATGGTAATAGCAGGTCAAATTCGGCAACTTTAGCTGTGCGTTGAAGATCTTTAAAAATACTGAAACACTTTCGAAGTTGTTAAATTTAAACTTGACACTGCCAAAGTTTCCAAAACTAAATATGCCACTATATGGGCATGGCCTAAAATTTTCTTATAGACTGCTGGAAGAATTTGACCGTGAATAAAATAATTACACATACATATTAATTTTTTATTTATGTGACAAAAGCTTATTTAATTAAATTCAATAATGTGTTCAGAGGGTTAATAAAATATGCCCGAAAAGCTTCATAACTACCACATCAGCAACACTAATAGGCAGTTTATGTGAAGACCAGCCATGTTATACCTTTCAAAATCATACTTTTTTATATTTTAACTATAATTTTCCCAAATTCTCATATTTCTTACAAGCGGATAAGCTTTTTCCACTAATTTTATATTATAGATTATTATAATACTTAATGTAAATTTTTTTTTCAAATTCTTCTAGCATGAAAGGAACTTGAAAACTTTTAGTACTGTTTTAGGGAGTAAATTAGCATTTTTTCAGTAACTGATTCGTACTAAATGCGCTGAATTAACTCTCTAAAAGAATCAAATCAACTGAATGGCCATTCTGAATTAAAGAGCTTTTCTTCGTAATTCTATTTTGAATTCTTGTTGAATTGACACTTGGTGGATTTATAAATCATGATTTCTGTAAAGAATTGCTGAATGCGTAAATTGAAATTAAATTCTTCAACGATGAAAAGAATTTCAAATACTGAATGAAGAAAACGAACTTCGTTAAAAAGTTACAGAAACGACGTGCTGGTTTGGGAGTTTTTTAAATTTCATCTTAATAAACTTTCACATATTTTTCTATCTCGCGTTAGGTTACTTTAAAAAAATGGTACAGATAGATTTATATTTTTATGTTTATAATACATTTTCTTTTAAGGTCGGAGAAATATTTTTTCGATGTTTGTTGGGTGTTGCCCTTTTCAAATGTGATGATGAGCTTAATGATCTACTATTAACCCTTGACTGGGAATTCATATTTTCTTCAAAGGATGCCAGTGCCTGCTTTAACTCTTTCATTTCTAAGATGGTTGAGATTTTTTATAGTGACCCTGGTACAAGAAGTCTCTTAAAAGTCAGATACTTCCAACACTGTTCTCAGGGATCAATACTTGCACAGTGTCAAGCAATTGAATGATCTCGATAAATTTATCTACAATCGGTATCTTGGAAGACTAGAAAGCGAGCTTAAAGATAATGCAATGGAATTATGTTCCTAAGCGTGGCTCTTCCAACATACCGATCTGTATGAAGTGGAATGATCTATGCTCTAACGCCCCCTAATGACACGGTTCACTTTTCGCAGATTTTTTAAGTCTAACTTTGATGAAGGCACTCTGGTCAAAGTGCCAATTATTTGAATCCGTCCCTTTTTAAGGCTTGGATTTTGGGTCATTAACTATCACTGACGACGATGTAAGGGAAGCTATTGTACACTTTAAAGACTTCGGTAAAATGTGACAGTGATGGGCTCTGTGGCTTCGTTCTGAAACACTGTAGCGTCTCGCTATCTGCGCCTCTATGCCACGTCTTTAATTTCCTCTCTGGTATATTTATTGACAAGTGGAAGAAGTCATCGATTACTCCAATTTTTAAAGCGGGGAACAAAAATGATGTTGCAAACTACAGGCCAATAGCTAAATTGTCTGCATGTTCTAAACTCTTTGAAAAAATAATTATAATAGTAATTATATAGATAAGCTATCTTTCCTGACCAAGAGTATTGTGGACCCGCACCAGCATGGGTTTGTTACTGGGCGCTCTACCGTTACTAACTTGGCTCATTTCTCAAATTTTTGTATCTCTGCTTTTAAGGATGGAGCTCAGGTTGACGCTATTTATACAGATTTTTCTAAAGCCTTCGACAAAGTTTCTCACAGGATTTTGTTGGAAAAACTTGAGCATATGGGGTTCCATTTTTTTATGCTGGCTGAAATCTTACCTGTCGAATAGGACCATGTGTGTTGAAATTGAAGGCTATTCGTCCCATTCGTTCACCGCGTCTTCGGGAGTTCCTCAGGGTAGCATTCTGGGCCCACTTTTTTCATCTTGTTTATCAATGACATTGGCTCCTGCTTTAAATATTCTAATTTTCTCCTCTATGCTGACGACCTCAAGCTCTTTCGTAAGGTAACTGCCCCGTCGGACACAGCGCTTCTTCAACTTGACTTAAATAACCTGGTGGCCTGGTGCCTCGCATTAAGAAGTGCTTCTATATGACTTTTGCAAAATCGTCTAATCCTCACACATCTTCTTATGAAATTTCTGGTGATCAACTGGCCTCAGTCAATGAAATTGTAGACTTAGGTGTTGTTTTTGACTCTAAGTTTACCTTCGTCAATCATATATGCTACATACTTCCAAAGGCTTATTGTAATCTTGCTTTCTTTGCAGATATGCCGAAGACTTCAAGAATCCCTATACAAGGAAGTCTCTCTATAGTCCGCTCGAAACTTGAATATGCGTCCATCATCTGGAACCCTATCTACAGCTGCCATTCTGCCAGAATTGAAAGGGTTCAAAGAAAGTTTGTCCGGTTTGCTCTAAGTCCGCTTAATTTTGAAGATCCGTTCCCTTCTTACGACTCTCGCTGTGCCCTCATTAATCTACATACACTTGCTCCAGGAGAAATCTGCATTTGCTTATATTTGCTTATGATATTATAGTCGGCACATTAGACTGCCCAGCACTTCTTGAGCTGGTTTCTTTTAATGTGCCTAATAGGTGTCTGCGTTCCTTTTTGCCATTCTATTTGACTGCTCCCAGTGCTAACTACTACTATTTTGATCCAATATTTCGTGCGCTTTTCGAATATAATAAGCTTTCAAGGAGTCTAACTTTCGATTTTTCCCTTTCCAGAAACGTTTTCAAATCTGCTATAGAACTTAGCCTCTTTGAATCATAATCAAGTTTGCCATACTATATTTTTTTTATGTTGTACTCTTTAGTGTGCTAACCATATACCGTAATTGAGTCATGTTTGATCTCTTTTTTTTTTTCTTTCTAAACTTAAACTCTAGTTCTAAGTTTATATTGAATTCTAGTCTGTAAGGTTTTCTGTAACCATAGACTCAAATAAGTGAAATGAAATGGAATGAAAAAAATAAAAAATTGAATGCAAAATTTTATACAGCGGAATGGTAATTCACTGACTAGTTTCCATGCGACCAAGCATTTAGACGTAGTGTTTTATCCGGTCTGGCTGGCATCGAAGCTACCAGACTGCATTAGCATTGCGTTGTCTTAACGCTTTGAGCCATGTGCCCTGCATGCAATCTTGCATTTATATTCATACTAATATTTGCCATGTGTTTTTCTTACTTTATAGACTGCTTTTACACCCTATGATCCAAGGTGATAACAGGAAGAAAGTAAATTTGTATATGGCGCGCTTTCCAACTTCAGTTTTTCACTTATTTTTTTTTTTGTCAATTTCTCACAAAATTTCTAGAGAACCCTCGAAACAAATCCAAATTAAGTTTTTGTCCGACTTTGAATGTTCATTTGCTCTCACCTTTCTTATTTCATGATGGTTCAATGTTTTTTTTTTTTTTTTTTTTAATAAACATTTCCCGTTTTTTGAAATTTTCAGGCTAGTACTCCATTCACAATACTATTTTTTTACTTTTTAACATTGCACAACTCTGGTCATGATGTCGGTTATTGCATTAGCGCTTTCAACACAACGCGCTTAAGTCTCGTTTACATTGCTAGATTTTTCGATCAATTTCATGTTGATTCTGAAAATTGTGCGTTCATACCATCCAACCAGACAAGCTCGTAAGGTGCTCCGTTAGGACTTCCGGTGTAGTGCACTCACCCACATAGGGTGTTCCCTTAGTACATGTCGCCGACCCGCTGGCGAATTTAACGCAAGTGTTGAAATAAAAACTCGGCACGTACATAAATAAAAATGACGAACACTTGGTTTATTTCTGAAAAAATTATTAACTAGTTGAATCTGTCACAAATAATAATTGCAAACACTTACCGCAGTGTGTTCTTCACCTTTTCTCTTATGGTCGGCAACTGACTTTGACTTGACTTTGCGCTAACCGGCCAGCCAAATTTTAGCTACCGAATTGCAATTGCACATAATAGGCGAATGACACAATACGGTAAGCATATGCTCGGACCGCTGAACTCCTCTAGCAAAAAATGTAGATATTTACTGAATGTTAACCGACTCATCGCTCTGCGTTTGTGTGTACATATGTATTCTCTAATAACGACGAGAATGCAGATATAATGATAAACAGTGCAAACTGCATTGCCCGTTATTTATATGTCTAAAAACCGATGGCCTACTGCAATTTATATGTACATACAAAGTGAGCAAGAGTTTGTCTACATCCCAGTATTAAATCATATTGGCCATATATTAATCAGGGTACGGAAATAATGAACATGAAACAATTTATATGAAACATTTAATATAGCGGGCGGGAGATTACAACATCCATCCCCTCCCCGTGAATAAACCAGATTCACCAAAATCAATATCTAGCACAGCCAATTTCGATACCGCACGTCGTTTCAGACCGGTCGAAGTTCGTACATCAGCCCGCCTAATTTCACCGTCCGCTCCAGCGCATACGCCTTCTACCTTGCCACGTCGCCATTCTCTGCGAGGTACGTTGGGATCGCACATAAAAACAAGGTCTCCCACTTCCAGCGGCTTTGTTCTCTGGCACCACTTCACCCTGCGTGTCAGCGTAGGAAGGTACTCCGCTATCCAGCGCTTCCAAAAATGATCTCTTAATTGTCTTGCTACACGCCACTGTTGTCGTAGGCAGCACGTTTGTTCCAAAACTTCATTTACGGCCGGGGTGCGCGATGGGGTTCACCAAGGAGAAAATCTTTCGGCGTAAGAGGTTGCTCCTGGTCGACATCTATAGGTAAGTGTGTTAGCGGGTGCGAGTTCACTATATTTTCTGCCTCTATTAGGAAGCAGTTGAGCGTGTGTTCTCTTGACAACGTTACTTTCAAGGTTTGGCGTAAAACCCGCTTGACGCACTGAACTAACCGTTCCCAGGCACCACCTTAAACGGCGAGTTGAATAGCCACTCTACTCCCCTTTAAGACAACTCGCTTTGTATCCGCTCGCAATCAAAGACATCGTCAAACCATTTTGCTTCCATATCGAGCGAGCCCATGAGTGGTGGTGAAGCGCTGGTTTTGCTTAAACGGTACACAGCCAGTAACTGCGACGAACTTCTGAATAATGGCTTCTGTATTTTGGTGTCGCATACTGTTGTGGTAGCGAATCACCAACAACCTCGTAAAGATATGGCTTGGTGGCAGCATAATTGGCCGTCTTGAACTTATTGGCAGCCAACTGGCCGCTTCTATGCGTCCCTGCACACGAAGGACGCCGTCTTCATCTATATATGGCGAAAGCTGTATAAGCGGGTTGGTGTTGGCCAAGTTTTGTTTATTCTCAATCTGATGGATCTCCTCCTCATATACATTGCGTTGGATAGTGCGACAAAGAAAAAATTTGGCAGTTTCAACTTTTTTTGCTGTCACACCGTGGCGAAGATCTGGCTGATCCCGGTGGCGGCAAATGTTAACAAATCTCAGGACCCAGGCTACTGTTCTGACCAACCTATCAAAGGAAGAAAATTGATTAAAATTTAAAAAATCATTTGTTACCATAGTAAGTGCGTATTTTGGACGGAGTTCTTCATTCGCTTCGTGATGGTTGTTAGTTTTCGTGACTTCAGAAGGCCAAGAATGCTCATCCTTCAGCAGAAATTGTGGACCACAAGACTGGTTTTGGATCTTGTTGCTTCATCGGTGACGTTCTTATCAGTTGGCAATCACCTCCAATTTGCAATGGTTGTGGCAGCTAATATTTCGGCCACTCGATGTTGTACAAACGGCTTATAACGTCGATGCTCACTGCGGGGCCACTGGATTACAGTTTTTGAGTCGCTCCAAATGATTCAACTGCCTAATACAGCTGCTTGAAGCTATAGTCGCGAGATTGTCAATGATTCTGAAACAATGAAATGAAACTTCCACCTCACAAAGGCAGTGGCGTGCCTTCCATATAAGCCGAAAAGCCCGGCTTGCCTAGCTAATATTCTATGAGCTACAATATGTTTCAAAAATGTATCGTAACAATTTTTTTAACGTTTACATTTGGTTTCACTAACTGCCAATAGCATAAACATATAAATAAAGCTCTTCCTGCCATCTGTCGGCTGATAGCAAAACAATTAACATAAAATTTTTTCAGCGCATATGATGGCATCTCTTACTTGCTTACTTAAAATAGCCTTTAACCGCCTAGGCGATGATTGCCATCTCGCTTTTACTTATTGGCTTTTACCTGGCTTTCAAATCCCTTACTAAAATGTCTTTTTGAAGCTACAGTTTTTTTGAATTTAGAAGAAATTTTGTATGCAACTACGAAGCCAGCTTCGTGCTGTTGTTACTATAAGCTTTAAAGCCAAACTGGATATGTATATACATATCTACAATGTTAATGTGCAAAGAGCTCTACTCAAAAATTATTGGCGCATATTTTAAAGTAGAAAAAAAAGAATTCAATAGTGGTGATTGCTGTAATATTTTTTTTTTTTTGCTAGGCATTATAAAATATAAAAAATATTTTTTAGGTTTCTTAGGTCCACTTGCACGACGCCGAGTTATCTTTTTAGCTCAGAGTTAATTTGACATTAACTCTGAGTTAAAAATATAAATTTTCGTTGTGCAAGAGAGCCTTGGCTTCTGCGATGTATGTAAATGGGAAATAGTGCAAGTAAACCTTTTCCCTTGGATTGGAAAAGCTTAAAAAATCTGCAAAACAATAACTTGCCTATTGAAGAAACCTAAATGTTTAAGTTTTTCCCCGTGTGCAAAAGTCGATAAATATCTATCCTGAACTCTTCTTCTTCGTCTGAAATGTTCTTTGGCAGCAGTATGTGCTTTTGTTGCGGTTATAAGGACTGGGGCTTGCCTTGATTGAAACACGTAGGCACGCCACTGCACAAAGGTCACTAATTGCTCTCCAGTAGGCAACCGCAGCGAAGGCATCCTCACTATCATCGACGAAGATATGTAGTTGCAGAATCTTGGGAAGGCCCTTCCCAAAATAATGGCGCTGGATTTTGTAATCGATGACTTGTGGCAATTGTTTACGCCAGTATTCCCATGCGGTGTTAACGACATTTGGCAATGGCTCGTCCCAACGGATATCCTGCTTCCACACCTCGCGCATGAGTAATTTTGCGCCCACTACAGGCGTCACCATTTCGTCAGAGAAACCTTTGTGCACATTTGTCGGTCGGCTGGACTAATATTGGGTGGAACATCTCTTTGATATCCGCACATACCCCCATTGCCCCTTCACGAAAATGGAAAAGTATAGCAGGTAAACGACGATTTTCCTGTGGGCCTTTTAAAAGTTGTGAAATGAGCGATACACTGTCGACCTCGGCGGCCGCATCAAACACCATACGTAATTTACCCGGCTTGTTTGGGTTACTTACTGCGAAGTGGGGTAAGTGCCATGTTCTGGTGGTAGACATACTGACTTCCTCTGGTGACAACCTTCGCGCATAATTCTTCTCAACATACGAATTCATAATTCGTCCATATTCGTTACCAAACACACAACTCTTCCAAGTTCGGTGCTTGCAGCGAACGGCCCATTCTTGTTCACCCTCGTGGTAGTTGATGGCAGACCAAGGTGGCAGAGGTCAAGTCAAATTAGCAGCTTTGGCCTGACGTGAGTGTTTGTCTGTACTGCTCAAGCTCTGAACAGGCAGCTGCAAATTTGAGACCCCAAAAACATTACATAGTTTATGTTTCCTTTGCATATGGCCGTCGTGACTTCAGAAGGCCAAGAATGCTCATCCTTCAGCAGAAATTGTGGACCACAAGACTGATTTTTGGATCTTGTTGCTTCATCGGTGACGTTCTTATCAGTTGGCAATCACCTCCAATTTGCAATGGTTGTGGCAGCTAATATTTCGGCCACTCGATGTTGTACAAACGGCTTATAACGTCGATGCTCACTGCGGGGCCACTGGATTACAGTTTTTGAGTCGCTCCAAATGATGCAACTGCCTAATACAGCTGCTTGAAGCTATAGTCGCGAGATTGTCAATGATTCTGAAACAATGAAATGAAACTTCCACCTCACAAAGGTCACTAATTGCTCTCCAGTAGGCAACCGCAGCGAAGGCATCCTCACTATTATCGACGAAGATATGTAGTTGCAGAATCTTGGGAAGGCCCTTCCCAAAATAATGGCGCTGGATTTTGTAATCGATGACTTGTGGCAATTGTTTACGCCAGTATTCTCATGCGGTGTTAACGACATTTGGCAATGGCTCGTCCCAACGGATATCGTGCTTCCACACCTCGCGCATGAGTAATTTTGCGCCCACTACAAAGTTGCTCAGAAATCCCAACGGGTCAAAAACTGACATGACAACGCTCAGTAACGCTCGCTTTGTTGGTCGCCTTGTTCCATTCAGTACCTTTGGATCGATTTTGTTGAACTTCAATTCAAAACGAAAACTGTCCGATGACGCATGCCAAAATAAACCAAGAACCCTTTCATTCGCAACTCCTTCCTTACGTGCTAGTTGACGGGCATCAACGCTTCCACCAAGTGCGTTCGTTACTCTTGAGGAGTTTGACGCGAAATTACGAAGCTCAAAACCCGTTTTGAGGCGTCACCATTTCGTCAGAGAAACCTTTGTGCACATTTGTCGGTCGATTGGACTAATATTGGGTGGAACATCTCTTTGATATCCGCACATACCCCCATTGCCCCTTCACGAAAATGGAAAAGTATAGCAGGTAAACGACGATTTTCCTGTGGGCCTTTTAAAAGTTGTGAAATGAGCGATACACTGTCGACCTCGGCGGCCGCATCAAACACCATACTTAATTTACCCGGCTTGTTTGGGTTACTTACTGCGAAGTGGGGTAAGTGCCATGTTCTGGTGGTAGACATACTGACTTCCTCTGGTGACAACCTTCGCGCATAATTCTTCTCAACATACGAATTCATAATTCGTCCATATTCGTTACCAAAGTCTAAATCGCGTTTCATTTTAGCTTCAATGCTTGTTATGTTGATGGTGTTGATGGTAGGTGCAGTCCGCACCCCGAATCTCTCTGTGGAAAAATAATCCGATACTACTTTATGCAATGAAAGATCAGTATGGCGGTTCACAATTAGGCAAGATGGCACTGCCGGATACGTATTTGTTGTTGGACCGAACACAACTCTTCCAAGTTCGGGGCTTGCAGCGAACGGCCCATTCTTGTTCACCCTCGTGGTAGTTGATGGCAGACCAAGGTGGCAGAGGTCAAGTCCAATTAGCAGCTTTGGCCTGACGTGAGTGTTTGTCTGTACTGCTCAAGCTCTGAACAGGCAGCTGCAAATTTGAGACCCCAAAAACATTACATAGTTTATGTTTCCTTTGCATATTTGCCCCACTAATTAATAAATCAACCACCACGGCTGGTTCGTTGGTAGCACGTCCACCGAACCATTGCACATTTAATCGTCCAGATCGGCCGCGTAACCCCAATTCATCAATAAGGGTGTTATCGACCATGGTAATGGACGAGCCTTCGTCCAGCAGGGCAAATGTTTCAACACTTTTGGTTTCCATAAAGGATTACGGGCAAAACTCGGAAAAGGAGCTAACCTTTGGCAATTTCGTTACTGCAATTCAGCAAGGCTGGTGCTGTATTACTTTGTTGTTGACTACATGACGCTGGCTGCGTTTGATTGGCTGGCTGTCTACTACGTTCGACGGATGAAAAATGTCTGGTGCGATGTTGAAGCTTGCCTGAATTGCTTGATGACTCGTGGGTTGCGCCTTCGGTTTCGTGCAACAATTTGTGGTGTGTCCTTTTACACCCGTCGATAGCGCACTGTTTACGTCGTTGGCAATTGCGTGAACTATGTCCCACATTGAGACATCCGAAGCACATATGGAGTCGTTTCACTTCCTCCCACCTTTTTCATACCACAAGTTGAGTAAATTGCTTACAGTCAGCTGCCCTGTGATGACCCTGGTACACGGGGCACATTGAGTGGCGTTGCAATTCGGTAGAGTGTAAGACTACTCGACGTTTGGAGTCTTTTCCGGCATCTCCATCGTATACTGCAGAAATTACATTAGCTAATTTAGTAAGCCACTCACTAAAATCTCTAGTAGTTGCATACGGCTGCAACGACGCAGCAAAAACTGCCCATTCGACTCGCTTGCTCATAGGCAACTTCGATAGGAGCTCGTCGAGGAGTGTTGGATTAGCTATATGTTGCTCACCACCATGAGCCGACTGCAGAAATGCGCAAATATTGCTCACCTTTGTTGAAAATGGCATTGAGTTTTGGGCTATTGAAACAATCTCTCTAACGTAGGCAAGTTGGCTACGAATGAACTACCCGGGGCGCCCGAATCGGAACTTGAGTTGTTCAATTACATTGCCTACATTACTCGGATGGATTAATAATGATCTAATTTCCTCCCGCGCCTCGCCCGTTAAACATTTTTGTAATAGCTGATTATTTTCGAAGCAACTGTATCCGTAAAAGCGGTAAAAAATATCGGCCAATCTTCGGGTTTTCCACTAAAGTCAGGCAGATCCTGCAACTTTCTTGGCTGGTTTGGGAAATGTAAGGGTACGGAGCCGGTGTTGGCAGAAACAGGCACCGTCGACGAAAGATTACTAAAATGTCCAAAAGCAGGCAAGCTCGGAGTGGCATACATGTTATTTGTTGCTGTTGCAGCAGCGGGGCAACTTGCAGAAAACGTATAAATAGGAGGCTAGTGATGAGGTTTGATATAAGGGGGGTAACATACGACATGATTTGGTTGTGATTGCGAGTACACAGTACTTACGTTGACAGGTATTAGCGTTTGTAAAGTCTGTACTTGAGGCATAATACTCGTTGGCGGCATGACACTGGTAGGCGGCATGAGACTCGTATGCGGCAAGTTACCCCCATTGGCGTTGCTTTCGCTCACACCACTGGCTATGCTTTGCAATTCCGCCCTTTGAATTTCACTTGCAGACTCATGTTCCTTAATTTTTAGCTGAGCCGTCTTTAAGCGGTTTTCGAGCATCAAAATTAGCTTCTGCATGGCCTGTATTATGGCTTCCTGGCGGGCGGAAGAACGGGTGTTATCTCCTACAATAATTGGCGAATTATTGCCAGAGGCAGTACTGGTACCCGGCAACATTTTCGTAATGTCTATGGCAGCAGTTGGTGTAGTTTTCGACGTTGATACAGCTGTCGTCGTTACGAATAGTGTGGCTAAATTGCAAGTAGTTGGCTTTAAACAATTTAAATTTGTGTGGCAATTTCATACATTGGTCATTAATTGGAACGGTAGCACATTTTCACATACATGTGAGGCTGGCTAGAAATTTCAGGCACAGTGAAAATTATATTTAACACAAGTGTTGAAATAAAAACTCGGCACGTACATAAATAAAGTTAACTAACACTTGGTTTATTTCTGAAAAAAATTATTAACTTGTTGAATCTGTCACAAATAATAATTGCATACACTTACCGCAGTGTGTTCTTCACCTTTTCTCTTAAGAGATGGTTTCCTCGAATAGCGGTGCCGCTAGTCCAGGCCGGTATAGGTGAATGGCCTTACGTAAGGACTTAATCGGTCGATTGGAAGCGAGCCCATGAGAGGTGGTGAAGCGCTGGTTTTGCTTAAACGGCACACAGCCAGTAACTGCGACGAACTTCTGAATAATGGCTTCTGTATTTTGGTGTCGCATACTGTTGTGGTAGTGAATCACCAACAACTTCGTAAAGATATGGCTTGGTGGCAGTATAATTGGCCGTCTTGAACTTATTGGCAGCCAACTGGCCGCTTCTATGCGTCCCTGCACACGAAGGACGCCGTCTTCATCTATATATGGCGAAAGCTGTATATGCTGCTTGAAGCTATAGTCGCGAGATTGTCAATGATTCTGAAACAATGAAATGAAACTTCCACCTCTCTAGTAGGCAACCGCAGCGAAGGCATCCTCACTATCATCGACGAAGATATGTAGTTGCAGAATCTTGGGAAGGCCCTTCCCAAAATAATGGCGCTGGATTTTGTAATCGATGACTTGTGGCAATTGTTTACGCCAGTATTCCCATGCGGTGTTAACGACATTTGGCAATGGCTCGTCCCAACGGATATCGTGCTTCCACACCTCGCGCATGAGTAATTTTGCGAAATGAAATCCCAACGGGTCAAAAACTGACATGACAACGCTCAGTAACGCTCGCTTTGTTGGTTGCCTTGTTCCATTCAGTACCTTTGGATCGACTTTGTTGAACTTCAATTCAAAACGAAAACTGTCCGATGACGCATGCCAAAATAAACCAAGAACCCTTTCATTCGCAACTCCTTCCTTACGTGCTAGTTGACGGGCATCAACGCTTCCACCAAGTGCGTTCGTTACTCTTAAGGAGTTTGACGCGAAATTACGAAGCTCAAAACCCGCTCTTGCATGAATTGCCTTTACTTGTAGTGATATTTTAATGGCTTCTTCCTCAGTTGCAAAGCAGTCGACGTAGTCATCTACGAAGTGGTAGTCTAATATAGATTTCACGGATCGGTCGTTACCACTAGCGTCGCTACGAGACTCCATAGCATTACGCATTTTTATGTAGTTGGCGGTACATGGCGAGCATGCTGCGCCAAACGTCATCACAAGCATCTCCTACACATCAGGCTGTTTCGAGGCGTCACCATTTCGTCAGAGAACCCTTTGTGCACATTTGTCGGTCGGCTGGACTAATATTGGGTGGAACATCTCTTTGATATCCGCACATACCCCCATTGCCCCTTCACGAAAATGGAAAAGTATAGCAGGTAAACGACGATTTTCCTGTTGGCCTTTTAAAAGTTGTGAAATGAGCGATACACTGTCGACCTCGGCGGCCGCATCAAACACCATACGTAATTTACCCGGCTTGTTTGGGTTACTTACTGCGAAGTGGGGTAAGTGCCATGTTCTGGTGGTAGACATACTGACTTCCTCTGGTGACAACCTTCGCGCATAATTCTTCTCAACATACGAATTCATAATTCGTCCATATTCGTTACCAAAGCCTAAATCGCGTTTCATTTTAGCTTCAATGCTTGTTATGTTGATGGTGTTGATGTTAGGTGCAGGCCGCACCCCGAATCTCTCTGTGGAAAAATAATCCGATACTACTTTATGCAATGAAAGATCAGTATGACGGTTCACAATTAGGCAAGATGGCACTGCCGGATACGTATTTGTTGTTGGACCGAACACAACTCTTCCAAGTTCGGTGCTTGCAGCGAACGGCCCATTCTTGTTCACCCTCGTGGTAGTTGATGGCAGACCAAGGTGGCAGAGGTCAAGTCCAATTAGCAGCTTTGGCCTGACGTGAGTGTTTGTCTGTACTGCTCAAGATCTGAACAGGCAGCTGCAAATTTGAGGCCCCAAAAACATTACATGTTTCCTTTGCATATTTGCCCCACTAATTAATAAATCAACCACCACGGCTGGTTCGTTGGTAGCACGTCCACCGAACCATTGCACATTTAATCGTTTAGATCGGCCGCGTAACCCCAATTCATCAATAAGGGTGTTATCGACCATGGTAATGGACGAGCCTTCGTCCAGCAGGGCAAATGTTTCAACACTTTTGGTTTCCATAAAGGATTACGGGCAAAATTCGGAAAAGGAGCTAACCTTTGGCAATTTCGCTACTGCAATTCAGCAAGGCTGCTCCTTTATTACTTTGTTGTTGACTACACGACGCTGGCTGCGTTTGATTGGCTGGCTGTCTACTACGTTCGACGGATGAAAAATGTCTGGTGCGATGTTGAAGCTTGCCTGAATTGCTGCATGACTCGTGGGTTGTGCCTTCGGTTTCGTGCAACGATTTGTGGTGTGTCCTTTTACACCTGTCGATAGCGCACGGTTTACGTCGTTGGCAATTGCGTGAACTATGTCCCACATTGAGACATCCGAAGCACATATGGAGTCGTTTCACTTCCTCCCACCTTTTTCATACCACAAGTTGAGTAAATTTCTTACAGTCAGCTGCCCTGTGATGACCCTGGTACACGGGGCACATTGAGTGGCGTTGCAATTCGGTAGAGTGTAAGACTACTCGACGTTTGGAGTCTTTTCCGGCATCTCCATCGTATACTGCAGAAATTACATTAGCTAATTTAGTAAGCCACTCACTAAAATCTCTAGTAGTTGCATACGGCTGCAACGACGCAGCAAAAACTGCCCATTCGACTCGCTTGCTCATAGGCAACTTCGATACGAGCTCGTCGAGGAGTGTTGGATTAGCTATATGTTGCTCACCACCATGAGCCGACTGCAGAAATGCGCAAATATTGCTCACCTTTGTTGAAAATGGCATTGAGTTTTGGGCTATTGAAACAATCTCTCTAACGTAGGCAAGTTGCCTACGAATGAACTACCCGGGGCGCCCGAATCGGAACTTGAGTTGTTCAATTACATTGCCTACATTACTCGGATGGATTAATAATGATCTAATTTCCTCCCGCGCCTCGCCCGTTAAACATTTTTGTAATAGCTGATTATTTTCGAAGCAACTGTATCCGTAAAAGCGGTAAAAAATATCGGCCAATCTTCGGGTTTTCCACTAAAGTCAGGCAGATCCTGCAACTTTCTTGGCTGGTTTGGGAAATGTAAGGGTACGGAGCCGGTGTTGGCAGAAACAGGCACCGTCGACGAAAGATTACTAAAATGTCCAAAAGCAGGCAAGCTCGGAGTGGCATACATGTTATTTGTTGCTGTTGCAGCAGCGGGGCAACTTGCAGAAAACGTATAAATAGGAGGCTAGTGATGAGGTTTGATATAAGGGGGGTAACATACGACATGATTTGGTTGTGATTGCGAGTACACAGTACTTACGTTGACAGGTATTAGCGTTTGTAAAGTCTGTACTTGAGGCATAACACTCGTTGGCGGCATGACACTGGTAGGCGGCGTGAGACTCGTATGCGGCAAGTTACCCCCATTGGCTTTGCTTTCGCTCACACCACTGGCTATGCTTTGCGATTCCGCGCTTTGAATTTCACTTGCAGACTCATGTTCCTTAATTTTTAGCTGAGCCGTCTTTAAGCGGTTTTCGAGCATCAAAATTAGCTTATGCATGGCCTGTATTATGGCTTCTTGGCGGGCGGAAGAACGGATGTTAACTCCTACAATAATTGGCGAATTATTGCCAGAGGCAGTACTGGTACCCGGCCACATTTTCGTAATGTCTATGGCAGCAGTTGGTGTAGTTTTCGACGTTGATACAGCTGTCGTAGTTACGAAAAGTGTAGTAGCAAGTAGTTGGCTTTAAACAATTTAAATTTGTGTGGCAATTTTATACATTGGTCATTAATTGGAACGGTAGCACATTTTCACATACATGTGAGGCTGGCTAGAAATTTCAGGCACAGTGAAAATTATATTTAACACAAGTGTTGAAATAAAAACTCGGCACGTACATAAATAAAGTTAACAAACACTTGGTTTATTTCTGAAAAAATTATTAACTTGTTGAATCTGTCACAAATAATAATTGCATACACTTACCGCAGTGTGTTCTTCACCTTTTCTCTTAAGAGATGGTTTCCTCGAATAGCGGTGCCGCTATCTACCTACCGCTACATGCTCACCGCTTCAATCAACGTCACCAGCAACACCGCTTTTATGTAAACTCTAAGAACTGAAGCGGTGGACTCTATTGATATTAAACCGTTGATTTAGCTTGTTGATTGATGTTTTTTTTGTTTTATTTTACGATTTTATGAATTTTTAAAACATAAACAAGAAATAAACTGGCGTAAATCTAATTGAAATATTTGATAGATTTCTCACCGTTATGACATTGACGGTGGGAAAAAACGTTGACGAAAAATTGCCACCGTCATGCCGGCCGCTATGCTTGAATGCTTGCCGCTATATTACATTACGGTGAACTTCACCGTCTTCTTAGTTTACACCCAATTACTTTTACTGACTTTGACTTGACTTTGAGCTAACCGGCCAGCCAAATTTTAGGTACCGAATTGCAATTGCATATAATAGAGAAACAAGGCGAATGACACAATACTGTGACGAATTCGATGATTTCTCGATTATTTTCCCTGAGTTCAATTACTGTGCGTTAAATAAAACACTCAGATTCTGCTTTATTCACTACTAAAACCCGTAGTACAATATCGCGGGTTAACTCACTGTTCAGTACTTCACTGTACAACACTTGAAAACAAACTGATTGATGTGCGTTGTCTTTGCGCGGTTTATATACCCTAGCAGACTGCAGCTTCGCAAATATGCGAGCTTCTTCTCCCTCTCTCGCGTCATGTACTTATACAGCTGTAGTTGTCGTAGTGACGCTAGTGGTGGAAATACGCTGGAACTGGGAGATGAGCGATTCTTGAGAACATACGCCACACTGCCCTCCACCTAAGTCTGATCGTCCCGATCAGACACATTTCCCGATCCAAACGTTTCTAGCCTCTCCAGGTGTTTCGTGATCTTCCAACAGTTTGTATTCGGTAGACAACATCATTTATCCGCTTTATGACTTTATATGGGCCTTCCCAGTTACAGTTTTGGGGACAAACCTTTCTTTCGTTGTGGGTTGTATAACAGCACTAAACCTCTTTCTTTAAAACCTTCCGAGTTGATTGCTTTGTCGTATCTGGCTTTCATCTTATCGCTCATGATCTTCTTCCGTTGTCTTACAAGGTCATGTACTTCTCTCATTACTTCTTCCAAGACGCTACTGGATTTCCAGGCATTTATTCCTTCATCAGCATTTATCCCAAACTTCAAGTCAGCTGGCAACCGAAGATCATTCCCAAAAATTACTTTTGCCGTAGTCTGACCCGTTGTTTCATGTATTGCCGAGCGATATGCCATCAGGAACAAGGATATGTGAGTGACCCAATCTTTGTGGGACTTATCCACTACTTTCCTCATGTGCTCTTCCAAGGTTCGATTGAAAAGTTCCACCATGCCATCTGACTGAGGATGCAGTGCAGGTGTTCGCGTTTTCCGAATACCTTGCACATTTCTTGGAATACAACCGGTTCGAAATTCCTTGGTCAGAATGTAACTCCATCGGTACGCCAAACCTCGGTACCCAATTGTTAATGAACACCTCTGCAATGGTTTCTTCCTCTTGATTTGGAATCGGGTAAACTTCTGGCCATTTGCTGAAATAGTCCATAACAACTAGTACGTATTTGTTTCCAAGTTTCCTATTAGGAAATGGACCAGCTACTTCCATGGCAATCCTCTCAAACGGTGCACCGGTATTGTACTGCTTCGTCTGTCCATGGCTTTTCGACTTCGGACCCTTTGCTTTGATGCACACCTCACAGTTGGCAATCCACTCCGCGATCGACTGCCGGCAACCAACCCAAGAGAATCTCTGTTTGACTTTCTCCAATGTTTTTGTGACTCCTAGATGACCTCCACTTGGACCATTATGTAGGTCATTCAAAACATCAGAGATTTTCTTCCTTGGGACAACTACCAGCTTCCGAGCGCATTGACCATATTCGCTTTCCAATACTCTAGGTAAGCAACCGGATGCATTCCAGGTTACATGGTCGCCGGGACATTGCATCAGCATTACCCTGGTTGCTGCTTTTGCGATGCTCTATGGAAAAGTCATAACTTTGTAGTCGCTCTATCCACCGTGCTAATTGACCTTCCGGATTACGGAACTGCAAAAGCCATTTCAACGCTGCATGGTCTATCCTGACGTGGAATCGCTGTCCATAGAGATATTTGTGGAAATGTTTGATGCACTCCAAAAATGCCAGTAGTTCTCTTCGTGTTACACTATAGTTCCTTTCGGGCTTTCCAATTGTGCGGCTATAGTACGCCACTACCTTCTCCTGCCCATCGACAATCTGTGACAAATCTCCTCCAATCGCATAACCACTTGCATCTGTATCCAGAATAAACGTTGAACCTGGGATTGGATAGGCTAACATTGGGGCAATGCACAGCCGTTCCTTCAAGGTTTGGAAAGCCACTTCATGTTCCTTCTTCCAATCAAATGACATATTCTTTCTGGTCAACTCATGAAGGCTACTTTTACGCTGGCTAAATTCGGTGCAAATCGGCGATAATAAGTGCACAGTCCAAGGAAACTTCAAAACTAATGCAAATCGTTGGGTCTTGGCCAATCCTTTACTGCTTCGATCTTCTCTTTAGCCGTGCAAATTCCCTCCGTAGTAACCTTGTGACCCAAGTAACTGACTTCCTTCTTGAACAATGCACACTTTTTGGCACTTAATTTCAGACCGGCGCCAGCTATCCTTTGGAAAACTTCCTCTAAGTTCTTAAGGTGTTCCTCAAAGCTTTTTCCCAACACGATGATTTCGTCCAGGTACACCAAACATGTTTTTCAATGCACTCCTTTCAATACTTGATCCATGAATCTCTCAAAAGTAGCTGGAGCGTTACATAGTCCAAAGGGCATTACCGTAAATCGCCACAGCCCCTCTCCAACGCCGAAGGCTGTCTTTTCCTTATCCTCATCTTTAACCTCCACTTGCCAATAGCCGCTTTCAAGTCCAGTGTAGAGTACCATTTCGTACTAGATAGTGAGTCCAGATTATCGTCAATTCTTGGTAATGGATAGCTGTTCCTTTTCGTAACGTCGTTCAGCTTCCGGTAATCCACACAGAAACGCATTTTTCCATCCTTTTTCTTCACTAGCACTACCGGTGAGCTCCATGGACTAGCTGATGGTTCGATCACGCCGCTGTCATTCATTTCTTGTATAATTTCTCTTACCACTTGGCGTTTGGCCAATGGAACACTTCGAGGAGCTTGGCGGATTGGTCTCGCGTCACCGGTATCAATGTGATGCTTCACTACATTGGTCCGACCTGGTTTGGAGCCATCCTTGTCAAATATGGTAGAGTACTTTAGTAGAAGTTGTTTTGCCTTATTTCGGTGGTCTTCTTCGAGATCTTGCGTCCACGCCGTGATATCATCTGATAGATTAATGTTGTTGGTGAAAACATTTTCCTGGAGCTGTTCACAATTTATAATCACCTCCACCTCCTGACATTGTCCCAATATAGCTCCTTTGGAAAGCTTGATCGGCGATCGAAACTCATTTAGTACTCTTACCGGTATACGTCCATCTTGTTTTGTCATAGCCAGTGTTTTTCCTAATAGTATATCCGTCTTTGATTTGTTTGCCGCCTCGACACGCTTACTGATGTACTTGTTCTCGTAACCAAAAATGAGTGGCACATCCATGTTCTTATAGCTCATAGTCCTGTTTTGCATGTCGATCTTGATGCCTTGGTTGCTTAAGAAATCCCCACCAACTATGATCTCATCAACAATATCTGCCACTATAAAATTGTGCGATTGTGTGTCCAATTGCGATTTCACGTGTTACTTCTCCTTGGACTTAAGTGTCCTCACCAGTCGCCGTACGCAACTTTGCTCCATGTAATGGCCTCACTTCTTTGTTGACTAAATCAGATCGAATGATGGACTGAGTAAACGCTCATTTCCGTCCACGAGTCCTCCAACAGTAACATTACTCGACTTCCTTCCGATCTGTGAGACAGAGATTATGGGGCATCCAATTGCGGGAGCCAGCCTACGCCCCTTGTGGCTAACTCTCTTTAGTTTAACGGTTGGTTGAATTGGGAGACTTGCTCATCTCCTTCAGCCCTGCGCTTACGTCCGCTTGCATTACTGGAATTATTAGAGCTAGATCCAGATCCACAATAACGTGCAATATGACCAGATTTTCCGCACTTGAAGCATTTAAAGGCCGCTTCATTTTTCTGTTACTTACCGTTCATTGCTTTTAGGATAGCGTCCATCCATTCTGGTCGTTCTACTTCCACACGATGAGCTTTGTACGCTGGTTTGCTCAAAAGAGATGCTGTTTCTTGAGTTAGAGCATGTGATACCGTCTCCGCAAATGATCTCTTTGGATATGCATAGGTGACCCGCTTCGTCTCCACATCACGTATTCCATTTATGAAACTTTGTATCTTTACCCTCTCCATGTACTCTACAGGTGCATCCGCGTTTGCTAGGTGCGCTAACCTCTCGATGTCCGATGCTGGTAGGTAGGTTCAAGTGGCTACCGTAGAGGCACACCTAGGCCAGTATTAAAAGGCCCGTTGTGATACCACCAACACTAGGAAAGTCAGTTCCGGGACCCTGCCATATGGAAAATCCCGGTATTAACGGAATTCTCCACATAGCAGAATCCCGGGACTGACGTTCCTATACCGAACCATTTAGATGACTTGATGAAGGCCATCAGGTCCTTTATGTCCAGCTCCGTGACCTGGCGTAGGCTAACCAGGAAGGGAACTCCCAAAAAGCGCGTTCTCGCGCCACTTAAAGCCGGGCAGTTGCAGATGAGGTGCTCCACCGTTTCCCCCTCCTCATCATCCTTACAACTCCTACAGCATCGTCGGTAGGGCACACCAAGTCTTTCTGCGTGCCTACCAATGAGGCAGTGCCCAGTCAATACGCCTATTAATATGGAGATTTCTCTTCTCCTTAGGGCATACATTTGTCTTGATCTTTTATGATCCCATTTCGGCCAGGTTTCTTTGGATATCCGGCATCCTGGAGATTGCAGCTATCTTTCGTTGGCTTGGCGGAGTGTGTACTCCTTCAGCATAAGCTTGCATGTGCCCTTCCAGATCGAGTGGCAAAATGCCAAGAATGGCCTGGAGTGCTTCATTGGGCGTTGTTCTTAACGCACCGCTTATACAGATCATGCAAGATCTGTGTACTTTACCTAGCAGATTAAGGTTTGTTGCCTTGCTCAGCTCAGGCCACCATACCACAACTCCATAGAGCATGATTGGTCGAATGATTGCGGTGTAGATCCATTTGCATATTTTGGGGCTGAGCCCCCATTTCTTTCCAATGGCTCTGTTGCATGTGTAGAGTGCAATACTAGCTTTCTTCTGGCGCTGAAGAACATTCTCCTTCCAGGTTAGTTTCCTATCCAGAACTGTGCCTAAGAACTTGGCTTTGTCAGCCAGGTTCAGGTGCACGTTATTCAGTTTTGGTAGTGTTAGCGGTGGTATCTTATAGCGGTTGGTGAAAAGAACCAGTTCTACTTTTCCCGGGTTGATGCTCAGTCCGAAGCGCGAGCACCATGAGGAAACCTCTCGCAGTGCTACTTGCATCAAGTCGCACAGGGTTTGTGGGAATTTGCCCCTATATACTATAGCTAAGTCGTCTGCATATGCCACTACCTTCTCGCCCCCCAGCTTGTGTCTCGCAGCATCGAGTTGACAGTGAGGTTCCATAGAAGCGGGGAGAGAATGCCACCCTGAGGCGTTCCCCTTGTGACATAGCGTGATAAGTCAACCGAGCCCAGTGATGAAACTATTCGTCTACCCCTTAGCAGTTGATCAATAAGTCCAATAAGAGACCTGCCTATGCCCAGACTTGTTAAAGCGGTGTTTATAGCATCAGGGCTTATGTTGTTGAAGGCTCCTTCAATATCTAAAAAGGCCGCAAGACAGTACTCCTTCTCATACAGCGATTTTTCAATAACAGAAACTAGGCTGTGAAGCGCAGTTTCTGTAGATTTCCCTTTGGTGTATGCATGCTGATAGCTACAGATCAGGTTGCTATCAATAGTAGAGGAGAGGTAGTCATTTATTATCCTCTCGAAGGTTTTGAGCACAAAGGATGAGAGACTGATCGGCCTGTAGTCCTTGGGCTCGTAATGAGACGCCTTCCCCGCCTTAGGAATAAACACTACCGTGGCACTTCTCCAGGAGCACGGAATGTAGCTAAGGCCAGGCAAGCTGTATAGAGAAATACCAGCCATTTGGCTGATGTCTCCAGCGTGTTTATGAGTTGTGCGGGAATAATCCCGTCTGGCCCGGCAGCCTTGAACGGTTCGAAGCTTTTAACCGCCCATCTAACCTTTTCCTCCGTGATGGGTATGTATACAGCCAGGTTTGTTGTAGGTGGCACGGGTTCCTCATGCAAGTACCCTGGGAAGTGCGTATTCAAGAGCAGCTCTAGGGTTTCCCTCTCCGTGCTGGTCCAGGATCCGTCAGGTTTGCGCAAATAGCTTGTGGCTGTTTGAGTTTTTGAGAGCACTCGTCTAAGTCTCGCTGTATCGTCGACATTTTCGACCCCAGTGCAGAAATTTCTCCACGATACTCTCTTCGCCTGCCTCAGAGCTTTTTTGTAGGCCCTGAGTTTAACTTTATATTCGAGCCATTGAGTCTCCGTGCCAAGGCTCTTGACCTTATTAAATTGTGTCCTACATGATTTTCGGAGCGAGTCCAGGTCGTAGGACCACCAATGCGGCCTATGTTTACCGCGTGGTTTTGGCACTGGGCAAGCCTGCTCTAAGGCATTCGAGAGCGCCGTTGTAAAGGTCTTTAACAAATCCTCCAACTCCCCTACTGATGAGGGGACTTGTGGGGGCAGTCCTGGTAAGTCCCTAGATAGTATTTCATTGTGTAGCTGCCAGTTAGTGTTACGTGGGTTGCGTATCATAACCGGCTGCTCAACAGAAAAGTCTAGAACTATTTCTACGTACCGGTGGTCGGAGAATGAGTGCTCATCGAGAACGCGCCATTTTCTGACCCACTCATAAGCGCCTTCGCTGCAAATAGTGAGATCTGTTACCTCCCTACGGGTTTTAGTAATAAACGTAGGTTCCTTACCCACGTTGCAAACTACCAGGTTAGTTGTTAACAAATAGTCAAACAACGACTCTCCTCTAGCATTGATATCGGAGCTTCCCCACTGGACGTGATGAGCATTGGCGTCAGTTCCGATAATAAGATGACCCATGGAAAAATTGGCAGATACCATACTTTCCGAGTCGGACATCTCCGACTCCCCTTCCGGCAATGCGATGTCCGAGTCCTCCGGTGCAGCCGAAATAGCAGCGCGCTGTGCATGGCCGCGGTATACGTGGATCACGATCTGACCCATGCCGTAGTGCACTCGTCCATTGCACCGTTTAAGGGGCTCGAGTGCCTCCTTATTCAAGGTGAAGACCACTTGCCTATCAGGCCCTACCGCGTCCTCGACCAGATTTACACCCCAGTCCTGCGTCGGGAGTCGGGTTCATGATCCTCAGCATCCTGAGAATTCTCTCAGGTTCAGCAGGGATAGCACGCTCTTGCCCTTGGCCGAGCCGGGATGTCCTTCCAGTCGACAACCTCGATTCTTGCCCCTTGGTAGATCTCACCTAGTCTTGCAGCTGCTGCCTTGTACAGTGCAACAGTTTTGGCATCCTCGCCAGCGAATACCTTGATTCGGCCCTGGTGCCATCCCGCATCAGAACCCATCGGAGTGGCACCCGGAGACTCATCCATAATGTCGAGAAGGGCATTACCGATAGCGTTCCGGACGTACCGCCACTGGTCCCTAGGGATGGCCCAGTTTTCATTACCTCGGTCAATGACGCCTATGAGGATCCTATCCTTAGTCACTTCAGCAAAGCTGAGTTTACCCATTACGGGGGCGTGCTGCTGCCGCTTCGGGTGAGGTTTTAAATCCACGTCCGATCTCTGGCGTTTGAAGGGATTTATATTAACCTTCTTTGGCGCGTAATCGCTTTGGAAGTTGTTGTTGTTGTTGTTAACAATGCATTGCCCTGTCTAGAGTGTATGATCATTCCGAAGATCTTCATCAAGCTCTTCTAAGGGGAGTCCAAGGAAACGTGCAGTTTCAACAGGGTTTGTCCAGAGGGACAGAGGGGTTAGAAGAGTAGGTTCAGATGAACAATTGAAGAGATGTAGAGTATCATGGGGGGTCCTACCACATGCAGGGCATGTGTTTAAGATTGTATCATTAAGCCTAGATAAGTAGGAGTTTAACCTTACACTATATCCAGACCTAAGCTGTGCCAAGGTGACTCTTGTCTCCCTTGGTAAGGTGCGTTCTTCTTCAGCAATATCCGGTGGAGGACTGTTCAGAACGGGATTCACAGGTAGAGATCCGACAAAAGTGTCTACCGAATCGGTGTGGATGTCGGTTAGAGCCCGCTTATGATTCTGCAGATCAAACGGCAAGGTAATATGATGCCGGATCTCATCATAATGCTTACGGAGATGTTTCCTTATGTCTCTCGGGGGCGGATCTCTTTCCAAAAGATGACGGTTTGGATGTGCTGGCTTGTGGCAGTTCAGAAGGAATTGCCTGCTCAGCATTTCCGCATGCTCTTTTACATTGAGCAGGTTTACCTCCTGATGGAGGTGAGACTCTGAAGACATGAGGAGACATCCCGTAGCAGTTCTGATAGCAGTATTTTGGCAGACTTGTAACGTCGTCCAGTTGGTGCTATGTACATTAGGCGACCATATGGTTGCAGTATAGTCAAAGACTGGTCGGCCAATGGCCTTATATGTAGTCATCAACGTTTCTTTGTCTTTTCCCCAAGTACTGCCGGCAAGTAACTTGAGGATCTTGTTGCGACCACGTACCTTTGAGACCATTGCAGACACATGACCAGCAAATGAGAAAGTATTATCCAATGTCATCCCTAATAACTTTGGGTGGCTGACAGTTGGTAGATTAGTGCCATCAACGAAAATGTCTAATTCATTTCTCACCTGGTGCGTCCATGTCGTAAAAAGCGTCGCCGTTGATTTAGTCGGAGATATCGTCAGATCTCGCTCAGTGAAAAACCTGGAAAGGTCGCAGAGGTAACCGTTGATTTTCGTACAGAGTTCATCAGTATAGGGGCCCTTCCCCGTCGCCATTATTGTATCTTCGATAGATAGAAATTAAACAGTGTCGGGGATAGATCACCACCCTGTGGCACCCCCTGTTAATACATCTAGGTTTTGATGTTGCGTTTCTAAGGTTAACCGACGCCTACCGTCCATTCAAATAATTAGCGATCGATCTCTTTAAACCATCAGGTATCTGTGTCTCAAACAGATCTTGTATGAGAGTGGCATGGTTGACTGTGTCAAAAGCTTTCGACAGGTCAAGTGCCACTAACACAGTCCTGTGATGGGGTTGGTTTTGATTTAGGCCGCTATTTATTTGCGTTGTAATGGCATTGAGTGCGGTGGTGGTGTTGTGCAGCTTACGGAAGCCATGTTGATGACTAGCCAGGTGCAGATTTGCAGTATAATACGGGAGCAAAATGGACTCTAGCGTCTTCACTACCGGTGACAAAAGTGATATAGGGCGATATGAATCGCCTATGTTTGCCGGTTTTCTAGGTTTTAGTAATGGAACCACTCTCGCCTTTTTCCATATTTCAGGAATGACGAAAGTGTTCAGTGAAGGACTGAATAGAGCCGCTAAGTATTTGTGTCCCTCCTGGCCTAGATGTTTCAGCATCTTCATGGCAATGCCGTCGGAGCCGATGGATTTTGAGGGCTTAGCCTGTCTGATGGCTTCCTTGACCTCTGAGGCAGTGATGACAATGGGCGTATTTTGGTTTTTATATTTACGCGCCTGTCGCATGGTTCTACGTTTAGCTCTATCGGGCGGGGAATGTAGTACAAATTGTCTACAGAAGGAGTTCGCACATCCCCTAGGGTCCTTCTTCGCCCTGTCACCGAAAGTAATATCTACTTTATCCTTGTGTTGCATTGGATTAGATAGAGCTTTGACCGTAGTCCATAATTTGCCAACACCATCAGAGAGGTTGCATTGCTCTAGGTGTTGTTTCCATTTGGCCAGTTTATGTTTATCGACCAACCTACGAATTTCCGCGTTGAGATCCCTTATACGGGGGTCTGCGGGATTGAGATTTCGCACTTCATCTCTTTCTCTAGCCATGGCCGCTGCCTCCGCGGGGAAATTTGGCCTTATTTGAGATATTCGACCCGCAGGAATGAAGCGTTTAGAGGCCAAGTCAATGATGTTGCGGAAGTCTCGTTCGCCTCTGCGTACGTCCGTAGGAATGGATAGAGCAGCCAAGGATTCGTCCGTATATGTCTGAAAACTGTCCCAGTCCGCCTTGGTAAAGTTAATATATGTACCATGCTCAGGTGTAATAAAGTCCGTCGGTCGTTCGATGGTAATGACTATTAGGAGATGGTCAGACGCCAACGTGAGTATGGGTCGCCAATTGGTGTTGTTCAATAGTCCTGCACTTACGATGGAAAAATTTTTTATAATTGACAAGAGCTCAATGCAGAACCATGCCCAGCGTGAAATATATTATAATTAACATGTTGCATCTTTGCCTCTGATCTAAAAAAAATAAAAATGTATTATTCTTTACCTAAAAGCTCATCTTAAGTCATGAATATTTCATGTATATAGTAGTTATCATACAAAAATGTAAACAAAGCGAAAAACACGTTCGTAAAAGCAAAAATGGCATATCAAGGAAAAGTCCATCGTTTGGAAAAATTGTAACATATTCCGTTGTTGCTAAACATTTAGTTGACAGAGCAGGATAGAAAGAGGACTTTGAAGCATCGAAGCGAATAACGTTCAGTTACAAAATCAGAATTTGTCAGGAGAGCAAGAAAACGCTAAAGTCATATATTTTAAATCTATTTTTCTCATCTGTGTCCCTTAACTTTTTCTTTTCTAATACGTAAGATGTCAGAAACGTCCCTCACTGTTACAATTTCCTACTGGTGCGCTTATTGTATCATGAAATATTATTATATATTTTTTCTTTGACATTTGAAGTCAATCTCGGGATTGTTGTCCCGAAATCTCGAGAAGAAGTTAAAAAATCCCGAATGTTTAAAATAGCTAGTTTTTTACGAATATTATGATATCAAGTTAGATTAAGGCAGTTTTTTTAGCGCTTGGTTTTATATAAAATCATAAAAGAAGGGTATAAAATCCCTAACTTTTTTCGCTTGTTGATTTGCATTAACTTCCAAAGCAGCTAGGAGAAACCGTAAGAGGATTTTTGATTTTTCCCGGTCTTGTACTAATATAAAAATATTGCTATTTTGTAAAGAAAAAGTTATAGGATATATTTAAACTCTACTTACATATTTTTATATCTATTTAAGCATCTTGTTGGTAATGCAAATAATATTGATGTACTCTCTTCAGTTTGTTTGCTAAAATGTATAAAATATCTAAATAATACATATTCGGGATCTCGAAACTTTTGGGCTCACAAAACTAAAATAGCTGCCATCCCTACTGTGCCTTTAAGGTGTTGTCATTTTTATTAACCCGTTTCTTATCCGTATTAAAAAATGTCCCGAATTCGACACTATCACCGACCAGAACTCCGGTCACTCATTGAAGACTTGTAAAAAGGCGGGATACTACCATACAGCCACGTCGATTGTATAATCGACTTATTGAATCGATTTATTGCTTTCATGAGCTTTTTTCAGGCACTTCAGTAATATGTACAGTTAGACATAATCGCCTACGTAGATTTCTAACTCCATGCCAACTTGCGCCGTCCAGGTCGTGAATAGTGTCGCCGAGGACTTCGTTGGCGACAATGTCAGGCTCCGGGCAGTGAAAAACTCAACAAGAGAGGAGAGATAACGATTGATCCTGGAGCATAGCTCATCAACGGAAGTGCCAGAAGCCAGGATCGTACAATCGTCTGCGTAAGAGACAATCGAGACTCCATCTGGTGGGGAAGGAAGCATCGAAATATAAAGATTAAACAGAAGCGGGGAAAGGACACCACTCAGATAATTGGCGGACCAACGCTTAAGACAGGGGGGGAGCGATGAATCTTCCAAATCGGATACCAGTTGTCCATGATTTACTGTGTCAAAAGCTTGAGACAGGTCAAGAGCAACTAGAACCGTCCTGTGATGAGGGCTTTTCTGGTTGAGTCCGTCAGTTATCTGAGTGTTAATGGCATTTAGAGCAGATGTTGTGCTCCGTATTTTTCTAAAGCCATGTTGGTGCTCGGCTAACCTCAACTTTGATGTGTAAAGAGGAAGTAATACCGCCTCCAATGTCTTCACTACTGGCGAGAGGAGCGATATCGGACGATAAGACTCCCCTACGTTAGCTGGTTTGCCAGGCTTTAGTAGTGGGACCACGACTGCCTGTTTCCATTTTTCAGGTATGACAGAAGTGGCCAGGGACAAATTGAAGACGGTAGTGAGGTATTTTACTCCCTCTTCGCCGATGTGTTTTAAATGCACCATGGCTATGTCGTCAGGGCCCATAGCTTTAGAGTTTTTGGCTTTCCTGATGGCCACTCGAACCTCTGTAGCGGTGATGGAAACGGGGGCATTGTTTTTGTGTTTATGCGCACACCTGAAGATCCTACGTCTGTCCCTGTCCTGTGCAGGGTGTGGTACAAACTGTCGGCAAAAGGCCGTTGCACTTTTCTTCGGGTCACTAAACGTCTTATCACCAAAGTGGATGTCTACGTTTTTTGGTGGGCCCGTCGAATTTGACAGGGATTTGACTGTGGACCATAATTTTCCAACACCGGTAGAGAGGTTACAAGACCTCAGATGCTCCTCCCATTTGGCATGTTTGTGTTCATCTACCAACCGTCTGATTTCCGCGTTGAGACCACTGATCTGTGGGTCTGCGGGATCGATGCTACGTATATGGTCACGTTCATTGGCCAGGGCTGCAGCTTCAGTTGGGAAGTTTGGCCGTATATTTTGTATTCTCCCAGCTGGTATAAAAAGGGCTGCAGCTCTATTTATGACCTTACGTATTTCCTTTTCACCTTGGCGTACGTCAGTCGGTATGGGAAGAGCACCAAAGGAGCTCTCAGTAAACTCAGTAAAGCCAACCCAGTCAGCCCTCCTGAAGTTTACGTAGGATCTCTTCTCAGAGGTGGTGAAATCCGGGGCACGATCAACGGACAGGATGATTGGCAGGTGATCTGATGCCAAAGCCACCATTGGGCGCCAGTTTATGCAGTTTATTAGACCCGGACTAACAATTGTTATGTCCGGGGAGCTACTGCAATTTACTGCCATCCTCGTGGGGGCGTCCGTGTTCACCGCGCAGAATGTGGAAGCGTCAATTTGCTCGGCTATTTCCCGTCCTCTGCCGTCAGCAGAATGGCGTGAATGCCACATGTCATGGTGTGCATTAAAATCGCCCATAATGACACGGTTATCGCCCCGTAGGAAATCGCTTAAATCAGGGCGATAACTTCTGGGACAACAGGTGACGGGAGGTATGTAGATGTTTATCAGCTCGAGATCAACACCTCCAGCTGAAATGACAATACCCTGTCGCTCTAAGGGTATGTCCTCTTGGTCGGTGTTGAATGCAAATTCCCTATACCGCACGGTTTGGTGGATGATGAACGCAAGACCACCCCCACCGTCCGTACGATCATGCCGGAGAATGTGGTAGCCACCACTCGCTCTGAGATCCGACTGGGTGCCAAGTTTAGTCTCCTGGATTGCAGCAATTTTGATGGAGTTTTGCTGCATAAACTTGGTGACCTCCACAATCTTGCCAGTTATACCATTGCAGTTTAATTGCACTATTTTGAAATGCGGGGGAGAGGCAATGGTCACTCTGGGAGTCAGGGACTGGTGCGCTCGCCGTGGAGGTAATATGCCAGTCCGTGATCGTCGTCGCAGTCCTGAAGGCGACAAATTCCGCTCGTTGGGAAACGAGGTAGAATTAGTCGGCAATGTGGGCTGCACAGCTCGACAACACGGCGCAACATACGCATCAGTCCATAGATTTCTGTTTGCGAGCCCTGAGCATATGCGCAGGTGACATTGGCCAAGGCAGATATTGCACTTGACCGATGGCACTCTGGACGCATATATTCTGTGCCGACAAACAGTGCACATAGTGTGAGGGACCAGGAGCTGATGGCCTTGATTCACACTTGTGCCGGTACCGGAAGAAGTAGAGGGGAGGAGAATATTTTGGGGCGGGAGTTGTAGCTCAGCAGTGCTCACAACATCTATAGATGTGCTACGTAGGGAGTAGCTATGAGCTGCTGTCAACGGTTACCTCTGCGACCTTTCCAGGTTTTTCACAGAGCGAGATCTGACGATATCTCCTACTAAATCAACGGCGACGCTTTTTACGACGTGGACGCACCAGGTGAGAAATGAATTAGACATTTTCGTTGACGGCACTAAGCTACCAACTGTCAGCCACCCAAAGTTATTAGGGATGACATTGGATAATACTTTCTCATTTGCTGGTCATGTGTCTGCAATGGTCTCAAAGGTACGTGGTCGCAACAAGATCCTCAAGTCACTTGCCGGCAGTACTTGGGGAAAAGACAAAGAAACGTTGTTGACTACATATAAGGCCATTGGCCGACCAGTCTTTGACTATGCTGCACCCATATGGTCGCCTAATGTACATAACACCAACTGGACGAAGTTACAAGTCTGCCAAAATACTGCCATCAGAACTGCTACGGGATGTCTCCTCATGTCTTCCGAGTCTCACCTCCATCAGGAGGCAAAACTGCTCAATGTAAAAGAGCATGCGGAAATGCTGAGCAAGCAATTCCTTCTGAACTGCCACAAGCCAGCACATCCAAACCGTCATCTTTTGGACATAGATCCGCCCCCGAGAGACATAAGGAAACATCTCCGTAAACATTATGATGAGATCCGGCATCATATTACCTTGCCGTTTGATCTGCAGAATCATAAGCGGGCTCTAACCGACATCCACACCGAGTCGGTAGATACTTTTGTCGGATCTCTACCTGTGAACCCCATTCTGAACAGTCCTCCACCGGATATTGCTGAAGAAGAACGCACCTTACCAAGGGAGACAAGAGTTACCCTGGCACAGCTTAGGTCTGGATATAGTGTAAGGTTAAACTCCTACTTGTCCAGACTTAATGACACAATCTCAAACACATGCCCGGCATGTGGTAGGACCCCCCATAATACTCGACATCTCTTCAATTGTTCATTTGAACCTACTCTTCTAACCCCTCTGTCCCTCTGGACAAACCCTGTTGAAACTGCACGTTTCCTTGGACTCCCCTTAGAAGAGCTTGATGAAGATCTTCGGAATGATCATACACTCTAGACAGGGCAATGCATTGTTAACAACAACAACAACAACATGAGCTGCTGTGTGAGGTGTTAGCGCGCTAGGGCGCGAGCTACAACTGGGAACACACAATGTTTGCTGAGCAATAGATATATTGCGAAGGGGAGGCGATAGCGCTACGCCGGAGCGTCGCGAGCCACGGGACGTTCTAAGACGTGAACAGCAAGGCGCCACGAAGGTTTTAAAAAAACTAAGAGGCCGGTGTGTTTTTGGATCTAGTCCGGAGCAACTAGACTTGTGTAGCCAACCTTTACAAGATGTGCATTGCACCGAATGCGAACATCTGGTATAAATTTTCTTCCGGCACACGCAGCAGAACCATTCTGTTGGACTAGGGTTTAGCTCAACGCCAGACCGGAACAACAGAATAGGGAGCAGCCCTGCTGCAAGGAACTGCTCCAGGGATGACAATTTTAGGGGGAGGAATCGTGACACGTTAGACAGGGTCACTTCGGGTGTACTGCTCTTGGCCAGGCAGTAATAAAAAAATACAGCCTGGGTCGTTTCGGTACGAAGGGTACTGCGCAAGCACATGTACCTTTCTCGCAGAACCGGCAGTACGTAGAAACGAGGTGCTCCACCGTCCTCATCATCTTTGCAACTCTTACAGCATCGTCGGTAGGGCACACCTAGTCTTTCGGCGTGACTACCAATAAGGCAGTGCCCAGTTAATACGCCTTTTAATATGGAGATTTATCTTCTCCTTAGGGCATAAAAGTGTCTTGATCTTGTGGGTTTATTACCACTTAAAATATATATTTAATTTATTTTAATGTTCAGGAAGTAAATTACACGTCAGCTTATCTCTAACCCAAAATTAAGAAGGACGGAAGTATAATAAAAAGTCAAATATCAAATATGTAAAATATGTATGCCTCCGCAGGGTTGCATTTTAGGTGTTGTTTTATATGCTAAATTAGAGTTGAGATCCTTAGGTATGTTACCCATTCGCTTTAATCTTGCATGCGTGTATATGTTGCTTGCCACAGTACTGCGCCACCAGTGACTGAGTTGTGTGCGAAGTCACTATGGAGCGTATGAAAGAAACTTTCTAGGAAAACGGACTATTCTTCCGCTCCCTGTCGTTTTAACCACTCCCGTGCTGATGTCCGTTTCAGCCATTTCGGCCAGGTTTCTTTGGATATCCGGCATCCTGGAGATTGCAGCCATCATTCGTTGGCTTGGCGGAGTGTGTACTCTTTCAGCATTAGCTTGCATGTGGAAAATGGCATACCTAAGCGCTCTTTATCCCGAAGAACCTGCTTGGTCGTGCTCTGCCTCACAAGTTCGTCTGCCCTACAATGTCCCTATGCCCCGGTACCCATGTGAGGTTCACGCGGTTCTGTTGGGCCACCTCTTGTAGAGATCGACGACAGCTGAGCGTCAGTTCAGAGTTGAACGCGTAAGAGCCAAGGTATTTGATGGCCGTTGGCTGTCGCCGAGAATAAAAATTTCCTATACGATAGTGTGTTGGCCTATCCAAGCCGCGGCGTCCATGATTGCTGAAACTTCAGCCTGGAAGACACTGCAGTGATCAGGTTGTCTGAAGGAAAGCTCAAGGTTCATATCCTTTGAATAAACCCCTCCTCCAATTCTGCCGTCTAACTTCGAGCCATCGGTGTAAATGGAAGTGCCGCCATGAGTGGCGGGACTCCCATCCGTCCTCTCCCACTCTTCCCTGCTGGGAATATTTATTTTGAAACCGCTATGTTGTTGTTGTAGCGAGGTGTAGCCATGCCTAAATGTCAGACAGGGTCACCCCGAGTATATTGCTCTTGGCTGGGTCGATATAAGAAAACGGCCCGGGTCGTTTCGGCACGATGGGCACAGCACAAGTACTGGTACCGTTCTCGTAGAAACGGCAATACAAGAAACTAGCCGTGTAGGCTATGTAGGTCATTTAGCGTTACCCAGGGTGCACCAACTGGGAGGCGACCTTCTTTTACACCCCTACCGCTATCTCAGACTGTTGTGATCGCACAACGATCTGTGCTCAGCGGAAGAAAGCTGTAGGATCCCAAAATGCTGGCTTGTCCAGTAGTGCTTTCATTTACTCTTTACAAAACTGGCTTTATCTGCCAAATACATTTGTCAAATTCTCAGCATCACCCTAACTTGAGAATCATGGTTTTCTCAACAACAATTAAATTTTTTATATGCCAAGTTGATGAAAAAAATACTTTTCAACTAGTCCTCAAATGAAATTATATACTTGGTACGTATGAATGCACTTAATATGAATTTAAGCTTTAAACACTTCTAATAAATACAAATTTCATACTTGTTTCCTTATGTTTATTAGTTTATACAATTTTCATTTTTCTTATAGTTTGAAAATTTGTATGGTTGGTATGTCTCCAAGGCTGGAGAATAAGTAAAAAATTATGTTGGAGATCAATTTGACCACTTTGAAGTTCCCAATGGTTGAGGAATATCTGTGGCAACCAATTAAAGTAACTTTACTCGACCTCTGTTCAAATGTAAAAGTAACATAAGTAAAGTAAAAAAATGCTTTATTAATCAAGCAACCAATTATAATCCTGAACATTGAAAGATAAGTTTTTAATAGGTATTAGTTTGGGACAGGGCTGTTAATTGAATGAATCAAAACAGTTATAATTCAGGAGTTATTCATTTTTTCAAGTGTTTTTCGTTGAACTTAATTTGAAATTCCATGTAGATACGATTTGACATGTTGAATTCATATTTTCCATGCAAAGAATTAAAGAATGCGAGAAAGTAATTCAGTTTGAACTGAATTACATCGAAATAACTCTCTTGAATGCAAACTTTGGCGAATCAATTCAATTTTTCAATTCAGTACTCTCGAAATTTAACTTTCGGAGGTAACATTTGAGTACTTTCAGTCTTAAACATGCCTGGGATTGATTTGAAACTGTCAAAATAGTAATAAAACACGAGACTGCCATGTATCATTGTAAAATTTGGTTGTTGTTGTTGTAACGATGTGTAGTCCTGCCCAACGTTTATTTTTCCTTAACCTAATTGTCATCAATATCTTCTAACGGGAGTCCAAGGAAACTAGCAGTTTCAATAGGGTTGGACCAAAGAGAGATGGGTGTTAGAAGAGTGGGCTCAAATGAGCAAGAAAATAAGTGATTGGTATTATGGGGGGACGAGCCGCATGCCGGACATACATTCGGCACATCAGGGTTCAGTCTAGATATGTAGGAGTTTAACCTACTACAATATCCAGAGCGTAATTGAGCCAGAGTGACCCTTGTCTCTCGAGGAAGATGACGCTCCTCTTCAGAAATGCCTGGTGTTGCGGCATGTAAGACATTGTTTAGCGGAGCAGAGCGCAGAGTAATGGCCAACAGACGTTGTATGGATATGCCCCAAAGCCTGTTTGTGCACCTGTAGATCAAACGGCGTTGTTATATAGTGACGGATCTCATCAAAATGTTTACGTAGATGCGACCTTATGGTCCTAGGAGGCGGAATGAGTTCAAGCAGTTGTCTACCGGGATGCTGTGGTTTACAGCAATTCAGTAGATACTGCTTGTTTAGCATTTCATTATGCTCCCTAACTGGAAGAATTTCCACCTCATTATGTATATGAGATATAGGTGACATAAGGACGCACCCCGTAGCGGTTCTGAGCGCGGTGTTTTGACAGGCCTGAAGCTGATTCCAGTGAACGTCTGCAAGCCCCGGTGACCATATCGGCGACGCATAGTTCAGGATCGGCCGGCCAATTGCCTTGTACGTTACCAACAACGTTTCTTTGTCTTTACCCCAAGTACTGCCGGCTAGTGACTTGAGGATTTTGTTGCGGCTCTGTAATTTTGAGACAATTGCAGCTGAATGGGCAGCGAAAGTGTGCATGGTGTCAAAAGTCACTCCTAAAATTTTTGGGTGAGCGACAGTAGGTATTTTATGATCACCTACATAAATTTCTAATTCCATGCCAACCTGCGCCGTCCACGTCGTGAATAAGGTCGCCGAAGACTTTGTTGGCTACAATGTGAAGGTTCGGGCAGTGAAGAACTCGACTAGAGAGGGGAGATAACCATTTATTTTGGAGCACTGCTCATCAACGGAAGTACCAGTTGCCAATATCGTGCAATCGTCTGCGTAAGAAACAATGCTATTGTTGTTGTTAACATTTTGCCCTGTCTAGAGTGTATGATCATTCCGAAGATCTTCATCAAGCTCTTCTAAGGGGAGTCCAAGGAAACGTGCAGTTTCAACAGGGTTTGTCCAGAGGGACAGAGGGGTTAGAAGAGTAGGTTCAAATGAACAATCGAAGAGATGTAGAGTATCATGGGGGGTCCTACCACATGCAGGGCATGTGTTTGAGATTGTGTCATTAAGTCTGGACAAGTAGGAGTTTAACCTTACACTATATCCAGACCTAAGCTGTGCCAGGGTAACTCTTGTCTCCCTTGGTAAGGTGTGTTCTTCTTCAGCAATATCCGGTGGAGGACTGTTCAGAACGGGGTTCACAGGTAGAGATCCGACAAAAGTATCTACCGACTCGGTGTGGATGTCGGTTAGAGCCCGCTTATGATTCTGCAGATCAAACGGCAAGGTAATATGATGCCGGATCTCATCATAATGTTTACGGAGATGTTTCCTTATGTCTCTCGGGGGCGGATCTATGTCCAAAAGATGACGGTTTGGATGTGCTGGCTTGTGGCAGTTCAGAAGGAATTGCTTGCTCAGCATTTCCGCATGCTCTTTTACATTGAGCAGTTTTGCCTCCTGATGGAGGTGAGACTCGGAAGACATGAGGAGACATCCCGTAGCAGTTCTGATGGCAGTATTTTGGCAGACTTGTAACTTCGTCCAGTTGGTGTTATGTACATTAGGCGACCATATGGGTGCAGCATAATCAAAGACTGGTCGGCCAATGGCCTTATATGTAGTCAGCAACGTTTCTTTGTCTTTTCCCCAAGTACTGCCGGCAAGTGACTTGAGGATCTTGTTGCGACCACGTACCTTTGAGACCATTGCAGACACATGACCAGCAAATGAGAAAGTATTATCCAATGTCATCCCTAATAACTTTGGGTGGCTGACAGTTGGTAGCTTAGTGCCGTCAACGAAAATGTCTAATTCATTTCTCACCTGGTGCGTCCACGTCGTAAAAAGCGTCGCCGTTGATTTAGTCGGAGATATCGTCAGATCTCGCTCTGTGAAAAACCTGGAAAGGTCGCAGAGGTAACCGTTGATTTTATTACAGAGTTCATCAGTATAGGGGCCCTTCCCCGTCGCCATTATTGTACAGTCGTCAGCATAAGAAACGACGGAGACACCCTCTGGTGGTGGGGGCATCTTCGATAGATAGAAATTAAACAGTGTCGGGGATAGGACACCACCCTGTGGCACCCCCTGTCTAATTCGTCTTGGTTTTGATGTTGCGTTTCTAAAGTTGACCGACGCCTGCCGCCCATTCAAGTAATTAGCGGTCCATCTCTTTAACCCATCAGGTATTTGTGTTTCTAATAGATCTTGTATGAGAGTAGCATGGTTGACTGTGTCAAAAGCTTTCGACAAGTCAAGTGCCACTAACACAGTCCCGTGATTTGGTTGGTTTTGATTTAGACCGCTATTTATTTGCGTTGTAATGGCATTGAGTGCGGTGGTGGTGCTGTGCAGCTTACGGAAGCCATGTTGATGATTAGCCAGGTGCAGATTTGCGGTGTAATACGGGAGCAAAATGGACTCTAGCGTCTTCACTACCGGCGACAAAAGTGATATAGGGCGATATGAATCGCCTATGTTTGCCGGCTTTCTAGGTTTTAATAATGGAACCACTCTCGCCTTTTTCCATATTTCAGGAATGACGAAAGTGTTCAGTGAAAGATTGAATAGAGCCGCTAAGTATTTGTGTCCCTCCTGGCCTAGATGTTTCAGCATCTTCATGGCAATGCCGTCGGGGCCGATGGATTTTGAGGGCTTAGCCTGTCTGATGGCTTCCTTGACCTCTGAGGCAGTGATGACAATGGGCGTGTTTTGGTTTTTATATAACTGCACGTTTCCTTGGACTCCCCTTAGAAGAGCTTGATGAAGATCTTCGGAATGATCATACACTCTAGACAGGGCAATGCATTGTTAACAACAACAACAACAACATGAGCTGCTGTGTGAGGTGTTAGCGCGCTAGGGCGCGAGCTACAACTGGGAACACACAATGTTTGCTGAGCAATAGATATATTGCGAAGGGGAGGCGATAGCGCTACGCCGGAGCGTCGCGAGCCACGGGACGTTCTAAGACGTGAACAGCAAGGCGCCACGAAGGTTTTAAAAAAACTAAGAGGCCGGTGTGTTTTTGGATCTAGTCCGGAGCAACTAGACTTGTGTAGCCAACCTTTACAAGATGTGCATTGCACCGAATGCGAACATCTGGTATAAATTTTCTTCCGGCACACGCAGCAGAACCATTCTGTTGGACTAGGGTTTAGCTCAACGCCAGACCGGAACAACAGAATAGGGAGCAGCCCTGCTGCAAGGAACTGCTCCAGGGATGACAATTTTAGGGGGAGGAATCGTGACACGTTAGACAGGGTCACTTCGGGTGTACTGCTCTTGGCCAGGCAGTAATAAAAAAATACAGCCTGGGTCGTTTCGGTACGAAGGGTACTGCGCAAGCACATGTACCTTTCTCGCAGAACCGGCAGTACGTAGAAACGAGGTGCTCCACCGTCCTCATCATCTTTGCAACTCTTACAGCATCGTCGGTAGGGCACACCTAGTCTTTCGGCGTGACTACCAATAAGGCAGTGCCCAGTTAATACGCCTTTTAATATGGAGATTTATCTTCTCCTTAGGGCATAAAAGTGTCTTGATCTTGTGGGTTTATTACCACTTAAAATATATATTTAATTTATTTTAATGTTCAGGAAGTAAATTACACGTCAGCTTATCTCTAACCCAAAATTAAGAAGGACGGAAGTATAATAAAAAGTCAAATATCAAATATGTAAAATATGTATGCCTCCGCAGGGTTGCATTTTAGGTGTTGTTTTATATGCTAAATTAGAGTTGAGATCCTTAGGTATGTTACCCATTCGCTTTAATCTTGCATGCGTGTATATGTTGCTTGCCACAGTACTGCGCCACCAGTGACTGAGTTGTGTGCGAAGTCACTATGGAGCGTATGAAAGAAACTTTCTAGGAAAACGGACTATTCTTCCGCTCCCTGTCGTTTTAACCACTCCCGTGCTGATGTCCGTTTCAGCCATTTCGGCCAGGTTTCTTTGGATATCCGGCATCCTGGAGATTGCAGCCATCATTCGTTGGCTTGGCGGAGTGTGTACTCTTTCAGCATTAGCTTGCATGTGGAAAATGGCATACCTAAGCGCTCTTTATCCCGAAGAACCTGCTTGGTCGTGCTCTGCCTCACAAGTTCGTCTGCCCTACAATGTCCCTATGCCCCGGTACCCATGTGAGGTTCACGCGGTTCTGTTGGGCCACCTCTTGTAGAGATCGACGACAGCTGAGCGTCAGTTCAGAGTTGAACGCGTAAGAGCCAAGGTATTTGATGGCCGTTGGCTGTCGCCGAGAATAAAAATTTCCTATACGATAGTGTGTTGGCCTATCCAAGCCGCGGCGTCCATGATTGCTGAAACTTCAGCCTGGAAGACACTGCAGTGATCAGGTTGTCTGAAGGAAAGCTCAAGGTTCATATCCTTTGAATAAACCCCTCCTCCAATTCTGCCGTCTAACTTCGAGCCATCGGTGTAAATGGAAGTGCCGCCATGAGTGGCGGGACTCCCATCCGTCCTCTCCCACTCTTCCCTGCTGGGAATATTTATTTTGAAACCGCTATGTTGTTGTTGTAGCGAGGTGTAGCCATGCCTAAATGTCAGACAGGGTCACCCCGAGTATATTGCTCTTGGCTGGGTCGATATAAGAAAACGGCCCGGGTCGTTTCGGCACGATGGGCACAGCACAAGTACTGGTACCGTTCTCGTAGAAACGGCAATACAAGAAACTAGCCGTGTAGGCTATGTAGGTCATTTAGCGTTACCCAGGGTGCACCAACTGGGAGGCGACCTTCTTTTACACCCCTACCGCTATCTCAGACTGTTGTGATCGCACAACGATCTGTGCTCAGCGGAAGAAAGCTGTAGGATCCCAAAATGCTGGCTTGTCCAGTAGTGCTTTCATTTACTCTTTACAAAACTGGCTTTATCTGCCAAATACATTTGTCAAATTCTCAGCATCACCCTAACTTGAGAATCATGGTTTTCTCAACAACAATTAAATTTTTTATATGCCAAGTTGATGAAAAAAATACTTTTCAACTAGTCCTCAAATGAAATTATATACTTGGTACGTATGAATGCACTTAATATGAATTTAAGCTTTAAACACTTCTAATAAATACAAATTTCATACTTGTTTCCTTATGTTTATTAGTTTATACAATTTTCATTTTTCTTATAGTTTGAAAATTTGTATGGTTGGTATGTCTCCAAGGCTGGAGAATAAGTAAAAAATTATGTTGGAGATCAATTTGACCACTTTGAAGTTCCCAATGGTTGAGGAATATCTGTGGCAACCAATTAAAGTAACTTTACTCGACCTCTGTTCAAATGTAAAAGTAACATAAGTAAAGTAAAAAAATGCTTTATTAATCAAGCAACCAATTATAATCCTGAACATTGAAAGATAAGTTTTTAATAGGTATTAGTTTGGGACAGGGCTGTTAATTGAATGAATCAAAACAGTTATAATTCAGGAGTTATTCATTTTTTCAAGTGTTTTTCGTTGAACTTAATTTGAAATTCCATGTAGATACGATTTGACATGTTGAATTCATATTTTCCATGCAAAGAATTAAAGAATGCGAGAAAGTAATTCAGTTTGAACTGAATTACATCGAAATAACTCTCTTGAATGCAAACTTTGGCGAATCAATTCAATTTTTCAATTCAGTACTCTCGAAATTTAACTTTCGGAGGTAACATTTGAGTACTTTCAGTCTTAAACATGCCTGGGATTGATTTGAAACTGTCAAAATAGTAATAAAACACGAGACTGCCATGTATCATTGTAAAATTTGGTTGTTGTTGTTGTAACGATGTGTAGTCCTGCCCAACGTTTATTTTTCCTTAACCTAATTGTCATCAATATCTTCTAACGGGAGTCCAAGGAAACTAGCAGTTTCAATAGGGTTGGACCAAAGAGAGATGGGTGTTAGAAGAGTGGGCTCAAATGAGCAAGAAAATAAGTGATTGGTATTATGGGGGGACGAGCCGCATGCCGGACATACATTCGGCACATCAGGGTTCAGTCTAGATATGTAGGAGTTTAACCTACTACAATATCCAGAGCGTAATTGAGCCAGAGTGACCCTTGTCTCTCGAGGAAGATGACGCTCCTCTTCAGAAATGCCTGGTGTTGCGGCATGTAAGACATTGTTTAGCGGAGCAGAGCGCAGAGTAATGGCCAACAGACGTTGTATGGATATGCCCCAAAGCCTGTTTGTGCACCTGTAGATCAAACGGCGTTGTTATATAGTGACGGATCTCATCAAAATGTTTACGTAGATGCGACCTTATGGTCCTAGGAGGCGGAATGAGTTCAAGCAGTTGTCTACCGGGATGCTGTGGTTTACAGCAATTCAGTAGATACTGCTTGTTTAGCATTTCATTATGCTCCCTAACTGGAAGAATTTCCACCTCATTATGTATATGAGATATAGGTGACATAAGGACGCACCCCGTAGCGGTTCTGAGCGCGGTGTTTTGACAGGCCTGAAGCTGATTCCAGTGAACGTCTGCAAGCCCCGGTGACCATATCGGCGACGCATAGTTCAGGATCGGCCGGCCAATTGCCTTGTACGTTACCAACAACGTTTCTTTGTCTTTACCCCAAGTACTGCCGGCTAGTGACTTGAGGATTTTGTTGCGGCTCTGTAATTTTGAGACAATTGCAGCTGAATGGGCAGCGAAAGTGTGCATGGTGTCAAAAGTCACTCCTAAAATTTTTGGGTGAGCGACAGTAGGTATTTTATGATCACCTACATAAATTTCTAATTCCATGCCAACCTGCGCCGTCCACGTCGTGAATAAGGTCGCCGAAGACTTTGTTGGCTACAATGTGAAGGTTCGGGCAGTGAAGAACTCGACTAGAGAGGGGAGATAACCATTTATTTTGGAGCACAGCTCATCAACGGAAGTACCAGTTGCCAATATCGTGCAATCGTCTGCGTAAGAAACAATGCTGTTGTTGTTGTTAACATTTTGCCCTGTCTAGAGTGTATGATCATTCCGAAGATCTTCATCAAGCTCTTCTAAGGGGAGTCCAAGGAAACGTGCAGTTTCAACAGGGTTTGTCCAGAGGGACAGAGGGGTTAGAAGAGTAGGTTCAAATGAACAATCGAAGAGATGTAGAGTATCATGGGGGGTCCTACCACATGCAGGGCATGTGTTTGAGATTGTGTCATTAAGTCTGGACAAGTAGGAGTTTAACCTTACACTATATCCAGACCTAAGCTGTGCCAGGGTAACTCTTGTCTCCCTTGGTAAGGTGTGTTCTTCTTCAGCAATATCCGGTGGAGGACTGTTCAGAACGGGGTTCACAGGTAGAGATCCGACAAAAGTATCTACCGACTCGGTGTGGATGTCGGTTAGAGCCCGCTTATGATTCTGCAGATCAAACGGCAAGGTAATATGATGCCGGATCTCATCATAATGTTTACGGAGATGTTTCCTTATGTCTCTCGGGGGCGGATCTATGTCCAAAAGATGACGGTTTGGATGTGCTGGCTTGTGGCAGTTCAGAAGGAATTGCTTGCTCAGCATTTCCGCATGCTCTTTTACATTGAGCAGTTTTGCCTCCTGATGGAGGTGAGACTCGGAAGACATGAGGAGACATCCCGTAGCAGTTCTGATGGCAGTATTTTGGCAGACTTGTAACTTCGTCCAGTTGGTGTTATGTACATTAGGCGACCATATGGGTGCAGCATAATCAAAGACTGGTCGGCCAATGGCCTTATATGTAGTCAGCAACGTTTCTTTGTCTTTTCCCCAAGTACTGCCGGCAAGTGACTTGAGGATCTTGTTGCGACCACGTACCTTTGAGACCATTGCAGACACATGACCAGCAAATGAGAAAGTATTATCCAATGTCATCCCTAATAACTTTGGGTGGCTGACAGTTGGTAGCTTAGTGCCGTCAACGAAAATGTCTAATTCATTTCTCACCTGGTGCGTCCACGTCGTAAAAAGCGTCGCCGTTGATTTAGTCGGAGATATCGTCAGATCTCGCTCTGTGAAAAACCTGGAAAGGTCGCAGAGGTAACCGTTGATTTTATTACAGAGTTCATCAGTATAGGGGCCCTTCCCCGTCGCCATTATTGTACAGTCGTCAGCATAAGAAACGACGGAGACACCCTCTGGTGGTGGGGGCATCTTCGATAGATAGAAATTAAACAGTGTCGGGGATAGGACACCACCCTGTGGCACCCCCTGTCTAATTCGTCTTGGTTTTGATGTTGCGTTTCTAAAGTTGACCGACGCCTGCCGCCCATTCAAGTAATTAGCGGTCCATCTCTTTAACCCATCAGGTATTTGTGTTTCTAATAGATCTTGTATGAGAGTAGCATGGTTGACTGTGTCAAAAGCTTTCGACAAGTCAAGTGCCACTAACACAGTCCCGTGATTTGGTTGGTTTTGATTTAGACCGCTATTTATTTGCGTTGTAATGGCATTGAGTGCGGTGGTGGTGCTGTGCAGCTTACGGAAGCCATGTTGATGATTAGCCAGGTGCAGATTTGCGGTGTAATACGGGAGCAAAATGGACTCTAGCGTCTTCACTACCGGCGACAAAAGTGATATAGGGCGATATGAATCGCCTATGTTTGCCGGCTTTCTAGGTTTTAATAATGGAACCACTCTCGCCTTTTTCCATATTTCAGGAATGACGAAAGTGTTCAGTGAAAGATTGAATAGAGCCGCTAAGTATTTGTGTCCCTCCTGGCCTAGATGTTTCAGCATCTTCATGGCAATGCCGTCGGGGCCGATGGATTTTGAGGGCTTAGCCTGTCTGATGGCTTCCTTGACCTCTGAGGCAGTGATGACAATGGGCGTGTTTTGGTTTTTATATTTACGCGCCTGTCGCATGGTTCTACGTTTAGCTCTATCGGGTGGGGAATGTAGTACAAATTGTCTACAGAAGGAGTTCGCACATCCCCTAGGGTCCTTCTTCACCCTGTCACCGAAAGTAATATCTACTTTATCCTTGTGTTGTGTTGGATTAGATAGAGCTTTGACCGTAGTCCATAATTTGCCAACACCGTCAGAGAGGTTGCATTGCTCTAGGTGTTGTTTCCATTTGGCCAGTTTGTGTTTATCGACCAACCTACGAATTTCCGCGTTGAGATCCCTTATGACTGATGCTCGGAGTTGCTCATGTCTAAACTGCTCCGGTGGGAGCAAGAGTGTTGAGCTGCTGCGCGTGATGTTGACGCCATAAGGCACGAGCAACAGTCTGGAATTTGTGTGGCGGGTATAGCAGAAATGCTGCTAGTCGTTAAGACATTATTATTATTATTATTAGTATTGCTACTAGAAGGTGGCGGTAGGGGTGCGCTTGAACGGCGCTTACCGCGGGACGCCCGACGGCGCAAACAACAAGGGGCCACAAAAGTACTAAAGAAAGTACGGGGTCTGTGGATGTTAAGGTTAAGCCCTGAACATCCAAATTTATGGAGCCATCTCTTACACGAGAAGCATTGCACAGAATGCGACCGTTTAATATATATTTTTTTGCAACAGACACTGCATATCCATTCTTTTGGTCCGGGGTTCGGCTCAACGCCCGCCCGTAACAAAAGAATATCTTGCAGCCCTGCTGCAAGGGGGGAGGATGATAGTTTCGGAATGGGACAAAACATACTAAACAGGGTTAGAAGGGTTTGGAAGTTCGGTAAGATAGCTTCAGCCATCTCCACCGTCTTCCTAGCATTCGGCGATAGTGTCTCTTGTGAAATACCCTCGTATTTCTTCAGTATCCTCGCGGCCGCTCTTTTGTCCAAGTACTCAGAGCGACTGGGAGATGTCTTTTTGGGGTAAATTTCGACCCGTAGTTGCCATCGCGGTCGTTCCCTTATTTGGATCTCTGGGGCCAGGTCGTGAGACCACTGCCACCGACGTTAAAGACTTGGTTTCGGTACCGGCACTTACTAGGGCTCTAGCATCAGCCGTTGTTGGCTTCACTGTGTTTGTACCGGTACTTACTTTGGGGATTGCCCCCTTATTATCCAGAGCTGATCGACTCGTAGTTGCCATCGCTGTCGATCTCTCGGCTGATAAAGAAATGGAGTTTGTCCTCCAACGTTGCGTTCTCGCTTGCTCCAGCATTTTCCTCCTCTGCTGGGCAGTATACATGGTTGTATCGTTAGTTTTAAGGTTTTTATTACTTTTTTTCATCTTGTTCGTACGACCCCTTGCCGGGCAAAGCCAGTTTAGGGTCAAAGGAAGAGTATGGGGAATGTGTCGTCCGCCGCGGCAGAGCCCCATGCCGCGGTAAGGCCATAGTTACTCTCCGAGGCGGCCCGGTATCAGAGAGGCTCCGTTCGATTACAGCCACGATTTGCCTCCCGTCTGCAAACGTCCAATGGGCACGTGGTCGCATAACACCCTGGATTGGGAGGGGGAAGATCTTAGTCGTCGCGCCAGAGAGGCTTGGCTTCTCTCCTGATGTAGTACCGGCGGCGCTATGATCACAAGGGCAGCGCAGCCCTGTGGCTATCGACTTAAGCCCTCGTACCGCGGCAAGGTGTCAACCCTTCACGAGGGGATGTCCGATGCGAATTCTTGCAAGGTCTCATTGGCCTTCTGGCATCGATTTTGTAGCTCTATTTGGTAAATCTGATTCCGATGCTCGCTACCATAACGTCTCTCCACAGCACCCATCAATGCTTCATAGTTGTTTCGTTCGCCATCAGGAATAGTCTGTAATATTTCGGCTGCCGGTCCTTTCAATGCTACGAAAAGTGCAGCGACTTTGTCTTCAGCGCCCCAGTTGTTCACAGCTGCTGTCTTCTGAAATTGTAGCTTAAATACGTGGAAAGGAACAGAACCGTCAAATGATGCGGTTTTTACCTTGGGTACGCTTGTGGAAACACTTGGACGATTCAGCTGCAACTCCTGTATACGACTTCTTAACGCATCCAGCTCGGCTTCGACTTTCTCCTCAAGCTGCATTAGTTTCTTGTCCATGCGCGCCTCTAGTTTTGAGGACATACGTGCTTCCTGCTCCTCCAGCTGTGTAGGCAACTGCAATATTTGAGATGCCATGTGCGTCTTCGTTTCTTCCCATTGAGATGCCAAGCGTGTCTGTTGTTGTTCCAACTTTGATGCCATGCGTGTCTCTTTTTGTTCTGAGCCAAGGCAGCCAATAAAGAGTTTGTGTCCACATTTGCTACTGGATCCGGAGAATCATATTGCTCTTCTATTTTCGTCACCTCATTGGCAAGCTGAAAAACGTGGGCATCAACGTTGATTCCCTCTGCTTCCATAGCCTCTCGCAACCGTGATTGTAGCTCTGCTTTATTGCCTGTTGTTTCCAATCCACGTCGTTCCAACTCATTTTTGAGTGGCTGGATCTTCAACTCATTCAACTTTGCCATGTCCTTGTTATCCTTGCAATGTCCTTGTTACCTTTCTAATGTCCTTGTTATCCTTGCAATGCAATTGTTGCCTTTACAATGTCCTTGTTATTCTGTATTTATTTAACAATACCGCTTCTGACACCAATTGTGACGAATTCGATGATTCCTCAACTATTTTCCCTGAGTTCAATCACTACACGTTAAATAAAACACTCAGATTCTGCTTAATAAATAGTGCGCTTTATTCACTACTAAAAACCGTAGTACAATATCGCGGGTTAATTCACTGTTCAGTACTTCACTGTACAACACTTCAAAATAAACTGATTGATGTGCATTGTCTTTGCGCGGTTAATATACCCTAGCAGACTGCAGCTTCATAACCCAGAAATGTCTACACATTTATATTTACTAGTATGTAACCCCCCATAATCGGGTGTGTTTGCTTATTACCCCTGCATTGCTTTTATAGTCAAAGTAACGCAAATTCATATGTACTTACATACATACATATTTACATTTTTTTCAATGTTTGTCTATTTCGACTGAAATCCATGCGAGCATTGTATTTACGTATGTATGTATATACATTTACAAAGCATGGGTACAAACTTTAAACGCTAATTTCTCATGAACAAATTAACCTATTGGAATTGTTATAATTTTTTGCAAACATGCTCATGATAACCTTTCATCTGATATACATTTCGTATATATAAGTATTGTAGTTTAGTCTAGCTAAGCGCCGTTATAATAATAATATATTAGTGTATGCAATGTACAATTGTAAGTTTAACTTAGATGAGCGTGAGCGCACCTTGTTATCATGGGGTTACAACAATCAGCTGATTTTTATTTTGATAAAAAAAACTGCGCACGCAAAATGCCAAGAAGCACAGAAAAGAGTAGTTGCCATATGTATAAACAAAAAATGTATAAACAAAAATAGAATAATTTAAAAATAAATTATTCGATCGGTCAAATAGTCCATGAAAAATTTTCTACTGTACAATAACATGACCATAACATCAAGCTTTCATATTCTAGCCAAGGACCCGTGGCGCTGTAACAACTCGTAACAGAGGATGTAGCTTAAAAGCCCTAGTCACACATCGCAAGCTACAGATGTCGCTGCTGTGTGATCTAAAAGGCAAAGAGATATGTATTCATACATATACAACAAAAAAAATAACATAAAAAAATACACGTATGAACGAACATAGTAGCAATTATCCCACGAAATCAAACAAGCAGAGTATAAAAGGCAAAGAGATATGTATTCATACATATACAACAAAAAAAATAACATAAAAAAATACACGTATGAACGAACATAGTAGCAATTATCCCACGAAATCAAACAAGCAGTGTTGGTGTAACTAGTATGACACGCTGCGGTTAGAAATTCCTAATTTCTCCTCAGTTCAATGACCACTATAAAGGGAAAAATGAAAAATTTCTAACAACAAATACAAAGCCGTACGTCTAGTTCCTTAGCAAGAACGAAATTGCAATCACTGTAGCTGGTATTGCTTGTTTGTGAGTTGTTGCTCAGTTTGTTCGTTAATAACAAAAATAGAATAATTTAAAAATAAATTATTCGATCGGTCAAATAGTCCATGAAAAATTTTCTACTGTACAATAACATGACCATAACATCAAGCTTTCATATTCTAGCCAAGGACCCGTGGCGCTGTAAAAACTCGTAACAGAGGATGCAGCTTAAAAGCCCTAGTCACACATCGCAAGCTACAGATGTCGCTGCTGTGTGATCTAAAAGGCAAAGAGATATGTATTCATACATATACAACAAAAAAATAACATAAAAAATACACGTATTAACGAACATTGTAGCAATTATCCCACGAAATCAAACAAGCAGTGTTGGTGTAACTAGTAAAACACGCTGCGGTTAGAAATTCCTAATTTCTCCTCAGTTCAATGACCACTATAAAGGGAAAAATGAAAAATTTCTAACAACAAATACAAAGCCGTACGTCTAGTTCCTTAGCAAGAACGAAATTGCAATCACTGTAGCTGGTATTGTTTGTTTGTGAGTTGTTGCTCAGTTTGTTCGTTAATAACAAAAATAGAATAATTTAAAAATAAATTATTCGATCGGTCAAATAGTCCATGAAAAATTTTCTACTGTACAATAACATGACCATAACATCAAGCTTTCAAAAAATCTATCAATTTGAGAAACATAATCTCAAATCCAACTGTCAAAAGCTTACACTGATCTCACACTTACACAAATTGATTTCTACAATCATCTGCAAATGTTGTATGGTTGTGATAATGGTTAGGTTAGGTTCAAGTGGCTGCCGCAGAGGCACACTTAGGCCAGTTTTGAAAGGCCCGTTGTGATACCACCAACACAAGGAAAGTCAGTCCCGGGACCCAGCCATATGGAAAATCCCTGAGTTGTTGGGATTTTCCACATAGCAGAATCCCGGGACTGACACTCCTAAACCGACACCGTTACTCCTCCTCGAACCACTTAGATGACTTTATGAAGGCCATCAAGTCCTTTATGTCCAGTTCCGCGATCTGGCTTAGGCTATCCAGGAACGGAACTCCCAAAAAGCGCGTTCTCGCGCCGCTTAAAGCCGGACAGTTGCAGATGAGGTGCTCCACTGTTTCCTCCTCCTCATCATCTTTGCAACTCCTGCAGCATCGTCGGTAGGGCACACCTAGCCTTTCTGCATGCCTACCAATGAGGCAGTCACCGGTTAATACCCCTATCAATATGCAGATTTCCTTCCTAGTTAGGGCATAAATGCGTCTAGACCTTTTAAGCTCCCATTTTGGCCAGGTTTGTATCGATATCCGTCACCGCAGGGATTGCAGCCATCTTTCGTAGGCTTGACCGAGTGTGTGCTCCTTCAGCATTAGTTTGAAAGTGGCAAACGGCATACCTAAGCGCTCTTTATCCTGAAGAACCTGCTTGGTCGTGCCCTGCCTGGCAAGCTCGTCTGCCTTACAGTTTCCCTCAATGTCCCTATGTCCCGGGACCCATATGAGGTTTACACGGTTCTGTTGGGCCATCTCCTGAAGAGATCGACGACAGCTGAGCGTCAGTTAAGAGTTGAACGTGTATGAGCCAAAGGATTTGATGGCCGCTTGGCTATCGCTGAAAATAGCGATATCTTCTCCGATAACACGTTTGCTTAACCAGGCCGCGGCGCCCAGGATTGCCGAGACTTCCGCCTGGAAGACGCTAGAATGATCAGGTAGTCTGAAGGAGAGCTCAAGGTCCAAATCCCTTGAATAAACCCCTCCTCCAACTCTGCCGTCCAACTTCGAGCCGTCGGTGTATATGAAAGTGCCACCATTTGTTTCGGGACACCAATACGTCCTCTTCCAATCTTCTCTGCTGGGAATATTTATTTTGAAACAGCTATCCCCAACTGTAGTGGTCGCACAACGATCTGTGCTTAGAGGAAGAAAGCTGTAAGATTCCAGAATACTGGAGTGTCCAATAGTACCCGCATCCCAATGGAGGTTTCTCTTAGGCGCAGAGCTGATGCCGCCGCTGACCGAAACCCTTCCAGATCAAGTGGCAAAATGCCCAGAATGACCTGGAGGGCTTCGTTGGGCGGTGTCCTTAGCGCACCGCTTATACAGATCATATTGGATCTATGGACTTTCCGCAACAGATTCAGGTATGTTGCCTTGCTCAGCGCGGGCCACCATACGACGACTCCATACAGCATGATTGGGCGAATTATGGCCGTGTAGATCCAACTGCATACTCTAGGGCTGAGCCCCCATTTTCTGCCAATGGCTCTTTTGCATGTGTAAAGAGCGATGCAAGCTTTCTTCTGGCGCTGAAGTACATTCTCCTTCCAATTCAATTTCCTGTCCAGAACTATGCCTAGAAACTTGGCCATCTAGTTCTGGTAGGCGTAGTGGCGGTATTTTGTACCGGTTGGTGAAGAGGACAAGTTCCACTTTCCCCGGGTTGATACTAAGTCCGCAGCGAGAGGACCACGTCGAAACTTCTCGCAGTGCTACTTGCATCAGGTCACACAGAGTTTGTGGGAACTTGCCTCTGAATGCAATAGCTAAATCGTCTGCGTATGCCACTATCTTCGTTAGAGCGGAGTTGATAGCCTCCGGGCTTATATTGTTGAAAGCCCCCTCAATGTCTAGGAAGGCCACGAGACAGTAGTCCTTTTCACACAGCGATTTCTCAATGACGGATACTAGGCTGTGCAGAGCGGTTTCTGTTGATTTACCCTTGGTGTATGCATGCTGATAGCTAGAGATAAGGTTGCTATCAGTAGTCGTTGAGAGGTAGTCGCTTAGTATCCTCTCAAAGGTTTTGAGTACAAAGAACGAGAGACTGATCGGTCTGTAGTCTTTTGGCTCGTAGTGGGATGCCTTCCCAGCCTTAGGGATAAACACTACCAAGGCGCTTCTCCAGGAGCCCGGAATGTGGTTGAGAGCCAGGCAGGCTGTGAAGAGAAATACCAGCCATTTAGCTGATGTCTCCAACGTGTTTATAAGTTGCGCGGGGATAATCCCGTCCGGCCCGGCAGCCTTATACGGTTCAAAACTATTAACTGCCCACCTTACCCTTTCCTCAGTGATGGGTATATTTACTGCCAGGTTTGTTGCAGGTGCTAGTGGTGCGTTATGCAGATTCCCCGGAAAATGTGTATTCAAGAGCAGCTCAAGGGTTTCCTCTTCCGTGCTGGTCCAGGATCCGTCAGATTTCCGCAAATAGCTGATGACTGTTTGACTTTTCGAGAGGACTCGTCTAAGTCTCGCTGTGTCGTCGACCTTTTCGACGCCAGTGCAGAAATTTCTCTACGAGGTTCTCTTCGCCTGTCTCACAGCTTTCTTGTAGGCCCTTAGTTCAGCTTTATATTCGTGCCAATGAGGCTCAGAGCCGAGGCTCTTGGCCTTGTTAAATTGTTTCCGGCATGATTTGCGGAGCGAGTCCAAATCGTAGGACCACCAATGTGGCCTGTGTTTACCGCGTTTACCGATGTAAATGTGGTAACAAGATCCTCCAGCTCCTCTAATGATGAGGGGGCTTGTGAGGGCAGTACTGGTAGGTCTCTGTCTAATATTGCATTGTGTGACTGCCAATTAGTGTTGCGTGGATTGCGCTTCATGATTGGTTGTTTTACAACAAAGTCTAAAGCCATTTCTATGTAACGGTGGTCGGAGAATGAATGTTCTTCCAGAACCCGCTATTTTCTGACCCACTCATAAGCGCCTTCACTACAGATAGTGAGGTCTATGACCTCACTGCGGGTCTTAGTGATAAAAGTAGGCTCATTACCCACGTTGCAAATTACCAGGTTGGTTGTTAACAGGTAATCAAACAGAGACTCGCCCCTGGCATTGATATCGGAGCTCCCCCATAGGACATGGTGAGCATTAGCGTCCGCTCCAATAATAAGATTACCCGTGCAGAAATTTGACACCAGGTCTTTCACCTCCGTTTGTGGTGGGGGTTCTTCGGCGTCGTAGGGCATATAGACCGACGCCACCGTCAGGCGGGTGCTGTCGACCGTTAGACTAATAGCGGTAATATCACCATTGGTGTAGTCAGGTAGAAGAAAGGAGTTCAACTCAGACTTGACCAAAATACACGTTCTGACTTTGCTCTCCTCGCTGGCTCGAATGAGCTTGAAGCCCTTAGTCCCCAATCCGCAGATTCTCGAGCTATTTACCCAGGGTTCTTGGATGAGGACCACATCCACGTCGCATTTAGAAAGACGATTACTTAAAGCAGCCGAGGCCACTTTAGATTTGTGCAGATTAATCTGAAGCACCAGCAACATGGGAGCGCACAGACTTCCCTGCCGTCCCCATATCCTCGAGGTTTGCCCCATCTCGGAGGTTGCCTATCAACGACGTGTTGTTCTGATTAACTGCCCGATATGGCGTTGCAGGAGTCCCGCTGTCTGTAGCGTTAGATGTTAACCGCTCAGCGTTGGCTGCTACCACCGTGACGTCGAGGACTTCCTCGTCCTGTAGGCTGTCCTCCATCTCCGAGTTGTTCACAGCACTATCGCCAAGGGACGGGGCAGATAACATGCTTTCCGCATCGGAATCCTCCGCTTCCTCTTCTGGTAATTCGTTTTCCGGTTCCCCCGGAGCAGCCGAGAAGGCAGCGCGCTGAGCATCACCACGATATAACGATCTGGCCTACGCTGTAGTGTACTAGGCCATTGCACCTTTTGAGGGGCTCAATTGACTCCCCCCCCCCGACAAGATTGACACTCCAGTCATGCGTTCGGAGGGACGGATTCATTAGCCGTAGCATCCCGAGAATTCTCTCGGGTTCGTGAGGGATGGCCGGAATCCACGCCCTTGTCCTTGGACGAGCTGGAATGTCCTTCTAGTCGACGACATCTATCTTTGCGCCCTTGTAGACTTCACCCAGTTTAGCAGCTGCTGCCTTGTACAGTCCTACGGTTTTTGCATCCTCGCATGCGAGTAATTTAATCTGACCCTGGTGCCAACCCGCATCCGTTACTCGCGCCGAACTACCCGGAAATCCGGTATCACAGCTTTCGCTAGCTCTAACGATTTACTGGAATTCGGCGACAGCGATTCCTGCGGTACCCCTTCATACCTCTTCAGGATCTTTGCAGCCAATATTTTCTCGTGGTATGTGAAGCGGCGGGGAGATGTCTCCCGGGAGTGCGGACCCGTAGTTGCCATCGCGGTCGCTCTCCTTGCCGAAATCTCAGTTGCAGCTTCCTTCTCCTTCGAAACTCCAAGGCCAGGTCGTGAGACCGCTGCCACAGACGTAAAGATACTGGTTTTCATATCAGCGGTTGATGGGAGTTTAGCATCCGCCGTTGTCCTCCTAGCTGCGTTGGCAACCGCACTCGTGCTAGCTCCCATCAAGTCAATCTTACTCGATAGAGCGTTGGTTGACCGACTCGTAGTTGCCATCGCTGTCGATCCCCCTCACCCCTTGATTGTGGAACGGAGGTTGTCCTCCGGCGTTGTTGTTGCTTTCTCGCCTGCTCCTCCATAGCTCTCCTTTGCTGAGGAGTGAAATTTGGCGTTGTTTGTTTTTTAGGTTTTTCGTTTTCATTTAGGTTATTTGAGTTCATCTTGTTCGTACGACCCATCGCCGGACAAGGCCAGCTTAGGGTAAAGGGAAGAGTAGGGGAAAATGTGCCGTCCGCCGCGGCAGAGCCCCGTACCGCGGTAAGGCCATGCTTACTCTCTGAGGCGACCCGGTATCAGAGAGGCTCCGTTCAAATACAGCCACGATTTGCCTCCCGACTGCAAACGTCCAATGGGCACGGTTTCGCATAACACCCTGGATTGGGAGGGGAAAGATCTTTGTCGTCGCGCCAGAGAGGCTAGGCTGCTCTCGTGATGAAGTGCCGTATGGAGCTATGATCACAAGGGCAGCGTAGCCCTGGGGCTATAGACTTAAGCCCTCGTACCGCGGCAAGGTATCCACCCTTCACGAGGGGGTTGTGATAATAGTGTAACATAAATGTAACGTAAATGTTTATTGGGCAATATTATGTTTTTGATTCTTTATTTATTTTTATTAGAATTTGGCAAATGGGACAAATTATTTTGGCAGGTAAAGCCAGTGTTGTAAAGAGTAAATAAAATATATGACAATTAAATATAAGCCAATTGAGTATTTTTCATGAACTCGGGAGAACCAAAACTCGGCTATTGTTAACCATTGTGAATTCCTACAAGTGAAAAATCTTCGGCTTTTTTTGTCCCTCGTCTGTCTATTTAAAACTGTGACAGGCTGTCTGAATGTTATGAATAGAAAGGAATATGAAGAAAGGGTTTGTTTTTTAACTCTTTTACATTGCCTGAATTGTCCCAACTGTGTTTCATTATTGAATTTTATTCAATCAGACCAATGATAATATTCACCCTTATCGCGAGTTTTATTTTCACCCGAAAATATTCACTTTTTTCCTTCGTTTTATCGCAGATAGTAGCGAACAGATTTTTCATGTTCGAAAAAAATTCCGCCTTATTGGCAACGCTTTTTTCGGGTGAAATGAACAGAGCGAAATCCTAAATGTATTCATTTTTATTTTACCGTGTTCGCCTGTAAGCGAAACCAAATGTAAGCAGTTGTTTGTTTTGAATATTAAATATTATTTTAATTAAATATACTTTCAATTTTAGGAGTAAATCAATAAATAAAGCCCATTCGGAAATGCTGCTTGATAAGATGATTGAAAATCCCATCATTGCGACAGGTTTCTCGAAAGAAAATATGGAAAAAGTGGCAGACTTGTGGAAGCAGCTTACAGTTTCCTTAAATAGCCTGGGACCACCTGTTATGTCAGAATCTGAGTGGTAATATTGCTTTGTATTAATGCATATATAATCCATTTAGTATACCAACGTATTTGTTAAATAGGTGTGGGGTGACCAGAAACGCTATGTAAGGAAGAAGGCGTCACAAAATAAAATCCACGCAAGGGGGACAGGCGGCGGATCCAACGAAACAGTAACACTTTCCAGTGCAGAAGAAGCTATATATAAACTGCTAGATCTCAAGGACTCCTTTGACGGCGTTGAAGACTCGCACAGGTACGGACCAGAAGCAAAAAGGCGTAAGGCAAATTCGGAGGTAGTGATTTTGGAAGATATCCTACTAAGCGGTGATGACATTCCTGGCTGCAGTACCGATGTGACAGATAGCGAAGCTTTTGCCCCACCATGTGACTCTGCAGCTATGCCGAGTGAAGAATTAATTGAGTTTAATCGTAGGGTATTGGAATTAAAAGAAATAAAAATTGAGGTATTAAGAAAAAAAAAAAAAACTGAGTTTGGTTTTGTGTTTGTTTTTTTATACTTTTTCTGGATAATTCAAGCTTTTTTTAATTTTTTATTTCTATTGAAAATATATTTTTTAAATTTATTTTAACGAAGCTGCAAAGAAAGAAAGGAAATATTTATGTTTATTAAAAAAATCGTACCTTATTACTTATAAATAAAAAATAATTAATGAAATTAAATCATTAATCAAAGAGTGTTTGTGATTTCTGCACGAATGCACTTGCCTGCGGCCAGATAGGTACTGATTCCTTCATGGATCTGTTGATTATGTACTGTGGAAGTCTCGTTCAAATCTGCATTGTAAGATGGGTTATGAAAGTTAGCTTCACTTTTGTAATGAATGCAAATGTTATGCAAAGCTGCGCAAATGGTTATAATTTTTGTTGCTTTGGCAGGAGCATAGTACAACTCTCTAACGCCTTAGAGACACCTCCATCGGTTTTTAAGTACACCATTTGTTCTTTCGATTATATTTCGCCCCCTCCAATGCACTTCATTAAATTTTGCCTCCGGTGATCCACTTGCTAGAGTTCTGTATGGAGTAAGTAGCCAAGGCTCTAGGGGGTACCCAGTGTCACCTAAAATGTTCAAAGGTGTATATGCATTCGTTTCATTGATGTTCAGCTGTTACCTAGTAAACGAGCACTGCTATGAGTTTGCATATAACTTTCTTCCATTTAAGATCTTACGTCGCTTATGTTCCATATAAAGGCATCGTGGCAAGCGCCAGCGCACAGATTCACAATATCTTACTTCCGGGAAGTGGACCAGGGAAACGATCCGTTCGAAAATATCTTATATATGGTGCGTTTTCCTTAAAATTTGGTACATGGGTAGAAATAGGCCGTAATTAACGAATACGAATGGAATATAGAGGAAGAGGGGAGTGGTAGAAGGAAAGAGGGCAATGAAGAGTAAAAGGGAGGGAGATAGGAAAGAGAGTTGTACGAAGAAAGATAGGAACACTAGGTGGCAAGCCTGTTTGAAATTTAAATATTTGGAACACGGTCGCAAATACCTTTCACTTGACACCCATATAGGCATATCTTGCTCAATATTAAAAAAAAGAAGATAGGTGGCAACCCTTTGAACCGTCCCAAGTGGGAACCGCCATGTATATAGTCTTAAAATGAATCGTACTACTAATAATGCCAAATTTAATACAAAACGGCAAAGCGGTTCCCGAGATATAAGGATAAATAAATAAAATACAGTTTGGGGGCAACCCTGCTAGAAATTGTCATATTTGAAATGCGACAGAAAATACCTTTCATTTGATAACCATATTGGCATATATTGCTCAATATTAAGAAAAATTAAGATAGGTGGCAACCCTGTGAACAGCCTCAAATGAAAACACCCACGCATATAATCTTAGAATGAATCGTACTATCTATAATGCCAAATTTTATCCACATCGGTCAAGAGGTTCCCGAGATATTGTAGCATTACATAAACACATCGCCCTTTTACTTTAATTGTCATGTGCACACAAATAATGTATAAACAAATATGAATGTACACAAACAACATTCTACCCAAATTAGTTACATTGAACTCAGCGGGAGTTTATACAAAGACTGCACACCCCGCACATAGCGAGGATTTTGTTACACTTCTGCGGACGGTCAAAGACACCGCCAAAGACAGTCGCAATGCCCAACTGATTCACGACGTCAGTTTGTCAATGCGACTGACATATTTATATATTTATTGCAACCATATGTTGACTTAGCATATGTTAGAACTATACATTTTAGTTTGTAAGTATAAGTAATATATACATAGGTATATATTTTAGTTCGTAAATAACTTGTAAGTATTAGTGTAAGAATTTAGTATGAAAGAAAGTAAATTCTATGAAGAAAGACAATTAATGATCGAACTCCAAAGTAATAACATTTCTTATTTAATTTGGCTATATGGGGATCCTGCCAGGCTTTTAAATAAATAAAAATAATAACAATTCCCTCGGCTCTACACAGCGATATCGCCAGCCATAGTCAAATAAAATAACTTATATGGCTCATAGCGTACCGCCAGCCGAAAATATAAAATCCAAAGGCAAACCAAGTTAGCCTATGAAAATACTGGTGGTTAAATTTATGAGGTACATCTCCTAAAAAGTGAAGACTGGCCACAACAGATAAGGAAAAAGACATGGAAACACACTAAGGATATCAACCCAAGGATTGAACCCCAAAAATAGTAAACATCGACGACGCGCAAAAAGAAGTGGAATATTGATAATCTCGTGACTGGCAGCAAATATTAATATTTTGGTAATATGACTGGCAGCAAATATTTTGGTAATATGACTGGCAGAAAATATTGATATTTTGGTAATATGACTGGCAGCAAATATTAGTATTTTGGTAATATGACTGGCAGCAAATATTGATAATTTCGTGATATGACTGGCGACAAATATTGGTAATTTGGATACAAAACTAGCGGCAAGAATGGCAGCGTAAGGTAGAGTTAACAATTTTTTTTTAGAAAACTTTGGCACGCCTTATGGTCGCCATCCAAATAGCAGTAATTTGCTTAGGGGTAAAATTTAAAAATTACAAAAAAACATTTTTTTTTCTCTATACAGGAAAGACAACAGAATTTTAAATTTGCAAAATATTTATTTATTTATTTATTTATTTATTACAGTCTTTTTGACTTAGATTATATCTTTATTATCACAATGACATTATCTAAAAGGTAGAGTCTTACAGTAATTAAATAACAATTTTTTAAAATTGGTAATACTATTGCAGTCTTTTATCTCACTTGGTAGCTCATTATATGCCCTTAGCCCCTCATAATATATACTATTTTTATCAAACTCAGATCTTACAATAGGCAAATGAAAATTGTTCATATTTCTTGTTTGATATCGGTGCACCTCGTTGTTATATCTCACTCGGTCTTTTATGTAGTTCGGCAGATTATCTAGCTTCATGTTGTGTATAAATTTCAAAGTGTGGTATTTAATGATTTGTTTAACACTAAGCCAGTTCAAATTCTCCAGCATTTCCGAGATTGGAGTATCAAAGCGTTTTTTGAGTATAAATCGCATCACTTTGTTTTGCTTTATTTGTAGTTTATGTATGTGTGTTGATGCCAATGTGAAGAGGATCGTGGGACAATATATGAAATGGGGTTCTATAATGGATCTATAAACCATTGTTTTGTAATGTCTACTAACGTATTTACATGATCGTATCATAAAGCCTATCTTTTTTGATATTTTTTTCTCCGTGTATATAAAATGCTCATGAAACTTCAGTCTATCATCTATCATTACTCCCAAATATTTTATTTTATTCACTTTTTGTATAGGGGTATCAGCTATTTTTAGCATCACATTTTGCTCTTCTGTAGATTGTCTTCGCATAATCATCCATTTCGTTTTCTCTGCATTTATTTTGAGTTTATTTTGGCATAACCACTTATATATGTTGTTTAGGTCAGCTTGTATTTTTGATATAGCCTCAGTTGAAGATGGACAGCTTATAGTTAATAAAGCATCATCCGCGAAGAGTCGTATTTTACAGTGGTCGATACAGGTATTTATATCATTAATATAGATGATGAACATAATTGCTGCTAGTACTGATCCTTGCGGTAGGCCTAGTTCAATGTTAACTTCGTCCGATACTGCATTTCGTATTACTGTCCGCTGTTTCCTTCCATCAAGATAACTTTTAAACCAGTTAATTGCAACGCTACGTACACCGATGTTGTGCAGTTTCGTCAGCATGATGTCCCTGTCGATGGTTTCAAAGGCTCTTTTAAGATCAAGAAAGACTGACACTGCTGTTTGTTTCTGGACATGCTTTCTTTCCACTCTGCTATTACCAAGTTGAGTGCAGTTTCACAGGAGTGCTTAGACCTGAATCCCGATTGTTCGCTGATAATAATTTCGTGTTCATTAAGATATTCCAGTAGCTGCTCTTTTACAATGCTTTCCATAAGTTTCTCATCGCTAGACAGTGTGTTGATCGGTCGTATCTCATCAGGTTTCACTGTTCCTTTAACTTTTTCTACTGGCACAATTGTAGAGGTCTTCCAGCACTCCGGGAAAACACCACTGTCTAAGCTTTCATTCACAATACACGCATATGCGTGAGCCAGGTACTCCATGCTGTCCTTAATTACGCCTTCTGCCAATAGTTTTTTTCCACCATACTTATTTTTCAATCTCTTCGTTGCTTGCATAATCTGTTCAACATTTATATGTTTAAATTGAAATGGGCATCTATTTATGTCGTTGTGTGCTTCGCCTGGTAAAATATTCTCGATGCTGTTACTAATTGTTTCAACACTTTCCACAAAATATTGGTTGAGTTGATTGGCAATTTCACTGTCTTCCTCGATGAAAATGTTATTGTAGAATACTCGTTTTATTTGAGATGTTTCATTGTTCATGTTGACTTCTTCTTTGAGACATTTCCACATTAGGCGTTGATTATCACAATTATTATTGATTCTATTTTCCATATATTTTTTCTTTTTAATCTTCACCATTTTTTTGTAATATCGTTTGATATCAATATAATTTACCCATATATTTGTTCTTAATGCCAGTTTGTAATGTTCGAATTTCACTTTGTTCAACTCAGTTAGCTCGCGGTCGTACCATTTATTCATAAGTTTAATTTGTACTCGTTTTTCAAATGTTAGTACTTCCATTATTTCACTCAAGACATTGTGTATTAATTGGATTTTCTGTCCGATATCGCAGTTCGATAGTTCTGCTATATTGAAGTTCCTTAGGTTATTTATCAGGTTTTCTTTTGTGTAGTTATCCCAGCACAGGCGATTTTCATACACTCTCATTTTATAACATCGTGAGGTTGGCATTTTGAAACAGATTGTCTCATGGTCTGATATCTTATTCTCGAGATGTTGTACTTTAATGTTATCACTATTACTAAACAGAAGGTCTATTTTGGTTTGAGACGACTCGGTGATTCTCGTGTTAAAGTCGATTAGTTGCTGCATAGATGCTGCTGCGAACGTATTAGTAAGCTGGTTCGAGTGCGAAGATTGGGTATTTACATTTATGTTGAAGTCACCGATAACTATATTGTTTAAATTTTCACTGAAGTGCTCATCGATTATTTCTCCCATATAGTTTATAAATTCAGTGTGGCTCGCATTTGGCGAATGGTATACTACGCCGATTTGCCAGTTAATCGGGCTTTTTATTGTTTTAATCACCACAATCCATACGTTGTTGTTTACACTATTTTTATATATTACTTTAAAGTCGATCTGTTTATGTATATATATAAGGACACCACCTGTATGACGACTATGAGAATCACACCTGATATGGTTATATCCAACGATATTTAGCTCTGCCTCAGTTACACTTCCGGTTGTATGGGTCTCAGCACATAAAACAATATTTGGGCTTTCTTTCTCTATCATTACTTCAAGTTCACTTTTGTTTGCTGTAATACTATTTGTGTTTAAGTAGATACACTTTATTTCGTTCTTATCTATATTATTGTTTATTTTGTTTTGCTTACTTATACCATCGACTACTTCGTCATCTGTTAGTGGCTAATACCCAAGCTTCTGCATCTTTATATGCAATTTATTCACATAGCATGGACAATCCCTATCGAATGTGTCATGATTTATGTCTAATGGCAGTTTATATTTTTCTTTGGCTATAATACAATTAATACACTTGTTTATTGGACTTTTCTCACACGTTTTTGAGTTGTGTTTTCCATGGCATTTATGACAAGCTTCGTCATTCTTACAGTTTGTAGCTTTGTGATTAAATCCTTTACATTTATAACATCGTAGTACATTTATTGCATCGTACACTCTACATCTTTCCCAGCCGACATTTAATCTCTCTGCTGTAAGAACTTTACTAAAATTCTCCTTTTCAATTTCAATAATAGCATCATAGACCACTGAATTTTCTAGTTTTCTTTCTAGGATCTTAACAACATTTAACGAACTTTCGCTGATATCTACATTTTGTTTTTTTATCTTATCAATCAACACTTTGCTGTCATATTTAAAATTAAGACCCTTGATTATAAAGGTTGGGTGAATCACTTCTGGCACTTTCACAGAGTATTCTTTCCCAATATTTTTTTCAATTGCTACTTTGATCTTTTCACGTTCATCGTTATTTTCACTATGGATAACCACCACTCCATTATTTCTTGTTGCAATATTCGATATTTTTAGATTTTCCGGATCAACTTTGCTGTTTAAGTCCTCTTTTGTTTTACTACCTGTTTGCTTTTCTTTGGGTTTCACAATTATGGCTACGTCATTTTTTAGGTGAGGTATTTCACTTTTTTTAGCATTGAATTTCATAGCATCGGCGTATGATTTTTGTACACTACTATTGTTGCTGCTTATTTTTTGCACTTCACTGTATACTTTCTCATTATCTTTGTTGATCAACTCAGTTTTGTTTTTCACTTCTTCCACCATTTCATATAAGCTTTTCATATCTCCAACTTTCTTCTCAAAGAGCTTTTGTGTTTTCTCCATTCTCTCTACTCGTTTGGTGTACCGGCTCTCAACAGCTTCCAGCAAAGCTTTTATCTCACTTTGACTTTCCTTCATCACTTCTTCAAACTCATTCTTATACTCATTCAATATCGAGCCATTTTTTTGTACACTCATTTGCATGTCTTGTAGCACCGTATCCACATTTTGTATGTACGTCATACAGTCATCACACATCAGCCGCACCATGCTGTTTGGCACGCCAAGAACTTTGCTGCTATATTTGTCGACACCTGCACATGAGAGTGTTTCATGAAACACTTTACCACAAACTCCCTCACATCTTATACCACTCTCTCCCCTAATGTGGGACTTACACGTCGCACACACACTCATTTACTCTGTTTGAGCTTTTCCAGTTTGTTTATATTTCCCGTTTTTCTCTATATGTATCGTTGACAACGATTTTAATTACTTTGAGTCACTTTCTCACAAAAATTGGCGAAATAAAATATTTAAATTTTCAAAATTACTTTACTTTAATTTCAAATAAAAAAACATTTGTTCACTTTATGAGTCAATATCTCGTATATGTAGCGATTTCAGCAAATACTTAGCTTGGTTTAACCATTTGTTTACACAACAATCGGAGAGCGAAAATAAACACGTCCACTCAAACAAAGCTTTAGCTCAATTTAATAATGCAGAAGATTTCGACTCAAGAGGAGTCTGGTAAAACATAAAAACAAAATAGCCAAATTTGAAGCACACCCAATTCTAGAAGATAAAGCAGAAATCTCTGATATATTGTTAGTAATTTTTATATGCGTAAGTACATTTTTAATTGTCGCAATTACAATTTTAATAAAAAATTATATAAAGAACAAATTGAGACAATTAAATAATGTCCAACAACGCATCTAATTGGCAAGAAATATATGAAAAGTTATATGAAGAAAAAGCAAAAGCTGGCAAATCGTACAAATGCATAAATAAAAATATTCCATGTGGCAACACTGGTGTGATTAAGTGAAGTTTGTTTTAAATAGTGCTCCCAGTTATCGTGAAAATTCAAAGCTTGTCGCAAACGAGTCGCAATAAAGTGTATAGAGATCGAAAGAGCGTTCACTGCTGCAGCCGGGACTATTGGAGTTTCAATTTGGGAATGAGAATCCGTAGGAAAACATTGAAAATTAATATCAAAATTACAAGGTAATATTGTTGTTGCAATAAAAAAGCCATCAATCTACATATATGAGCTGTGAGCGGGAAACAAGGAGAATCTGTCAAAACGAAATCTCGCTGCATAAGATACACGCAAAGAAGTCAATTAGTTGATACTACAAAGTAAAGGTTTGAACCTAAGCTTACTCGCTGCAAAAGCTGCACAGTACAAATCTGTTCTCACAGAAAGCGCTACAAATATGTATTTAATAATTCGCATTGCATACTTTGAGGCAGCTCACTAAGCGAGGAGAAAATGAGCAATAATAATCAAGGCGCACGTACTAATCTGACCTCTTTAGCAAAAAAACGCAAATGTCAATCAATGCAAAACGCCCCTGCTCCGAAATATCGCCAGATGCGAATGCAGTTGCACCAAGTGGAAACTCTGAGGTTTTGGAACTTATGGCAAAAATGCATGCCGACTTTAATAGCAAACTTGAAAATTTTGCAACGAAAGATGATTTAGTTTTATTAACTGCAGAGCTACGCACTGTTAAAGCACAAATATGCAAGCTAGAAGAAGAAAACTTAGAGCTCAAAAATGCACTTGTTAAAGTATCCACTGAACAAGAGGCAGATAGAAAAAAGCTTAGATACCTAGAAGAACAGTCGAAGAAAAAGGCCCTTATATTTAAAAATAAGAAACCTAGTTGAGGTTGCAGGATCTAGACGGTTGGCCGAAAAAAACTCAAAATTTACCGTAGCGGCGGAATTTGCAACAGAGGAAGCAGCAACAGAAATTTTAATGTACACCAAAAATCTGACAGGCACGGCGATTTCGATCTCTAGAGACCTAACTAAAGAAAAACAGCGGCATAAAAAACAATGTTGCAACTAAAAAAACGTTTGGTGTCACTCAAAACCGGCATCCCTGTATTGATACGTGATCACAAACTTGGTGTTTAGACCATCGGTCTAAATATATCCGTCGCCCCTCGTAATAGATACTAGTATCTGCCCGCGCCACTTTTTTTTATCTTTTCGCCCGATAACAGCTCTTACCCTTTCGAATCCTACGAAAGTAGGCATTCGGCGGGGGTACAGAGCTACGTTTTATCTGAAGGCTCTTTCACTTTGTTTTTGAGCACGAAGCACCTCACCAGCAGCCTCTCCAGGTAAGACCAATTCCAAGTGTCGAATTCCAACTTCTGTAAAGTTACTTAATAAAATATTATTTATCCATTTTCATAAAATCTTACTTGTACGCCTTAATTCTCCAATAATTAAGGTTGTAGATTCTACTCAATAAAGAAAGTGACTTTTTATATTGTATCTATAGGTGAAATACAGTGTTTTATTATTTATTCACTCGCTGCCATTTCTTCTTCTTTTTCTTTTCATTTTATTACGTGCGAGCAACCCCGCTACTACCCGGGCTCGCCGTAACATTGGTCCATCGCGCCAGGAAATAATAAAACACCAGCACCTAAAAAATCCAGCATTAACACCGAAAATAATATCAGTCTAGAAATCCAACGGAGAATCACTCTTGCGAACAAGTGCTACTTTGGACTGAGTAGGCAATTGAGAAGTAAAGTCCTCTCTCGAAGAACAAAGATCGCGCTCTATAAGTCTCTCATCATACCTGTCCTGATGTATGGCTCAGACTCATGGACAATGTCAAGAGAAGATGAGATGGCCCTTGGAGTATTTGAGAGAAAAGTTCTCCGGAAGATTTATGGTCCTTGCCGTGATGCCGACGGCGAGTATCGAAGGAGATTTAACGATGAGCTGTACGAGCTTTACGCAGATCTGACCATAGTCCAGCGAATTAAAGCCCAAAGGCTCCGCTGGCTGGGTCACGTCATGCGAATGGACAAAGAAGCTCCAGCCCAGAAGGTTTTCCAATCGTCACCCGAATTCGGCAGCAGAGGAAGGGGGAGGCCTCGACTGAGATGGAAACAACAGGTGGAGGATGACTTGAACTCCCTTGGGGTTTCCAATTGGCGTCAGTTATCGCTAAAAAGGAATGACTGGCGTGCTTTGATAGGCGACGGCCAAAATCGCTTAGGCGGTTAAGCGCCAATAAATGATGATGATGACCTAAAAAATCCAGAACATAAAAATCCAGCACCTAATAAAGCGCACCGCAAAAATTAAAAAATTCAACTCAATTTGGCTTTAATTAATTCGAAGGCGACTTGAACGAACCAAGCGACCGATTAGCTATTAACAACAGCGAGTGACACCAACACATACACGTTCGCATTAACACATCTAGTACTCACACCACATCACATCATATCAAATCCGCTTCAACATATCATACCATCAGTTCATTGCTCACATAAACACATCACATCACACCAATCACTAGAGTCCATCTGCTCTCATCACAACACAATCCATTACATCTTTCATCAGTTTCATCACTCAAGGTACGTGGTTGGGTTTAGTTCATGCACCACCTTTTTTTTATATACGTGCAAAACGTAGTGAACTTTCTGAGTGATTTCTTTTGAAAACAAAGTGAAAATACCGTGTTCTCGATAGCACACTTTCGCCTTTTGACTATCGGTTAAGTCCCCCACCAGTGGTAAGACTTATCCGACACAGCTCAAGGCAAGCAGTCAGTGAATTTTTTTTTTTTTTTTTTTTTTTTATATATACACGTATCACTGCACTGAACATCTCTCTGTTCGACCACATACTGTGGAAACTTTCTACAAACAACTTTAAAATTTCACTTAGTTGATGCTTTTTAAAGAGCGATCCATCACAAAGTTCACATATCAAACAGTCCATATATTCATCACAACGTTGGGTGGCTTGTGGGTATAAATACTTAAAGCGTACACAGTCCATAAGTGTCGCTTAATTTAACACATTATTTGTATCGCTCAAAATTTTAAATAAACAATTATCACTAGCCCACGATTATCTGGACAAATACAACTGCGTTAGTTTTTCTTGGAAATTGCACTTTGTTACCTGGTTTGGCTATACAGGGTTCACAATACCCAAAGCACATTGAATCTGTACCGAGATTTCTATCTGTGCCACATACACTTTGTTGATACATTGAGTCTTCAGAGACTTTTATTTGTTTTCACCATACACTTTGGAAGCACATCAAATCTTCAGAGATTTTTACCTTTGCTATACACACGTTTATTAGTTCACTAAATCTTCAGAGGTTTACTCGTCTATAAACACTTTTGAAACATTAAATCTTCAGAGATTTGTATCTGTTTCATATACACCGTCGTTGATACTTTAAATCTTCAGAGATTTTGTTCGGGTTCACACACACTTTTAAAGACATATTTTTGTCTTTTGAAACATTAAATCTTCAGAGATTTCTATCTGTTTCATATACACCGTTGTTGATACTCTAAATCTTCAGAGATTTTGTTCGGTTTCACACACTTTTAAAGACATAATTTTACCTTTTGAAACATTAAATCTTCAGAGATTTCTATCTGTTTCATATACACTGTTGATAATACTCTAAATCTTCAGAGATTTAGATCGGTTTCACACACTTTTAAAGACATAATTTGTCTATCACACATTTTATACATCAAATCTCCAGAGATTTGAATCAAATCATCGTTTATAAAAAATTTCGCTTAGTCCAAAGCAAGCAATGTTACGGCGAGCCCGGGTAGAAGCGGGGTTGCTCGCACGTAATAAAATGAAAAGAAAAAGAAGAAGAAATGGCAGCGAGTGAATAAATAATAAAACACTGTATTTCAACTATAGATACAATATAACAAGTGACTTTCTTTATTGAGTAGAATGTACAACCTTAATTATTGGAGAATTAAGGCGTACAAGTAAGATTTTATGAAAATGGATGAATAATATTTTATTAAGTAACTTTACAGAAGTTGGAATTCGACACTTGGAATTAGTCTTACCTGGAGTGGCTGCTGGTGAGGTGCTTCGTGCTCAAAAACAAAGTGAAAGAGCCTTCAGATAAAACGTAGCTCTGTACCGCCGCCGAATGCCTACTTTCGTAGGATTCGAAGGGGTAAGAGCTGTTATCGGGCGAAAAGGTAAAAAAAGTCGCGCGGGCAGATACTAGTATCTATTACGAGGGTCGACCGATATATTTAGACCGATGGTCTAAACATGCCGGCCCCCTTGCGACAAGCAACATTAAAAGAAAAAAAGGGGAATCACCGGCAGCCAATCCAAACTAAATATTTAAAATGAAAACTATAACTATGTGTCTTCCTCCTGAGCCCTTGCTCTTCCCGTAGCTGCCGGTGGACACCTGTGGAGGACGAGAAAGAATAGTTAGTACATTAACGTGGTTTTTGCCTAATTCATTGCACCTTTAGTGGAAAAATTGTCGACAAAATTACGGGTCGATTTACTGAGGCCCTATTGTGGGTAGGCCCCAGATATAGTCAGGCCGAATATCGTGGCCTGGGCCAGTATCCCGTTAATGGTGGATGATGGGGTGCCCTGCAGCATAAGGCTGGCGTAGACGTCGGCGCCCAAAGTCTGGCGTACTGGTGACGACCGGAAAAAGTCGGGTCAGCCAGCTTCATAGATTGAAACGGCGCGGCAACGGTGGCGTCTATATTTGAAGCTGGGTTCGTGCGATGGTAGTTTGCGACGACAGTGGCTTGTGTCGTGACCCTTCTTGCCACCCCATACTCTCCTCGCAAGACGAGTGTGCACCTGATCGGCCGAGTCCCCCCAAATCGCTCTAAGCCGAGCTTGGAAGCGAGCTCGCTGTCAATGACCGATGTGGGTGAACACGAGTCGATCAGAGCACGTACAACGTGTAGTTTGCCGCCGGATTCAATGCAGACTGAAGCAGTAGGGGGAAATGGCTACAAACGACCTCAAAATAATGCTCTCGGTGGGCGCATTGGCCGCTCTGCCCACCGGAAAGTGGCAGGTAGATTCCTGTGGCGGACTATGGTGGTGTCGCTGACAGCTGTGTGGGCCGGGTAAGGTGCCGTCCGACCCGCTGTAAGGCGTGATGAGCGGAAAGGACGCGTTTCCGCGCCACCGCGTCTTACCGCAGTGGAACGGCGAGATGGTCGGACAGGACATGCGTGTTTCCGAGCCACGCTCTCCTCTGTTCTCCCCGTGGACTGTATCGCGGCTTCTCCACAGCTCGTGTCGTAGTAGCGGTCGGAAAGAACGTGTTTCCGAGCCGCCGAGCTGTGGAGAGCGTATCGGTGGTGACCTGGCCGCCTCCTCTTCCTCTTCTGCTTCGGCTACCTGCTCTGCCCAGGATTTGGTGGTTTCGGTGATGGCGATCGACAACGCGCCATCGGAGATCTCTCCATCATCTAGTATGTCCACGTTAGGACCGACTTGCTCAGAGGTGCGGACGGCTGCGTCGTCGATGTGCAGCGTCGTATGGTGTTTCTCGTCACACCGGTAGCAGCGGTCCTTGCTCGGACATGTTCCAGGACCGTGGAATGGCGATAGACAGTTGGAGCAGTACTTGTGGATAAGTACTACCCGTAACTGATCTTGAACCGCCATCCCACGGTATTTTTGGCAAAATCGGATGCCGTGTTATTGCCGCATAACCGACAAGGAATGGTGAAAGGCCGAGACCTTTGTTCGGTTTTTACACGTGATGCGGTGTAGCGAGTCATGCTAAAATAATAGTAAACCCATTAGTACCTGTGGGTGGCTTGTGTGCCCTTATATTTGGGTGGCTTGTGTACCTAAACCCGTATATTTAATTTTTTGTATGAATTTTTCCTACTTTGGGCATTTTGTTAATTTTTGGTAGGATTTGGATATTTTTCCCCATCTGGCAGGAGGATAATATTTGGATATTTTCTCCCCTATCTGGCAGGATCATTCGTATTATCGCAGAATTTTTCCGATCTGGTATTTTTTGTCAGTTGCCAATTTCCTGCCACCCAAGGAAACAGGAAATAGGTGCGTGAACACTTTATATGTGCTGACACTTCAGAGTACGCGCCCTCTGAAGAAGTTCTAAAATTAGGTTTTTTTTTCTCTGGAGGTAATAATTTTCGCTCTGATTCCACTTACTTTAGTAATTAGTAATGGTGAAATCTAGATATTTTGCTAAAAAACTTCATTTTTCGTATCGCGAGCTTTGGTCTACGTGGTGATTATATGACCAGCTGATCGCGCTGTCGTTGATCACCAGCTAACATTACCCACCCTTAAGTCTCACCAATCGGAGCCCGAACAGCTGACATGCTCCCTCAACAGTCTGTGCAGCCACATCTCACCGATGGCGACTAGTACACTGGTGATGTTAAGGCGCCGACAGATGTTGAGCGACAACTGCTACACGATAAGTGGGTAATTTTATTGCGCGGTCAGCAGGCTGTGAACACAGACAGAATGAACACGCAAAGCAGAAAACAAAGCAAAACGATTAGCAAATATGAACACACAACCAAATATGAATACAGTTGGCAAATGTTAATAATAAATTACGCACTTTATTATTAAAAAAATATTAGAAGCTCTAAATAGCATAAGACAAGTTACCGAGCAAGTAAATAACTTGCTTACAGAGGAACACCAAAAAGAAGCATAACAATTTTTCTCAGCAGTTCGAGACAAACTAGTATCTGCTCTAGCCAAACACAATACAGAATTTGACGTACCAAATACAACAGAAGAGGAAATTCAAATAGATTTTTCATTACTTCTATCTGAACGCGTTACTAGCCGAACCCCCTCACCTTCATTAAGTCAAGCCACATCGGTGGAAAAATTTAAAATAGACATCCCAATAATAAACGTCACAATGCCACAAACCGTAGTAGAATTTATTAAAACTGCTTCGTCAGTATTACCAGAGTTTGACGGTAAAGCAGAAAATCTACATAGTTTCCTAGATGCACTCGATATACTTGAGCAAATCAAGGGTAGTCCACGCGGAGGCTTACGTGGGCCTTAGTTTGGTCCGTTGTGATACCACGAAAAGAGCCCTAATTTCCCTTTCTGTAGATCGACCTAACCCAGCAGAACGGTCGCATCCCCCAAAAAGTTTTGTAAGAAACCTTCTGAGATACGACCGCTCCGCTGGGACGGGTCGAGGCAGGAGGCCCCAAAAACACATAAAAACCTTGAAAGGATCCGTCTGTCCGTCACCCCCATACAAAGTACAACGTATACGCTGCAACTCTAAATGGTGGTGACGGACAGACGGATCCCCCAAGGTTCCATGTGTTTAGGGCCGGAGTTCATACACCCATGAAGCTAAACCAGCGCGTTGGTCTGATGTAGCGCAGAATATCATCTATATTTGCAGATTCTAGCTCCGCAAGGCACCCAAAGGAGTGTTTGCGGAGACATCGGTACCTGGTTTTCGACAGAGCGGGACAGTGGCATAGACCATTACCATGATAAAAACAAAGCTGAAGGGTTGTAGTGGCACTTGTAGCAGTACTAGGCTAATCATAATTACGATTAAACAAATGATAGAGTTTTATGTTAACACCCTTAATAACAAACAAGGCTGTCATTACTGTTGACGATTGGCAACTCGGGAGTATAATGGGGTGTGGTTGCTGTGCGACCTTGCCCAATCCTGACTCTTGCGTCCCCGTTCGTACACTCTGGGCAACGTGAGCTATCTAGGCTCGCGGCAGAAAGAGAGGGAGCCCCGGTGGGGCCACTCTGACATACTTGGTTTAAGGGCTCACCGAGGTTTTTGCGTAGCGTCTGTTCACCATGAGGTGCGGCTGCAAGCGGGCGTCTGTCTTGCAGCAAGCGGCTCGCTATATAAATGTGTAAATATTTTCCAAAAACCCCGAAACGGGTTGTGCGCTGGGTTTGGGACCCGCCACGTAAAAAACTTGATTCCAAGGAAAACAAATTCAAAGCCTCGGATGAGAACCCCCTTTAATGTTGACGACCCGGCAAAACGCATAAGGCATAATGATATATTAGGGCATGTACCAGGGTTGTCCGGACCCTTTCAAGGGACGTTACCGCTGCCCGACTGGTTGATGTCCTCGTAGGCGCAAGGGCCGACATCACCGCCCTGCAGGAAATGCGATGGACGGGGCAAGGAAAGACGACCATCGGTCCTTGTGACGTATACTATAGTGGCCAGACACGCAAAGCAAAGCGCGTGGTGTAGGATTCGTGGTGGGAAAGAGACTTCGCCGCCAAGTATTAACGTTCACTCCTGTGGACGAACGTCTCGCTGCGATCCGCATCAAGGCGAGGTTTTTCAACATAACATTTGTCTGCGCCTATGCGCCGACTGAAGAGACGGACGACGCAGAGAAGGACTCCTTCTACGATAAACTTGAACAGACTTCTGATCGCTTGCCCCAGCAGGATATCAAAATCGTGCTCGGCGACTTGAATGCCAAGGTGGGCAAGGAAGGAGTCTTTGGTCCTACAGTTAGAAAATTCAGTTTCCACGATATAACATCCCCCAACGGCACTAGGTTGATTGACTTCGCCGCTGCTCGCAATATGGGCATCAGTAGTACCATGTTCCAGCATAAGCGAATACACCAAGCCACATGGCTGTCCCCTGATGAAAGAACTAGAAACCAGATTGATCATGTCATGATCGACGGCAGACACAGCTCCACCGTTCTGGACAAGCGTACTCTACGTGGTCCCAATATCGACTCGGACCATTATCTTGTTGCAGCCAAGATACGCACACGTCTCTGTGTAGCGAAGAAAGTGCGCACAGTAACGGAAGGAAAGATTGGCGTCGAGAAGCTGCGCACTATTCTCACCCCTTCTATCGGAGAGCAATCCTCGACCTAACGATGTTACCGAGCAATGGAAGCATAACTCTAACTTATTACGTTACGCCGCTGAGGCCACTATAGGGTTTCAGCGAGCCCGCAAGAAAAACAGGTACGATGAGGAATGTAGCACTGCCTCGGACAAAAAGGACGCTGCATACAGGGAGACGTTGCGAATGGGCGCAACCCGCAGTGTATGGCAACGCTATAGTGAGGCGAGGAAGGAAGAGAGACGCCTTTTCAGAAAAAAGAAACGTGAAGCCGAAAGGCGTGAGTGTGAGGAGCTTGAGCTTCCGGCGGATGACGGAAGGTTTAAGGACCGGGGCAAGTTCCTGTAAGGACAATAATGGCGACCTGGTAACTGACGTACAGAATGTACTTAAATTATGGGGGGAGCACTTCTCCTCACTGCGAAATTGCGAGGGAGACGTCGAACCCGATACCCCAATCCCTGACGATGGAAAAGTTGTCCCACCTATGTCTATGACGAAGTGAAGAAAGCTATTTCCCCACTCAAAAACAACAAACCGCCTGGGAAAGACGGACTACCCGCTGAGCTGTTCAAACACGGAGGCGAAGAGCTGTTAAAAAAGATGCATCAGCTCTTATGCAGAATATGGTCAGATGAGTGCATGCCTACAGATTGAAATTTAAGTGTGCTCTGCCCAATCCACAAGAAAGGCGATCCCGCTAACCCCACCAACTACCGCGGAATCAGTCTTCTTAATATCGCATATAAGGTTCTTTCTAGCGTATTGTGTGAAAGACTGAAGCCAATCGTAGGCAAACTGATTGGACCTTATCAATGTGGCTTTAGACCTGGTAAGTCTACCATCGACCAGATTTTCACGATACGCCAAATCCTGGAGAAGACCCATGATAAACGAATCGACACACACCGTCTCTTTGTCGATTTTAAAGCCGCTTTTGACAGCGCAAAAAGGAGTTGCCTGTATGCCGCCATGTCTGAATTTGACTTCCCTGCAAAGCTTATACGGCTTTGCCAAATGACGTTGAGAAAAACCAACAGCGCCAACCTGATGCTAGGGAAGATAATTCGAGCAGCAGAGCTAAACCGCAATGGCACAATCTTTTACAAGAGCGTGCAGTTGCTGGCGTATGCCGATGATATTGATATCATTGGCCTTAACAGCCGCGCCGTAAGCGCTCCTTTCTCTGGGTTGGATAAGGAAGCGAAAAAAGTGGGTCTTGCGGGGAACGAGGACAAGACAAAGTATCTGCTGTCATCAAAGAAAGAATCGGCGCACCTGCGCCTTGGCAGCCAAGTCACCGTTGATAGCTACAAGTTTGAAACGGTGAGAGACTTCGTCTATTTAGGAACAAGCATTAACACCGAAAATTATATCAGTCTAGAATCCAACGGAGAATCACCCTTGCCAACAAGTGTTACTTTGGACTAAGTAGACAATTGAGAAGTAAAGTCGTTTCTCGACAAACAAAGATCACGCTCTATAAGTCTCTCATCATACCTGTCCTGAACAGTGTCAAGAGAAGATGAGATGGCCCTTGGAGTATTTGAGAGAAAAGTTCTCTGGAAGATTTATGGTCCTTCCCGTGATGCCAACGGCGAGTATCGAAGGAAATTTAACGATGAGCTGTACGAGCTTTACGCAGACCTGACCATAGTTCAGCGGATTAAAGCCCAAAGGCTCCGCTGGCTGAGCACCAGCACAAAAAGTTTTCCTATCGACACCCGAATTCGGCAGCAGAGGAAGGGGAGACCTCGACTGAGATGGAAACGGCAGGTGGAGGATGACTTGAACTCCCTTGGGGTTTTCAATTGGCGTCAGTTATTGCTAAAAAGGAATGACTGGTGTGCTTTGATATGAAACGGCCAAAATCGTCTAGGCGGTTAAGCGTCATTATGACGCAAGCCAAGATTAGATTGGCAAGTCGACCGCTTCCGGTGCTGCCTTAAACGATGAGCGTATTACCCAAACGTCAAAATAAGACCCATTGTTTGTCTCTTTCTAGTAGGAAAAGTTATACGATTCAAGCCGAATCGTAGACGTTGTCTTTACTAAGGCCTTCGACAAAACAAATTCTAAGCCTTTCGTTCTTTTCTCTTTCAAGCCGCCAAGTAAGAACATCACTTTTGAGTTGTGAGTTGTAATTTTTTTTAATTATAGGTATTAGAAAGAATTGAATGCAAAATTTTATACAGCGGAATGGTAATTCACTGACTAGTTTCCATGCGACCAAGCATTTAGACGTAGTGTTTTATCCGGTCTGGCTGGCAACGAACCTACCAGACTGCATTGGCATTGCGTTCTCTTAACGCTTTGAGCCATGTGCCCTGCATGCAATCCTGCATTTATATTCTTACTAATATTTGCCATGTGTTTTTCCTTACTTTATAGACTTCTTGTACACCCTATGATCCAAGGTGATAACAGGAAGCAAGTAAATTTGTATATGGCGAGCTTTTTGATGCTATTTCCTTCCTTTCATGTGAACCACAGGGTGTATATTTCCGGTTTTTTGGTTCTTGTACATGGGGAGCGGAAATGTTTGTATGTATATGAAGTTTTATTTGTGGATTGAATCCAATGTATATATTTATACGTTAATTTTGTAATTATAGGTATTAGAAAGAATTGAATGCAAAATTTTATACAGCGGAATGGTAATTCACTGACTAGTTTCCATGCGACCAAGCATTTAGGCGTAGTTTTTTATACGGTCTGGCTGGCAACGAACCTACCAGACTGCATTGGCATTGCGTTCTCTTAACGCTTTGAGCCATGTGCCCTGCATGCAATCTTGCATTTATATTCTTACTAATATTTGCCATGTGTTTTTCCTTACTTTATAGACTTCTTGTACACCCTATGATCCAAGGTGATAACAGGAAGCAAGTAAATTTGTATATGGCGAGCTTTTTGAAGCTATTTCCTTCCTTTTATGTGAACCACAGGGTGTATATTTTCGGTTTTTTGGTTCTTGTACATGGGGAGCGGAAATGTTTGTATGTATATGAAGTTTTATTTGTGGATTGAATCCAATGTATATATTTATACGTTAATTTTGTAATTATAGGTATTAGAAATAATTGAATGCAAAATTTTATACAGCGGAATGGTAATTCACTGACTAGTTTCCATGCGACCAAGCATTTAGACGTAGTGTTTTATCCGGTCTGACTGGCAACGAACCTACCAGACTGCATTGGCATTGCGTTCTCTTAACGCTTTGAGCCATGTGCCCTGCATGCAATCTTGCATTTATATTCTTACTAATATTTGCCATGTGTTTTTCCTTACATTATAGACTTCTTGTACACCCTAATCCAAGGTGATAACAGGAAGCAAGTAAATTTGTATATGGCGAGCCTTTTGAAGCTATTTCCTTCCTTTCATGTGAACCACAGGGTGTATATTTCCGGTTCTAATACCTATAATTACAAAATTAACGTATAAATATTGTTCATTTCTGTCCAAATATGCAGACACAGGCATATTTGTTTGCATGAAATTCAAAAACAAGCAAAAGTGCTGAGTAGCGAGTGCGTCATATTTTGATCGCGGCAGTCAGTAAGTGTGCCGTCGCTGGCGTCAGCATTGCAACCGCTAGTGTCAGCAGTTGCGACACTTACTGACGAACCAGAACGGTAGACTGCTGACTAGTGACCTAGCATTGCAGAAGCCAAAAGCAATGCACTAGTCAGCGAAATTTTAAGACCAAAATTGTATATAAGCGAAGAATTTAAAATAAAGAATTGAGAAATGCATGACCAGCAAACCTAAAGCTACTTGTTCTTTAATCATATAGCGCAATTGCTTCCATCGCCATTTCTCCCATCACCTTAAATAACCAGGTTCAAGTGCCTGACGTTATTGCTAACAAGTCTTGGTGCCACTGCCTTGACTAACCCACCATACAACCCAAACTCCTGGTGCGAACACCTCGAGTCCTATTATTTGTACGTGGTTTGGCACCTAAGCCATTCCACTCGATCCTTAACTCAGGACGGCAAATCAGCCGCTCCAAACATTTTGGTGACCCCGACGTGATCTGAACACGCAACCCTCTGACCCCCTGTGACCCCGCAAGTTACAGGACCTGAACAACTCGGCAACTCCGCCAGTCTGTAATCCCGAACACGCAACGACTCGAGCGACAACGTCAGCAACTTCTGACTCACCCTCAATCTTGCCAATTCAGTTAGCCAGCATCAGAATCAATTTCGATATGGCTCCAACCAATGAAAAGACAATGGAGATATTGACAGCCTCCCAAAGTACAACTGGAGAGCTGATAGAGACCATAATCCGTAACTTCAAAAAGGATTCAGCAGCGAGGAAAACGCCTGAATATTACAAAGAGCGCCTCGAACGCTTAGACATAGCGTGGGCCGAATTTGAGGTAACGGACAATATAATCCGTTGCCTCGTAGATATGGATCACTACCGGATACTACAAAAAAATATCCGAGTTGACATCAAAGTACAAGGAAATAATGGAGTCCGGCATGACGGAACCTCTCAAAACCCAAACACCGGACGAGCAAACGAAAGGTCTTCCCGGAAGTACCTACGCTCCCTCTCGGAAACCAGATTGTCTTCAGCCATAAGAAGACAAAACGTGATGATAGCATCACTAAAACGGCTCCTCGAAATGGACCCTACAGCGGCACACATGAAGCTAAAAGAAAAACTTTGGGAGCAAATACAAGAGCTCCACTTCTCGATAGGGGAAGACAGCATAGATCCTGTAAGAGATGCGTATGACATGGAGTCATACACGACTGACGAAAAGTTACTTCCATGTCAACAATGACAACAATGATAGTAGCTCTGCTGGCACTTCCACTTGTGTTTTCGGCAGACATCGAAACAACAGAATTCGACACCAAGATCGGCATCCACTTTGAAGGCATCACCAAGATGGAAGTGTCACGCTCTGAGTGGAAAATAATTTCCTACTACGATCTGCAGCCATATTGGGATGGAACAGCACGCTTCATCAATGGAAGAAAGACATTAAGGGCGATATGCGACACCATAGTGCTGAAATCGGCCTGTGAAAACGTAGTAGACACCTTGGAAGCCGACATCGCAGAACTAACTGAAGAAAATAGCCTCCTCACACGATCCAAACGAGGCGCGGTCAACTTCAACGGCAACATTGCCAACTCATTGTTCGATGTGTTGGACACCAGCTATGCAGAAGAGATATCAAGAACAAACAACACGCTCAAACAAAATGACAACCATTTATACGGGTTACTCAACAATCAAACATCAGTTATTGATGCAACACTCAACATCTTCAAACAAGAGGAGCAGAACATCAAACAGAAGTTCAAGGTGGTGGATGACCAAATAGTTAAGGAGGCAGCATATGTCCGTACGGAGCAGACGCAAAGGTACCAAACAAACCTCTTCCAAAATAGCAGTACATTGACAACTCAACTCGCACTATTATCGGCCAGACTACATAGAATCCAGGAAGGAATTATCAATACGTTGGCAGATGCGCACCACGGGAAAATCAGTCCAACGTTACTGTTACCATCGCAACTTCGAGCAGAATTAGTCCGAGTTCGCAACCATCTACCCACATCGCTACGGTTGCCAGTGGACCAAAACAATCTCTTACAACTCTACAAGGTCGTGAAGGTGAAAGGCGGAAGAACGGATGAGCACGTGATCTTCGAAATGTCACTTCCGTTGTGTGATCCAGAGGCCTGGGAAGTGCTCAAACCACATACGATTTCAATCAAAATAAACAGTTCAACGGTTGCTATCACGCCATGCAATGATCTCATTGCAGTCAACGCGCATCGAGATCAATATATAACATTGACAGAAAATCAGTGGCGAGAGTGCATTACTATAAAGTAGAACCAGGTGTTATGCTTGAACGTGCAGACAAAATTCGCCGCAGACTCAGGCGCTTGTCAATGCGAAATGTCACTGCTCAACAACAATCCAGGGAACACCTGCAAGGTAGCCCCGGTAGAAGACAACGCACCGATAAAACTGCTGACGCACAATAATCTCTGGATGTACGCATTGGAGTCCCCCACTCGAATCAATGCCGCGTGCGGAGCAAATCATTCCCAGCTAACATTAAAGGGCTCGGGGATTATAAAAATTGGACCCCACTGCACACTCAAACACCAGTCAGTCATAATTCAAGGGCATCAAGTATACTCATCTGCAATCCACGCGTCATACACTGCAACCGCAAACCTTAGCAGCATTACGTATCCTGAAAAGACATCTTCCATAATCCTGCACATACAACCGTACATTGATCAGGTCAAAAATATATCGACCATACAGCAAGGTTTAATGAAGGAAATAGGGACAGAGCTACCCTCACAAATTTCCCACCTCAAATACCATCATGCGAAATTGCGTATGCCGCTCTAATACTATCAATTGGCATCATAGTTGCAATCGTGATAACCTGCATTCACAAGAAGTCCCGAGCTCCCGTTACATACGCAGTTCCTCAACCACGGCCAGCTGCACGACAAGCACCATTTGCCGTAACAGTGACGTAAAGGGACCAGTTATCGTGGTGAATATGAACGTCAGAATTTGTGAGTAATGTGAGCACAGGGATGCATGTGCTGTTAACATTCATATTATTTCACATAAATTTATGTTCACATGCGTTATTTAACACTAAAATATAATATAATGCGAATAATACGCAATATAAATGCATGAAAAACACGTAAAATGAGAATTGATTCACAAAGCATCTGCTTTTGCACGTGCTTTTTCCATACGTCAAAATTTACTACTGTCATAATTTAACGTTTCGTTTGGCACAGCCAAATGGCAAATATTCGTTCACCATAGGAAATTTGTTCACCTCATTTTACTCTGACGAAAAATGTTTTCAATTAGCACACAGCCTAAGAATGTAAATTAAAACACAAGTGAGGGAAAAGACGCATATCGAAACTCGTTGAATAAAGTCACGAGCGGGAGCATGTTCATTTCTGTCCAAATATGCAGACACAGGCATATTTGTTTGCATGAAATTTAAGAACAAGCAAAAGTGCTGAGTAACGAGTGCGTCATATTTTGCTCGCGGCAGTCAGTAAGTGTGCCGTCGCTGGCGTCAGCATTGCAACCGCTAGTGTCAGCAGTTGCGACACTTACTGACAACCCAGAACGGTAGACTGCTGACTAGTGACCTAGCATTGCAGAAGCCAAAAGCACTGTACTAGTCAGCGAAATTTTAAGACCAAAATTGTATATAAGCGAAGAATTTAAAATAAAGAATTGAGAAATGCATGAGCAGCAAACCTAAACTACTTGTTCTTTAATCATATAGCGCAATTGCTTCCATCGCCATTTCTCCCATCACCTTAAATAACCAGGTTCTAGTGCCTGACGTTATTGCTAACAAGTCTTGGTGCCACTGCCTTGACTAACCCACCATACAACCCAAACTCCTGGTGCGACCACCTCGAGTCCTATTATTTGTACGTGGTTTTGGCACCTAAGCCAAACAAATATATACATTGGATTCAATCAACAAATAAAACTTCATATACATACAAACATTTCCGCTCCCCACGTACAAGAACCAAAAAACCGGAAATATACACCCTGTGGTTCACATGAAAGGAAGGAAATAGCTTCCAAAAGCTCGCCATATACAAATTTACTTGCTTCCTGTTATCACCTTGGATCATAGGGTGTACAAGAAGTCTATAAAGTAAGGAAAATCACATGGCAAATATTAGTAAGAATATAAATGCAAGATTGCATGCAGGGCACATGGCTCAAAGCGTTAAGAGAACGCAATGCCAATGCAGTCTGGTAGGTTCGTTGCCAGCCAGACCGGATAAAACACTACGTCTAAATGCTTGGTCGCATGGAAACTAGTCAGTGAATTACCATTCCGCTGTATAAAATTTTGCATTCAATTCTTTCTAATACCTATAATTACAAAATAAACGTATAAATATATACATTGGATTCAATCCACAAATAAAACTTCATGTAATTTTTTTAACTCAGTAAAAGTATTAAAACTACAAGTTAATTTTTAAATTGAAAGGCACTTAGCCCTTTCGCGCAATCTTCATCATCGTTCATCTCTAGAAACGTATACAAGAGCAATATCCTGCTCGGGATTTGGTTCTTTTCTTACATCTAATATCGTAACCCTGTCAAGAGACAAGAACATCTCTGCTCCGTATATAAGATCAAATAGAAGAGAATCAGAGTTTTGGGCTCAACATAACCTGCACTTTTGTGACGTAATTTCTACATACATAAATGTTATTAGTTTTAGAAGTTTAGTGTCACCTATATGCACATAATGTAACTAGCGTGTAGCAACAAGTTACCTAGATTGCCATAAACCGTAATGGCGCTCACTTGTCATGTTGAGAAATATCGTAAATTTTTGGTACATAAGCGATGGCCATTTCTATTTCCCGCAGTGTATATATGTATAAAAGCGTTGGCAACACGTATTTTTTTAAGCTATGATTATGATATCTTTGGCAACATATTCACTCTCTCAGCAACATTTGCCTGGGAACATGTTTATATTGTTTGTGAACAGCAGCACAATAAAAGATCTTTCATCGTGGGAGCAACGCAAAGAAAACCTGTAAGTTACCAACCCTTTTGTATGTATGTACATGTATATGATTTGTATAGTTATAACCATAGTACAGGTCTACAAGTAAGTTATCCTTATTTCTCTCTCTTTCTAATACACCCAATTTTGACACTGTAGACAGTGTCAAACTAGCTTAACTAACACAGCAACCCGAGGCCCAGGGTTGAAATTTCCAAGAAGAAATGGAGTGAAATCTCCATACAGGGTTGCCGTGTAGGTATATTTTTAAAGCAATTTAGTATGGAAATGTAGAACAAAATGTATGCCTATGAACTAAACAAATTTTGTGATTTGGATAAAATTGATTGTTTTTTTATGAAAAATAATGTCATTTCAATTATATGAACTATAAATATTTGAATATCAATATTATTATAATATATTTTTATACATTTCAATATTTATTTTGATGATAAATGAAATGATTTCAATATATTTACATATTTTATGAATAAGAATATTTTGAAATACATTGCAGACGTGAAATGCAACCCTGCGCGTAAATATGTACGTACATATGTGTGTGTATACACAACTGTTAGTTCAAACGAAGCAGTTTATGAAGTGAGTCGTTTCAAAAAAAGTTTATTTTAATATTTAATTTTATAATACAATTTCGGCTAATAATTTAATTTATTTACAAAGAACAACATTTTTCCGTCTTTCAGATATTTTTGCCGAGTTAAAGTGGAGAAAAATAGTGTGTGGTAATAAGAATTTTAGCAAATAAGACATGCATACATGTATCTAATAAAGTTGTTCGTTTCCAGAAATGCCCGACCATTGCTGTATTTTAGGATGCGGATTAGGAGTCCCACGATACCCTTTTCCTGCAGAAACAGAAATGCCAAGGTGAGTGTATAAAGTGACTGAGTTTTAAATATGAGAAAGTATTCTTTCAATAATTCTTGTTAAGTTCTTTATGGGCAATTATTGTGCATAAATTCAGATTTTAGATATTATGCCATTCATAATTTTCTTAGCTTTATACAGTTTGAGTTTAGTAAAAAAATATATATGTATACATATAAACCCATTTAATTTTAAGTATTGTTATTTAACCATTTAAGTTTATATGGTGTAAATTAAAGCAAAAAGCTATTTAAGAAATGTTCTACATGTATACTTAATATTTTTTAAATATTTGTTTTCAGAAAAAATTGTAACGGACCAAAACGGGTATTATAAAAAATGTGTGTTTATTGGTAAAGATTCCTGCTTTTTATTTTTGATCTTATATACATTTTATTTTACAACGCAATGTTTTTTTGTTTAATTTACAACGCCGGTTTCCTTTTATTTTAAAATGCTTTTTTATTATATAAAAAAAAATTCTTTTTAATTTACCAAACACTTTTGGTTTTTTTTACTTTTTTATAATTTATATTTTTGTTTTCGATTATGTTTTCATGCCAACTTTAACTCTACCTAAAAAACCAAAACTGTCATTACAGCAATAACCACTTATGCGGTAATCGCTTGTTTCAACAGATATTTTCGTTATTTTCCTACAAGAACGCGAGCAGGTAGTTAGCATAGCTGCTTGACCTGCTCCAACCATCAATGACAGTTTTACAGGGTTATGTCCATTTTAGCTGTTGTTGCATATTGTTATATTCCCACACAAAGAATGTATTTATATATCAGTGAACTAAACAAGCTGCTTTGTTTTTTAAAGAAACCCTTTGTGAAAAAGCTCACTAATCTTAAATTTTTAATATATTACTATTAAGAATGTGTGAGAATAATGATTTAGTGCACTGTGTCCAATTATAGTAACTTTTTTATGTTTGAGTTATGGGACTCACTTATTTTCTTTATTTATTTATTTAAATAAACAATGATTTTTTATACAAATATGTCTGTTTATTCATTATTTAATGGAAAATTTGGTGATAAAGCTCAACATTAACAGCGAGGGTGCAATACGTCGTCTTTGTTGTCGCTTTTCCTCGAGTTTAATGCAAGGTAATAATAATAATTATTTAATTGCTATGATTATTCATAACAAAGCTACGCGATCTATCACGCCCGAGCAACGAGGAGGAACACGCATCAGAAATAGTTGACAATTATTCCAAACCCAAAGGATGCTGTGTATGTTTGGTGGAAACGCCATATAAGCAACTTTGTAGCAGCATGTGAACACTCCCTTATATGCACGCCACGCACACACAAAGTACAAAAAGAAAATAAGCACAGGCATCTATGAAAAAACACATTTAAATGGTGGGGCACTTTACTAATATATGCTGTAAGTAAGAAAAATGCTTGTTTATTAAAAACATTCACAGAAATTTATACAATTAGCAAGTTGCGTTTTATGTAAACAAAGAAGAACAAGAGAGTTGTCATGGAAATATCAACCACAGGATTGCTTTTCTGCGTAGTGCTAAAAGTTTTAGAAAATATGAAAAAATTTTCGCTAAACAAGTAAAATCTTTGTACAAACATTTCCAGATCAAATTAGTTGCTATAATAAATAATTTTCGGCAAATAGTTTCTATTATTTATGAAGTTATTAAACATTTGTCACAAGCTACTACTACTTTTATTTCGGTCCTAACGAATGACACCCTTCGTTGAGTGGCTTCCAATAAGGGGAACCCGATCAGGTGAGCACAGCTGTTAGTCGAACAGCTGATTCATATCTTACTTGTACAGTTGTACTATGGTTATAACATAGAAAGAATTGTTGATAACCCGCGCGGTAGTTTTAAATCTATAGTAAGTTCGTGCTAAAATACTTGGGTTACCTTTTCAGTTTTTGGTGCTTAAGGTTGATTCAAAAAGTCAGGCTGACACTTATTTTTTTATTAATGTAATTTGAATTTGAACGCTAATATAGCGACGTTTACGCCAATGCGTAAGAGTAGGCTTAAATTGATTAATATTTCTTCATTGATGAATTTTTATACCTATATCAAGATATGAAAATGTACATAAATAAAATTGTAAACATGGAGTAAAGTAAGAACTATTTGATTTCGTTGGTCGGGGGGATTATCGGTTGATGGAATCTGGGGTCATCCCGCCAAATTCGTACTGGTTAGTATCACGGATGGCCATGGTTGGGAGGGCAAAATGAGTTGATAGTAACATCTAAGCCGACTACTACAAGGGCAAACAAAAACGTTAGTATTCGTCCTTAGGCTGTATTTCGATTTTTAATCCATAGCACGCGATAAATTAAAGTTTATTCCAATCCGTGGTGGTAAATAGATTGGTAGAATACGAACTGAAGGAATTCTACCCCATTAGCCGACGAGATAGAAGCCGGAACTCCGCGCGTGCTTGTCAGCGTACTTCTGCACAAATACAACACCCTTTACTAAGCCATACTGCCACAGTTGCATGCTACAGAAATAAATTTTTGACGCCCAACGTGGGGCCCCATCAACAACTATTAGTTAATTACTAGTTCAGTAACGATTTCAAACGACAGTTGTGGGTTCCCAATTTAATTGTTTTGCTTTAGTATCCGCTTGGAAATTTGTCTTTTCTTAAGTCAAGAAAAATCGTTTAAGTTACGAACCGTCGGCTGCACATACAATCTGTTGACCTTTACAAGGGAGTTGCGACTAACTTCTTATTGCTGCTAGGAATACGGGAGATGTGGTCATGGACTGCGAACTGACCGCGCTTTAAGATTTTGTTTGTTATGCCTTTTCTAATTTTTTGTTTGTTTTAACTTTTAATGGTATTTTGTCAGGAATTAGCTTATATCAAGAGACTTGATTTAGCTACCATACGAATGAGTTACCATGTATCCACTTACATTAATTCCGTATCTTGTTGTTGCCTAGGATATCGTCTTATATGCGAATGGTATTCATGCACATACCTAAGCATCCATACCAAGGTATTCCTTACCGACCAACCAACGAAATCAAGTATAACAGCGAAGATATTTCACTTTTCTCATATAAGTAATCAATACTTTCGCATAACTCTCAAAAGCAGTTGATTTTTTTTGTTTATTTGATCCGTAAGATCTTGGTTTAAATCGAAACAATGTCTTTTAAGGCCAGTTCAGAAAGTTTGTCTCTTCAAGGGGCTACGGTGATTTGCCAGATATGTCAAGACAGCATTCCCAAGTCATCACAAATGGCCACTGCGGCATGCCGTCACACTTTTCATAAATCTTGTATATTCAGATGTTCTCAAACCTCGGACTCTTGTCCAGTTTACCACACAAAGTTTAATCCACAATGAGGTAGAGTTGGGACACCTTCTAGACACCCACCACATGGCCATAATACCAGGTTACAAGCAACAACGAGTCAAAAGGGAAGTTCACAGTCTATACAGGTTGAAGACTCCGGGGAAGCTCATTGTCTTAATTCACCACATAATTCCCCACCACAGCCGGTAGAACACATCCAAAATATAGTGAGAATTAGGTAGAGATCGGGATGATTCTGATAGGGCACCGACCGGACAAGGTTGGCCTTATAATATATAATTGGAAGCTCAAATTTACAGGAGGTGTAGATAACCTCACAGTGGAAAATTTTATCTATCGTGTAGAAGCATTAACATTGCAAAAATTAGGTGGCAATTTCACTTTGCTATGTCGTTATGTAAGTACGCTTTTCGATGGTAAAGCCAGTGACTGGTGTTGGCGTTACCACAAGTCTGTGCGTTGTTGTTGTTGTTGTAACGAAGTGTAGCCCTGCCCAGCGTGTACTTTTCCTTAACCTAAATTGTCATCAATTTCTTCTAACGGGAGTCCTAGGAAACTTGCAGTTTCGACAGGGTTGGACCAGAGGGAGATGGGTGTTAGAAGAGTGGGCTCCGAAGAGCAGGTAAATAAATGGTTGGCATTATGGGGTGACGAGCCGCATGCCGGACATTCATTCGGCACGTCAGGGTCTAGTCTGGATAAGTAGGAGTTTAACCTGCTACAGTATCCAGAGCGTAATTGAGCCAGAGTGACCCTTGCCTCTCGAGGAAGATGACGTTCCTCAGCCGCAACGCGAGGTGGTTTGGCGTGCAAAACGACGTTCAGTGGACAGAGCGAGACATAGGACGCAACGGACGTGTCATGGATGTGCTTCAGGGCCTGAGTATGCACCTTTGGATCAAACGGCGAAAGTGTGAGGTGCCGGATCTCATCAAAATGCTCACGTAGATGCGCCCTTACGGTCCTAGGAGGTGGCTCATACTCAAGCAGTAGTCTGTTGGGATGTTGCAACAGTTCAACAGGTACTGCCTTTTTAGCATTTCATTGTGCTCCAAAACTGGGAGCATTTCCACCTCATGATGTAAATGATGTTCTGGAGACATAAGGACGCATCCCGTGGCGGTTCTGAGTGCGGTGTTTTGGCAGGCCTGCAGGCCTTTTCCAATGAACCTCAGCAAGCCCCGGCGACCATATCAGCGACGCGTAATTCAGGATCGGCCGACCAATTGCTTTATAGGTTGCCAGCAACGTTTCTTTGTCTTTACCCCAAGTGCTGCCGGCTAGCGACTTGAGAATTTTGTTGCGGCTTTGTAGCTTAGAGACAATTGCGGTTGAATGAGCAGCGAATTTGTGCATAGGGTCGAAAGTTACCCCTAAGATTTTGGGGTGGGAGACAGTAGGTAAATTTTGGTCGCCTACGTAGATTTCTAACTCCATGCCAGCTTGCGCCGTCCAAGTCGTGAATAGTGTCGCCGAGGACTTCGTTGGCGACAATGTCAGGTTCCGAGCAGTGAAAAACTCAACAAGAGAGGGGAGATAACCATTGATCCTGGAGCACAGCTCATCAACGGAAGTGCCAGATGCCAGGATCGTACAATCGTCTGCGTAAGAAACAATCGAGACTCCATCTGGTGGGGAAGGAAGCCTCGAAATATAAAGATTACACAAAAGCGGGGAAAGGACACCACCCTGTGGTACCCCTTGTTTAATCTTTCTCGGTTTTGATTTTTTGTTTCTGAAAACTACAGACGATTGACGACCACTCAGATAATTGGCGGACCAACGCTTAAGACAGGGGGGGGAGCGATGAATCTTCCAAATCGGATACCAGTTGTCCATGATTTACTGTGTCAAAAGCTTGAGACCGGTCAAGAGCAACTAGAACCGTCCTGTGATGAGGGCTTTTCTGGTTGAGTCCGTCAGTTATCTGAGTGTTAATGGCATTTAGAGCAGATGTTGTGCTACGTATTTTTCTAAAGCCATGTTGGTGCTCGGCTAACCTCAACTTTAATGTGTACAGAGGAAGTAATACCGCCTCCAATGTCTTCACTACTGGCGAGAGGAGCGATATCGGACGATAAGACTCCCCTACGTTAGCTGGCTTGCCAGGCTTTAGTAGTGGGACCACGACTGCCTGCTGCCATTTTTCAGGTATGACAGAAGTGGCCAGGGAAAAAAAGAAGACGGTAGTGAGGTATTTTACTCCCTCTTCGCCGATGTGTTTTAAATGCACCATGGCTATGTCGTCAGGGCCCATGGCTTTAGAGTTTTTGGCTTTCCTGATGGCCTCTCGAACCTCTGTAGCGGTGATGGAAACGGGGGCATTGTTTTTGTGTTTATGCGCACGCCTGAAGATCCTACGTCTGTCCCTGTCCTGTGCAGGGTGTGGTACAAACTGTCGGAAAAAGGCCGTTGCACTCTTCTTCGGGTCACTAAACGTCTTATCACCAAAGGTGATGTCTACGTTTCTTGGTGGGCCCGTCGAATTTGACAGGGATTTGACTGTGGACCATAATTTTCCAACACCGGTAGAGAGGTTACAAGACCTCAGATGCTCCTCCCATTTGGCATGTTTGTGTTCATCTACCAGCCGTCTGATTTCCGCGTTGAGACCACTGATCTGTGGGTCTGCGGGATCGATGCTACGTATAAGGTCACGTTCATTGGCCAGGGCTGCAGCTTCAGTTGGGAAGTTTGGCCGTATATTTTGTATTCTACCAGCTGGTATAAAAAGGGCTACAGCTCTATTTATGACCTTACGTATTTCCTTTTCACCTTGGCGTACGTCAGTCGGTATGGGAAGAGCACCAATGGAGCTCTCAGTAAACTCAGTAAAGCCAACCCAGTCAGCCCTCCTGAAGTTTACGTAGGATCTCTTCTCAGAGGTGATGAAATCCGGGGCACGATCAACGGACAGGACGATTGGCAGGTGATCTGATGCCAAAGCCACCATTGGGCACCAGTTTATGCAGTTTATTAGACCCGGACTAACAATTGTTATGTCCGGGGAGCTACTGCAATTTACTGCCATCCTCGTGGGGGCGTCCGTGTTCACCGCGCAGAATGTGGAAGCATCATTTTGCTCGGCTATTTCCCGTCCTCTGCCGTCAGCAGAATGGCGTGAATGCCACATGTCGTGGTGTGCATTAAAATCGCCCATAATGACACGGTTATCGCCCCGTAGGAAATCGCTTAAATCAGGGCGATAACTTCTGGGACAACAGGTGACGGGAGGTATGTAGATGTTTATCAGCTCGAGATCAACACCTCCAGCTGAAACGACAATACCCTGTCGCTCTAGGGGTATGTCCTCTTGGTCGGTGTTGAATGCAAATTCCCTATACCGCACGGTTTGGTGGATGATGAACGCAAGACCACCCCCACCGTCCGTACGATCATGCCGGAGAATGTGGTAGCCACCACTCGCTCTGAGATCCGAGTGGGTGCCAAGTTTAGTCTCCTGGATTGCAGCAATTTTGATGGAGTTTTGCTGCATAAACTTGGAGATCTCCACAATCTTGCCAGTTATACCGTTGCAGTTTAATTGCATTATTTTGAAATGCGGAGGAGAGGCAATGGTCACTCTGGGAGTCAGGGACTGATGCGCTCGCCGTGGAGGTAATATGCTAGCCCGTGATCGTCGTCGCAGTCCTGAAGGCGACAAATTCCGCTCGTTGGGAGACGAGATAGAATTTGTCGGCAATGTGGGCTGCACAGCTCGACAACACGGCGCAACATACGCATCAGTCCATAAATTTCTGTTTGCGAGCCCTGAGCATATGCGCAGGTGACATTGGCCAAGGCAGGTATTGCACTTGACCGATGGCACTCTGAACGCATATATTCTGTGCCGACAAACAGTGCACATAGTGTGAGGGACCAGGAGCTGATGGCCTTGATTCACATTTGTGCCGGTACCGGAAGAAGTAGAGGGGAGGGGAATATTTTGGGGCGGGGGTTGTAGCTCAGCAGTGCTCACTACATCTGTAGATGTGCTACGTAGGAAGTAGCTATGAGCTGCTGTATGAGGTGTTGGCGCACTAGGGCGCGAGCTACAACTGGGAACACACAATGCTTGCTGAGCAATATATGTATTGCGAGGGGGAGGCAATAGTGCTACGCCGGAGCGTCGCGAGCCACGAGACGTTCTAGGACGTGAACAGCAAGGCGCCACGAAGGTTTTAAAGAAACTAAGAGGCCGGTGTGTTTTTGGATCTAGTCCGGAGCAACTAGACTTGTGAAGCCAACCTTTACAAGATGTGCATTGCACTGAATGCGAACGTCTAGTATAAATTTTCTTCCGGCACACACAGCAGAACCATTCTGTTGGACCAGGGTTTAGCTCAATGCCAGACCGGAACAAGAGAATAAGGAGCAGCCCTGCAAGGGACTGCTCCAAGGATGACAAATTTAGGGGGAGGAATCGTGACACGTTAGACAGGGTCACTTCGGGTGTACTGCTCTTGGCCAGGCTGTAATATAAAAAAAAATACAACGTGGGTCGTTTCGGTACGAAGGGTACTGCGCAAGCACATGTACCTTTCTCGCAGAACCGGCAGTACGTAGAAACGAACATCAACTGGTCAGATTTGTGCACGGCTTTACGTTTACAATACAAAGATACCCGCGGTGACGTAGACTTCCGCGAAATGATTAGGGACAGAAAACAGAAAGTTAACGAAACTTTCCATTCGTTTTACGATTGTATTTGCCAAATCGTAGATCGACTGTCTGAGCCTATCCCGGAGCAAGCACTAGTAGAAATTGTGCGCAGGAATTTGTTACCAGATATACAACACGAAATCCTAAATATTCAAATCTCATCCGTTTCACGTTTAAGAGAGATTTGTCGTAACGGGAGTTCTTTTTGCAAGATTTGCAACGTCGACATTTCACTCCGTCCACAAAGCATATAGGACCACGAAAGCTTGTGACTGAAATCACCAGCGATCAGAATGCGAGCAGCCAAAGTGAGGAGGTAATGGTGGACATACCCGACTGTAACGATATATCCGCCATCACCCTAACATGCTGGAATTGCTCTCAAACCGGTCATCGTTATCAAGATTGTCTAAGCGAACGCAAAATTTTTTGCTACGGCTGTGGCAAACCAAGTTCATACAAACCCACTTGCGAAAATTGCATTAAGTCAAAAAACTCGCAGGAAAGTGCACCTCGGTGTGCACACAGACCAACCCAAACACCCCAAACCAAGTAAATAGAGTTAACTCTAATCCTGTCCAAACTTTAGATTCCTTGCCTGAAACCAATAAAAGCCTAGACCCACTCAAACCATACCATATTCGCCTGGCAGAATATGAGAAAGTCCGTCAAAGAATCTTTCGTTCCACAAATCGCATCCGATCTTTCTGGGCAAAAGCCCGCGAAAATCAAAGAAAATTTATTAGTTCAGTATTTGAGAAATCTTCAGGCATCCGTCCATACGCGGTGGTGCAGATTATCTGCAAATCGGTATCGGGGTTACTAGACACCGGTGCTTCAATTAGTTGTGTAGGCGCGCAATTTGCAAGAGAAGTAGCTGCCACAAACCCACTTCGAAAATTAAAGGCTTCGGTGCGCACAACCGATGGCAAATCGCAAGATATAATTGGATATGTTGACACTATCATAACATTTCAGGGAGTTACAAAAGCTATCACTATTTTCGTAATCCCAAGCTTAAAGGAAAGTCTTTATTTAGGAATTGACTTCTGGAAATCGTTTGATCTTCTGCCTAAGAGCCTAATATGTGAACTTAATATAAACGGTCCGGCTGAAGATGCACCTTCACATATGCTAAAAGACACCCAGCAAAAGCAATTAGAAAAAGTAATAGGTATGTTTCCATCATTCTCTAGCGAAGGCTTGGGCAGAACTAAAGTATTAAGTCATGTGATTGACGTTGATGAAGCCAAGCCCATTAAGCAAAGACATTTTCCCGTATCTCCAGCGATTGAAAAAATGATGTTCGAAGAACTGGATCGCATGCTGAAATTAGGAGTTATAGAGGAGTCAGAAAGTGCTTGGTCTTCTCCCATCGTTCTCGTTCGCAAGCCGGGAAAAGTGAGGTTATGTCTGGACAGCCGAAAATTGAATTCTGTCACTAAAAAGGATGCGTATCCGTTACCCAATATTGACGGGATTTTATACCGGTGACCAAAGGCAGAATTTATTACCAGCCTAGACCTGAAAGACGCCTTTTGGCAAATACCCTTGGATGAGGCATCTAAAGATAAAACAGCGTTTACGGTGCCAGGAAGGCCATTATATCAATACAAGGTAATGCCTTTTGGTCTTTGTAATGCGCCACAGACTATATCCCGGCTTATGGACCGCGTCATTCCGCCGCACCTTAAGACTAAGGTATTTGTTTTTTTGGATGACCTTTTGGTCGTATCCGTATCCTTTGAAAACTATCTCGACGTTCTATCTGCAGTTTCCAAATGTATAAGAACCTCCGGGCTAACTATAAACATAGCTAAAAGCAAGTTTTGTTTGAAAAGGGTTCACTACCTTGGGTATGTAGTTGGGAACGGAACAGTGCAAACAGATCCCGAAAAAGCTCTGCCATATCTGAGTTCCCATAGCCACGTTCTGTCAAGGAGCTTAGACGCTTTTTAGGAATGACCGGGTGGTATAGGAAGTTCATTGAGAACTATGCTTGACTATCTTGCCCATTGATTTTTGTGGAATAAGGAAGCGCAGGAAGCATTTGAAAAATTGAAAGCTGCCTTGTGCTCAGCCCCAGTGTTACATAGCCCAGATTTTACACGACCATTCTACATCCACTGTGATGCAAGTAAGACCGGCATTGGTAGTGTATTAGCGCAAATATCCCCTGAGGGCGAGGAAATTCCGATAGCGTTCATGTCAAAGAAACTCAATCAAGCCCAGCGTAATTATTCCGTGACTCAACAAGAGTGCCTAGCAGCAGTGCTCAGCATTAAAAAGTTCAGAGCGTACGTTGAAGGACATGAGTTCACCGTGATAACAGATCATGCGTCTTTGAAATGGCTTATGTAACAATCGGACCTTAGCTCGAGACTAGCACGATGGGCTTTAAAACTCCAAGGATTTTCTTTCAAAAGTCAATACCGGAAAGGTAGCCTGAATATAGTTCCTGATGCCCTCTCTCGAGTTAACACTACGGATATCTCGGCAATAAGCGGTGGGGTCACTATCGATCTAAAGTCTTCACACTTCCCATCGCCTGAATACATCAAACTTAAAACGAAGATTTCTGAAAATGGAAATAAGTTCGCGGACATTAAAGTGATAGACGGATATATATGCAGACGGACGAAACATGCCACTGGAGAGCGCTTGCATGGCGACCTAATTTGGAAATTGTGGATACCCAAAGGTATGATAGCCGAGGTGTTGGAAAAATCACACGATGGCCACTTATCTGCACACTGTGGTATAAACAAAACAATCGATAAAATACGGCAGTACTATTTTTGGCCTCACCTAGTTGATGACGTCAGAGATTATATTAATGGTTGTGAAACTTGCAAGTGCACGAAGCATCCAAATAGGGAGTAGTGGCACTTGTAGCAGTACTAGGCTAATCATAATTACGATTAAACAAAACACAGAGTTTTATGTAATTTTTTTAACTCAGTAAAAGTATTAAAACTACAAGTTTTCCGCATAAAATTTTCAAATTGAAAGGCACTTAGCCCTTTCGCGCAATCTTCATTATCGTTCATCTCTAGAAACGTATAAAAGAGCCATTTCTTGCTTGGGATTTGGTTCTTTTCTTACATCTAATATCGTAACCCTGTCAAGAGACAAGAACATCTCTGCTCCGTACATAAGATCAAACAGAAGAGAATCAGAGTTTTGGGCTCAATATAACCTGCACATTTATGACGTCTCAGTATCATGTTGCTCGCAGTGGCGAGGCCAAAATCACCTATAATTTTGTATAAATATAGTGAAGCTAAAAATTTAAAGAAAATCCGAATCAAACCATGGTATGGTTTGGCCTAGAAGTGTCTTTTTTTTTAATACAGAATTATAAAAGGTTGATATAACCTTAAAAAAAAGGAGAAACACATTTGAAAAAGAAAAGTGAAATAGTTAGTGAGACTTAACTAAATTTGTATAAGAACAAAAAAAAAGGGAGGAAGTAATAGGAGAAAAGTATTAACAAAGGATTGAATGTGATTAAATAAGTAATTTCTACATACATAAATGTTATTAGTGTTAGAAGTTTAGTGCCAACTATATGCACATAATGTAACTAGCGTGTAGCAACAAGTTACCTAGATTGCCATAATAGGGTGATTAAACGCTCCAGCATGCTGGCCAGCATTGTATATGTGTGCGATTCGGGTGACACACGTACCTGCTTCGTGTCACACCTACTTGTTGTCGGTTCTTGCATAATGAAAATCAAAAATTTTTGATTTTGCGTTTTGCATGAACGTTTAGCAGTCTGCTTGACATGCAATATTGTTGTGTGTTGACATTCGAGATGAACAAGTGTACGGAAGAAAATCAATTCTTACTACGAGCAACAAAAAATCATCCTCCGACGACGGCATTTACGTGCGCACGCTACGAACACTCAATTCAAATGGCGCATGACATTCATTTGCATGAACATTTGCGGGCAACGTCAAGCACCCGAATCGCACACATATACAATGCTGGCCAGCATATGCTGGAACGTTTAAAACCACTATAAACAGTAATTGTGCTCACTTGTCATGTTGAGAAATATCGTAAATTTTTGGTACATAAGCGATGGCCATTTCTATTGCCCGCAGTGTATATATGTATAAAAGTGTTGGCAACACGTATTTTTTTTAAGCTATGATTTTGATATCTTTGGCAACATATTCTCTCTCATTTGCCTGGGAACATGTTTATATTGTTTGTCAACAGCAGCACAATGAAAGATCTTTCATCGTGGGAGCATCGCAAAGAAAACCTGTAAGTTACCAACCCATTTGTATGTATGTACATGTATATGATTTGTATATAACATAGAGTGAATTATTGATAACCCGCGCGGTAGTTGTAAATCTAAAGCAGCGGTCACCAAAACTCTAACTGCAGCAATGTTAGTAACTGCAGTAGTGTTAGTGAAAAACGAGTAGTTGAGATCAAATAGACAAGAACGTATGCGCGTACATTTTTCGAATCTATGCACTGCTATACACCCTACCCCTACATCTTATATCTTACATCATTCCCCCTACATCTAACATCGTACACCTTCAAATTATATATATATATAAATATTTTTTTTTTCTAAATAATTCTTCATTTTTTGTTTGGCTTAGTTCATTTATGTTTTTATGGGAAAACTCAAAATGTCTTTTTAAAGGAAATAGCTTAGTATTGAAGTTGTTCGAAAGCTTTGGGCATCATATCATTTTTTCATATGATATTGTGCGACGTGGTATAAAAAACGCATGAAAACGAAGTATGCGCATACGATGTTGTCTTTTTGCCTGCCCGCCATTGTATACCTTATATAGTAGCGTAACTCGCAAAAAACACACTAATACACACGCACAGCATATTCCCCATTAGCACAGAAAAATATTCTCTCAAACGTTTGGTAAATAATGATGGTCAATAATGTACGACGATTTGGACAAATTTTATTTTAGGGAATGGTAGAGGGGGTCGTATGTATATAAACTGTGGAGGCAGAAACTGTCAGACATTTATATTATAATTTTTATATTTAATTATACCTCAAGTTAATACTCATTTGGCAAAAAAGTTGATCTGCTACTGGTAGTTTATCTTTGAATCGAAAAATTATTGATTGATTAATTGATATTAAGTTTTCAAAAAGTGAGAATTGACGTTGAAGGTTTCATCTCAAATGCGTCTCAGATTGATATCAAACAAAATGGCTTATTGGGCTTCATACTATTTCTTCATTCCATTTCATTTGGAGTCACTCAGTCAGTGCCTTCCACTCAAATTCGTAAGAAGAAGAAAAGAAGTTGCCAAACTATAGTAGGGATAAACAATGCTGCCCGCAAACTACTAAACGATGCGACGCTAGCAGATGGTCAGTTGTCTTTAGCGCTCTTACTTTGACAAAACGAGAGAATATAGCAATCTGTGTGAGTTGAGCAATGCACCTCAGTGCAATGAAATGACGATACCTGATCTATAGTAAGTTGGTGCTAAAATACTTGGGTTACCTTTACAGTTTTTGGTGCTTAAGGTTGATTCAAAAAGTCAGGCTGACACTTATTTTTTTATTAATATAATTTGAATTTGTACGCTAATATAGCGACGTTTACGCCAATGCGTACGAGTAGACTTAAATTGATTAATATTTCCTCATTGATGAATTTTTGTACTTATATTAAGATATGAAAATGTACATAAATAAAAGTTTAAACATGGAGTAAAGTTAGAATAACTTGATTTCGTTTTGATGGAATCTGGGGTCATCCCGTCCAATTCGTATTGGTTAGTATCACGGATGGCCATGGTTGGGAGGCAAAATTAGTTGGTAGTAACATCTAAGCCGACTACTACAAGACGATTTTCTGGGCAAACAAAAACGTTAGTATTCTCGTCCTTAGGCTGTATTTCGATTTTTAATCCATATCACGCGATAAATTAAAGTTTATTTCATTCCGTGGTGGTAAATAGATTGGTAGAGTACGAACTGAAGGAATTCCACCCCATTAGCCGACGAGATAGAAGCCGGAACTCAGCGCGTGCTTGTCAGCGTACTTCTGCACAAATACAACACCCTTTACTAAGCCATACTGCCACAGTTGCATGCTACAGTAACAACTATGGAAATTACCAAAATAGAAGATACAGACCACAGCCAAGTTACAACAATAACATTTTAGTTTGTATGTATTAGTAATATATATCATCATACTATCTATAATGCCAAACTTTATCAACATTGGTCAAGTGGTTCCCGAGATATCAATAAAGATAAATAAAATGCGGTTAGGTGGCAACCCTGCTTGAGATTTACGTATTTGGAATACGGTCGAAAATACCTTTCATTTGATACCCATATTGGCATATCTCGCTCAATATTTAAAAAAATTGAGATAGGTGGCAACCCTGTGAACCGCCCCAAGTGGCAACACCCACGCATATAATCTAAGAATGAATCATACTATCTATAATGCCAAACTTTATCCACATCGGTCAAGCGGTTCCCGAGATATCAATAAAAATAAATAAAATGGGGTTAGGTGGAAAACCTAGGTGGCAACCCTGCTTGAGATTTACATATTTGGAATACGGTCAAAAATACCTTTCATTTGATACCTATATTGGCATATCTTGCTCAATATTAAAAAAAAAATTGAGATAGGTGGCAACCCTGTGAACCGCCCCAAGTGACAACACCCACGCATATAATCATATAATGAATCATGCTATCTAAAATGCCAAATTCTATCCACATCGGTCAAGCGGTTCCCGGGATATGAATAAAAATAAATAAAATGCGGTTAGGTGGCAACCCTAGGTGCCAACCCTAGGTATCATTTGATACCCATATTGGTATATCTTGCTCAATATTTAATAAAATTAAGATAAGCTGCAACCCTGTGAACTGCCCCTAGTGGCAACACCAACGCATATAATCTTAGAATGAATCATACATCTATAATGCCAAATTTTACCCAAATCGGTTGAGCGGTTCAACCCTGCTTGAGATTTACATATTTGGAATACGATCGAAAATACTTTTCATTTGATACCAATATTGACACATCTTGCTCAATATTTAAAAAAATTGAGATAAGCTGCAACCTTGTGAACTGCCCCAAGTGGCAACACCAACGCATATAATCTTAGAATGAATCATACATCTATAATGCCAAATTTTATCCAAATCGGTTGAGCGGTTCCCGAGATATAAGAAAAACGCCTACGCCTGACAGTCTGCAACATACGCCTGAAAGTCGGCTACATCCATTTCCCAAATTTTACTCTCAATCAAAGCGTCATATCGCCGCCTAAGAAGTTAACTTCAAAAATGCTTCATATGAACTTTGACCCTTAAGCACAAAAAAAAAATGTAGTTATACTCACCTTGACCATGTCTATCAATCCTGATACTTCTTTTTATACCCAGCGCACTAGTACTAGTACTAGTACAAGGGTATATTAACTTTGTTCACCTAACGGTTGTATGTAACGGCACAAAATAATCGAGATAGATATAGAGTTCCATATATGAAAGTTCTTAGGATTAAAAGAGGAGTTGATTAAGGCATGTCCGTCCGTGTACACGATAACTTGAGTAAAAATTGAGATATTTGCACGAAATTTTGTACACAGGTTACTTTCTGGTCAAGGTAGGTTGCTATTGAAAATGGGCGAAATCGGATGATAACCACGCCCCCTTTTTCGATATCGAAAATTTCGAAAATCACAAAAATTGATTTATCTCGGCAGCTGAATTGGCTAAAATGATATAATTTTATAGGTGAACCCCCCTGGTGTTTCCTTTATAATTTTTCCATAAAATTTTTATAGTGGGCGTGGCACCGCCCACTTTTAAGGGAGGCATTTTTGAAAATTTGAATGGTCGTAACTCCTAAACTGATTACGATAGAATGATTGAATTCGGCACAAAGCATACTAGTGTCGTTGGGAGTATACCTGATGAAACTGGATAAAATCGCCTTTCAATCACGCCCACTTTCGATATCGAAAATTTCGAAAATCACACAAATTGACATATCTCGGCAGCTGAAATGGCTAAAATGATATAATTTTATAGGTGAATCCCCCTGGTCATTCTCTTATGATTTTTTCATAAATTTTTTATAGTGGGCGTGGCACCGCCCACTTTTAAGGGAGGCATTTTTGAAAATTTGACTGGTCGTAACTTTTAAACTGATTACGATAAAACGATGGAATTTGGCACAAAGCATACTAGCATCGATGGGAGTATACCAGATGAAATTGGATAAAATCGCCCTCCAACCACGCCCACTTTCGATATCGAAAATTTCTAAAATCACCTAAATTGACATAATTCGATAACGGAAATCGGTAAAATGATATAATTTTATAGGTGAACCCTTCTGACCATTACATAATGATTTTTTGATAAATTTTCTAAAGTGGGCGTGGTCCCGCCCACCTTTAAGGGAGGCATTTTTGAAAATTCAACTAGTCGTAACTTTTAAACTGATTATGGTAGAAGGATGAAATTTGGCACAAAGCATACTAGTATCGTTATGGGTATACCTGATGAAATTGAAAAAATCGCTCTCCAACCACGCCCACTTTCGATTTCGAAAATCACATAAATTGACATAATTCGGTGACGGAAATGGCTAAAATGATATATTTTGGTAGGATGAACCCCCTAGTCTCTCCATTACGATTTTTATTCCCAGCGCACCAGTGCTAGTACGAGCGTATATTAATTTTGTTCACATAACGGTAGTACGTAACGGCACAAAATAATCGAGATAGATATAGTGTTCCATATATGAAAGTTCTTAGTTTGAAAAGAGGATTTCATTCAGGCATGTCCGTCCGTCTGTCCGTCTGTGTATACGATAACTTGAGTAAAAATTTAGAGAAAATGGGCGAAATCGGATGATAACCACGACTCTTTTGTCGATATCGACAATTTCGAAAATCACACGAAGAGACATATCTCGGTAGCTGAAATGAATAAAATGATATAATTTCATAGGTAAATCTCTCTTATCATTCTACTAGTAATACCCGGCGTGCGTTGCTACGCCAAAGAAAATCACCTGAATAAGATTTTACCATTTTTACCATTTCTCGGAAGATACATTATCTCATATTTTATCAAGGTGAAACGCCAGCTACACGCTAAATATCAAGCTCATCGAGTCATAAATATGATTGTTTAGAATATATCGGGCCCTGATAAACTTCCTGGAAGAAAACTTTTCACTCTCCAGGCTCCTACTAATCTATCCCCAACAACAAAATCGGCCGAGTAGTTTTGGAGTCCATAAGCCACATACATACATACATCCATTTTTATATGTATAGATTATGATTTTCGACTGGACTTTTAAACAAATTATGGTAGAACGATGAAATTTGGCACAAATCATGCTAGTATTGTTGGGAGTATACGTGATGAAATTGGCTAACATCCCCCTCCAACCACGGCAATTCTCGATACCGAAAAATTCGAAAATCATCTAAAACACTGGTCATAATTTTTAAACTGATTACGGTAGAATCATGAAATTTGGCACAAGGTATACTAGAGTTATAGGAAGTATACCTGATGAAATTAAACGAAATCGCTTCCCAACCACGAGCACTTTCGATATGGAAAATTTCGAAAATCACATAAATTGACATATTTCGGTTAGGTAAATAACTAAAATAGTATAATTATATTATAATTTGGTAGTTAAATTGCTTGGTCGTTGATGGATTATAATTTTCTGTATTGTTCTTCCTTTGTAAGGAATTGTCTACTATTAACGAGTATTAAAAGATGTTGTACTAGTTTGTAGCTACCTGTATTGTATTTAGTGTGGGCAGTGGTTAGTGGCTTAGTTTGGAGTATCTGCCTTTAAAAAATATTATAAAAGGTAGTTTCTGAAAAGTCTCTTCAATAAATTTACATTTATGTTGAATTCGTAGACTGAATATTTCATCATCGGATGAAGATTGTTATACCCAGCTGTACTTGTACACAGGGTATTATAACTTTGTTAGGATAACGGTTGGTTGTACAGGTATAAAGGAATCGAGATAGATATAGACTTCCATATATCAATATGATCAGGATCGAAAAAAAATTTGATTGAGCCATGTCCGTCCGTCTGTCCGTCCGTCCGTCCGTCCGTCCGTCCGTCCGTCCGTCTGTCCGTTAACACGATAACTTGAGCAAATAATGAGATATCTTCACCAAATTTGGCATGCGTACTTATTTGGGTTCAGAATAGATTGCTATTGAAAATGGGTAAAATCGGACCATAACCACGCCCCTTTTTCGATATCGAAAATTTCGAAAAACGTATAAAATGGGTTAATTCAATATTAGAAGCAGCTAAAATTTGCAATATGTATTGATTTAGATGTTCTAAGGCCGATTTTATAAAAATTTTTGAAAAGGGGGCGTGGTACCGCCCACGTATATTTGAAGAAATTTTAAAATTTTGACTCTTAATAACTTCAGAACAGTTTATGCTAGTATAACGAAATTTCGTAGAGGGCATACTATTGTTGTGGTAAATTCAGCTATAGAAAATAAACGAAATCGCTTCGCGACCACGCCTACTTTTTCATAAAAGTTATATTGAAAGGAGGTGGAAATATTGAAAAGTCCATATCTAATTAACTGATTTCGCTATAATAATATAATTTGGTACATGCATCAACTTTCATATTCTTTACATAATTTTTTCAAAATTTTGGAAAGTGGGCGTGGCACCGCCCACTTATGAGTCAAGCAATTTTTAAATTCGACTGCTAACAACTTCAGAACGGTGTGAGATAGATTTACGAAACTAGGTACCAGGCATGTTATGTTTATGTAGAGTACTACCACAGAAAATAAGAAAAATCGGTGAACGATCACGCCCACTTTATGTGCACAGCTGGGTATGTAATGTTCGGTTTCACCCGAACTTAGACTTCCTTACTTGTTTGATTTTAGAATTGTACGTATCTGCATTTAAGCCAAAATTATAATATAAATGTCCGACAGTTTCTAACTTTACTTTTTGATTGTCCAAATCGTGGTACGTTATCTAAAGCTTGGCCGTAATTATATACCAAAGGTTTGAGAATATACAGTCCTTATCATAATTATAGGACACCTGGTTATGTCGCTGCTTATTGGGGTAAGGTACAGTGGCATAGGGGCATGCTTGCATCCCATGCTAGCTCGTCGGATGGGGGGGTCATTCTCCAAGGCACTTACCTACAGCAAACATTACAAAAATTTAGGTGGTCATGCCTATGTGTGAATTACTTAAGAAGGGAAGAAATATGAAAGGCAAGCAGAAGAAAAGCCGTCCGGTCAGGGGGAGTCATCCCGCCCTCTTCGACACAGCTCGTGTGAAACCTTGAGCGCTGTGCTGACTCCAAACTCTTTACAGCGCTCCCATATCCTGACACTAGTCCGTCCGTCTATCGTCCGAAGTATACACTCATTTCCCCTCCGTTGCCATCGTGCAACACCCACACCAAATTAAAGACTTTAGCCTAGCATCTTCAAAATCCAAACTCAAATAAATTCAAACAATAGAAAATTCATTTCCTCGTTATAAACGCAATGTGTAATTTAATTCAATAAAGAAGGTGTCTCTAAATATACTTATGTATGTTAAGTGGAAATGCTTACAAACTGAGCGAATTTAAAATCTAACGCAATTCATTATTTACTTCAAGAAAAAAGTTTTCGCTAGGCATAAGTTTATACATTCTTTAAAAGGAATCGCTTACAGACTAAAGTAGGTAGCGCGAATCAAATTCTGTCGCGTAGGTATAACTAAATAATTCATTTGAAACAGGAAAAACTGATTAATCCAGTATAAAAACAGATTAAATTCAATAACTAAAAGCTATCCTCAATAATATGCCCGCGGCTGTCTACCGGTAACGAAATGTGCATGTATGTAAATATGTACATATATGAATATGAGAATTTATAATAGCACTCACCATCACATCTGATCTGGAGTAGGCGCCTGCTGCAGAAGATGAGTTCGCTGAAAAGAGACTTTATAAAAATTACACCGCCTCAGCTGGAGTAGCGGGAGGCTTTTGGTTTAAACATTTCGTGCTCAGTTCACATATGACACGCGGGCCGGATCGACGAAAACAAGCTAATCTTAACAATAGAAATTAAAATAAATATAAAAAAAAGGTGTTTATGCCAAAGTAGATACTGCCCCCGGAGAGGGGAGAAAGCAAAACTATCCTTAATTTGTATAGCATTCGAGTGAAAAAATTTAATTTTACAGAACTAAGTCCGAAGACAAAGTTATCAACAAAAGAAAAGAAGAAGAGTACAAGACAATTTCAAGGCGCCGTATGACCAACGTCATAAGCCTTCGTACTAACTAGGGTAAATATTCGGAGGCGAGGTATATAGTGGTAGGAATTAAGCAAAAATTCCTCCCACGCGAAAAAAATCAAATTAATAAATTAAGGCTTAACTAAAAGCCAAATATCATGGATATACGTTTTCATAAGCACGCGGTAATTCGATGTTACAACAATAAAGAAAAGGCGAAAAAAAGAAAAATAGAAAATAGTGGTTAATCAAGTCCGGCACGCTTTTTAGTTGTAGCTCTTTGGTTAGGCTGGACGTTGGCTTGTTCATGCGGGCGTAAGTAGTGCGCAGGCGTGGGTTACGTATCGGGACTCCGATGCCACCTATCGTAGGCGAACCAGCTATGTACTGGAGCACCAAGCACTATGATCGCTGGATCTCTTGTTGGTTGTTTGACCGAAAAAAACTAGATTTAAATTTTAATTTATTTGCCACCGCGCGATCTACTTATACGCACTCCTTTGAAAAACCTCTTTAAGAAGACTTGTAACAAATTTGTGAAGCGGTGGCACACGAAAATCCCGTACTGAATCCAGGAATTTTGTCGATCGCCCTTTTTATGCTTTCTCTGACTTCGAAAGTTTTCCGCTGTCACACAGTCGGACCGCAGCACGAAACTTTTCATAAGTCAGAGTGCATACATACAAGCAAAACGAGTTTTACCAGTACTCTTACATCTACGCATACGCATGCGCGCGACTCGTGCGCCTACACCTACATAAGCTACATTTCTTATTCGGACTATGAGTTGTATCTGTATTTGTGTTTAATTATGGGATTCATACCGATCTGCAGGCAGGGGTTGTGATGAGTTTGATGTTGCATTATACCCAGTAGGCTGTCGTTACAGGCTCGATCTCGCCGATGTTGCCTGCAACATGGAGCGGTCTCGTAAAGAAAGTCCAGACGCAGCTTCTGCCCTTGTGGCGCCAAACGTGTGGCCTCGACTCACGCCCTAAAGCCGGGCATCTTGTTGGATATGGTCTGTATAGTCAGGGATTTAACTGGGCAGCTCCTAATGGACTCTTGGTACTACTAACAACTTTACGGACGTACGGACATTACTTTGTATCACAGATGCGCTAGTACCCATATATTAGTGTCTATGTGCCTAACTCTAAATCTCTGGGGAAGCTTTATTGCTTGTCATGCACCTAAAAACTACTATCACAGGTCTACTCTAATTTCTAATATCACAGGTGGCTATCCGGTAAAAAAAATATCACAGAAATGCTAACAAAATTAATTTAATCTTACAAGGGTGTATAAATAAACGAATAAAAGCGTTAATAATTACAATACTACAGTTTTATGGCCAAGGTTAGTTAGCAAACTATATAAGATTAGCGTCTGCCTTGTCAATACATATGTCTGCTGGGGTCAAGTAGGAAACAGGGATGAGGGGTCACAATTAACCGCGCGAATTCTTTACAACATACATTAACAGTTACACAAAGAATTTAACCACTGTGCACAAACATGCATAGTGCCTTGACCATTAGCGAGGTAATCCTGCAAATATATCCTTTGCATGGTATGTTCCAATTTTCTTTCCATGGACATCCCCCAGCTCATACATAGCGTTTCCTATTACTTTAAGTACAATGCATTTCACTTGTTTGGGCGCTAACTTGGTGTTATAGTTATCGATCTGAGAACTTTGCTTAAAGTTTCTGCGATAAACTTCACGTCCCTACTCCTCGTATTATACACCTTTGCGCTGCGCTCATGTGCCAACTTTAACTCTTTTAATATCTTGTTGCGTAGCAGCTGCATCCGGTCGGGGCCACATACAGTGTCAACGTCACCGTTTGCAACTGAACCAATTTTCCGATATAGCTCATAACTTGCCCCATGTTGCACCATGGGCATGCCAAAAGCTGCATAATACGGGGACCAGTTTATGGCCGTATGCACTACGCTACACAAGGCAAAGGCAGCGTCACTAATATGCCTGTCCCAACTTTTTTGGTTTTCTTTTATATGTGATCTTATAATTTGAAGCACTGACCGGTTGACACGTTCTGCCGCATTTCCCTGTGGTGAATAAAACGCGGTCTTGACGTGAAACACTCCATACCTAGCAAGGAAACTGGAAAACACTTCTGCAACAAATTGCTTTCCATTGTCCGAATGTATATATTCGGGTACCCCGAAAACATGGAAAACTTCTCTCTCTAAAAATTTTACTACTTCCGCAGATGTTGCTTTTCTCATCGGCTTCAAAAATACAAATTTAGTAAAATGGTCAAGACACACAAATACATACACGTTACCATCGGACGTACGTGGATAAGGACCCATAAAGTCGATAAAAAGACGTTGAAATGGTCGCTCAGTACGGTGTTGTTTTCCCATCAAGGGTTTTTGAACGAGTTTTGCGTTTTATTTTCTTTGCACACTTCACAACTTTTAATGTGTGCTTGTACCTCTGTTACCATACCTGGCCAGTAGTATCTTTGGCGGATTCGCGATAAGGTTTTCTGTATGCCCCCATGGCCAGCGGTAGGAGAACTGGTGGGCGGACTCTACCAGTCCCAGTCGCAGTTCTGACGGCACCCAGAGTTTCCAGGCTTGGTCCTGTTGAAGGTCGTCTCCCCTGTCAAACTGAGTCCGTTTGTAGACGTATCCATCAGATACGCATATGTCTGGAAGTCTGTCTTTGTTAGATGTCGCAGTCTTTACCAGTTCTCTGTACTCGTCTGACTCGAAGCCCGGTGAATCTAGGCTAATGTCAAGCAGTCTTTCACTTAGCTGCACTTCCTCCATATTGGCTCGCGACAACGTATCTGGAACAATATTTTGACTGCCTTTTCGATGTTGTATGTCGAAATTGTATCCTTGAAGCTTAAGGCTCCACCGCGCAAGCCTTCCAGATAAGTCCTTTTGATTCATTAACCACTTCAAGCTTGCGTGGTCTGTAATAACGGTAAAGGGCAGTCCTTCGACATATGGTCTGAATCGTTTGATGCTTATCACCGCTGCGTAGCATTCCAGTTCCGTGATGCTATAGTTTCGTTGTGCCTTATTAAGTTTCGCCGAGACGTAGGCGATCGGTCTTTCGTTATTGTCTTCGTCCAGTTGAAAAAGTACCCCGCCCACACCGTCTGTCGAAGCGTCACATTGGATGTAGAAATGCTTGTTAAAATCTGGGTGTACCAGCACCGGAGCTGATATCAAGCAGTTCTTCAGCTTCTCAAACGACCTTCTTGCTTCGTCCGTCATGCAAAACTTTTTCACGACCCATAAAGTCGATAAAAAGACGTTGAAATGGTCGCTCAGTACGGTGTTGTTTTCCCATCAAGGGTTTTTTGAACGAGTTTTGCGTTTTATTTTCTTTGCACACTTCACAACTTTTAATGTGTGCTTGTACCTCTGTTACCATACCTGGCCAGTAGTATCTTTGGCGGATTCGCGATAAGGTTTTCTGTATGCCCCCATGGCCAGCGGTAGGAGAACTGGTGGGCGGACTCTACCAGTCCCAGTCGCAGTTCTGACGGCACCCAGAGTTTCCAGGCTTGGTCCTGTTGAAGGTCGTCTCCCCTGTCAAACTGAGTCCGTTTGTAGACGTATCCATCAGATACGCATATGTCTGGAAGTCTGTCTTTGTTAGATGTCGCAGTCTTTACCAGTTCTCTGTACTCGTCTGACTCGAAGCCCGGTGAATCTAGGCTAATGTCAAGCAGTCTTTCACTTAGCTGCACTTCCTCCATATTGGCTCGCGACAACGTATCTGGAACAATATTTTGACTGCCTTTTCGATGTTGTATGTCGAAATTGTATCCTTGAAGCTTAAGGCTCCACCGCGCAAGCCTTCCAGATAAGTCCTTTTGATTCATTAACCACTTCAAGCTTGCGTGGTCTGTAATAACGGTAAAGGGCAGTCCTTCGACATATGGTCTGAATCGTTTGATGCTTATCACCGCTGCGTAGCATTCCAGTTCCGTGATGCTATAGTTTCGTTGTGCCTTATTAAGTTTCGCCGAGACGTAGGCGATCGGTCTTTCGTTATTGTCTTCGTCCAGTTGAAAAAGTACCCCGCCCACACCGTCTGTCGAAGCGTCACATTGGATGTAGAAATGCTTGTTAAAATCTGGGTGTACCAGCACCGGAGCTGATATCAAGCAGTTCTTCAGCTTCTCAAACGACCTTCTTGCTTCGTCCGTCATGCAAAACTTTTTCATTTTTTCTTTAGAAAGGCAGTCGTGCAGCGGTGCTGCAATGGTCGCGTAGTCCTGGATGAAACGTCGGTACCAGCCGGCCATCCCTAGGAACCGTCGTAACTGCTTGGATGTTTTTGGCTCTGGAAAGTCCCTCACCGCTGCTACCTTGTTTCCATCAGTACGAATGCAACCATCCCCTACTACAAAACCGAGGTATCTAACTTCTTTATAACAAAATTTGCTTTTCTCTACATTTATAGTTAGTTTCGCATCGAGTAGACACCGGGCGACCATTTCTAACAAACACACGTGGGACGGGAAATCATCAGAACATACTAACAGGTCATCTAAATAAACGAATACACTTTCACGTAACCGAGCAGGTATGACTTTATCCATCAGTCTACACATCCGTTGAGCTGCGTTGCATAGACCGAAGGGCATTACCGTGAATTGGTACAGGGGTCTCCCTGGCACCGTAAATGCGGTCTTTTCCCTGGACTTGCTCTCTAGTGGGATTTGCCAGAACGCATCCTTCAAGTCTATTGCTGATATGTATCTCGTATTTTGTAGACGACTCAGGATTCCATCTATATGGGGAAGCGGGTAAGCATCTTTGATAGTCCTGTCATTCACTTTTATGGCGTCAAGGCATAGGCGATTCTTAGTACCCTTTATGACTAAAGACACGGGTGAGTTCCAACTACTCTTACTCTCTTCTATGACGCCCATGCTTAACATTCGGTCTGACTCTATATATATTAATTTCTGTATTGCAGGGGAGATTGGGTAACGCCGTTGTTTCACGGGAAGATTTTCGTCCGTCACTTCTATCTCGTGTTCTTCCATATCCGTTTGTCCTAGCCCTAAAACTGCAAAGGACGGAAACTGCGCTTTAACTTTCTCTAATGCAATACTTTGATCGTGGGTTAGGGTATGTTGCACCGCATCAAATGACAGGTCATCACCGGAGGGTACGAGCTCTGACACCGCCGTGGGTGTTGAACGCCTAGTTGCCCCCCTACTCACAACATCCATCTCAAAAACTTTCCAAAAGTCGATACCTAAGTATACCTCCTGCTGCAGGTCTGGTACGATGAGAAACTCTAAGTTCCTCGTCACTTCATCCCATAACACCGGAAGCGTTATGACTCCTATCACCGGTGTTTCACCACCATTCGCTGTTCGAACATTTTGACCTTTTATGTATGTAATTTTCTTTTCCTTGCCTTCCAATAATTTACCATAGTTTTTGCCTATACAACTCGCTCCTGCCCCAGAATCTAGGTTAGGTTAGGTTCAAGTGGCTGCCGCAGACGCACACTTAGGCCAGTTTTGAAAGGCCCGTTGTGATACCACCAACACAAGGAAAGTCAGTCCCGGGACCCAGCCATATGGAAAATCCCTGAGTTGTTGGGATTTTCCACATAGAATCCCGGGACTGACACTCCTAAACCGACACCGTTACTCCTCCTCGAACCACTTAGATGACTTTATGAAGCCCATCAAGTCCTTTATGTCCATTTCCGCGATCTGGCTTGAGGTTTACGCGGTTCTGTTGGGCCATCTCCTGAAGAGATCGACGACAGCTGAGCGTCAGTTCAGAGTTGAACGTGTATGAGCCAAGGGATTTGATGGCCGCTTGGCTATCGCTGAAAATAGCGATATCTTCTCCGATAACACGTTTGCTTAACCAGGCCGCGGCGTCCAGGATTGCCGAGACTTCCGCCTGGAAGACGCTACAATGATCAGGTAGTCTGAAGGAGAGCTCAAGGTCCAAATCCCTTGAATAAACTCCTCCTCCAACTCTGCCGTCCAACTTCGAGCCGTCGGTGTATATGGAAGTGCCACCATTTGTTTCGGGACACCAATCCGTCCTCTCCCAGTCTTCTCTGCTGGGAATGTTTATTTTGAAACAGCTATCCCCGACTGTAGTAGTCGCACAACGATCTGTGCTTAGAGGGAGAAAGCTGTAAGATTCCAGAATACTGGAGTGTCCAATAGTACCCGCAGCCCAACTGGAGGTTTCTCTTAGGCGCAGAGCTGATGCCGCCGCTGACCGAAACCCTTCCAGATCAAGTGGCAAAATGCCCAGAATGACCTGGAGGGCTTCGTTGGGCGTTGTCCTTAGCGCACCGCTTATACAGATCATATTGGATCTATGGACTTTCCGCAACAGATTCAGGTATGTTGCCTTGCTCAGCGCAGGCCACCATACGACGACTCCATAAAGCATGATTGGGCGAATGATGGCCGTGTAGATCCAACTGCATACTGTAGGGCTGAGCCCCCATTTTTTGCCAATGGCTCTTTTGCATGTGTAAAGAGCGATGCAAGCTTTCTTCTGGCGCTGAAGAGCATTCTCCTTCCAATTCAATTTCCTGTCCAGAACTATGCCTAGAAACTTGGCCTTATCCGACAAGCCCAGGCGCGTGCCATCTAGTTCTGGTAGGCTTAGTGGCGGTATTTTGTACTGGTTGGTGAAGAGGACAAGTTCCACCTTCCCTGGGTTGATACTAAGTCCGCAGCGAGAGGACCACGTCGAAACTTCTCGCAGTGCTACTTGCATCAGGTCACACAGAGTTTGTGGGAACTTGCCTCTTAATGCAATAGCTAAATCGTCTGCGTATGCCACTATCTTCCCGCCCCCCCAGCTTGTGTCACGTAGCAACGAGTTGACTGTGAGGTTCCATAAAAGCGGGGAAAGAACACCACCCTGGGGTGTTCCCCTTGTGACATAACGTGATAACTCAACCGTACCAAGTGAAGAAGCTATTTTCCTTCCCCTTAAAAGTTGGTCAATTAAATCAGTTAGAGGTCTATCTACGCCCAGATTAGTTAGAGCGGAGTTGATAGCCTCTGGGCTTATATTGTTGAAAGCCCCCTCAATGTCTAGGAGGGCCACGAGACAGTAGTCCTTTTCACACAGCGATTTCTCAATGACAGACACTAGGCTGTGCAGAGCGGTTTCTGTTGATTTACCCTTGGTGTATGCATGCTGATAGCTAGAGATAAGGTTGCTATCAATAGTTGTTAAGAGGTAGTCGCTTAGTAACCTCTCAAAGGTTTTTAGTACAAAGGACGAGAGACTGATCGGTCTGTAGTCTTTTGGCTCGTAGTGGGATGCCTTCCCAGCCTTAGGGATAAACACTACCGTGGCGCTTCTCCAGGAGCCCGGAATGTGGTTGAGAGCCAGGCAGGCTGTGAAGAGAAATACCAGCCATTTAGCTGATGTCTCCAACGTGTTTATAAGTTGCGCGGGGATAATCCCGTCCGGCCCGGTAGCCTTATACGGTTCAAAGCTCTTAACTGCCCACCTTACTCTTTCCTCAGTGATGGGTATATTTACTGTCAGGTTTGTTGCAGGTGCTAGTGGTGCACCATGCAGATTCCCCGGAAAATGTGTATTCAAGAGCAGCTCAAGGGTTTCCTCTTCCGTGCTGGTCCAGGATCCGTCAGGTTTTCGCAGATAGCTGATGGTTGTTTGACTTTTCGAGAGGACTCGTCTAAGTCTCGCTGTGTCGTCGACCTTTTCGACGCCAGTGCAGAAATTTCTCCACGAGGTTCTCTTCGCCTGTCTCAGAGCTTTTTTGTAGGCCCTTAGTTTAGCTTTATATTCGTGCCAATGAGGCTCAGAGCAGAAGCTCTTGGCCTTGTTAAATTGTTTCCGGCATGATATTCGGAGCGAGTCCAAATCGTAGGACCACCAATGTGGCCTGTGTTTACCGCGTGGTTTTGGCACTGGACCAGAATCTAACAATGCTAACACTTCTACATCACCTATTTTGGTCTGCGCAAAGACTCGATTATCGCCCTTTTTAGTTACAATTGTCGATATGATTTTACTCCTGATCCTCCTAAAATTCTTCTTCCTTTCTCTCATTTTCTCAATCTTTAGATGATTCCTACTTCTACGCTTATTTATTATACTTTCACAAAATATCCTATTACGTATCTTTTCATATTCTAACTTCCTTTCATCCAAACTCCTAATTCTATGCTTATATCCTAGCTGTAATTCATTTTCATTTTCATTATTGTAATTCATTTCATTTTCATTATTTTTCCTTTTTAAAATTCGGTAGCTGGGTTGGATTCCGAGAGCTCCCTCCCCTGGCTGGAGTTCCCGGACACCTCCGCCAGTGACAAGTTTCCCGTTCCAGGCTTAAATATACAAAAGGACATGTTTCCACCACAAGCAAAACAAAACATATTGTGAAAACGGGACTTACATCGATTTTCTTTCTTTGCCTCAGCCGGGTTTTTCACAAAGTAATCAACAGGCATGCCGCACGAGACGCACAGTATTAGGTGGAATGGGGATGCACAGAACGAGTTTATATTGGACTTAGGGCCAGTAGAAACTGTGTTATTTGGGGCATGCTCGGCTCTATTGTTGCTGCTGGTTCCCGAAGTAAAGGGCATCCTGCGTTTACCTGCGTCGTTGATTGCTTCAATAGGCGACTTCTCTACGGCCTCTTCATCCGCCCTCACGTCTGGAAATTCTATCTCGTTCACCGCCTTTGCTCTGCTTTTATTATCTTTCATCACTCGCTCAGCTCGCCTGCATTCGGACTTCAGATCAGCCAGGGTATCCATCTTGGATGCAAACGTCAGATTAGCAAGGTATGGTTTCAAATTTCCTTTTATGATACCCACTAACTCCTTTTCTGGTATTCTCTTCCGTAGCCTAAACGTTAAATTATGAACCTCAGCGTAAAAATCATCAAAGGTCTCCTGTGGTGCCTGCCTGCGCTCCATTATTTCTCGGATTATCTCGTAATCGGTCTCCGCGGTTTTGAAGTGGACTAGCAATTCGGTTTTTAATTCTTTGTAGCCAAAATGCTGGTCTTCGGCGTTGTCCTCAAGGACCAGTACCACTTCTGAGCGTAGCCGATTACGAGACAGTGGAAATCAGCAAACAGTTGCTGATATAAAATGTCATGCTGCTCTCTCAACTTTTCGATACGAAATACGAAGCTTTCCACTGTCAGACCCTTGCTGGACCCATCAAATTTTACGTGCCACTTATCAAGGTCAACCTTCTTCCTTTTTGGTGGCTCTTTAGTGTTCTGGCTAGTGGGACTATTGACCTTTTCCAAAGGGCTGTTTCGATTGGTTGTTTTGTGGGCTTCATTCTGGTTCTCCGGTGTTGAAGAGCGGTGTTGTCGGTTCCCTAAGTTCTGGGCAGACACCTCCATCTCACCGAGGCGGTTGCTGAGGTGGGCCAAGTTATCCTTGAGATTACGCACTTCCTCCATGCATTGCAGGACCATCTCGTTTTGCTGAGCCATCACCTCCATCATCTTAGCCATTTTATCGATGCTGGTTGCAGTGGACCTTTGTCCATTTTCGCCTGCATTCGATGGCCCAGCTCCCGCATCGTTCTGCTTTTCCGCTGCGTTCGAACCCGCGCCGCCTGTCTCCTCTGACGGATCTGCGTCTGTCATCTCAAAAAGTTGGTCTATTTTTCGGGAGAAGTCTAAACTGGTTTCTGACCTACTTAGAGAAATCTGGCTAGTGACCGTTAATCGCTGTTGGCTCCCCTCTTTACTCAGAGTGCGGAAAAGACAAGTCGTGCATCTATTAACGTAATTCGGAGGAATAAAGTCTGCTGGTAAGGGAATACCGGTATCGATCTGGTTAAGTAACGGACCGACCACTTCGTTTTCGAAGGCTCGCAACTGGCTCCGGGTAACTGGTCTATTAGTATTAAGTAGCCCTAATCTACCAACTTGTTTTTCCTTATCTGTGTCTTCCATTCACTCAGACAATCACACAGTCAAGGAATTTATGTGCGTTTACCAACACGCGTATTTCAGTGGGGTTAGAGGGACGTATGTGTGTGCCCGCCTACACACGTATACACAAAAAAACTTCAGAGTTCAAAAAAAATGCACCAACTTGCTACTATACTTGCATAGACGTATACTTTTTATAAAAAGATATGTATTTTCAAAATGTATGTGTATCAACACAGATAGAAGAAAGGTATCAACGTTTGTATGTATATCGATGTAGATAAGTTTCGATATATATGTCGTTATGTATCTATCTATTTGCTCTAGCTCTGGTTTCAATGTCAATAGTATAGGACAGTAGCCAAAAAAACTTCAAAAAAAATCAAAAGGGTTTATCTACGTTGAATATTAATATTTATTTGGTGTGTGGGGTGTTGCACCTCAGCGAGGTCCTCATGAGTGTCCACTTTCATCTGTCAGTGTTATCGTCATAGTCAACTACCAACCCTATGTGCACGTAATGGTACTACTCTACTCCGAGCACTTGCTCAGGGTAGGGGAAACCACTCTGTGCAAGGGGTGCACTCCTAACCACTTCGTGGCACGCAACTTGCAAGCCTCAAAGTCATGCGGTGCTGGACCACATGCATGGTAGCTTAAACAGCTGCCTGCTATTAACCCCTTTCTTTTCCTTCACATCAATCCCGCCTTTGGCTACCACTTGTGGAATGCGTTGAAGCTTCCCAAAGGAACTCCAAAAGCGAAAGTGATATTAACCGTCCTGTCAGTCATCGTCGTCGTGTCATGGTAGCACTAATCACCTCTAACTGGTCAAATGGCCGCTGCCACCATGAACACTTGTCTAGTCGAAATAGAAAACAGTAAGTACCGAAAAAGGGAAAATTAAAGGAAACAATAGAAATCTAGTCTGATCGATTCAAGATTTAATAGTTATAACTGGAGATAATGTTAGGAGGCATGATGCAAGGAAAGGTAGAAAAATTGTGAGAAACTAAAAAGAAAAATTGGGCTATTCGTTGGGCGCCATTGTTATGTCGCTGCTTATTGGGGTAAGGTACAGTGGCATAGGGGCATGCTTGCATCCCATGCTAGCTCGTCGGATGGGGGGTCATTCTCCAATGCACTTACCTACAGCAAACATTACAAAAATTTAGGTGGTCATGCCTATGTGTGAATTACTTAAGAAGGGAAGAAATAGGAAAGGCAAGAAGAAGAAAAGCCGTCCGGTCAGGGGGAGTCGTCCCGCCCTCTTCGACACAGCTCGTGTGAATCCTTGAGCGCTGTGCTGACTCCAAACTCTTTACAGCGCTCCCATATCCTGACACTAGTCCGTCCGTCTATCGCCATCGTGCAACACCCACACCAAATTAAAGACTTTAGGCTAGCATCTTCAAAATCCAAACTCAAATAAATTCAAACAATAGAAAATTCATTTCCTCGTTATAAACGCAATGTGTAATGTAATTCAATAAAGAAGGTGTCTCTAAATATACTTATGTATGTTAAGTGGAAATGCTTACAAACTAAGGTAGCTCGAGCGAATTTAAAATCTAACGCAATTCATTATTTACTTCAAGAAAAAAGTTTAAGCTAGGAATAAGTTTATGCATTCTTTAAAAGGAATCGCTTACAGACTAAAGTAGGTAGCGCGGATCAAATTCTGTCGCGTAGGTATAACTATAAAATTCATTTGAAACAAGAAAAACTGATTAATCCAGTATAAAAACAGATTAAATTCAATAACTAAAAGCTATCCTCAATAATATGCCCGCGGCTGTCTACCGGTAACGAAATGTGCATGTATGTAAATATGTACATATATGAATATGAGAATTTATAATAGCACTCACCATCACATCTGATCTGGAGTAGGCGCCTGCTGCAGAAGATGAGTTCGCTGAAAAGAGACTTTATAAAAATTACACCGCCTCAGCTGGAGTAGCGGGAGGCTTTTGGTTTAAACATTTCGTGCTCAGTTCACATATGACACGCGGGCCGGATCGACGAAAACAAGCTAATCTTAACAATAGAAATTAAAATAAATATAAAAAAAAGGTGTTTATGCCAAAGTAGATACTGCCCCCGGAGAGGGGAGAAAGCAAAACTATCCTTAATTTGCATAGCATTCGAGTGAAAAAATTTAATTTTACAGAACTAAGTCCGAAGACAAAGTTATCAACAAAAGAAAAGAAGAAGAGTACAAGACAATTTCAAGGCGCCGTATGACCAACGTCATAAGCCTTCGTACTAACTAGGGTAAATATTCGGAGGCGAGGTATATAGTGGTAGGAATTAGGCAAAAATTCCTACCACGCGAAAAAAATCAAATTAATAAATTAAGGCTTAACTAAAAGCAAAATATCATGGATATACGTTTTCATAAGCACGCGGTAATTCGATGTTACAACAATAAAGAAAAGGCGAAAAAAAGAAAAATAGAAAATAGTGGTTAATCAAGTCCGGAACGCTTTTCTGCCGGAACGCTGCGATGGGAGCGTTTGGGCTCTCTTGCTCGGTCTCTCGTGGCGATCTGGTGGTGTTAATGTAGGCTAGTCTTCCCTCACTCTATTTTCAACCGATTCGTTATGCTGATTCCTTCTGCTATGTAAATACGGGCGTTGACCCAACCATATGATTCTGCCTTTCTGCTTAGTTCCACAAATTGCTTAGGTAATACTGTCAGACACTTCACCGCCAAAACCGTTTATGTTTGATAAAATTAGTTATGGCTAAGGTTGTAGTTGTTGCTCTTTGGTTAGGCTGGACGTTGCCTTGTTCATGCGGGCGTAAGTAGTGCGCGAGCGTGGGTTACGTATCGGGACTCCGATGCCACCTATCGTAGGCGAACCAGCAATGTACTGGAGCACCAAGCACTATGATCGCTGGATCTCTTGTTGGTTGTTTGACCGAAAAAAACTAGATTTAAATTTTAATTTATTTGCCACCGCGCGATCTACTTATACGCACTCCTTTGAAAAACCTCCTTAAGAAGACTTGTAACAAATTTGTGAAGCGGTGGCACACGAAAATCCCGTACTGAATCCAGGAATTTTGTCGATCGCCCTTTTTATGCTTTCTCTGACTTCGAAAGTTTTCCGCTGTCACACAGTCGGACCGCAGCACGAAACTTTTCATAAGTCAGAGTGCATACATACAAGCAAAACGAGTTTTACCAGTACTCTTACATCTACGCATACGCATGCGCGCGACTCGTGCGCCTACACCTACATAAGCTACATTTCTTATTCGGACTATGAGTTGTATCTGTATTTGTGTTTAATTATGGGATTCATACCGATCTGCAGGCAGGGGTTGTGATGAGTTTGATGTTGCATTATACCCAGTAGGCTGTCGTTACAACCTCCATGAACCAATTACTACAGATCACGCATTCCGACAACCGTGTATTTGTAATTTAATTTGAGAAAAAAGTTTGTTGTCAAATGACGTCACGGTTTTGAAAATTTCAGTTTGTTTATTTGACTTTTCTCTTCACACTTTCATTGACGTTTTTTTTTTGAAATTTCTTAATTACAATTTTGTAAACATTAAACCTTTTCGTCGCGATTTTTAAAATGTGTTTAAATTGTTGTTAAAATAATAGAAAATGAAGTGTTTCCTGTGTGGCTGTAAGGCTTTTTATGAAAAGGACATGTTGGGAAAAGTGGATGCAGTGCTGAAGCCAAAACATTATCCAGCACGCCAAAATATGCAGCGACCACTTTCTTCCTAAAGATTTTGATAATCTTTTAATATTAAACGGTGATCGAGCCTGCTATTTAGTATCCAATGCTGATATACCATCCACTACAACGCAGCTTCTAGAACACAACGTAAAATTAGCGCTTTATAAGGAGATTTGCACAAAATTTTGTTTATAAACATACATACATAAAAATAAAATCACAATTTCTTTATAACATTTGACACATTTTAATCGAAGCAGACATGTATCTAAAACCGTGACGTCACAGCTTTTTTTAAATGCGAGATCTTATTAATTGGGTCATGGGACACCTCGTTCTGACATGTTCTAATGTAATTTTATTTTCATTTTAATTTTTTGATAATAGAATTCTAAATAGAAAATAGTAAAAGTCTCCGCTCTAAGCATTTACTATGATTTTGTAAAGTTAATTAAAGTTATATAAAACAAGTAAGGAAAGCTGTCTTCGGCTGTGCCGAAGGCTATATACCTTTCATGAATAAGCGTCACGATTTTCACTGTTCGATCCCCAGTACAGCCTGTTTCAATTTAACTATATTTACTATACACATTACACATCTTTGTTATAATTTAAAAAAAACTTACAAAATAATAGGATCCGAGTTATCGGAACAATCGATTGTATGGAGGCTATATATTATACGTGTTCAATTGTACTGACTTACACTATACACATTACATATGTAGAAAGTACTAAAGGTGAAATATTTTACGTTCCTAACTTTTTAAATGCGGAAGTATTGGCCAAAAAACCTTATATCGGAACAACCGGTTGTATGGGGCTAAATATATGTTATATTTACCCGATCTTCTTGATTTTCCTCTACACACTACATAAATTGAAAGTACTCAAGTTGCAAAATTTTATGTTCCTAACTTTTTAATTGCAGAAGTTTTGGCCAAAAAAACCTTATATCTGAACAATCGGTTGTATGGGGGCTATATGTTAAATTTGGCCGATCTTGTTGATTTTCACTATATACACTACATAAATAGAAAGTACTCGAGATGCAAAATTTTACGTTCCTAACTGTGTAATTGCAGAAGTTTTGGCCAAAAAACCTTATATCTGAACAATCGGTTGTATGGGGGCTATATGTTAAATTTGGCCGATCTTGTTGATTTTCACTATATACACTACATAAATAGAAAGTACTCGAGATGCAAAATTTTTCGTTCCTAACTGTGTAATTGCAGAAGTTTTGGCCAAAAAACCTTATATCTGAACAATCGGTTGTATGGGGGCTATATGTTACATTTGCCCGATCTTGTTGATTTTCACTATATACACTACATAAATAGAAAGTACTCGACTTGCAAAAATTTACGTTCCTAACTTTTTAATTGCAGAAGTTTTGGCCAAAAAACCTTATATCTGAACAATCGGTTGTATGGGGGCTATATGTTACATTTGCCCGATCTGGTTGATTTTCACTATATACACTACATAAATAGAAAGTACTCGACTTGCAAAAATTTACGTTCCTAACTTTTTAATTGCAGATGTTTTGGCCAAAAAACCTTATATCTGAACAATCGGTTGTATGGGGGCTATATGTTACATTTGCCCGATCTGGTTGATTTTCACTATATACACTACATAAATAGAAAGTACTCGAGTTGCAAAATTTTACGTTTCTAACTTTTTAATTGCGGAAGTTTTGGCCAAAAAACCTTATATCTGAACAATCGGTTGTATGGGGGCTATATGTTATACTGGTCCGATCTTGTCAGTTCCGACAAATGATTCCTATATTACAAAATGGTGGCCACATACAAAATTTCAGCCAGATATCTCAAAAATTGAGGGACTAGTTTGCGTTCAAACAGACAGACGGACAGACGGACATGGCTAAATCAACTCATCTCGTCATCCTGATCATTTCGGTATACTTATTGATGGGTCTATCTCTTCTTCTTCTCATATTTACAAACATCGGACCAAAGTTATAATACCATTTCATGTTCATGAAAGGTATAAAAATGTCTGATGCCCTCAAAAAAAAAAAAAATTAACAATTAAGGGCGGATTTCTCAACTAGCCGTCTGTAGTATGACAGCTAAGCAAAATAAAATGTTCACAGTTCAATATACTTTTGGCAATAACTAGGCCAAAGTATTCATATCAATTTAGCTTACGCTACACTTCTCCAATAACATAAACTCCATTGAACCCATATATATATTTGTATGCATGCACAACAACGTAGATTCATAAGCATGACTAACCACTTAGAAATGTAAGTTTGTAAATTAGATTACTCATAAGGTAGAGTGTAATCATATAAAAGAAGGACGATGAGCCGAATAAATTATTCCATTTTTAAGACTCAAAGTATTTACTTGTGTTTTACTTTTGGAATCTTGTGGGGCATTTTAATGCTCAATCAAATGCGGCTGAAGAGCTAAGATAATACTTGAATTATCGCAAACATTACATGGCGATCCTGCCAGTTTAATCCACTACCCCAAAGCTAGATCCTGCAAAGCTAGATCCGGCAAAGCCAGATCCTGCAAGCCCAAACCTAGATCCTCCCAGCTCAATTCTAGATCCTGCCAGCTCAGTCTAGATCCTGCCAGTTCATTATGCTATTTCATGGAAAACTTTCACATAATAAATTGAGTAAATTAATCAGTTTTTAACCATTTTTAAAAATACTCGAGTAATGCTCGTTTTGATTACTCATAATTTTGATTAATCAAGTAATCGATTAACTGAATAAAGGCACAGCCCTAAAAATAATGTGCAGAACTACAGCGAATAATTAATATCAGTCGCGGGCAGCAAAAGAAGGAGCTGATAACCAAATTAAAAGATCTGCGCAAAAATGGGTGGAACCCAGAAGCAATAATAAAGCAGCAGCACCAAAAGGACCATTAGGAAATTTATAGTAAATTTTAATTTAATTTAAGTAAAAAATGAAAAAATTAAAAATATATAATTATAATTATAAACATATTTCACTTTGAAATGGACAGGAAACAAAAGTGGTTCAATTAAAGTCCTATTCATAGGGACGAAACTAAGCTAATCAAAATACAAAAAATATATATTTTTTATCATTAAATTAAATAAGAAGAACTAACAATAAGGAAAATTGTTTTTCTCATTCAAATTTTTAATTTAACACGGTAATATTAAAAATCTTTTCACAGGTTAAAGGAAGATTTTTTTTTTACATAAAAATGACTTGGTGGAAAATTGCACTAAACGGCATATTAATAGGAATAGCGGGATACGAAGTAGGAAAAGAAAATTCAGGTGAAAACACCTCCGATACCAAAAATAGTTAAATACGAACCACACCCTATCGTAGAAGAAGTTTCCGATAAGTGGTTGACCGCGTTTGCATGCGTAGTTACATGTTTAAATGTCGCTATGGTAATCTTTATAAAAAATTACATCAAAAATAAATTGAGACAATTAAACAATGTACAACAACGTGTATAATTTTCCGAATAAAAAGTAACTACTTCCCAAAAATGCCAAAAGTTTTCATCCAGAAATGAATCAATGGAAAGAAATCCATGACACATTACTGGAAGAAAAAATTAATGCTAGTAAATCATATAAATGTATAAACAAGAGCACGCCCATAACAAAAGAAACTATAGTAAAACATTTGAACATAATCTTGGAAGCCCTTAATAATACTAGACAGGTGATCAATGCAGCAAATCGCATACTTACCATAGAACACCAAAAAGAAGCTTATCAATTTTTCACTGCCGTACGAGATAAACTCGTATCTTCAGTAGCTAGACACAATATAGAAGTAACAATACCAACCACATTAGAGGAAAACCTCCAAGTTGATTTTGACGTACTTCTATCAGAAAATGTTCGAAGCCGGACTCCATCACCCTCTTTAAGTCAAGGGGAAGATGCCAGTAAAATAAACATCCCAATCATAAACGTCACAATGGTACAAGCAGTAGTCGAATTCATTAAAACTGCCTCGTCAGTACTCCCAGAGTTTGATGGGAAGCCAGAAAACTTACACAGTTTATTACACAGAGCCAACAATGCCTAATAAAATAGAACAAAAGTCATATGATATCTCTATAGATTTTCTTCAAGAAGAAGTTCTTTTTAAATTTGAAGAGAAAGTCTTATTAATGTTTACAAAGGGAAATCTTGCAAAAAACAAACCGATTTCTTAGGGTTCCTAACAAGAAGATTTGACTTATTAACTGATTTCCGCATAATTGTATGTATTAATAAGATGATCTTAGGGTTCCTAACAAGAAGATTTGACTTATTAATGTTTTCAAAAAGAAATCTTGCAGAAAACGAATTGATTTCTTAGGGTTCCTAACAAGAAGATTTGACTTATTAATGTTTTCAAAGAGAAATCTTGCAGAAAATGAATTGATTTCTTATGGTTCTTTTTAATAAGATGATCTTAGGGTTCCTAACAAGAAGATATGACTTATTAACTGATTTCCGCATAATTGTATGTGTTAATAAGATGATCTTAGGGTTCCTAACAAAAAGATTTGACTTATTAATGTTTTCAAAGGGAAATCTTGCAGAAAATGAATTGATTTCTTAGGGTTCCTAACAAGAAGATTCGACTTATTAATGTTTTCAAATTGAAATCACATATTATTGAGAAGATCTTCTTTTTAATATTTCAAATAAAAAAAATAAAAATTATATTTCAGAGTTCTTATATTGTCTTCGAGAACTTCAGATTATCAGTTACGATTCAGTTTTAGATTTCTCTTGTATTGCCTTTACCTTCTTATGTTGCCTTTTTATATTTCCTTCAAGCCATCTCACCGCACTCTTCCTTACATTGCCTTCCACACCTGCCATATTGCCTCCACCGCGAATCGAACTAACCACATATTGAATGCTGAACACAGGTGCTTACCATCGAGCCATCGGGTACTTCTGCTTCTCAGCGTATAATTGTTCTACATGATGTCTGCTGATGATGATGCAAGATTTCCCTTTGAAAATATTAATAAGTCAAATCTTCTTGTTAGGAACCCTAAGATCATCTTATTAACACATACAATTATGCGAAAATCAGTTAATAAGTCATATCTTCTTGTTAGGAACCCTAAGATCATCTTATTAAAAAGAACCCTAAGAAATCATTTCTTTTTCTGCAAGATTTCCCTTTGAAAACAATAATAAGTCAAATCTTCTTGTTGGGAACCCTAAGATCATCTTATTAAAAAGAACCCTAAGAAATAATTTCGTTTTCTGCAAGATTTCCCTTTGAAAACATTAATAAGTCAAATCTTCTTGTTAGGAACCCTAAGATCATCTTATTAAAAAGAACCCTAAGAAATCATTTCGTTTTCTGCAAGATTTCCCTTTGAAAACATTAATAAGTCAAAACTTCTTGTTAGGAACCCTAAGATCATCTTATTAAAAAGAACCCTAAGAAATCATTTCGTTTTCTGCAAGATTTCCCTTTGAAAACATTAATAAGTCAAATCTTCTTGTTAGGAACCCTAAGATCATCTTATTAAAAAGAACCCTAAGAAATCATTTCGTTTTCTGCAAGATTTCCCTTTGAAAACATTAATAAGTCAAATCTTCTTGTTAGGAACCCTAAGATCATCTTATTAAAATAAGAAGTTTTTCCTTTTTCATCTTTTTTTCATATTTTTAAGGAAATCTTGAAAAGCTTTTCTTATTAATAACACATATAAAAAGAAATCGAAAAGAAATAAGAAGAAATTGCACTTAATAATATCAATAAGAATTTCCTCATTAAACCAAATAGATTTGCGTATAGTTTTTTTTCGCTTCCGTCATTTCGACTACCCCTCAGCCCAAAACCCGCTCATGAAGACAATCTTATTAATTTTATTAGGCATTTTTGGCTCTGTGTAGATGCCCTCGATATACTTGATCAAATCAAGGTTGAGCACGAACTTTTAGCAATAACAATGATAAAGACCAAACTAAAAGGAACGGCAAGAAATTTTATCAGTAATGAAAACAGGATTGGACAAATAAAAACAAAGCTCAAAAGCGCGATAAAAGGTGAATCGGTAGAGGTTTTAACCGCTAAACTTTCAACAACGTAGCAAAACCGCTAAACAATACACTGCGGAAATAGAAAAAATTACCAGATCGCTAGAAGGAGTATATATCTCGGATGGATTAAACCCAGATTTAGCCACGAGATATTCAACACAGGCAGCAGTTAAAGCCATGTGTAAAAACTGCTCCAATGACAAGGTCAAGATGATCATGCAAGCAGGAACGTTCTCAACAATGAACGATGCAATCTCAAAATTCATTAACAGTTGTACCGAAGCCACTGGCAGCTCAAACACGATCTTAAATGTACGACAGCAAGGTCAGTACAGCAGGCGAATTCTAGAAATCTCCATCCATCTCCATCTCGTAAATGCTAAAATGCTTAAGCAAATGAACTCTCAGAATTTTAGGAGATGACGCTTATTTGCGATTCTGATCCACAAGCCGCCTAGCTATGATAATAGTGCGTTATCTGCACTATAGATGGCACGCAGGCATCACTGCAAGATGTCAATTTAGGTGTGATCCTTTACAACTCAGAAAAAGCCAGAAGTATACCGAAACGCCCGAAGTTACTAGCTACTAATTCCTTACTTTTCAGCGTTACTCTACTTTTTTAATTACAAAATAAATTCCATTTTCGGTAAAAAGATTTGTGTTTGTTTATTAAAGTCGGTTAAGAACAGATTTTAAATTGTTACATATATACACCTTAATTTAATTATTTATTGAGTTTTTCTCTATAAAATTGTTAAGCGGGCTACTCACCTGCCAAGAAATGCCTCAAGAAAAAAACGAGCATATATTTCTTGTGCCCGGTCAAGAAATTTTGACGTTTACCAAATTTTCCATTTTTTTGCAAATTACTCTTATAAAAATGTATAAAACATGTGTAGCGCAATATGTACTCACCTTTGCTGTGGATCTGCACGTTTACCTCAAGAAATATATACGAGCTTATTTATTTCTTGAGGTAACCCGGCATTGCCAACTATCGAAAAGTGCTGTATTTTTTCTTATGAACTGAGTATTAGCTCAAGAAAATTTGACATGTGAAAACGTTGCTTGACCATTTCTTGATCGTTTTTTTATATGGAGTTTGACATTTCTTGGCAGGTGGGTAGCCCGCTTTATACGGAAACAAAGAATGTTTTTTAGTTATAACTTTTAAATGATAAATAATATTACTTTTGTGACTCCGGATTATGATTTCTAGGACTGAAACTCGACTTTTGATTCCTCTCCCGACTTTTTCCTACGTGTTTTTTGCAGTTTTAGTAGGATATAAAAAAATACAATTTCCAAAATTATGGGCAAATACATAATTAAATATAAATTTTTTCTTATAAATCACACATATTTATTGTTTTTGAGTAATTTTAGGGCCTAAAACAACATAATTCTACCCTTTTTCCTATTTTTTTGCGTTTTAGCAACAACTTTTTTTCGTCGCCAAAATTTGCCAGCTTTTGGAGAAAATTGGAGATTTTACGAGATGGCTAAAATTGCAGAATCGCAAATTTAGCTTAGTAGCTGTCAAAAACAGCTGATCTACGTTATCTGATTCATTTTGCGTTCATCGCTTAAATATGCCAAAAAATGAAGCAAAGATGGAGATTTATAGCGATTTTCTTTCACTGGAATCGCAAAAGTTGCTAAAATTTGGCAAAATGAATTTAGAGATGTTAGGAGATGGAAATTAAGCATTAGCGAAAACTGGAATTCATGTACAGGAGTAGTTTCCGTGGAGGTTACCGTAGTAACAACTATGGAAATTACAAAAATCGGAGATTCAGACCACAACCGAGATATAACAATAACTCGAGGTCGTACAACAACAATAATAACCGGAGAGGATCACAAGCTCAAAACGGCAATAGATCCTACAACCAGAACCGTAATATGCGCGCCATAACCGCAACGGAAAACCACTTCAAAATTAACAAAAAGAAAAATGTGCGTACTTAATCTAAAATTAAACAGCTATATATCTACAAGGACATCATTAAACAACTTATACTCAAATTTTTTAATTGATACAGGAGCCGATATCTCCATAATTAAAAAACAGCAAATAAATAATAAAGAAAAAACAAGTAAGGAAAGCTGTCTTCGGCTGTGCCGAAGGCTATATACCTTTCATGAATAAGCGTCACGATTTTCACTGTTCGATCCCCAGTACAGCCTGTTTCAATTTAACTATATTTACTATACACATTACACATCTTTGTTATAATTTAAAAAAAACTTACAAAATAATAGGATCCGAGTTATCGGAACAATCGATTGTATGGAGGCTATATATTATACGTGTTCAATTGTACTGACTTACACTATACACATTACATATGTAGAAAGTACTAAAGGTGAAATATTTTACGTTCCTAACTTTTTAAATGCGGAAGTATTGGCCAAAAAACCTTATATCGGAACAACCGGTTGTATGGGGCTAAATATATGTTATATTTACCCGATCTTCTTGATTTTCCTCTACACACTACATAAATTGAAAGTACTCAAGTTGCAAAATTTTATGTTCCTAACTTTTTAATTGCAGAAGTTTTGGCCAAAAAAACCTTATATCTGAACAATCGGTTGTATGGGGGCTATATGTTACATTTTCCCGATCTTGTTTATTTGCACTATATACACTACATAAATAGAAAGTACTCGAGTTGCAAAATTTTACGTTCCGAACTTTTAATTGCAGAAGTTTTAGGAAAAAAACCTTATATCTGAACAATCGGTTGTATGGGGGCTATATGTTAAATTTGGCCGATCTTGTTGATTTTCACTATATACACTACATAAATAGAAAGTACTCGAGATGCAAAATTTTACGTCCCTAACTGTGTAATTGCAGAAGTTTTGGCCAAAAAACCTTATATCTGAACAATCGGTTGTATGGGGGCTATATGTTACATTTGCCCGATCTTGTTGATTTTCACTATATACACTACATAAATAGAAAGTACTCGACTTGCAAAAATTTACGTTCCTAACTTTTTAATTGCAGAAGTTTTGGCCAAAAAACCTTATATCTGAACAATCGGTTGTATGGGGGCTATATGTTACATTTGCCCGATCTGGTTGATTTTCACTATATACACTACATAAATAGAAAGTACTCGACTTGCAAAAATTTACGTTCCTAACTTTTTAATTGCAGAAGTTTTGGCCAAAAAACCTTATATCTGAACAATCGGTTGTATGGGGGCTATATGTTACATTTGCCCGATCTGGTTGATTTTCACTATATACACTACATAAATAGAAAGTACTCGAGTTGCAAAATTTTACGTTTCTAACTTTTTAATTGCGGAAGTTTTGGCCAAAAAACCTTATATCTGAACAATCGGTTGTATGGGGGCTATATGTTATACTGGTCCGATCTTGTCAGTTCCGACAAATGATTCCTATATTACAAAATGGTGGCCACATACAAAATTTCAGCCAGATATCTCAAAAATTGAGGGACTAGTTTGCGTTCAAACAGACAGACGGACAGACGGACAGACCGACATGGCTAAATCAACTCATCTCGTCATCCTGATCATTTCGGTATACTTATTGATGGGTCTATCTCTTCTTCTTCTCATATTTACAAACATCGGACCAAAGTTATAATACCATTTCATGTTCATGAAAGGTATAATAAATACTGAACAAATCACAGATTTGAAAGGCATTGGTCATGGAATAACTAGCACTTCAGACCATATATTTATGGCAGAAAATTTCTAGTTAAAACTGACCATCGTCCTTTAACATACCTATTCTCGATGAAGAATCCTTCATCTAAGCTGACACGAGTAAGACTCGATTTAGAAGAGTACGATTTTGAAGTGGAGTATATAGCCGGTAAAGAAAATCATATCGCGGATGCATTATCCCCCATAACTATTACAAATTTAAAAGATATGTCAGTGGAAGCAAGCAAAATATTTAAAATAACAACAAGATCAGCAGCTAAAATGACCAGAGATAAAACTGAAATTAAAGAAAGTCACAAAGTGAACCCCCAAAATTTAGGAAGCGCTAAATACATTTGAAGTAAAAAGACATGTCGAGCTCGTTTTCAATCCTCCGAAATTATATTTCAAAAAAGGAAAGAAAATTTGTAGCAATTTTGATACAAGCAACCTAATTGTTCAGGATAAGATTGACTTAGGACAATTCTTTACCAGGCTCGAACGAGAAGCCGGCAATTTAGGACTTGTACAAATACAGTTATCCTTAGGGGACAAATTGTTTAAAAGAAATTATACTGCAGTAGGCAAATTTATAGAAATGGGTAATAAAGTTCTCAAAACGCTAACAATCGCTCTAACGCCAGAAGTTATATACGTGACAAATCCCGGGAAAATTAAAGAAATTCTGCACAAATATCATGACGATCCTATCAGTGGTGGCCACCCAGGAATAAATAGAAATAGAAGTATAGCTGGCTGAATATGAAAAACGACATAAGAAAATACACAAAAAACTGCATCCACTGCAAGAAAAATAAGACCAATAAGCGTAAAAAAGAACCAATGACAATAACGGAGACGCCTCCGAAGGCATTTGATATTGTACAAATCGATACAGTCGGACCATTCCCGAAATCGATAAATGGAAACGAGTATGCAGTTACCATCATATGTGATCTAACCAAATACTTGGTAGCAATCCCAGTTCCAAGCAAAGACGCAGCAACAGTCGCTAAGGCGTGTTCGAAAACGTCATTTTGATTTATGGACGCATGAATACAATAATTACAGACATGGGCACAGAGTACAAAAACAACTTATTCAAAGAACTGTGTAAATTATTAACAAGTAAGGAAAGCTGTCTTCGGCTGTGCCGAAGGCTATATACCTTTCATGAATAAGCGTCACGATTTTCACTGTTCGATCCCCAGTACAGCCTGTTTCAATTTAACTATATTTACTATACACATTACACATCTTTGTTATAATTTAAAAAAAACTTACAAAATAATAGGATCCGAGTTATCGGAACAATCGATTGTATGGAGGCTATATATTATACGTGTTCAATTGTACTGACTTACACTATACACATTACATATGTAGAAAGTACTAAAGGTGAAATATTTTACGTTCCTAACTTTTTAAATGCGGAAGTATTGGCCAAAAAACCTTATATCGGAACAACCGGTTGTATGGGGCTAAATATATGTTATATTTACCCGATCTTCTTGATTTTCCTCTACACACTACATAAATTGAAAGTACTCAAGTTGCAAAATTTTATGTTCCTAACTTTTTAATTGCAGAAGTTTTGGCCAAAAAAACCTTATATCTGAACAATCGGTTGTATGGGGGCTATATGTTACATTTGCCCGATCTTGTTGATTTTCACTATATACACTACATAAATAGAAAGTACTCGAGATGCAAAATTTTACGTTCCTAACTTTTTAATTGCAGAAGTTTTGGCCAAAAAACCTTATATCTGAACAATCGGTTGTATGGGGGCTATATGTTACATTTGCCCGATCTTGTTGATTTTCACTATATACACTACATAAATAGAAAGTACTCGAGTTGCAAAATTTTACTTTCCTAACTTTTTAATTGCAGAAGTTTTGGCCAAAAAACCTTATATCTGAACAATCGGTTGTATGGGGGCTATATGTTACATTTGCCCGATCTGGTTAATTTTCACTATATACACCACATAAATAGAAAGTACTCGAGGTGCAAAATTTTACGTTCCTAACTTTTTAATTGCAGAAGTTTTGGCCAAAAAACCTTATATCTGAACAATCGGTTGTATGGGGGCTATATGTTACATTTGCCCGATCTTGTTGATTTTCACTATATACACTACATAAATAGAAAGTACTCGAGTTGCAAAATTTTACGTTCCTAACTTTTTAATTGCAGAAGTTTTGGCCAAAAAACCTTATATCTGAACAATCGGTTGTATGGGGGCTATATGTTACATTTGCCCGATCTGGTTGATTTTCACTATATACACTACATAAATAGAAAGTACTCGAGTTGCAAAATTTTACGTTTCTAACTTTTTAATTGCAGAAGTTTTGGCCAAAAATCCTTATATCTGAACAATCGGTTGTATGGGGGCTATATGTTATACTGGTCCGATCTTGTCAGTTCCGACAAATGATTCCTATATTACAAAATGGTGGCCACATACAAAATTTCAGCCAGATATCTCAAAAATTTAGGGACTAGTTTGCGTTCAAACAGACAGACGGACAGACGGACAGACGGACATGGCTAAATCAACTCATCTCGTCATCCTGATCATTTCGGTATACTTATTGATGGGTCTACCTCTTCTTCTTCTCATATTTACAAACATCGGACCAAAGTTATAATACCATTTCATGTTCATGAAAGGTATAAAAATTGAACATAAAACTTCAACACCGTATCATCACCAAACTTTGGGTACTGTAGAACGCAGTCACCGGACATTCAATGAATATATACATACGTTCATACATATCCAGTGACAAAGACGATTGGGATGAATACCTCAGGTATTTCACGTATTGTTACAATACGACGCCATCGACCACACATAAATATTGTCCATTTGAATTAATATTCGGGAAAAACCCACCGAATTATGAATTTTTAAAAGAAAATAAAATCAGCCCATTTTACTACCACGAAGCTTATAACAAAGAAGTAAAGTATAGGCTTCAAACAGCACAACAGAGAGCTAGGAAATTAGTCCAAGAGGCTAAAGAAAAACAAAAATTAAATTATGATAAAAGTAGGTATAGTAAGGAAATAAACATAGGAGATTTGGTATTAGTTAGAGAAGAGGCCTCCCATAAGTTAGAAAATAGATATAAAGGATACTACAAAGTTAAAAATATCGATGAGAACAAAAATTTTACTTTAATACCGCATAGTATAGGAAATAGCAATAAAAACACTAATGAAATTATAATTCATAGGAATAGACTTAAAGCATTTTGATAAACAGTCACAAAAACCAAATACAACATATCATGTTCAAAATACACAAAAAAAAAAAAATTAAACCAGTCAGTACAATAAATACACAAGTGAAACGAATGTAAACAAAATAAAGTAAGAAAACCTTTTTCCGACTGCATAACAATAAACGATAAGCTAAGTGGGTCAAACATTTTATTACCTAATAATTAACTGTTACTCAATAAGTCATTGAATAGAATACTCATACATTAAACAAAATGTATGAGCATTCTTTTAAAGAGAGGAGGTGTAGTATGACAGCTAAGCAAATAAAATGTTCACAGTTAAATATACTTTTGGCAATAACTAGGCCAAAGTATTCAAATCAATTTAGCTTACGCTGCACTTCTCCAATAACATAAACTCCATTGAACCCATATATATGTTTGTATGCATGCACAACAACGTGGATTCATAAGCATGACTAACCACTTAGAAATGTAAGTTTGTAAATTAGATTACTCATAAGGTAGAGTGTAATCATATAAAAGAACGGCGATGAGCCGAATAAATTATTCCATTTTTAAGACTCAAAGTATTTACTTGTGTTTTACTTTTGGAATCTTGTGGGGCATTTTAATGCTCACTCAAATGCGGCTGAAGAGCTAAGAGAATATTTGAATTACTTAACGCTCACTTAAAATTTTATCGGGCAGTTCATCCTCCTGTTAAATAAAGGGCAAATGAACTGGCTGTTAAACTGACCCAACTAGCACCAAAGTAATAGAAACGAGGACCGCAACCTCAAGCGGGTGAATTTTACGAAGCCATCACTAAATTTGTGACTTTTGGGTATAAATAACATTGTTCTAATAATTTTTGGTAGCTGCATGGTAACGACTACCACTTACGGTTACTTTAAAATGATGTGGCTATTAAGTAGCATTAATAGTATTGAATGTCGTTACAATCTGTATGCCAACTCCCGAGGTTTTCTTACTTCTAGGTTGTGAATAATTATCAACGATGACCGACTCTTGATACTTGTTTGCTACCTCGAAGTTGTCAAGCTCTTAAATAAGTTTTGGTAGTTTCGCCGACGTTGTGGGGTTCCTTTTGGTGCACATAAAATGGTAAGTTATATGTCTGAGTAGTATGTTGGTTACTACCAAAGATGACTTGAGCCGAAACTTAACGCTCTCTGAGAGCCTCTAAATGTGCCATTTTTTATAACAGTGTCCAATGGTGCCAGTACTGCGAAGATAAAATTTGGACATTTTGATTTAAACTATGATTCTGTGCCAAGAAAAGGTTTACTTTATGTATATTTTTCTTACAAAGTACTATTTTTAGTTTTTTTCTTAATTAATGTTACTATTCGAAGTAAATAACCAATTTACCATCGTAATATCTGCTCAATTTCAGAACGAGTTATTATTCGCGCTAATAGGGAAATTAAAGTAAGCAGCAAATTCTACGACACATATCCCTGTGATTGGCATTTTATACTCTTATTTTTTGCGTTCTTAGCGCCTTTTTCTGCCAATATATTTTGTCTGGTAACCACATTTTTCGCTACTTCAGCTGGCAGATGTTCCTCGATTATGCAGTGCTGCCAAGTAGCAACACATAATCAGTACCCCCGATAGGTGGCGCGCGAGAGAGTTTCGGATCAAGTCATCTTTGGTTACTACGGAGTGCATACAACTTCTTAAATCTACCAGCAGTGTTGTTCACTTTAGTGCGAAAATCCCCCCTTAAGGGTACAAAATATTTCATTGTTGAAACAAAAAGTAAATAAAATTGTTGCATTACGTACTTTTCCGATACAAATAATTGTTACCAATGGTTTTCCTGAATAGAGTTCGTGATTACAAAATGAATTTTAATTTGAAGAGGAGAGCTGAGTTTTTGCTGGATATAAATATCGGTCAGCAAAAATTTCCAAACAGGGAAATCAGCTGATTTTGACCTATGATTGTATTTTATGTCCACTAAACAAATCAGCTGATACTGCACACATGTGTTTTAAATGAGCTCACCCGATGTAAACAAGTTTCATCCGATTTAACCCGGCTCATTTAAAACGCATGTGTGTGTTTGCTGTCGTACGGTAAAAGTCGGTTGCAGTGTGAGCGTAGCCTTAGTTGGGGAATACCACTACAAAGCTATTTATGCCATGGTACGCCATTTTGATCAAAACAAATATTCTGCAGAATGAAATTGAAGAAAGAAATTTGATCTTTTAGGCATGTTTTATGCACTATAGACAATAAATAAGTGCACCCTGGGCCTTTTGTGCTGCTAAGAGACAAAACAAAGAGGTTTCCTATGCGCAGCGTGCAATTTTCTTGCACATTGTTATCGATTTTATATATTTTATTTTGATAATATATCAAAATCTGAGTGGCGTGTTGTCATATTTCGACCTATTACCAAGGACTCAACCCGAAACCGTAACCGTAACCGATTAAAACCGTTTAATTTTTCAAAATCGAAACCGAAACCGTAACCGTTATTTTGATCTGAAAAAGAACGAAACCGAAACCGTAACTGTTATTTTGATCTGAAAAAGAACGAAACCGTTTCAAATGCCGGAACCGTAACTGTTATTTTGATTTGAAAAAGAACGAAACCGTTTCAAATGCCGGAACCGGTACCAAACGGTTTTGCATTTTTTTATGCCTTTTTTTCTTTTTATGGGAACATATTTTCTTTTACCAAAGGGTACTCTGGAAGGCTTTCATGGAAGATTTGTCGAGCAATGTTACAAAAGACACGCTTTGACCTCAGTATCAAATTCCTAAAGAGGCAATTTAGCTACATATAGCTGAATGATGGCATCGAAAAAAATTTACGAGTTCCGAGAAAAATATGTTTATATATTTTGACGATTCATTTCATTTTGTTGCCATTCTAATATTTTTCTATTAGAAAAAGTAGTAATTTTTTTATAAATTATATTGCAGAAATTTCATCCATATATAGCGTTAATAATATTTATTACAATGCACAGCAGCCGGCTGGGTATTGGACCAAACCAACTTTTTTAAGTTTTTCAAAGTTAGTCTCCAAAACTAAGTTGCGGGCTTTCAAAGTTCGAAGTTGGACCCTTCGAAAATTTGGTTCTCTAATTGATTTGTTTAAGAAATTAACAAAATACACTTTCAAATAAAAATAATTTTTTTTCACAAAACAATTAGAAAACCAAATCTTGGAACGGTCCAACTTCGGACTTCGAAAGCCCGTAACTAATTTTTGGAGGCTAACTTCGAAATTCAGGGAACGCCATTAAGTAAAAATACTGATCTCTTAATTTCTTAAAAAAATTTGATTTGGTCCAATATCCAGAAAAAAGTGGATTTTGTCGTACAGTGGTATTATATTGGAAAAATGTTATAAAAATTCAGACCTATTTTGCAGCTATATACTTAAATTTTGTAAAATTTTTTGGTGTTCGTGTTTTTATTTGAAACCCGAATCCGGAACGAAAACATAACCGAAACCGGAACGAAACCGTAACCGAAACCGAAATAAATTTTGAAGAACGAAACCGGAACGAAACCGAATCGTATTACAATGTCGAAACCGAAACGTTATTTTAATCCGAGTCATACCTGGCCTATTACCAATATATCTCACAGTAAAATTTCAAGCGCATCAGCTTTTATACGCACATATTGTATATGTACACATTTAGTATACACCCTATTAATTAGTTAGTTTCTAAAGTAGTTACAGAAATACACGAAGTCAAATGTACCTATACATATCCACATCACAAATAAAAAGAAATAAATATAGTTTTATAATTTCATATTAAAGCAAGAGAGAGATGGGTATAGGTGCACAGTTCCGCAAAAGTCGCGTCTACCACAATACCACGTCCGCAGAAACGTCGCTGGAACGTTTAGGTTATTCCCCATTTTGGAAGGTGGAACGTGATTAACATGTATCTAATACGTCCCCATTAGTCGTAGCAAATTACTTTAAAGTCACAACATTAGTCGACACTCCCATTCTACTACTAATTGTGCTAGTTGGGGACGGTGAATTGACAGTGAACTTTGACGTTAACCAGCAGCCGAGAAATCCGCCCTAAAGACCCTCATACAGTTCCGTGTGAACGTGAGCGTGAATGAGTGGAGACTTTCTATTGCGAACGCAAAGGAAAAGAATTCCAAATCAATTCTTTTGTGCGTTCACGCACAGCTGTCCAATGACTTCAACTCTCCAAAAAATTTAAAAAAAATCACAGTTTGGCGTGGTAATTGCCAAATTTCAACACTCACTTGCGAAGGGTTTGTGTCACTTTGCGTTCTCACACAATTCACTGTGAGATAGTAAAATAAGCATTTCAAAGCACTTTCACTTAAGTTTAAATGCAGTAATATCAAAGATATTTTAGTTGTTTATCCACTTACGGATGATTTTTTTTTGGAAAAGTGGAGTAATATCAACATATTACACAAAAGAAAATTGTTCACGCTCACCCACGTTCACGCTCAAAAAATAATGGTGATTTCGTTTCATCAAAAAAATGCGCATTTTTGTTACACTCTTCAATTTTCCATTTTCGTTTGCAAAATGAAGGTAAAACGTACACTTCAAGAGTGTAAAAAACTCACACTTTTTACCCTCTGAAGCCTTGACAGGGTGGCTGGTTGCACTGAAAATCAGGTGACGAAAATTTTATTTCATAGATAAATTTGGTGAAATAAATTGGATTTTGCAATAACAATTAAATATGGGTGAAAAACAAAACCTAATTATTCAAGCACATAGCATAGCAAACGGGGCAGTGTTTTATGTTCGTTTTATCGATAACAGGTTCATGCAGAACGGGTACACTTTTATCACATTTTTATAGTGTTCTGTGCAAGAGTGTAAACATGTTCAACGTGAAAGTGTACATTTTTTTCGATGAAACGAAATCAGTATAAGGGCCGCTTGCATAAAAGCTGATAACGACTAACCGGAGTTTAATTGACGTATTTTGTATGGTTAGCTGTCAAGTTAATCACCGATTAGGCTTAATCGGCTTTTATGCAAGTGGCCCTAAGTGTATATAGGACTTAAAGGAGATTTTTGAGATACTTCAAATTTACACTTTGTTAAGTCCCGTTTACATTGCTCGATTTTTCATTCAATTTCATGTTGATTCTGAATTGACTTGTGTCAACGGGTCTTGCAAAATTGAATGCAACAAAGTTGGTAGCCAGCCGACTTTTGATCAACTCAACATTCAACGTATGTTTACGAACTGACATTCGTAAATTTTTGTCATATTTTGTTGACAAATTTTGTAATAAATTAAATAAATATAAATGAAATTGTTTCTTTTTTTGGCGCTGAGTCCGCTTAGGCGATTTTTCACGCAGTCAACACCATCACAAAGAGCAAAACGTGTGTATTCATATCATCTAAACAGACGAGTCCGTAAGAAGCTCCGTTTGGACTCCCCGGCCGGTGCGCTCACGCCCTAGGGTGTTCCTTTAATAGATACTCCGTTATTGGATTCCGGAGACTCCGTGCTTACTCCTCGCTCCCATTAGCACTCCTTCGAAAGAGCTGTTCGCTCCTTTTGGAAGCATTGCAATGCCTAGAATGGTTTACTATTGAATTGCTTATTTGCTGGACTAGGTCTCTGTTTCCGTTGTTGTTGGTTTTTTAAAGAATCCTGCCAGAAGTAACGCTTTTGTCCTAAATTGTCATCCAATGAAACGAGCAGTTTCAATAGGCTTGGACCAACATGAAATTAGCTTAAGAAGACTAAGCTCCGAGGAGCAGGCGAATAAGTGGTTAGTCTCGCAAGAAGTACCGCATGCCCGGCAAACATTGGGCACCTCTGGGCTCAGTCTGGATAAGTAATTAAATTTTTAACTACCAAATGTTATCCTTCCGGAAGGAGGGGTAACATGACCTATGTAGAACGTGGTGATAAATCGCTACAACGGTAGGGACGTTTTTTTGATTTCCGGCCAAGGACTGTTAAGTCGACAACACTTCCCAAACCCTGGGTAGTGTCTTATTCGTTACAATAACAACTTACGGGGTTTGTATATTTACATGGTGCCGAGGGCCAGTCGGGATGAAAACTCCATCGACGTTGACTTCTAACTCCCTGTTTGCTTGCGCTCGTGAATTAAGTGGGGAGGATTTTGCGGTGATATTGCGGCTTAAAAATGATTCTGTTGTGAAAAAAAAAATAAAAAAAATGTCTTCGAATTTTTTTTTTTGAATGAGTAAACAACCGTCATATAGTTTTCAAAAAAATTGATTAATGTAAACGGGTAGTCAACTCATTCTGGAACGGCACATGCGACGAAAATTGATTCCAAAATTGAACAATGTAAACAGGACTTCAGGCTAGAATTGAACGGCATTTTCGGTTTTTTGATTCAAAATAATTGAAAAAATGGTGTACTTTAACTAAATACGTATGCCGTTTGCCTAAGATTTTGCGTACCAAGCCGATAAAACCGTACCAAAATAATTTGTTAGGCAAATAATATAATAGTACATTTGCACTGCACCAAATTTGGCGAAAAATTGCAAATTTGGCGCATTTTTCCATAAAAATCTCATTTTCCAAATTTGGAATTTCATCACATCCTAACTAGCACCAAAGTAATAGAAACAAGGACGGCAACCGCAAGCGGGTGAATTTTACGAAGCCATCACTAAATTTGTGATTTTCGGGTATAAATAACCTTGGTCTAATAATATTAGGTAGCTGTATGGTAACGACTACCACTTACGGTTACTTAAAATGATGTGGCTATTAAGTAGCATAAATAGTGTGGCGAATGTTCTCAAGAATCGCTCATCTCCCAACTCTAGCGTATTTCTATCACTAGCGTCACTACCACAACTACAGCTGTTTAGATACATGACGTGAGAGCGAGAGAGGGAGAGGCAGCTCGCGTGTTTGAGAATGTGGCACAAAGAGGAGATGACGATAGATAAACGCTTCGAGAACACTGTTGCACGAATAAACCAGAAAGGTGTAGACATTTCTAGGTTGTGATGCTGCTGTCTGCTAGGGTATATAAACCGCGCAAAGACAACGCAAATCAATCAGTTTATTTTGAAGTGTTGTACAGTGAAGTACTGAACAGTGAATTAACCCGCGATATTGTACTACGGTTTTTAGTACTGAATAAAGCGTACTACTTATTAAGCAGAATCGGAGTGTTTTATTTAACGTACAGTGATCGAACTCAGGGAAAATAATCAAGGAATCATCGAATTCGTCACAATTGGTGTCAGAAGCGGTATTGTTAAATAAATACAGGTTAACAAGGACATTGTAAAGGCAACAAGGATATTGCAAGGATAACAAGGACATTGTAAAGGTAACAAGGACATTGCAAGGATATGGCAAAGTTTAATGAATTGAAGATCCAGCAACTCAAAAACGAGCTGGAGATACGTGGATTGGTAACAACAGGCAATAAGCCAGAGCTACAATCACGTCTACGCGAGGCTATGGAAGCGGAAGGAATCAACGTTGACGATCATGTTTTTCTACTTTCGGAAGAAGGAGCGACGAAAATAGAAGAGCAAAAGGACTCTACGGATTCAGTGGCAAATGTGGACACAAACTCTTTATTGGCTGCCTTGGCTCAGATGTCAAACAACAAAACATCAAGCATGTCATCTCAGTTGGAGGAACAGAAGACACACATGGCATCTCAGTTGGAGGAACAGAAGACACACATGGCATCTCAGTTGGAAGAACAAGAGACACGCATTACGTCTCGGTTGGAAGAGCAGGAGACACGAATGTCGTCGCAAATTTCGGCACAGGTATCATCACAGATCTCCTCCCAATTGGAAGAACATAAGACTTATATGTCATCTCAGTTGGAGGCACAGGAGGAACGTATGTCAGCACAGCTAAATATGCAGGACAGGAAAATAATACAGCTTGAGGAGAAAGTCGAAGCCGAGGTGGATGCGTTAAGAAGTCGTATCCAGGAGTTGCAGCTGAGTCGTCCAAGTGTTTCAACAAGCGCACCCCAGGTAAAAACCCCATCATTTGACGGTTCTGTTCCTTTCCAGGTCTTTAAGCTACAATTTGAGAAGACTGCATCGGTGAATAGCTGGAGCGCTGAGGACAAAGTCGCTGCGCTATTCTTAGCATTGAAAGGACCGGCAGCGGAAATCCTTCAAATTATTCCAGAAGGTGAAAGGAACAGCTATGAGGCATTGATGGGTGCAGTTGAGAGGCGTTACGGTAGCGAGCATAGGAGGCAGATATTTCAAATGGAGCTACAGAATCGCTTCCAGAAGGCTAACGAGACATTGCAGGAATTTGCATGGGACATTGAGAGGTTAGCTCATTTGGCGAACGCAGATGCCCCCGTGGAATACATCGAGAGGGTAAAGATCCAAAGATTCATAAATGGAATAATGGACGTAGAGACGAAGCGAGCCGCATATGCAAACCCCAAAAGGACATTCGCAGAGACGGTATCACACGCTTTATTGCAAGAGACAGCCTCGATTTTATGTAAACCAGATAAGAAGGTTCACAATGTGGAAGTAGAACGACCAGAGTGGGTGGACGCAATCCTAGAAGCATTGAACGGAAAGCAACGGAAAGCAACGGAAAAATGAAGCAGCCATTAAATGCTTCAAGTGCGGAAAATCTGGCCATATGGTGCGTCATTGCAACATCGGCTCCAGAGACTTCGGCAATGCTTGTGGACGTAAGGGTAACGCTGGAGGAGATGACCAAGATGAATGCCCTATAGTTTCTGTGTCGCAGGTCGGAGGGAAAGCAAGTACTGTTACTGTTAGAGCTTCCTTGGACGGAAAAGAGCGGTTATTCACTGTGGATACTGGCGCATCTCATTCCATCATTAGAAGTGACTTGGTCCAAAAGAGAGTACGACCATTGCAGGATGCAAAGTTGCGGACAGTAACTGGTGAAAGTAAGCTGGTTCATGGAGAAGTGCGGTGCAAAGTTGCGATTGGGAATGCGACTACATACCACAACTTCTTAGTGGCAGATATTGTGGACGAAGTCATCATTGGCGTCGACTTCTTGGCTGTGAGAGACATTCACATGAACCTGAGAAATAGAGTTATGAGATACAATGGCCAAGAAGTACCTCTGATCTTTGGACACAACATTGGGTATTACACCAAAGGAGTTTCATTAGAGATGAAGCACAAGGACACTCGAAATGCAAAGGTACCTCCTCGACCAATGGCTTCGATAGACAAATGCCTACTTGAGAATATTTGGAGAAGTCAACAGGAAGATTCAGATCTGGCATGTGTGATCCGAGGGCTTGAGCGAAACAAACGACCAGCAAGAAAAGAAATGTCAGCGGCGAGTCCAGTTGCCAAGTCATATTGGGCACAATGGAACAGTTTACGAATGGTATCTGGTTGTTTGCATCGAATATGGGAGAGTGAGGATGGTCAATGCGCTCGGAAGCTTATAGTTGTTCCAAGGAAGCGGGTGTCTGATGTGCTTAGCGAAATGCATAACGATCCAAGCGGAGGTCATCTAGGAGTCAAGAAGACCTTGGAGAGGATTAAGCAGACATTTTATTGGGTTGGTTACGGTCAGTCGGTAAAGGAGTGGATTGCCAAATGCGATGAGTGCATCAGAGCAAGGGTGCTGAGGTCCACGAGTCATGGTCGAAGAAGGCAGTGCAACTCAGATGCACCGGTTGAGAGGATTACCCTGGATGAAGCTGGTCCATTCCCCAGAACTATAAGCAAAAATATGAAAACCAGGTACGACAAAGCAATGGAAACAGAAGGATTTCTGGAAGGAGATTTAGTATTCCTTAACAGGCCACAACGGAGGAAAAGTGTGTCTCCCAAAGTTCAGTGCAACTGGGAAGGACCGTACAGAGTTGTGAAACGGATCAACGACGTTGTTTACCGCATACAGGCTGTTGGAAGACCACGAAACAAAATGAAGGTGGTTCACCTGGAGAGGCTAGCAACGTTTGGATCGGGAAATGTGTCTGATCGGGACGATCAGACTTAGGTGGAGGGCAGTGTGGCGAATGTTCTCAAGAATCGCTCATCTCCCAACTCTAGCGTATTTCTATCACTAGCGTCACTACCACAACTACAGCTGTTTAGATACATGACGTGAGAGCGAGAGAGGGAGAGGCAGCTCGCGTGTTTGAGAATGTGACACAAAGAGGAGATGACGATAGATAAACGCTTCGAGAACACTGTTGCACGAATAAACCAGAAAGGTGTAGACATTTCTAGGTTGTGATGCTGCTGTCTGCTAGGGTATATAAACCGCGCAAAGACAACGCAAATCAATCAGTTTATTTTGAAGTGTTGTACAGTGAAGTACTGAACAGTGAATTAACCCGCGATATTGTACTACGGTTTTTAGTACTGAATAAAGCGTACTACTTATTAAGCAGAATCGGAGTGTTTTATTTAACGTACAGTGATCGAACTCAGGGAAAATAATCAAGGAATCATCGAATTCGTCACAATAGTATTGAAGAAGTCGTTATAACCTGTATGTCAACTCCCGAGGTTTTAATACTTTTAGGGCCCGTTGCATAAAAGCCGATAGCGACTAATCGCCCGGTTATCGGAGTTTAATTGACGTATTTTGTTCGGTTAGCTGTCAAACTAATCACCGATTAGTCTTTATCGGCTTTTATTCAAGCGGCCCTTAGGTTGTGAATCATTATCAACGATGACCGACTCTTGCTATTTGTTTGCTACCTCGAAGTTGTCAAGCTCTTAAAGAAGTTTTGGTAGTTGTGGGGTTCCTTTTGGTGCACATAAAATGGTTAGTTGTATTTCTGAGTAGTAGGTTGGTTACTACGGACAAAGAGAATATATCAACAAGAGCCGTCACTCGTTATAAATGCAAGGAAAAAGATGGATGCCGATTTCAGGGTTTCGGTAATTTTGTTTTCCTCAGTTTTGTAAATTCGACAGCTGGTAAATTTTTGTTTCGACTCTTGTGTTATTTCAGTTCTCGTCTATTTTCTTTTACACATTTTGTTTCGATTAGACAATAAGATATTTATATCTAAATTACCGAAACCCTGAAAGAAAACGGAATCCATCTTGTTCGTTGCTTTCATAACGAATGGTGGCTCTTGTTGATATATTCTCTTTGCTACGGAGTGCATACAACTTCTTAAGGTACGGGTACCTAGCGACACGACGCGACTCGACCAAATAGTTGCCTATTTGATCAACATTCTTGTGTCGCGTCATGTCGCGTGGTGCTGCTGTCGCTAGGTGTATTCTGCTCCATAAGAACACATGCAAAGAATATTTGGTCGCGTCGTGTTTCGTCGCGTCGTTAGGTTTACCCTTAGCCTTAAATCTACCAGCAGTGTGTTTCACTATTGCGCAAAAATTCCCCCTAACGCTAAAATATATTTCGCTGTTCAACAAAAAGTAAATAACATTGTTGCATTACATACTTTTCCAATCAAATAATTGTTACAAATTGTTTTCCTGTCGTGATTACAAAATGACATTTAATTTAAAGAGAAGAGCTAAATTCTTGCTGGATATAAATTTTCCAACTAGCACAATTAATGTTGTGACTTTAAAGTGATTTGCTACGACTAATGGGCACGTATTAGATACATGTTCATCACGTTCCACCTACCAAAATGGGGAATAACCTAAACGTTCCAGCGACTTTTCTGTGTGAAACGAGGCTACGTATAGCGGACGTGGTATTGTGGTAGACGCGACTTTTGCGGAACTGTGCACCTTTAATAATATGAAATTATAAAACTATATGTATTTCTTTTTATTAGTGATGTGGATATGTATAGGTACATTTGACTTCGCTTATTTCTGTAACTACTTTAGAAACTAACTAATTAATAGGGAATATACTAAATGTGTACATATACAATATGTGCGTATAAAAGCTGATGCGCTTGAAATTTTACTGTGAAATATATTGGTAATAGGTCGAAATATGACAACGCGCCACTCAGATTTTGATATATTATCAAAATAAAATATATAAAATCGATGACAATGTGCAAGGAAATTGTACGCTGCATGTAGGAAACCTTTTTGTTTTGTCCCTTAGCAGCAAAAAAAATGTGTATTTATTTATTGCATATAGTGCATAAAACATGCAAAAAAGATCAAATTGCTTTCTTCAGTTTCATTCTGCAGAATATTTGTTTTGATCAATATGGCGTACCATGGCATAAATAGCTTTGTACTGGTATTAACCAACTTAGAACTTCAAGGTAGTGACCAGCAGTGACCGCCACGGACTAAATGGAATCTTGGAGTAGTATTCATCTATACAGTACTGTTAACTGTAGAGGAATTTTCATTTTGTACGGAAACTTAGTGCCCCTACAGAAAAAGGGAAATTGTGCAGAAATGTACGAAAATTGTCTTTTATGTTAGTAATTTTATTCAAAATTGTAGTATTTATTTTAAAGTTTAAAGTTATTTATTCATAAACAATTCCAATCAGTTCGTTTTAAAATTTCATTGCGAAATTCCGATAAAATCGATTGAGTTGTCTCATGATCTATTAAATGATCTCTCGCCGGGAGCTCCGTCCCATAGTCTACACTCCCACTGCCACCAATTTTGACCGTCCAACGGACGAGTTTGTTTACTTTCGGATTTCGATTTTAATTATTCACTCTCAATAAAGATGATTACAAATTTTTACGCGAGCGCTAAATTAGCAGAATGTGAAATGCTTGAGTATCAGCTGATTTGTTTTGTGGACATAAAACACAATCATATGTCAAAATCAGCTGATTTCCCTGTTTCGAAATTTTTGCTGACCGAAATTTATATCCAGCAAGAATTCAGCTCTTCCCTTCAAATTAAATTTCATTTTGTAATCACGAACTCGATTCAGGCAAACAATTTGTAACAATTATTTGCATCGGAAACGTCCATAATGCATCAATTTTATTTACTTTTTGTTTCAATAGCGAAATATTTTGCACCCTTAGGGGGAGTTTTTGTCCTATAGTGAACAACACTGCTGGTAGATTTACGAAGTTGTATGCACTCCGTAGTAACCAACCTACTACTCAGAAATAACTAACCATTTTATGTGCACCAAAAGTAACCCCACAACGTCGGCGAAACTACCAAAACTTCTTTAAGAGCTTGACAACTTCGAAGCAGCAAACAAGTAGCAAGAGTCGGTCATCGTTGATAATGATTCACAACCTTATCTATTATATTAGGTTAGGCTCAAGTGGCTGCCGCAGAGGCACACTTAGGCTAGTTTTGAAAGGCCCGTCGTGATACCACCAACACAAGGAAAGTCAGTCCCGGGACCCAGCCATATGGAAAATCCCTGAGTTGTTGGGATTTTCCACATAGCAGAATCCCGGGACTGACACACCTAAACCGACACCTTTACTCCTCCTCGAACCACTTAGATGACTTTATGAAAGCCATAAAGTCCTTTGTGTCCAGTTCCGCGATCTGGCTTAGGCTATCCAGGAAGGGAACTCCCAAAAAGCGCGTTCTCGCTCCGCTTAAAGCCGGACAGTTGCAGATGAGGTGCTCCACTGTTTCCTCCTCCTCATCATCTTTGCAACTTCTGCAGCATCGTCGGTAGGGCACACCTAGCCAATGAGTCAGTGACTGGTTAATATCCTTATCAATATGGAGATTTCCCTCCTAGTTAGGGCATAAATGCGTCTAGACCTTTTAAGATCCCATTTTGGCCAGGTTTGTTTCGATATTCGGCACCAGCGTTGCCACAAGCTCAATTTTTTTGTATCCAAAAGTGTATCCATCTTGACAAAAATGTATCCACATTTTTTACTAGCAAAGGGTGATTCAAAAAATGTCGACTTGTTCTTAGGCTCTAAAAAGTTAGGTATCGATGAGAAAATAAGCCAAGCAAAAAAAAGCGCTGTAACTTAACCCTTATTTTTTTTCACCCTTTTTTAGTTAAAATGTATGGGAAAGAATAGGTTTTTTTTTAAAGTGATTTTTCTCAGGTGATTCAAAAAAGGTCGACTTGTTCTTAGGCCCTAAAAAGTTAGGTATCGATGAGAAAATAAGCCAAGCAAAAAGTTAGCGCTGTAACTTAATCCATAGGGGTGGCTATTTTTTCGCCCTTTTTTATGGAAAATGTATGGGAAAATAGGATTTTTTTCAAAGTGATTTATCTCATAATATTTGAAATGTTTTTCAAAAAAGGAGAGATAAAAATGAAAGATTTTTGTACTGTGGCACACACATACACAGTAACACACACAAAAATTTAAAAAATTATGAGAAAAAACACTTTGAAAAAAATCTCACTTTTTCCTATACATTTCCCATACAAAAGGGCGGAAAAAATAGCCACCCCTAAGGGTTAAGTTAAAGGGCTAATTTTTGCAAAGCTTATTTTCTTATCAATACTTAACTTTTCAGGGGGTATGACCGAAAAAAAAACAAATTCTTTTTATTTGAATCACCCTAATGTATAGCTTCTTGGATTTTGTTCGTTTCTTTGAAAATATAAAACGATTGTTGGAGCTGTTAAAAATGTATCCATTTAAAACTTTTTGTATCTTTGTATCCATCGACTTAAAATGTATCCAAATGGATACAATTGTATCCAAACGGCAACCCTGTTCGGCACCCTGGGGATTGCAGCCATCTTTCGTTTACTTGACGGAGTGTGTGCGCCTTCAGCATTAGTTTGCATGTGGCAAACGGCATACCTAAGCGCTCTTTATCCTGAATAACCTGCTTGGTCGTGCCCTGCCTGGCAAGCTCGTCTGCCTTAGTCTGAAGGAGAGCTCAAGGTCCAAATCCCTTGAGTAAACCCCTCCTCCAACTCTGCCGTCCAACTTCGAGAAGTCGGTGTATATGGAAGTGCCACCATTTGTTTCGGGACACCAATCCGTCCTCTCCCAGTCTTCTCTGCTGGGAATGTTTATTTTGAAACAAGTATCCCCGACTGCAGTGGTCGCACAACGATCTGTGCTTAGAGGGAGAAAGCTGTAAGATTCCAGAATAGTACCCGCACCCCAACTGGAGGTTTCCCTTAGGCGCAGAGCTGATGCCGCCGCTCGTTTCGGGACACCAATCCGTCCTCTACCAGTCTTCTCTGCTGGGTATGTTTATTTTGAAACAGCTATCCCCGGCTGTAGTGGTCGCACAACGATCTGTGTTTAAAGGGAGAAAGCTGTAAGATTCCAGAATACTGGAGTGTCCAATAGTACCCGCACCCCAACTGGAGGTTTCCCTTAGGCGCAGAGCTGATGCCGCCGCTGACCGAAACCCTTCCAGATCAAGTGCCAAAATGCCCAGAATGACCTGGAGGGCTTCGTTGGGCGTTGTCATTAGCGCACCGCTTATACAGATCATGTTGGATCTATGGACTTTCCGCAACTGATACAGGTATGTTGCCTTGCTCAGCGCAGGCCACCATACGACGACTCCATACAGCATGATTGGGCGAATGATCGCCGTGTAGATCCAACTGCATACTCTAGGGCTGAGCCCCCATTTTTTGCCAATGGCTCTTTTGAATGTGTAAAGAGCGATGCAAGCATTCTTCTGGCGCTGAAGAACATTCTCCTTCCAATTCAATTTCCTGTCCAGAACTATGCCTAGAAACTTGGCTTTATCCGACAAGCCCAGGTGCGTGCCATCTAGTTCTGGTAGGCGTAGTGGCGGTATTTTGTACCGGTTGGTGAAGAGGACAAGTTCCACTTTCCCCGGGTTGATACTAAGTCCGCAGCGAGAGGACCACTTTCAAACTTCTCGCAGTGCTACTTGCATCAGGTCACACAGAGTTTGTGTGAACTTGCCCCTGAATGGAATAGCTAAATCGTCTGCGTATGCCACTATCTCCAACTCTGGTAGAGTTCCCCGGAAAATGTGTATTCAAGAGCAGCTCAAGGGTTTCCTCTTCCGTGCTAGTCCGGGATCAGACAGGCTTTCGCAAATAGTTGATGGCTGTTTGACGTTTCGAGAGGACTCGTCTAAGTCTCGCTGTGCCGTCGACCTTTTCGACGCCAGTGCAGAAATTTCTCCATGAGGTTCTCTACGCCTGTCTCAGAGCTTTTTTGTGGGCCCTTAGTTTAGATTTATATTCGTGCCAATGAGGCTCAGAGCCGAGGCTCTAGGCCTTGTTAAATTGTTTCCGGCATGATTTTGTGAGGACCCAAATCCGGAGGCTTCGGAGCCCTCACAACATTTACACATACGCTTCATAAGCTCAAATGAAGCACGAGCTGTTTGATGAATAATATTGAAATTTTATACTTTTACACATAAGCGAGTTACGTTGTTTTACACAAGGAAATATACTTAAATGTTATGATTATCCATTTTATGAAAGACATTGAAATTTGATACTTTTGCACATAAGCCATTTCTTAAAAAAACGCGGTTATGCACAAAACGCCGTATACTTATACTTGCGTCATTTTACACATCAAGCACGCTTTTGCACAAAAACATTTACTCTTGCTTAATTGTACATACAAACATACACTATACATAATTTCATATTTTGGTAATGAAATCTAATTTGTACAATATTAGGCACACCCTGATGTATGTTTGTAAAATAGAAGGTTTTTACCGGAATATCAGCGGCCCAACACGAGCAAATATTCTTGTTGACAACAACCGAAATTTTACACAAACAAGTTACCAGCATTCCAACTAGCAAAAGGGTCGGTCAACCAACCCAAACAGCTGTGCTTGGCTACATACACGCGCCTGCCTACATATTGGATCATCCGATGCAGCGGACATAGCATAAAGAAGAGAAGAAATGGCATTGCTAGCACGGCAAGAACAATAGGCGTTGGGAATGCAGCAAAATAAATAAGTAACTAGTACATATTGATGCCGATGTCACCAATATCTATGCCAACAGCAGGCCCAGCTGATCAAGGCAGTGCGAGCGAACAGCTGATGGAATACAATGGGGGCATTCCAAGAGGAAGTAGTAGCGGTACAACAACTGTTAGAATGTATGATGCAAATTGTAAATATGTAAATGTCGCATATATACTTAGGTTAGGTTCAAGTGGCTGCCGCAGAGGCACACCTAGGCCAGTATTAAAAGGCCCGTTGTGATACCACCAACACTAGGAAAGTCAGTTCCGGGGCCCTAACATATGGAAAATCCCGGTATTAAAGGAATTCTCCACATAGCAGAATCCCGGGACTGACTTTCCTATACCGACACCGTTACTCCTGCTCGAACCATTTAGATGACTTGATGAAGGCCATCAGGTTCTTTGTGTCCAGCTCCGTGACCTGGCGTAGGCTGACCAGGAAGGGAACTCCCAAAAAGCGCATTCTCGCGCCACTTAAAGCCGGGCAGTTGCAGATGAGGTGCTCCACCGTTTCCTCCTCCTCATCATCCTTACAACTCCTAAAGCATCGTCGGTAGGGCACACCAAGTCTTTCTGCGTGCCTACCAATGAGGCAGTGCCCAATTAATACGCCTATTAATATGGAGATTTCTCTTCTCCTTAGGGCATAAATTTGTCTTGATCTTTTATGATCCCCTTTTGGCCAGGTTTCTTTGGATATCCGGCATCCTGGAGATTGCAGCCATCTTTCGTTGGCTTGGCGGAGTGTGTAGTCCTTCAGCATAAGCTTGCATGTGGCAAACGGCATAACTAAGCGCTCTTTATCGCGAAGAACCTGCTTGGTCGTGCCCTGCCTCGCAAGTTCGTCTGCCCTACAATTTCCCGCAATGTCCCTATGCCCCGGGACCCATGTGAGGTTAACGCGATTCTGTTGGGCCATCTCTTGTAGAGATCGACGACAGCTGAGCGTCAGTTCAGAGTTGAACGAGTAAGAGCCAAGGGATTTGATGGCCGTCTGGCTGTCGCTGAATATAAAAATGTCCTGTCTGATAGTGTGTTCGCCTATCCAAGGCGCGGCCTCCATGATTGCTGAAACTTGAGCCTGGAAGACACTGCAGTGATCAGGTACTCTGAAGGAGAGTTCAAGGTTCAGGTCCTTTGAATAAACCCCTCCCCCAACTCTGCCGTCTAACTTCGAGCCATCAGTATAACTGGAAGTGCCGCCATGAGTGACGGGACTCCGATCCGCGCTCTCCCATTCTTCCCTGCCGGGAATTTTGATTTTAAAACCGCTATCTCCGACTGTTGTGGTCGCACAGCGATCTGGGCTCAGCGGAAGAAAGCTATAGGATCCCAAAATACAGGCGTGTCCAGTAGTGCTTACGCCCCAGCCGTACGTTTCCCTTAGACACAGAGCCGATGCTGCTGCTACTCGGTGCCCTTCCAGATCGAGTGGCAAAATGCCAAGAATGGCCTGGAGTGCTTCATTGGGCGTTGTTCTTAACGCACCGCTTATATAGATCATGTAAGATATGTGTACTTTACCTAACAGATTAAGGTTTGTTGCCTTGCTCAGCGCAGGCCACCATACCACAACTCCATAGAGCATGATTGGTCGAATGATTGCAGTGTAGAACCAATTGCATATTTTGGGGCTGAGCCCCCATTTCTCTCCAATGGCTCTTTTGCACGTGTAGAGTGCAATACACGCTTTCTTCTGGCGCTGCAGAACATTCTCCTTCCAGGTTAGTTTCCTATCCAGAACTGTGCCAAAGAACTTGGCTTTGTCAGCCAAGTTCAGGTGCACGTTATTCAGTTTTGGTAGTATTAGCGGTGGTATCTTATAGCGGTTGGTGAAAAGGACCAGTACTACTTTTCCCGGGTTGATGCTCAGTCCGCAGCGCGAGCACCATGAGGAAACCTCTCTCAGTCATCAAGTCGCACAGGGTTGGTGGGAATTTGCCCCTATATACTATAGCTAAGTCATCTGCATATGCCACTACCAATGCATATGCCACTACCAAATTCAATATCTAAAAAGGCCACAAGACAGTGCTCCTTTTCATACAGCGATTTAATATAATGTGATCCATGCAATAGGTATCACAAACGGTAACTTATGCACATAGCCGAACAAAATAACATTTTTCTCGAATTTTAAAGTAAATAATGAAATACAACCAATTTTATATTTTGCACGTAGAATACTGTGCACATAACCAATTTGTTTAACAATACTGGAATTTTCAGTCTTAAATACGAAGGGCCCAGCGCCAACATGAAAGAATACGGTTACAATAAGCCTTATTTCAACTAATAATAAGTCTTATTGCGGTAGGTGAGAGGGGAATGTGAGGACCCCAATCCGGAAGCTTCGGAGCCCTCACAACATTTACACATACGCTTCATAAGCTCAAATGAATCACGAGCTGTTTGATGAATAATATTGAAATTTTATACTTTTACACATAAGCCGTTTTGCAAAAACCATCGAGTTACGTGGTTTTACACAAGGAAATATACTTAGATGTTATGCTTATCCATTTTATGCCAAACATTGAAATTTGATACTTTTGCACATAAGCCATTTCTTTAAAAAACGCGGTTATGCACAAAACGCCGTATACTTATACTTGCATATAGCCATTTATATGAAGTATAATGAATTTTAATATTTCTGCACATACGTCATTTTACACATCAAGCACATACACGCTTTTGCACAAAAACATTTATTCTTGCTTATTGTACATACAAACATACACTATACATAATTTCATATTTTGGTAATGAAATCTAATTTGTACAATATTAGGCACACCCTGATGTATGTTTGTAAAATAGAAGGTTTTTACCGGAATATCAGCGGCCCAACACGAGCAAATATTCTTGTTGACAACAACCGAAATTTTACACAAACAAGTTACCAGCATTCCAACTAGCAAAAGGGTCGGTCAACCAACCCAAACAGCAGGGCTTGGCTACATACACCCGCATACCTACATATTGGATCATCCGATGCAGCGGACATAGCATAAAGAAGAGAAGAAAATGCATTGCTAGCACGGCAAGAACAATAGGCGTTGGGAATGCAGCAAAATAAATAAGTAACTAGTACATATTGATGCCGATGTCACCAATATCTATGCCAACAGCAGGCCCAGCTGATCAAGGCAGTGCGAGCGAACAGCTGATGGAATACAATGGGGGCATTCCAAGAGGAAGTAGTAGCGGTACAACAACTGTTAGAATGTATGATGCAAATTGTAAATATGTAAATGTGTCATATATACTTAGGCTAGGTTCAAGTGGCTGCCGCAGAGGCACACCTAGGTCAGTATTAAAAGGCCCGTTGTGATACCACCAACACTAGGAAAGTCAGTCCCGGGCCCTAACATATGGAAAATCCCGGTATTAACGGAATTCTCTACATAGCAGAATCCCGGGACTGACTTTCCTATACCGACACCGTTACTCCTGCTCGAACCATTTAGATGACTTGATGAAGGCCATCAGGTTCTTTGTGTCCAGCTCCGTGACCTGGCGTAGGCTGACCAGGAAGGGAACTCCCAAAAAGCGCATTCTCGCGCCACTTAAAGCCGGGCAGTTGCAGATGAGGTGCTCTACCGTTTCCTCCTCCTCATCATCCTTACAACTCCTAGAGCATCGTCGGTAGGGCACACCAAGTCTTTCTGCGTGCCTACCAATGAGGCAGTGCCCAATTAATACGCCTATTAATATGGAGATTTCTCTTCTCCTTAGGGCATAAATTTGTCTTGATCTTTTATGATCCCCTTTTGGCCAGGTTTCTTTGGATATCCGGCATCCTGGAGATTGCAGCCATCTTTCGTTGGCTTGGCGGAGTGTGTACTCCTTCAGCATAAGCTTGCATGTGGCAAACGGCATACCTAAGCGCTCTTTATCGCGAAGAACCTGCTTGGTCGTGCCCTGCCTCGGAAGTTCGTCTGCCCTACAATTTCCCTCAATGTCCCTATGTCCCGGGACCCATGTGAGGTTAACGCGATTCTGTTGGGCCATCTCTTGTAGAGATCGACGACAGCTGAGCGTCAGTTCAGAGTTGAACGAGTAAGAGCTAAGGGATTTGATGGCCGCCTGGCTGTCGCTGAATATAAAAATGTCCTGTCTGATAGTGTGTTCGCCTATCCAAGCCGCGGCCTCCATGATTGCTGAAACTTGAGCCTGGAAGACACTGCAGTGATCAGGTACTCTGAAGGAGAGCTCAAGGTTCAGATCCTTTGAATAAACCCCTCCCCCAACTCTGCCGTCTAACTTCGAGCCATCAGTATAACTTGAAGTGCCGCCATGAGTGACGGGACTCCGATCCGCGCTCTCCCATTCTTCCCTGCTGGGAATTTTGATTTTAAAACCGCTATCTCCGACTGTTGTGGTCGCACAGCGATCTGTGCTCAGCGGAAGAAAGCTATAGGATCCCAAAATACAGGCGTGTCCAGTAGTGCTTGCGCCCCAGCCGTACGTTTCCCTTAGACGCAGAGCCGATGCTGCTGCTACTCGGTGCCCTTCCAGATCGAGTGGCAAAATGCCAAGAATGGCCTGGAGTGCTTCATTGGGCGTTGTTCTTAACGCACCGCTTATATAGATCATGCAAGATATGTGTACTTTACCTAACAGATTAAGGTTTGTTGCCTTGCTCAGCGCAGGCCACCATACCACAACTCCATAGAGCATGATTGGTCGAATGATTGCAGTGTAGAACCAATTGCATATTTTGGGGCTGAGCCCCCATTTCTTTCCAATGGCTCTTTTGCACGTGTAGAGTGCAATACACGCTTTCTTCTGGCGCTGCAGAACATTCTCCTTCCAGGTTAGTTTCCTATCCAGAACTGTGCCCAAGCAGGTGCACGTTATTCAGTTTTGGTAGTATTAGCGGTGGTATCTTATAGCGGTTGGTGAAAAGGACCAGTTCTACTTTTCCCGGGTTGATGCTCAGTCCGCAGCGCGAGCACCCTGAGGAAACCTCTCTCAGTCATCAAGTCGCACAGGGTTGGTGGGAATTTGCCCCTATATACTATAGCTAAGTCATCTGCATATGCCACTACCAATGCATATGCCACTACCAAATTCAATATCTAAAAAGGCCACAAGACAGTACTCCTTTTCATACAGCGATTTTTCAATAACAGAAACTAGGCTGTGAAGCGCAGTTTCTGTAGATTTCCCTTTGGTGTATGCCTGCTGATAGCTACAGATCAGGTTGCTATCAATAGTAGAGGAGAGGTAGTCATTTATTATCCTCTCGAAGGTCTTGAGCACAAAGGATGAGAGACTGATCGGCCTATAGTCCTTCGGCTCGTAATGAGACGACTTACCCGCCTTAGGAATAAACACTACCGTGGCACTTCTCCAGGAGCACGGAATGTAGCTAAGAGCCAGGAAGGCTGTATAGAGAAATACCAGCCATTTGGCTGATGTCTCCATCGTGTTTATGAGTTGTGCGGGAAAAATAGCCTTGAACGGTTCGAAGCTTTTAACCGCTCACCTAACCTTTTCCTCCGTGATGGGTATGTGTACAGCCAGGTTTGTTGTAGGTGCTAGGGGTTCCTCATGCAAGTTCCCTGGAAAGTGCGTACTCAAGAGCAGCTCTAGGGTTTCCCTCTCCGTGGTGGTCCACGATCCGTCAGGTTTGCGCAAATAGCTTGTGGCTGTTTGAGTTTTTGAGAGCACTCGTTCGCTGTATCGTCGACATTTTCGACCCCAGTGCAGAAATTTCTCCACGATACTCTCTTCGCCTGCCTCAGAGCTTTTTTGTAGGCCCTGAGTTTAACTTTATATTCGAGCCATTGACTTTCCGTGCCAAGGCTCTTGGCCTTATTAAATTGTGTCCTACATGATTTACGGAGCGAGTCCAGGTCGTAGGACCACCAATGCGGCCTATGTTTACCGCGTGGTTTTGGCACTGGGCAAGCCTGCTCTAGGGCATTCGAGAGCGCCGTTGTAAAGGTCTTTACCAGATCCTCCAACTCCCCTACTGATGAGGGGACTTGTGGGGGCAGTGCTGGCAAGTCCCTAGATAGTACTTCATTTCGGAGAGTGAGTGTCCATCGAGAACGCGCTATTTTCTGACCCACACATAAGCGCCTTCGCTGCAAATAGTGAGATCTATGACCTCCCTACGGGTTTTAGTAATAAACGTAGGTTTGTTACCCACGTTGCAAACTACCAGGTTAGTTCTTAACAAATAATCAAACAACGACTCTCCTCGAGCATTGATATCGGAGCTTCCCCACTGGACGTGATGAGCATTGGCGTCAGTTCCGATAATAAGATGACCCATGGAAAAATTTGCCACCAGGTCTTTTACCTCCCTCTGTGGCGGAGGTTCTTCGGCGTCGTAGGGCATATAGACCGATGCCATCGTCAGACTGGTACTGTCAAGTGTTAAACTGGCAGCTGTAACGTCGCCATTGGTATAGTTGGGCAAGAGAAAAGCATTCAGCTCAGACTTAACCAGAATACAGGCTCTAACCCTGCCCCCTCGCTGGCTTGGATTAGCTTAAAACCCTTAATCCCCAAACCGCAAATCCTTGAGCTGTTGACCCAGGGTTATTGGATGAGGACCACATCTATGTCGCCTTTAGAGAGACGACTGATTAGATTTGTGCAGGTTTATCTGAATCACCACCAACATGAGAGCGCACAGACTTCCCTGCCGTCCCCATATCGTCGAGTTTGCCCCATCCCGGAGGTTGCCTATCAACGACGAGTTGTTCCGATTAACTGCCCGATATGGCGTTGCGGGAGTCATGCTGTCTGTAGCGTTAGATGTTAATCGCTCAGCGTTGGCTGCTACCACCGTGACGTCGAGGACTTCCTCGTCCTGTAGGCTGCCCTCCATCTCCGAGTTGATCATCGCCAAGGGACGGGGCGGATAACATGCTTTCCGCATCGGAATCCTCCGTTTCCTCTTCTGGTATTTCGTCTTCCGGTTCCCCCGGAACAGCCGAGAAGGCAGCGCGCTGAGCATCACCACGATATACGTGGATAACGATCTGTCCTACGCTGTAGTGTACTAGGCCATTGCACCTTTTAAGGGGCTCGATTGAATCTTTATTCATGATGAACACCACCTGTCTGTCGGGCACTACCGCATCCCCGACCAGATTGACACTCCAGTCATGCGTTGGGAGGGACGGATTCATTAGCCGTAGCATCCCGAGAATTCTCTCGGGTTCGTCAGGGATGGCCGGAATCCATGCCCTTGCCCTTGGACGAGCTGGAATGTCCTTCCAGTCGACGACCTCGATCTTTGCGCCCTTGTAGACTTCACCCAGTTTAGCAGCTGCTGCCTTGTACAGTGCTACAGTTTTTGCATCCTCGCATGCGAGTAATTTAATCTGACCCTGGCGCCAACCCGCATCCGTTACTCGCGCCGAACTACTCGGAAACTCCGGAGCAACGTTGAGAAGAATGTTGCCGAGTTCATTTCGCACGTAACGCCACCGGTCCTTGGGGATGGCCAGACGGTCATTGCCTCGGTCAAGGACGCCTATAACGATCCTGTCCTTGGTTACCTCAGCAAAGCTTAGTTTGCCTGCTCCGATCCGGTCCGATCTCTGGCGCTTGAAAGGGTTAACTTTTAACCTCTTTGGCATGTAAGAATTTTGGAAATCCGGTATCACAGCTTTCGCTAGCTCTACCGATTTACTGGAATTCGGCGACAGCGATTCCTGCGGTACCCCTTCATACCTCTTCAGGATCTTTGCAGCCAATCTTTTCTCGTGGTATGTGAAGCGGCGGGGAGATGTCTCCCGGGAGTGCGGACCCGTAGTTGCCATCGCGGTCGCTCCCTTTGCCGAAATCTCAGTTGCAGCTTCCTTCTCCTTCGAAACTCCGAGACCAGGTCGTGAGACCGCTGCCACAGACGTAAAGAGACTGAGAGTTTAGCAACCGCTGTTGTCCGCTTAGCTGCGTTGTCCACCGCAATGGTGCTAGCTCCCATCAAGTCAATCTTACTCGATAGAGGTTTGGTTGACCGACTCGTAGTTGCCATCGCTGTCGATTGTGGATCGGAGGTTGTCCTCCGGCGTTGTTTTCTCGCTTGCTCCTCCATAGCTCTCCTCTGCTGAGGAGTGAAATTTGGCGTTGTTTGTTTTTTTAGGTTTTTCGTTTTTACTTACGTTATTCGTGCATCTTGTTGTGCGACCCATCGCCGGACAAGGCCAGCTTAAGGTCATAATACCCTGGATTGGGAGGGGATATCTATCTATTATATTAATACGCTAACAAATTATACATGCAAAGATTTGCCAAGCAAAAACCCATACTAAATATGCATAAATTTGTATGAAATGCATATGGATTTGTTGGTATACCTCTAAGGCAGTGCACAATTATCTAATATACAACCAATACTGCTTCATTTATCTGTAGTAAGCGAATGAAAATTTCAAGTGGCATGAATTGGTTATCTGACAATCAATTTGTACATAAAGCGATAGCCCAGTGGGAAACGACGGGGGTAGTGGTCGAGCGGTTGATGGTTCGAGTACAGCTACAGGTATCGGGCAAATTTCTTTTATTTTTTGTCATTGAAAATTGTTTTTATTTTTTCAATATATAAATATTTCTTATCTTGACTTTTTTAAAATTTGTATGTTTGTGATCTCTACTTTCGAGAAAAAATATTGCTGCGAATATTTTTAGTTGACGGAAAGCCATATGAAATAATAATTTTAGGTTATAAATATGCATACAACCCATTATAGAAATGCGATAACCGCTTATACAATTTGGATTTTTTGGTAAATTTTTCCAGAAATTACCATTTATATAGGTCTGAATGTTCTAATTTTTGATGATATAAGATCGAAGTTGCGAAATTTTTTTAAACATAGTAGTCTTTTTATCGGACTTCGGTAGATTACTCCTATAAATTTTGGTTATCTCTACCATTTGAGACAAAGTTGCAGATAGACTCCCTATTTAAAATATAAAAATCGACAACATATTTATTATGTACTTAAATTTTGAACTAAACAAGTGGTTAGCGGTCGCCTTAAATTTTACTGAAGGCAACAACTGATTTCTATTCATATGTACATATGTATTAACTTTTAAAAGAGCAGATTTGCATCCCGAGCCCCAAACAAGTCTACCAAATTGAATAGAAAAATCAATATATATTTTTTCTTTAAATCAAATAAAAAATCCATATAAAGTGTCTTAAATATTGCTAAGTAATGGTTAAAGAATAATAATGGTCATGTATAATAAATTTCTATAAATAGAACTCATATTTCTGCAAAATGAACCTTTCAATCTTTCACTTAACAAACTCCTCATATTATTAGATAAACTATTTTCATTCTCTCGCTCATTGCCCATACAGCTTGAATTGGTGATTTGACAATGAATTTGTAGATAAAGCAGTAGAGCAGTGGTTAGCGCATCGCATAGCGAGCGAACTGGTGTTGGTTCGAAGACAGCTCCGGGCTACAATTTTTTTTTCATTGAAAATAGTTTTTTTCTTTTTAAAACATCTTTAGATATATGAGTATTTCTACTCTTGATTTTTTATAAGCTCATTAAATTTTCATAAGACATATTTTTATATTTGTGATACTTTTTTCGAAAAAAAAAAAAAAAATTACTGCGAATATTTTTAGTTACGTGGACAGCCACATGACATAATAATTTTAGGTCATAAATATACATACATACCACCCATTATAGAAATAAGATAACCGCTTATACAATTTGGGGTTTTTGGTAAGTTTTCCAAAAATTAACATTTTTTTAAACATAGTGTTTTGTTTATCGGACTTCTGTAGATTATTTCTATAAATTTTGGAATACAAAAATCGACAAATTTTTCACAGGTCCTTAAATTTTCTACTAAACGAAATGGTTAGAGGTCGTCTAAAATATTACTAATTAATAGGCCAACAAATTTTTCATATAAATAATTGCCAAGCTTAAACCCATACTAAATATGCATACATTTTTATAAAATGCATATGGATTTGTTGGTATTCGTCTAAAGCAGTGCATAAGCATTTAAATTTTAACCAATACTGCTTCATTTAACTGTAATAAGCGAATGAAAATTTCTCATGTCGCTTGGATTGGTTATCTGACATTCAATTTGTACATAAAGCGGTAGCCCAGTTGGAAGCATGAGAGAGTACTGGTCGAGCGGTTGATGGTTCGAGCTCAGCTACAGCTTACCGGGCAAAGTTTTTTTTTTTTTCTTTTTTTTCATTGAAAATTGTTATTATTATTTTTAATATATAAATATTTCTTATCTTGACTTTTTAAGCTATTGCATAGATTTTATCGCAGGCTTTGGCGGTGGGAGTGAAATGAAAAAAAATGTTAATGTTAAGAAAGTTCGTAGTAACGGCCTTTTTTTCAATGTTAAAAGGTTCGGCGTTAGCAACTTAACTTGACAAAAATAAATATAAGCGTTGCCTACATTTAGGCTATACTACTAACAGTGTGACGTTGTACATAAAATTGGAGCTGTATAGGTCATACAGGTTAAGGCTGTACTGCTCTAAAGTCATAAATATGCTCATTGAGTTTTCATAAATATTATAATTGCATAAGTTGATAAAAAGTGATATGCAATAGCTTTACCGCGACAGTCCCCGATTGCCACACGTCCTTTTTTTTTAATTTTCATAAACGATATTTTTATGTTTGCGAACTCTATTTTCGAGAAAAAAAATTGCTGCGAATATTTTTAGTTGACGGAAAGCCATATGAAATAATAATTTTAGGTCATAAATATCCATACATACCACCCATTATAGAAATGCGATAACCGCTTATTCAATCTGGGTTTTTGATAAATTTTTCCAGAAATTACCATTTATATAGGTCTGAAGGGTCTAAGTTTTGATTATATAAGATGGAAAAGTGCGAAATTTTTTTTATTTATTTATTTATTTATTTCACTTTAATCTAGAAATATGACAATTTCACACAGATTACTAGAAACAACTACTAATGTATATGAACTTATAAACTAAAAAATAACTTATGTATATAATTCATTTAATAACAATTTAAAAGAATACTTTGTGGAGGAAAAATCCAGCCAATCATGATTAGAAAGCGAATTAAATTCTTTCAGGGCTCTAAAAATTGGAGCGTTAGCAGCGTAATTAGTTCTAACCATATCCAACCGGAAAATCCCATGACTCCGCAAACTTCTTTGTGGAATATTAAATCTAATTCTGCTGAGTAAAACAGGGGAGTCAATTACTCCATTAATTAGATCAAAGACAAAAGTCAGAGACAGAATTGACGGTCTACTATCCAAAGACTTTAAATGAATAAGCAAACAGCGACTCCTGTATGAAGGAGTTGGATCAGTAAAGTGCAAAGACCTTAAAGCATATCGGACAAAAACTTTTTGTACTCTCTCAAGCCTAACAATATGACATTCATAGTAGGGTCTCCAAATAAAAACAGCATATTCGAGCTTAGATCGTACAAGCGATGTATATAACATTTTCAGAGTATACGGATCTGTAAAATCGGAGCTAAAACGTCTAATGAAAGCAAGAACAGCATATGACTTCGCAATTATGTAGTTAAAGTGGCTTTGAAAAGAGTCAAATACCACACCAAGGTCTTTAATTTCACTAATACTGGATAGCTGAAACCCTCCTATTTTATATGAAGTAGGCAGAGGACTACGAGACTTAGAGTAAGTAACGTGCGAACACTTTTTATACCTTTCATGAACATGAAATGGTATTATAACTTTGGTCCGATGTTTGTAAATATGAGAAGGATGACGAGATGAGTTGATTTAGCCATGTCCGTCTGTCCGTCTGTCTGTTTGAACGCAACTAGTCCCTCAATTTTTGAGATATCTGGCTGAAATTTTGTATGTGGCCACCATTTTGTAATATAGGAATCATTTGTCGGAACTGACAAGATCGGACCAGTATAACATATAGACCCCATACAACCGATTGTTCAGATATAAGGTTTTTTGGCCAAAACTTCCGCAATTAAAAAGTTAGGAACGTAAAATTTTGCAACTCGAGTACTTTCTATTTATGTAGTGTATATAGTGAAAATCAACGAGATCGGGCAAATGTAACATATAGCCCCCATACAACCCATTGTTCAGATATAAGAATTTTTGGCCAAAACTTCTGCAATTAAAAAGTTAGGAACGTAAAATTTTGCAACTCGAGTACTTTCTATTTATGTAGTGTATATAGTGAAAATCAACAAGATCGGGCAAATGTAACATATAGCCCCCATACAACCGATTGTTCAGATATAAGGTTTTTTGGCCAAAACTTCTGCAATTAAAAAGTTAGGACCGTAAAATTTTGCAACTCGAGTACTTTCTATTTATGTAGTGTATATAGTGAAAATCAACAAGATCGGGCAAATGTAACATATAGCCCCCATACAACCGATTGTTCAGATATAAGGTTTTTTGACCAAAACTTCTGCAATTAAAAAGTTAGGAACGTAAAATTTTGCAACTCGAGTACTTTCTATTTATGTAGTGTATATAGTGAAAATCAACAAGATCGGGCAAATGTAACATATAGCCCCCATACAACCGATTGTTCAGATATAAGGTTTCTTGGCCAAAACTTCTGCAATTAAAAAGTTAGGAACGTAAAATTTTGCATCTCGAGTACTTTCTATTTATGTAGTGTATATAGTGAAAATCAAAAAGATCGGGCAAATGTAACATATAGCCCCCATACAACCGATTGTTCAGATATAAGGTTTTTTGGCCAAAACTTCTGCAATTAAAAAGTTAGGAACATAAAATTTTGCAACTTGAGTACTTTCAATTTATGTAGTGTGTAGAGGAAAATCAAGAAGATCGGGTAAATATAACATATAGCCCCATACAACCGGTTGTTCCGATATAAGGTTTTTTGGCCAATACTTCCGCATTTAAAAAGTTAGGAACGTAAAATATTGCACCTTTAGTACTTTCTACATATGTAATGTGTATAGTGTAAGTCAGTACAATTGAACACGTATAATATATAGCCTCCATACAATCGATTGTTCCGATAACTCGGATCCTATTATTTTGTAAGTTTTTTTAAATTATAACAAAGATGTGTAATGTGTATAGTAAATATAGTTAAATTGACACAGGCTGTACTGGGGATCGAACAGTGAAAATCGTGACGCTTATTCATGAAAGGTATATAGCCTTCGGCACAGCCGAAGACAGCTTTTCTTACTTGTTTATGTTCAAATGCAACTTATTCCGATTACACCATAACGCAACATTGTCCAAATCAGATTGAAGATTAACAGAGTCAGCACTGCTCTTTATAGCCAAGAATACTTTTAAATCATCGGCATATAGCAGAAAATTTGCTTTGTTGAAACAACTAGATATATCATTAATAAAAATTATAAAAAGAAGCGGACCCAAAATGCTGCCTTGCGGGACCCCAGAGGTTGCAGTGAACGATTTGGACGAAACTCCATCAACATTAACAAAACATTTACGAGACCAGAGATACGATTCAATCCAATTTAAAAGAGTGGAATGAAAACCTAGAGCTCTTAGTTTCAAAATTAGGATAATGTGATTTACTTTGTCAAATGCTTTTGAGAAATCTGTGTATACAGTATCAACTTGAACCCGATTATGAAATGCAGAAATACAGTATTCAGAAAAAACTGCTAGGTTAGAGACAGTTGATCTACCTTTAACAAAGCCGTGTTGATCAATGGAGATCAACCGCTTTACTGCAAAGTACATTTTATTTTTTACTATAATTTCAAACAATTTCGAGATTGATGAAGGTTTAGATATTGGTCGATAATTAGCGACATTGTTTTTATTGCCACTTTTAAAAACCGGAGTTATGGAACTTACTTTCCAGGCATCAATAAAAACACCCTGCTCAAGCGATTTGTTGTACAAAAGTAACAATGGGGAAACAAATGCTGAACAATTTTTGAATAGATACGATGAAAATCCATCAACATCAGTTTAGTAGATGATTTAAGTTGAAGAATTCCTTCAGAAACATCAGCAAGCGTCAAGGTTAACGATCCAAAATTTATTGAAGACTTTACATCCGTATGATACACCTGATCCTGGTCAGAGTCGACATCGAAATTAGAGCTGAAAAAGTCAGCAAAGAGATTTGCTGCCTCAGCAGTAGAGCGTGCATGAGTTTCATTGAGATATACAACGGAGGGAATGTTAGAACAAGATTTTCTGGATTTGACATATCGCCAAAAAGATCTAGGATTTTGTTTGATATCCAACTCGAACTTACGAATATAATTTCGCTTTAGAACCATATCCATGCACTTAAATTTCCTTGAAAAGTACCGATATTTATCTTTATGAGCAAAAGACTTTGAAAATTTGAAATATTTGTTTCTTAAATTTTTAAGTTTTGACAGCTCCCTGGTATGCCATGGAATTTTATAACGACTTTTTTTCATAACAGGAATATGACTTTTACAGATTTCACTTATTCTTTGCTTAAAAATTTCATAGCAACTGGCAACTTCAACCCTGGAAAATATTGAGTACCAATCTATTGAGTTAATTTCAAAATTGACCATGTCAACATCCATATTTTTAAACCGAAAATTAAGAGGAATATTATCAGTACATATTTGGTTAAAGTTATAAAATTCGACCTTTAGTATAAGTGGTATATGGTGTAAACCAGGATTAGACAAGGGGTCAAGGCATTCCAACAGGGAGACATTTATGTTATCTTTAACAAAGATTAGATCCAAAATACGCGAAAGACTGTTTAAGAAGCCATTTATTTGAAAAAGGCCACAACTCAACAGGTTGTCGATCAAATAAATTTCAGATATACTATTAACGTTATTTGGGTATAGGGTATTAATCTCATCAGTATTGGACCACTCAATATTGCCCAAATTGAAATCACCAAGTATACAGATATTATCACTAAAAGATGCTAAAGCTACAATGTTATCCACGTGCGCCCTATACAATACATCATTGCTTGACGGAGGAATGTAGGGTGCACAGATCAAAATATCAGAAACACCTTTCACCAACACGCATAATTGATCCAACATTGTATCATCATTCTGTAATTTTACAAGCGACGAGCGGTATTTCCGTTGAACCGCAATCAAGACACCACCACCTCTACTTTGACCAGTTTTGACATAATCACGGTCTTTGCGAAAGACATTAAATAAATTAGCGTCAAAGTATTCATTGTCGAAGAAACTATCATTTAGCCAGGTCTCTATGAGCACAAAAATGTCATAATCCACGTGTGAGCTGAAAGCAAAAAGCTGCTTGGATTTAGTCCTCAACCCGGAAACATTATGAAAATAAATACTCAACTTTTTAGGAGGACTACTGACATCCGAGTTAGTTATTGCTGTTTCGGTGATGCACCTTCGAGGTGAAAAAAACGAAAAGGGCGTATTTTTACATATTCAGGCCATATCGCTGGATTTAACACCTTTTCGTAGGAGCATTCAGACACACCTAATTTGAAGCTAACTCGTTTAACTTCACTTAAGGGAATATTCTTTTTCACGAGTGTATGACACATCAGTAATCCGGTTTCAATTTTAGCATGACTTGAGACATAAGCTAAAAAGTCAGCTTCCATAACACTCGATGAAAATGATGAAACATGCAGATATTTAAACATAGTAGTCTATTTATCGGACTTCGGCAGATTACTTCTATAAATTTCAGTTATTTCTACCGTTTGAGACAACGTTGCTGATAGACTCCCTATTTAAAATGTATCGACAACATTTTTAATATGCACTTAAATTTTGAACTAAACCAAGTGGTTAGCTGTCGTCTTAAATTTTACTGAAGGCAACAACTGATTTCTATTCATATGTATATATGTAATAATAATAAAAGAGCAGATTTACAACCCCCATTAAGTCCAGACAAAATTCAACAGATTTTTTTTTAAATCAATTTATATTTTTTTTTTAAATCAAATAAAAAATCAATATAAAGTGTCTTTTAAATATTGCCAAGTTATGATCAAGGAAAACAGATGGAAACCCCTCAAGCAGTGTTTGCAAAAGGCTAGATTTCGCCCTAACCAGAATTTGTAATTTACCAACACTAAAAAGATTTAAAAAAGCCATGTATAATAAATTTCTATAAATAGAACTCATATTTCTGCAAAATGAACCTTTCAATATTTCACTCAACAAGCTCTCCTATTATAAGAGGTGATTTGACAATGGATTTATAGATAAAGTGGTAGAGCAGTGGTTAGCGCGTTAGCTATATGAATATTTTTTATCTTGACCTTTTAGAAGTTCATTAAATTTTCATAAGACATATTTTTATATTTGTGATACTTTTTCCGAGAAAAAAATTTGCTGCGAATATTTTTAGTTAACGGACAGCCATTGGTCATAAATATACATACATACCACCCATTATAGAAATGGGCTTTTTGGTAAGTTTTTCCAGAAATTAAGATTTATAGATAGGTCTAAATGCTCTAATTTTTTATGATATAAGTTGGAAATTGCGAATTTTTCAAAAATCAAATCAAAAATCGATATAAAATGTCTTTTTAAATATTTCTATTTTTTTAAATCAATATACCCACATTGTTTTCAAAAACCAAATAAAAAATCGACATAAAATGTCTTTTTGAATATTTCTAAGTTATGGTTAAGAAAAAAAGCTAGAAACCCCTCAAAATGTTTTTGGAAAAGGCTAGATTTTGCCCGGTTTAAACACTTCTGAATAACTTTTTTTTCTTAAATCAATATACCTACATTTTTTTCTTTAAAAACTTAATCAAAAATCAATATAAAATGCCTTTTTAAACAGGAAAAAAGCTAGAAAAACCTTTAACTGTTTTTGCAAAAGGCTAGATTTTTCTCTAACCAGAATTTGTAATTTACCAACACTAAAAAGATGAAAAAAGCCATGTATAATAAATTTCTATAAATAGAACTCATATTTCTACAAAATAAATTTCATTCTTTCACTCAATAAGCCCCTCCTATTATTAGAGAAATTATTTTGACTCCCTCGCTCATTGAGTACTTGGGTCCATTATTTATATCAGCGTTCACCAAAACTCTAATTGCAGCAATGTTAGTAACTGCTGCAGTGTTAGTGAAAAACGACTAGTTGAGTGCCCATCTGTTAACGTCGCATCGTTCAGTAGCTTGTGGGCAAGCAAAAAGACAAGAACTAATGCGCGTACATTTTTCGAAACTAAGCCGAAACTAAAAGGGAAGAATTATTTATAGAAAAAAATATTTTAGTTTCTTTTTACATTGATTTTTCCCACCGGCCCCTTCCATTTTAGCTAACCAACTTTTAATTTGGTTGATGGAAAAACTCAAAATGTCTTTTAGAGAAAATAGCTTAGCATTGAAGTGGCTCGAAAGCATTGGGAATCATATAACTTTTTAAATTGATATTGTGCGACGTGGTATAAAAGCGCATAAAAACAAAGTATGAGCGTACGTTATTGTCTTTTTGCCTGCCCGCAAGCTACTGAACGATGCGACGCTAGCAGATGGTCAGTTGACTTTTACGCTCTTACTGCGAAAAAACGAGAGCGTATAGCAATCTGTGTGAGTTGAGCATTGCACCTCAGTGCCATGAAATGACGATACCTGATTTATATTAATAGTCTAACTTTGTTGTTGGTATATTGTTAATTTTGAAAATTCTGATTCTCATAATTGCAGAATTTGATAGCTGCTTTGTACATAAGGTAATGGCGCGGCGATGAGCGTATGGAATACGGTGTGCACAGGTGCAAGACCCGGTTGCGGAATATTCTTTTTTTCTTAAATTATGTTTTTTTATTATATAAAAACCTTTAATCTTAACTTTTACAATTTATTTAATTTTCAACCTAATATTCTTTTGTTCTTGACCTGCTCAAAACGATCGCATAAATTAGTGGCTATTTGTTAAGCATAATCTCAGCATTCGGCTATTCAAGAGCAACATAAAATCTCGAAAACCGAATACCTATTTGAATGGCATTTGCTATAAATAATTTTGAAAAAGGCTGTTATAATTTAATATTTTTATTATATAATAACAGCCACTATTTTTTAAATTCTATGTTGGCCTCATTTTGACTATAGGTAAGTGTTTAAGGTATACATTTAAGTTGGTCGAGTTTCGGCCACGGGCCTAAAGGCAGCTTTTGACAAAAATATGATCAGATGTTTGAATAAGTTCAACTATTTTAAGTTGGTCGAATTTCGGCCACGGGATATACTAGTAGTAATAAAACCGCGGGAGTTGACATACAGGTTATAACGACTTCTTCAGTACTATTAATGCTACTTAATAGCCACATCATTTTAAAGTAACCGTAAGTGGTAGTCGTACCATGCAGCTACCAAAAATTATTAGAACAAGGTTATTTATACCCAAAAGTCACAAATTTAGTGATGGCTTCGTAAAATTCACCCGCTTGAGGTTGCGGTGCTCGTTTCTATTACTTAGGTGTTAGTTGGGGAAACAAATACCATAAAATATTACGATACATTAAGTTTAGTTCGATAGTATATACGCACTGATTGGCGGTCTTGAAAGCTCCCCCCGCTGCATTTAGCTCCAGAGCAACGGCTTCCCATACATTGTGGCTCGTGGAGGCACTGTTGGGACCGCCAAAAATCCCCATTGCCACTTTTTTATTGACCTTCATTAGCTCCAAAAGTTTTACTTTTTGCTTTTTTTCTATAAAATAAAAAATTAATTAGAAAACAAAAAATCTAAATTAGTTACCAACGAACTTCACTCATTTTCGTTTTAACGTAGTGATATGAATAACGCAAGAAATATCGAAAATACATACTCACCACTCAAACAGAAACACTACCTTGCGATAACCATGAATCAGGGTTGCATTTTGCGATATAATTCGTATCGCAAGGATAATAAACGGGCTACTGATGGCATGATGGAGCGATTTAATAAAACTTTAGAAGAGCACCTAAGGAAGGTCGTAGACAAGTTTCAAAAGGATTGGGATACTCACATTTCTGTATTCTTAATGGCCTATCGATCAGCAATGCATGAGACAACGGGTCAAACTCCGGCAAAGATACTATTTGGCTGTGATCTTCGGTTAACAGCTGATTTGAAGTTTAGAGTAAATACTAACGCTGGTATAAATACAAGGGAATCCACTAACGTTTTAGAAAAAGAAATGAGAGATATTCACGAGCTAGTGTAAAAGTAGGTCGCCTCCCAGTTGGTGCACCCTGGGTAACGCTAAATGACCTACATGGCCTGCACGGCTAGTTTAGTTTCTTGTATTGCCGGTTCTACGAGAACGGTACCAGTACTTGTGCTGTACCCATCGTGCCGAAACGACCCGGGCCGTTTTCTTATATCGACCCGGCCAAGAGCAATACACTCGAGGTGACCCTGTCTGACATTTAGGCAGGGCTACACCTCGTTACAACAACAACAACAGCTGGTGAGACAACGGAGCAAAATCATGAGTGAACGACAAAGTGATTAATTCGGAAGGTTTTGTAGAAGGTGATTTAGTGTTGCTACTAGGGTGATTCAACATGAACATGACCATCTGGCCCAAGTACGGTGGATTCGACGCGACCAAGTTTCCAGCGCTGTGGTGGTAGGTTGTCTTCGTGGATGATAACTATGGCTCCAACCTGGAGATTCGGTGCAGGAGTCGTCCACTTCACCCGTGCGCGCAATTCATTAATGTACTCTTCAGACCAACGACGCCAAAACTTTGTTTAATTGAGGTGATCATCTCAAAATGATCCAAAGTGGATATATTTTTATGTTCCAGAGAACGCTCAGGTAGACCACATAGTGAGTCTCCAACCAAAAAGTGTCCAGGACTCAGAGCTCCGAAATCATTCGGGTCTGACGACAACGGTGACAGTGGACGAGAGTTGAGTATTGCTTCTATTTCAGCAGCGACGGTGCTCAGCTCCTCAAAAGTCAACCTTGTATTTGCAAGCGTGCGGTTAAGCAGACCCTTTGCACTCTTTACAGCTGCTTCCCAGAGGCCGCCGAAATGGGGTGACCTGGGAGGAATAAAATGGAAATTAATGAAATCTGACGAACAAAAGTTTAAAATTTCATTTTGGGTGTCGGGATTAAATATAAATTGCTTAAGCTCCTTGAGATGGTTTGCTGCTAAGACGAAATTCGTGGCATTAACGCAAAAAATATCGCATGGCATTTTTCGACGACTACCCATACGCTTTAGTGCATTTAAAAACCCCTTCGTTGAAAGGTCCGAAACCACCTCAATATGCACTGCTTTAGTCAGCAAGCAAACGAAACGGCCAGATATCCTTTGTTTGGTGGCCTTCCACGAATCCGCAAATATGTGTTGATGGGTCCACAGAAGTCAACACCGCAGCGTTCGAACGGTCGAGCTGGTGTGAAACGTGCAGCTGGTAAAGGTCCCATAATTTGCTGCAACAGCTTTGGTCTGTAGCGAATACAATGTACACACGAGCGAACAAGACGGCGAGCAACGTCTCTAGCGTTAACTATCCAAAACTGAAGGCGAATTAAGGCTACAAGTGCCTTGGGACCGGCATGGTAATTTTGTAAATGTAAATGGTGAACGTATTGTGGCACAAATTGCGAATTGCTGGGCAGTAATATTGGATGTTTTTGGGAGTCGGGTAGGTCTGCATTGTCCAAGCGACCCCCTACCTTAATAATCTCAAAACCGGTTGAGCTGTCTAAAAATGGTGTTACATATTTTAAACTGGTCTTTAATGCCAGATTTTTCCGTAGCGGCTTTAAGTCGTTTACGAAATGCTGCTGTTGAATTATCCAAACGATACAATATAACGCATGTCTTATTTCTTGAGGTGTTGGTGAAGGAGACGTTGGGCTGGACCTTTTCCTGCATCTGTCACTGAACCTAAAAATCCAAGCAACGAGCCGGAGACAACGACAGCAAATAAGCTCTTTCGTTTTTCGGCGTTAATTGTGTCAATATCTACGTTAAGCTTCCCCCCTTCAACAGGCCATTTCGCCATGTCTTCCCATAGAAACGGTGGACCAGAAAAACAGTTCGATGTTTTTAAGTCAGAGACAGTGCAACCCCGAGATACCAAATCTGCGGGATTCTGTTGAGTAGGTACGAACCTCCAATGTCCGTCTGCTGTTAACTCCTGTATGTCAGATACTCTGTTGCCTACAAATGTTGACAATGTCACCGAATGTTTTTGTAGCCAATGGAGAACTAGTTGCGATTTGGTCCAAAAGAATGCGGAAGTGGGTTTGTTTAAAAATATGTTCTTCACCACGTTGTACAACTGAGCGAGAAGATGAGCTCCACAGAGCTCGAGTTTCGGAAGTGATTGCTTTTTAACCGGCGCAACTCTTGACTTTGATGTAAGCAGGTGAACAGCAATATTTCCATCATCATCTTCCGTGCGCAAGTACAATGAGCAACCATATGCCCGAATTGAGGCGTCGCAAAAGCCATGAATTTGAAAAGTGCATGTATTCGGCTGTAAGCAATAACGAGGTACCGTAAGTGTTGTTAGTGATACAAGTGACGATAGATATTCGCTTCAAGCGCGTTGCAGATTTTGTGGAACAGATTCGTCCCAATCGAGCTTCAAAAGCCACAATTCTTGGAGTATGATTTTGGATGTTATAAGAAGTGGTGCGAGCAATCCGAGTGGGTCAAAGAGTGATGAGGCAGTCGACAAGATCGTCCGCTTTGTAACTGCAGTATGGACTTGTTTTGGTACGAAGGCGAACAAAAACGTGTCACTGTGCTGATCCCATGTCAATCCTCTGTAAAGTTGAGCTCCTTGGAAGTCTGGCATTCCCTAAAGTCTGAGTGGTTGGAGTGCCATTTCGTCAAAGGAAAATTGCCTCGCTTAAGAACGGAAATTACCTCTGTTTTTACTACTTGCAAAGCTTCGGCGTCGTTAGCTCCACAAAGCATATCGTCTACATAGAAGGACGACTTAACAACAGAGGCACCAATCGGGAACTCATCCATGTATTTGTCTGCTAAAAAGTGCAGACTGCGCACTGCAAGATACGGCGCGGAGGCCGTTCCATATGTGACAGTATTTAGCTTATATGTACGTAGTTCTAGATCTGGAGAAGTTCGCCACAGAATGTAGTGATATTTACGATCATTATTATTCAACAGTACTTGCCTGTACATCTTGGTTACATATGCAGTTAAAGCGTATCGAAACAAGCGAAACCGTAACAATAATATGTACAACTCTTGTTGAATTGTTGGTCCAACTAGGAGTAAATCGTTTAGTGATTTTTGCGATGTAGTCTTGCAAGAGGCATCGAATACAACACGTATTTTTGTTGATTCGCTGCTCGGCTTGAGGACGCAATGATGTGGTATAAAAAAATGAGGTTCATCTAAATTCGGGCTTGCTACTATGGACATGTGGCCGAGATTTTCGTATTCGGCCATGAAGGATATGTATTGCGAACGAATGTCAGGTGATTTCAAAAGACGTTTTTCAAGCGAAATGAATCGGCGACGTGCAGTTTCAAAGGAGTTTCCAAGACAAGCAGGATCATCTTTGAAAGGCAGACTTACGGTTATGCGTCCTGTTGCGTCCTGATAAGTGGTGTCTAAGAAGTTGTCTTCGCATATGCTATGTTCAGGCTGAACTATTTTGGCTGGTGCATTGATAGCTTCGAGTTTCCAAAGATGCTGCAAATGTTCACCGAGCGATTCTTCCCATGACATCAGGCACGTAGATGCATTCGAATGTCGTTGTTGCTGATATCTACCTGAAACGATCCAACCGAACAATGTTTTTTGCAATGTTGGTAAAGTGGCACCTAACCGGATTTGACTAACTGCAAGAGCTTCAAAAAATGCGTCTGTTCCAAGTAGGAGATCGATACGACGCGGTTTGAAAACCTCTTCGTCGGCCAAAGTTGTGTTACGGGGTAGGTTCCATGTCGAGGTATCGATTTCGGCATCTGGTTGATAGGCGATATGCGTTGTAATGCCGAATTGTAGAGATAGATTGAAGTCCGAAGTCCGCGAATTGATGGTTGTTGTTGTACGCGCCTTGAAGTTTGTCAACGAGTTTCCGATGCTTCGTATTCCAACGTGGTGTTTTTCGCGACCAAGCCGAAGTTTTTGGGCAAAATCGTCCGTAATAAAGTTTACTTGGGAACACGAGTCGAGCAAGGCTCTACCGAGTACGTACGCACCTGTTACGTGTTTGACTAAAACCATTGCCGTGGCTAGTATCACTTGCCCACCCTCCGATGTTCCCATGTGCGAATGTGTTGTTGCTTGCGAAGAATGCCCTTCAATATATGGTTGAGGTCTACCTGTAGTATTTGCTGATTGCCAAACCGGTGGAGCGGAAAGCGACGTTTTCGTTATGGATGAAGGTTGCTGTGTTGATGAGGTGGCTTGATATGAATTGCCATGGTGTAGCATCGTATGACGGCCTTTATTGCAAGTATGACAGCGATTCTTTGATGGACACTGAGCCACCCTATGCCCATTGCCTAGGCAGTTGATACACAAATCATACTTTCTCGTTGTGTCGAAACGCTGATTTGAAGTTATCTCTTTAAACGTAGGGCAACCAGTGAGCTTATGTCTGGGACTGGAGCAGAGAACACAATTAGAATTGGTCACAGCGAACGATGATTGATGTTTTAGATTTGTCACACGATTGTGCTTGCCAGATTCTGACTTGCGTTTCACAGACGAATCAGACGAATGCAAGAATTGGCAGTGACGTTCTAAAACTTGAGTACACTTGGACCAAGCTGGAAGTCATTTGAAGTCAAGAGCCTCATTCCATTTGTTCCTAGTCTGCTGGTCACACTTCCCCATGACAATGTAGATCAACATAGCTTGCGCAATTTCGGAGCTGGTACCTAGTGATTCGAGCGAGCTATAGATGGCAGATGCCTTATCAACGAGACTTCTCAGCTGCTGAGCGTTGGATTTGTCAGCTGGCTCAAGCGTAAAAAGTGAAGCGATCCCTTCTAAAAATATCAATGTCGGATTATCGAATCGTTCTTTGAGTCTGTCCAAGGCCTTCGGATAATTCTCACTGGTTACCTGAAAGGCCTTGACCGTTTCCAGAGCTGAGCCTTTTAGACAAGACAAAAGGTAGTTAAAACGCCCTATGTTTGATAGTCTGGACTCACGTGCGATTATTTGAGTAAAGGTGGTTATAAAGTTTTTATACTCAGCGTAATCCCCGCTGAAGGTTGATAACGACAATCTTGGGAGATGCGCAGACGCAACTACCTGTGATGGCTGTCCGGCTCAGTGTAATTTACTGTAGTGTTTCCATCATCCCCAAGCTGAGCTTTACAGCTACGTAGCTGTCTTTTAAATCGGCTCGACCATTGTCTGAAGGATCCAAATCCTCAATGTCAGCTTGCACGGAGAGTGCTTGTTTGAAATAGGACTCCAAAATCCCTAACCGACATTGCAGCTCAGCGTGCGGCGGTTTGTCCTCCGTATGTTCGATTGTCTCTACAATAGTTTTTATACGTGATATATTACGTTTAATATTGGAGCGCTTTCGTTTGCACTCGTCTAGTGACATGGTGACTGCGATTTGGTATACGACCTGAATGCTTGTTGAATTGCTTGCTGGGTTATGCTAATGTTAGCGGTGAGGTTGAAAACTGCTAGTCAACTAATGACGTAGGCAGCACAACATACAAAACGAGCGAAAGATGAGCAGAGCAACGTGAGCTTAGACGTGGGTGTATACGCTAGCAGCGCGGTGGTCAGCAAAAGCAATGAGTGCAGCGCAGCACTAGCGAAGGTGAACGAATGCAAAAAAATAAAAGGGCGACAACGATAACAACAATAATTTCATGCATACATACGATTTCCAGAGGGAAGTTGATAGCGTCAAACTGTTTGCATGTTCATATGTTCTATAGCGTAGCTAAATATGTTCAATGCTTTGAATTACAGGTTCCACTGGAAATAAACAGCACAACTGTGGTGGATGAACTGCAACCTTGCAAACTGTGTGGGTATTTAATGTTTTCCGAAATTATGGCGTGATGCAAAGTTTTTGTAGAAATTCCAGATGGTCGAAATTAATCCAAACTGGGCGACGAAGTTGCACACCGTGCCCCACGTTGGGCGCCAAAATGTTGAACCAAGAAGTATTTTTCCTGATAGCAAGAAACTGAGGTAGTGGGGGGTGCGCAAATGATGGTTGATTAGCAACAGCTATTTCTACTTTAACTCACACGAAATAAAAGTAGCCGACCCTTTCGATTTCAAAGACAAATGAATAGTGATTTATTGATAATGAATTTATGTATGCAAGTTAAATAAAACACCTTGTATCACGATTTAATTCGTTTTTTTTATTCAGAAAGGGTTCTATAATATTTAAATGATGTTGCTCGGTCTATGCCAAAATGATTATATCCTCCTTCCTTCGATTTTCTTCAATGCATCGCCTGATGCGTACGTGACCAAAAATTCAACAATACGTGTTTTTTGTCAAAGCTAAGGTATGCCGGCTAATTATTGTTGTTTTTCATTTGTTAAACGGGATCGTTTGAAGTCGCCCAGCAACTCTCAAATCTATGCCTAAATTTGTTGGTGGAAATGCGTTTTGTTTTTCATTCAGTATTTATTCATTCAGCGCTTTTCATTCATTGCTCTTCATTCATTGCTTTAACTGATCGTATGAGTACGTTTGACTTGAGTAGAAATAGCAAGTTCTCAACTAGATAATTTTGAGTTGTTACAATCATAGCTGGGCATAATGCAAATGTAACATAGCAGCATTGGTAATTCGTACCTGCTACCTTAACTACTCCCCTTGTTGAAATTGGAACGTCCTCGTTTCAACGCATTAATTGAATCTTGAAAATCGGAATTACAGCTTAAGTGTTTAGACTTTTTGTTTAACATTCCAGAGGCTTAAAACTAGGTTTACAAAAGTTATTTATATTTATAAAATACATAAGAGGTATTAATTCAAAATCAAAAAAAGTATAAACCATTTTATTAATTATTTTAAATTTTTTTTTTTTTTTTTAGATCTTTCAGAAACACAATGCAAAACTATCGCAGGTTACTTTTATGCACTCTTTTTCCATCAATTATTACTGTGGTACCAAGGTCTCTTTCAACAATTTTTTCAATAAATACTTTATCAAATTTGTTACCTAGTCGTTTGTTTCTTCTTAAATAAACCTTCTCACCGACATTGTACGTTTTGACTTTTTTACCAGCATTATTTCGATTCAATGTTCTTTCTTGAGCATCTGCAAGCATTTTTCTAACAGCATCTAATTTTTCTAGTGGATAGCTGTGAAAGACGTCGACGGGCCTGGCGCTTATTACCGAGTGTATGCTATTATTGTATTTATGGGTCGAAAGTAAAACCAGCTCTATAGTTTCGATTATTTTCTGCTGTTCTTTAATGCAGCGGGCTATTTCTAACAAGGTAGAATGGAACCGCTCTACTTGCCCATTGCTTTCACTATGGAGTGTTGGAACGAAGAACTGATCAATGGAAAAGTTGTCTCTTAGAAAGTTTTTTATTGCATTTGATTGAAAGGCTTTTTCGTTGTCTGACACTATAGTTTTGGTGTTGTTAAATACTATTAAAATTTCCAGAATAGCATCCTTGATATCGATAGTAGATCTTGATGCGATAGGTTTCACTACTGCAAATTTCGAAAATTTGTCAAGGCAAGTCAAAAAATGTTGCTTGCTTGTAATGAAAATGTCAAGATGAAGAATTTCACCTGGGCGACTGGGTATAGGTGTCTTGCCAATTCCAGGATTTGGAGGCTTGCGCTGATATTTGTTCTCTAGACAAATTTTGCAATTTGCAATTACGTTTTTAAGCATTTTTTTTAGACTCGGGAAATAATACTCTCTAGATATTTGATTGAAATTTTCAGATAAGCAGCGGTGCGCTCGATTATGCTCTGTAGTGACGGTTTCTAGCTGATCATTCTTGTTAAATAAGTCTATTACCAATAATTCGGTATGAACGAATTTTACGCCTGGAAATTTTTCCAATAAAGTATTTTGGATTTCAGCTAAGACAGAAAGATCACAGTAAATCCCATTTGTGACGTTATAGTTAATCGCGGTTTTTAAATTGTCAATCAAATTTTCGATAGTGTCAAAAAAAATAGTGTGCCTAGCAAACATTTGAAATAAGATTTTTGTGCGTTTACACGAACTACCTGATTTACTTAAAAGTAGTTGATTTTTAAATTGGTTGATAGGACGTTTTATAGTTTTTATAGTATTGGTCAATGACTCCTCGCTGTGGGCAGTTGTATCAGTCATTGATTCTTCCAGATTGTTAACAAATTGCCTAGACAGGGCATCGGCCACCTTATTTTCTTTCCCGGGCTTATAGTAAAAGTTTGGAGAGAACTCTTCGACAAATGCGCGCCATCTTTTCATTTTACTGTTTGGATTTTTGTCTGACATTGAGAAAATGAGAGGTTGGTGGTCGGTGAAAATGTTTATATTCTTCACACCGTAAATATAATGTCTCAGTGTTTTCAGAGCCCATACAATGGCGAGCAATTCACGTTCGTTCGTTGCGTAATTTTGTTCTGTCGGAGAGAGAGTCCTTGAAATCATTGTTATGGGGCGACCTTTCTGGGACAAGACTGCCCCCAAAGCGCTCGAGGAGGCATCAGTAGTGAGTTCAAAGGGAATATTATAATTTGGGTACTGAAGAAGAACGTCTTCGGAGGCTAAAACTCGTTTTACCTTTTCAAACGCGCATAAAGCCTCACGATCAAGAAAAATTTCACATTTTTTTGATTTCCTAGCTCCTACATGACCATTCTCACCTCTAAGATACTTCGTCAAAGGTTTTACCATATCAGCATAATTTTTTACAAAGCGGCGGTAGTAACCCGATAAGCCGAGAAATGACCGCAGTGCTCGTAGTGTTGTTGGCGTTTGGTAATTCAAAATGTCGTTAACTTTATCTGCACATGTCTTGATACCTTTGTCCGATACCAAGAACCCTAAAAACTCGACTTCTGTTTTAAAAAATTTCGATTTTTCTGTCGAAACTCTCATTCCAGCTACTTCCAACTTAGTCAAGATTTTATCAATATCATTCAAATGCGATTTTTCGTCTGGGGAATATATAATTATATCATCGATATAAACGTGACAACATTTTCCGATATATTCCCGCAGAACATCGTCAATAGCTCTTTGGAAAATACTTGGCGCGTTCTTTAGGCCAAAGGGTAGTCGACAGAACTCATATTTGCCGTTATTGATGCTAAAAGCAGTTTTTTTCCTATCTTTCTCGCACATGACGATCTGGTGAAAACCGGACTTTAAATCTAAAGTGGTGAAATATTTTGAATTTCCTAAATTCGCTAAGATTACAGCTGTATCAGGTATTGGGTACCGATCAGAAATAGTTCTTTCATTAATCTTTCTATAGTCGATTACCAAACGTAACTTTGGATTACCACTTTCATCTACACCCTTTTTTGATACCACGTGAACAGGGGAGTTATAAGGGGAGCACGATTGTCTAATTATACCATCTCTGAGCAGCACTTCGATCTCTTTATTAATGAAGGGCGCGACGGAAACGGGATAGGGATAGCTTCTGCTATAAATGGGGTCGTCTGTATTAGTACGAATCCTAGCCTCAACATTAGTATTAAACGGCAATGCTCTGTTTGGGTCGGCGAAAGCGTTTATGTTTTTGGTAATAATATCTCGAAAAAGGGTTTTGACATGCAATGGAACTGACTTCTCTTCTATTGTAATCAAATTACTTTGCTCACATGAGAGATGTTTAAGCTTTTCTTTACCATTACTAAAAAATATGTATCCTTTTTCTGTGTCAACGGTTGCCTTAATTTGTTTAAGAAAATCATATCCAATGATACCATCGAACGTACTTAAGGTAGGCAATAAGTAAAACGTTGAGGTATAGCCGAAAATATTCATTGAACATTTTTTGTTTATTAGATTAGTCCCGTTTATGGATTTTAACTTAAAAGGTATGTCAATAGTTTTGATACCTTGAAGAAATGAAAGAGGTTTAATGTAATTCCGTGAGGTTCCAGTGTCGATTAAGATGCGTAGCTCCTGACCGCTTTTGGAAGTTTTTGTTATAAACGGTAGGAGCGATTCTAGTTTAAATAATTAATATCTTCGACCGGTTCGGCACTGATTTCATTGTGATTGTAGTCGTGAGAATAAGTATTGACGTTGTAGCTTTCAGCATAATTTTCGTATAACTCATTAAGGTAATCGTCACTATACTTTCCTGTTTCACTAAAAACTTCTTTTTCGGGCATAAAATTAATCTTTTGTGTTTTGTTAAGAGGTGTATGATTTGACGATGATTGATCGCGTGATCTCTTAAATACCATAGGGGGAAGAGGGACCTGTGGCGAAGGATTATTTACTAGTGGATAAGGTTGGGAAGTAAATTTATTTTGCTGATCATGGACGTTGTATTGAGTTTGAGGATTGGGACGTCTATGGTAATATGAGGTATTGTGGTCGATTTCCATGGGTGTTGGTCTAGTGGCAGTATTTTTGAAATTATGAGTGCCGCTCTGAAATTTTTGGAGGTTGGGTTGATGATGGGGAATTGTTTTAAATGCATTACCTACAGCAAACGCTTGGGCAAAATCATGACGCAGATGACTAGTTTCTAGCTCCTGAGCTATTGCAAGTGCTGAAGGGAGATCGCTTGGTCTTGCCGAAAATAAAATATCACACATTGGACGGCGAAGTCCAGATATAAAAACTCGTAGGGCGTTTTCCCTTGCACGTTCATTAAGAGCATCAATAGTCTCTCTGCTATCGTTATTTGACATTATTTGCTTGTTAATTATGAGAGTAAGTTGTTTATCAACTTTTTCAAAATAGTCGGAAATTGACAAATTTTCTTGTCTCAAAACACTGAGCTCATTCTCTAGGACATATAATGGCCTCCTATCGGAATACGATTGGTCTAACCTTGCAATAATTGCATCAAAGTTAAGAACCGTGTTAAACGAGGAGAGCGTAGAATTAGCAGACTCTGTAATTTTGTTACGCAAAATGCCTACTGCAATGTAGAATTTTTCTGAACCTGGCTTATAATAAGCCATTGCGAATTTTGCTGCCGAGCGCCACGCTGGATATGATTGCGAGGTACCTTTAAATTCCGGGAGTGACTTGATTAAATCTAAACTAGCATTATTATCAGTTACTGAAGGATCGATAGATACTGGCTCATAAACCTTAGCGGTTGGGGGAGCTAATCTCTTTACTGCTTCTGTTATTTCCCTAAGCTGCTCGGAAAATGCCTGCGTAGCACGCTGTCTAGATGTGTTCACTATTTCTTGAACTTGTTCCCTATTGAGGTACATGTCGATGGGATAGGTTTTTTTTTTTTTTTTTTGCGACTTCAACACGAAACAATTTTGGGGTATAAAAATTAAATTTACGCAATCGCTTCAATTGTAGAAACGCTCGCGTATAGAAATTAAATTTACGTAATCGCTTCACGAAAATGTGGTTGCACATGAAACGCACGTGTGTCCTAGTGAAAGCGAATTTTTACTTGGGACTTGCAGGCAAATATCGGTTGGATACCAAAAAATTCGATTACTAACGCTTATTTTAACTATATTAAACTTTTATTGTTTTCTTCGAATATTTAGATATAACCAAATTGCGTTTTAATTAAAAAAAGGTTATTTTGAGAGAGACCATGTTTTTTCACTAACCTTATTCTCAATAAGTTTTTGCATAGTAAACTGATAATCTCACGAATTTTTTCATAGAAAATTGGTTTTTGGATTTATTTATTTTTTATTAATATATCCCTTTTGTCACAAAATGTTCACTTTTAATGATTTTGCCTTAATACTTACAGAAAAACGTGTCTTATAATATGTTGTTTTAATTTCTGGATAAGTTAATCGCTTTCTTCTTAGAATTCTGGGTTCTCTAGATCATAGGATCATATATTTTGATTGCAGGAATCCTTTAGAAGTCCTTTAGTTGGGCGCCAGTTAAATAAAACACCTTGTATCACGATTTAATTCGTTTTTTTTATTCAGAAAGGGTTCTATAATATTTAAATGATGTTGCTCGGTCTATGCCAAAATGATTATATCCTCCTTCCTTCGATTTTCTTCAATGCATCGCCTGATGCGTACGTGACCAAAAATTCAACAATACGTGTTTTTTGTCAAAGCTAAGGTATGCCGGCTAATTATTGTTGTTTTTCATTTGTTAAACGGGATCGTTTGAAGTCGCCCAGCAACTCTCAAATCTATGCCTAAATTTGTTGGTGGAAATGCGTTTTGTTTTTCATTCAGTATTTATTCATTCAGCGCTTTTCATTCATTGCTCTTCATTCATTGCTTTAACTGATCGTATGAGTACGTTTGACTTGAGTAGAAATAGCAAGTTCTCAACTAGATAATTTTGAGTTGTTACAATCATAGCTGGGCATAATGCAAATGTAACATAGCAGCATTGGTAATTCGTACCTGCTACCTTAACTTGCACAATCAAAAATATTAAGTGAGAATGAGAATGAGTAAATTAGTTAATGCTGTGTGTGTGTGTGTATTCATATTATTTTACATTGAGAGTGATTATTAAATTATAGATCGAGCTTGTAATGTTTGTTGAGAGTGCTACTAGGGTGATCCAACACACATAAATAAGCTGAAATATGTTTTAAACACTCAATTTAAAATCAAAATTAAATTTTTTATAAATTTTTTCATTCAAAAATACAAAATAAATGCAAATCACGAAATCAAATTTTTTTTTTTGGCATTTCGTTTTTAGCTTGTTCGTGCTTTTGGGTTTTTCGATATCCAACACTGGCGAGGTGAGTAGAAATTTGATTTGAACACGTGGTGCAGCTACTGCACACCATGCAGGGATACATTTGTCTGCTCTAGTACAAATTAGTGTGTTTAAATTTTCACTGCGCAGGGTTACTGCACATTTGTTTTGGGCTTTAGCCTGCTACTATTTTGTGAAAGGTTTTAGAACACATTCGAGATGTATAAATACGCCTTCATACCTAGCTGTAAGTTAGTTTTAGTTGAATTGTAACAGAGTTCAGTTACTTTAATAAACTTTCTGTTAAAATTAAATGGGCGCACAGTGTTGTATGAGCGGGCAAAAATCATAAAAATGTTTGTCAAGTAAGTCAACGTGTTTGGTATCGTCGGAAAAGTAATTTATCCCAGATTAAGGATCTAGACCTAGTTTTTGCTTATAACTCATGAGTAAAGGTTGTGGCGTACGCCAACGACGTGTAGATCCTTGTTTCGGGTCCCTTCCCTTCTTTGATGAGCGAGATTATGGAAACAACGTTGGCAAAACTAAGTAGGTGGGCACAAGAGTGTGGCCTAGGGCTGAATGCGGATAAAACGGAACTTCTTCTCTTTACGAGGAAGTATAAGCCACCTACCTTCGAACTACCGATGCGGAATGGCCAGCAGTTAACTCTATCTACCAGCCACCAAATACTTGGGGCTTATAAATATTAAATTATATAAATATAATTGATTGCAAATTAAATTGGAAAGAGTGCATCGAGGAGCGGGTGCGGAAGGCATGTATCACCTTCTACGCTTGCAAATCGATGTTTGGTAAGAAATGGGGTCTAAAGCCGAAGATGGTGCTGTGGCTGTACGAGGCGGTGGTCCGGCCTGTGCTGACCTACGGCTCGGAGGTGTGGTGGGAAGCCCTTCGTAAGAGCTACAATCTCACCAACCTGCAGAGGGTACAGCGCAATGCGTGCGTTGGCACCACCGGGGCCGTGCGCACCTGCCCCACTGCTGCTTTGGATCATATTTTTAACCTGCTTCCAATTGACTTATATATACTTTGTACATCGGCACAAACCGCACTAAGACTAAGGGAGTCTGGGTGCTGGAAGGATACTCAGCATGGGGACAGTATTATCCCTAACACTCTCCCAGAGAGAACAGTTAATAGCGCAATAGATTGTTATCCTCACAAACTGAAGTTTGAGAGCAATGCCACCACGGTCCTTCCAAGCAGGAATGATTGGAAAAGGGGCAGGGTTACAAAAAATAGCAACATTGAAGTTTATACAGACGGCTCCAAGATGGATTCAGGGGTGGGAGCCGGCGTATTCTCGGAAGGTCTGGATACTTCAGCAGCATTCAGACTCCCGTCGTATTGCAGTGTGTTTCAAGCAGAGGTTCTTGCGCATGTTCAGGCGTGCAAATCGCTGGAACAAAGGAACATTACTGGGAAAGTGGCTATCTTCACCGACAGCCAGGCAACGATAAAGGCAATCGCATCGCCATACACAAGCTCTAATGCAGTGCATGCATGTAAACAAAATTTGGCTACGTTAGCTGAAGTTTTAGAAATATCCATTATCTGGGTCCCGGGTCATAAAGGGATCGAGGGTAATGAGAGGGCTGATGAGCTAGCACGGGTGGGCTTATCAGTAGAGAACGAAGAGGTGCCTAGACTCGAAATTGGGGTACCCCTTTTATTTAAAAAATATTCTTATTTGCCTTAGCATTTAAATCAATACTTTGAAAATTGAAAAATTAGAAATTATTATAAATTTTTAATAGAAAAATAAACATCTCAAAATTACATTAAATAAAACTTATTTAAATATTTATATGGAATAACTCCATATAATTGGCGATCCTGACTAAAGAACTTATCAAAATATTAAGACTAATAACTGTTATATCAACCATTATACGAAATTCTAAACCAGGGCTAGGCACTTAGTGCGACAATTGTCCGAAAATCTGAGGACCAAATTCACATAGATTGTTGCTATGATCGCATTGACCAATCAATGGATGTCGTTGATTATGCACGGTTTCGGTACTTGCTGGTGAGCGACGGAGCAAACAGATGCGATTACCGCCCTTTCGCTAAAACTCCTTCACTTCTAATTTGGCCGGGTCCTGTTCTAAACCAATACGCAAATTTTCAACAATCAACGGCCGACAAAGATTGGAATAGCTGCGCAGAAACCAATATTTTAAATTTTATACAAAAAAAAATAGCAATATATCATTTGAAAAATCGCTACTTCCACAACAACCAAATTTTCAAATTTTTGATTTAAAGTTTGTTTTTGAATTTATTTTTACATACATACTAATTTATTACCTATCAATTATACATATATAGCTTCTAGCTTTTCTCTCCCTCATAGATATAAGTATTAAAATGTGAAATATGTTGAATGATTAATTACAATGCAACAACTGTCGACGGCTCGAGGTATTGCAGTTGGAGGGGGAGTATATGTAGGGGTTATTTATACGTTGTATATAATACTTTGATGTTTAAAAAATATTCTTATTTGCCTTAGCATTTAAATCAATATTTTGAAAATTGAAAAATTAGAAATTATTATAAATTTTAAATAGAAAAATAAACATCTCTAAATTACATTAAATAAAAGTTATTTAAATATTTATATGGAATAACTCCATACCCCTATCAGTGGCCAAGGGGAACATCAAAAAATATTATTTTAACGAAACACAACGGAAGTGGAAAGGTACTACTACCTGTGCAATATCGAGAGCAACCTGGCCAAACTACAGCGAGAGGAAGACAAGGAGTCTCCTAAGCAGGTCCAGATTAGACACCTACAAGCTTGTAGCAAGCTGCATGGGTCACTGGACGATAGTTATTCTGGGTATTCCGCATAATGACCACTGCAGAAGCTGTAAAGGCATTAATACAAAAGATACCGTTGAGCACTTTCTGTGTAAGTGCCCGGCTCTAGCCAGAACACGGCTGAGAGTGTTTGGGACCCCTTTTCTGGAAAATCTAGGGAGGGCATCCGAATTAGGGATTCCAAGCATCCTGGAATTTTTAAACAACTCTGGGTGCTTGTGACATACAGTCGCATAGGTAGGTAGGTAGAAGTGGCTGCCGCAAAGGCACACCTAGGCCAGTAATAAAAGGCCCGTTGTGATACCACCAAACACTAGGAAAGTCAGTCCCGGGGCCCGGCCATATGAAAAATCCCAGTGCTGTCGGGACTCTCCACATAGCCGAAACCCGGGACTGACACTCCTAACCGACACCGCTACCCCTCCTCGAACCATTTTGATAACTTGATGAAGGCCATCAAGTCCTTTATGTCTAGCTCCGCGACCTGGCTTAAGCTAACCAGGAAGGGAACTCCCAGAGAGCGCCTTCTCGCTCCGCTTAAGGCCGGGCAGCTGCAGATGAGGTGCTCCACCGTTTCCTCTACCTCATCCTCTTTGCAACTCCTGCAGCATCGTCGGTAGGGAACGCCTAGCCTTGCTGCGTGCCTACCAATAAGGCAGTGCCCGGTTAAAACACCTATTAATATGGAGATTTCCTTCCTTTTTAGGGCGTATATGTGTCTAGATCTTTTAAGATCGCATTTTGGCCAGGTTTGCTTGGATATCCGGCACCCTGGGGCTTGTAGCCATCTTTCGTTGGCTTCGCGGAGTGTATGCTCCTTCAGCATTAGCTTGCACGTGGCAAACGGCATACCTATGCGCTCTTTATCTTGAAGAATCTGCTTGGTCGTGCCCTGCCTGGCAAGTTCGTCTGCCCTACAGTTTCCCTCAATGTCCCTGTGTCCCGGGACCCATGTGAGGTTCACGCGGTTCTGTTGGGCCATCTCTTGAAGAGATCGACGACAGCTGAGCGTCAGTTCAGAGTTGAACGAGTAAGAGCCAAGGGATTTGATGGCCGCTTGGCTGTCGCTGAAAATACAGATATCCTGTCCGATGATGCGTTCACCTATCCAAGTCACGGCGTCCATGATTGCAGAAACTTCAGCCTGGAAGATGCTGCAGTGATCAGGTAGTCTAAAGGAGAGTTCTAGGTCCAAATCCCTTGAGTAAACCCCTCCTCCGACTCTGCCGTCTAACTTCGAGCCGTCGGTGTATATAAAAGTGCCGCCATTAGTAGCGGGACACCGATCTATGTTCTCCCAGTCTTCCCTGCTGGGAATGTTTATTCTAAAACAACAATCTCCGACTGTTGTGGTCGCACACCGATCTGTGCTCAGAGGGAGAAAGCTGTAAGATCTTAGAATACACGAGTGTCCAATAGTGCTTGCGCCCCAGACGGACGTTTCCCTTAGACGCACAGCCGATGCTGCTGCTGCCCGGTACCCTTCCAGATCGAGTGGCAAAAAGCCAAGAATGGCCTGGGGAGCTTCATTGGGCGTTGTTCTTAACGCCCCGCTTATACAGATCATGCTCGATCTGTGGACTTTCCCTAACAGATTTAGGTTTGTTGCCTTTCTTAGCGCAGGCCACCATACCACGACTCCATACAGCATAATTGGCTGGATTATCGCAGTGTAGATCCATCTGCAAATTTTGGGGCTGAGCCCCCATTTTTTGCCAATGGCTCTTTTACACGTGTAAAGTGCAATGCACGCTTTCCTCTGGCGCTGGATGACATTCTCCTTCCAGTTAAGCTTTCTATTTAGAACTGTGCCTAGGAATTTGGCTTTGTCAGCTAAGTTCAGGCGCACGCCATCTAGTTCTGGTAGGTTCAACGGTGGTATCTTGTACCGCCTGGTATAAAGGACAAGCTCCACCTTTCCCGGGTTGATGCTAAGTCCGCAGCGAGAGGACCATGAAGAAACTTCTCGAAGTGCTACTTGCATCAAGTCACACAGGGTTTGTGGGAATTTGCCCCTATATGCAATAGCTAAATCGTCTGCATATGCCACTATCTTCCCGCCCCCCACCTTGTGTCTCGTAGCAGCGAGTTTACGGTGAGGTTCCATAGGAGCGGGGAGAGAACACCACCCTGAGGCGTTCCTCTTGTGACATAGCGTGAAAGATCAACTGTTCCCAGTGAAGAAACTATTTTCCTTCCCTTTAGTAGTTGATCAATTAGTCCAATAAGAGACCTATTTATGCCCAGGTTTGTTAAAGCAGTGTTAATAGCCTCCGGCCTTATATTGTTGAAAGCCCCTTCGATGTCCAGAAAGGCCACGAGACAGTACTCCTTTTCGTGCAATGATTTTTCAACAATAGAGACTAGGCTGTGGAGCGCAGTGTCCGTTGATTTACCTTTGGTGTATGCATTTTGATAGCTAGAAATAAGGTTGCTATCAATAGTAGAGGAGAGATAATCGCTAATTATCCTCTAGAAGGTTTTAAGTGCAAAAGACGAGAGACTGATCGGTCTGTAGTCTTTAGGCTCATAGTGTGAGGCCATCCCAGCCTTTGGAATAAAGACTACCGTGGCGCTTCTCCAGGAGCACGGAATGTAATTAAGAGCCAGGCAGGCTGAATAGAGAACTACCAGCCATTTAGCTGATATTTCCAGCGTGTTTATGAGTTGTGCGGGGAAAATCCCGTCTGGCCCAGCTGCCTTGAACGGCTCAAAGCTTTTGATTGCCCACCTTACCCTTTCCTCCGTAATGGGTATGTTTACCGCCAGGTTTGTTGCAGATGCTACAGGTGCATCATACAAGTTCCCCGGAAAGTGTGTGTTCAGGAGCAGCTCCAGGGTTTCCCCTTCCGTGCTGGTCCAAGATCCGTCAGGCTTCCGTAAATAGCTAATGGCTGTTTGAGTTTTTGATAGCACTCGTCTAAGTCTCGCTGTATCATGGACTTTTTCGACCCCGGTGCAGAAATTTCTCCACGAAGTTCTCTTCGCTTGCCTTAGAGCCTTTTTATAGGCCCTCAGTTTAGCTTTATATTCGAGCCATTCAGGCTCCGTACCGATGCTCTTGGCCTTGTTAAATTGCTTCCTGCATGATATACAGAACGAATCCAGGTCGTAAGACCACCAGTGGGGTCTATGTTTGCCGCGTGGTTTTGGTATTGGACAAGCCTGCTCTAGGGCATTTGAGAGCGCCGTTGTAAAGGTCGTTACCAGATCATCCAGTTCTCCCACTGATGAGGGGGCTTGTGGAGGTAATACTGGTAGGTCCCTAGCTAATATTTGGTTATGTAGCTGCCAGTTAGTGTTGCGTGGATTTCGTTTCATAACTGGCTGCTCAACAATAAAGTCTAACACAATTTCTATGTACCGATGGTCAGAAAATGAATGCTCATCAAGAACACGCCATTTTCTGACCCACTCATAAGCGCCTTCGCTACAAACAGTGAGGTCTATAACCTCCCTACGAGCTTTAGTTATAAAAGTAGGCTCGTTACCCACGTTACAAACCACCAGATTAGTTGTTAGTAGGTAGTCAAACAGAGACTCGCCCCTAGCGTTAATATCGGAGCTTCCCCACTGGACGTGATGAGCATTAGCGTCAGGTCCAATAATAAGATGGCCCGTACAGAAATTATCCACCAGATCTTTCACCTCCTTTTGTGGAGGAGGTTCTTCGGCGTCATAGGGCATATAGACCGACGCCATCGTTAGGCTGGTGCTGCCGACTGTTAAGCTGGCAGCTGTAACGTCACCATTTGAGTAGTTGCATAACGAGCAGTAGATTTCTACGAGTTTTATGGGGTCAAAACGGCTTTTAAAGCTACTTGGGCGACCTTTTGTCGCAGCCAATCTACCTACCTACCTACCTACCATGATGTTCTCACAAAAACCTCTTAAAGTTGTGTGTTTTTAAATATCGCTCATTTGCTGCAACATCGACGTTACCCAAAAAAACCCAAATTTTGAGTTAACATCACTAGTATATCGGAAATAATATGTTTGATCAACTGCCAAAGTGTTATGTCCGAGGTTTCAACACTTCACGCAGCATCGCGACAGAATTATTTACTTCTAATCTTGACTTGCGTCATTTATTAACGCTTTTGGCCGATTCGTATCACCGCATCCACGTTCAAGACAGCGATATGCACGTTCAGCGATTTTTGTGGTGCGACGACGAAGACGATCCACAACAGCCAAGTATTTATATAATGAAGGCGTTGACTTTCGGTCTAAATTGTGCGCCATTCATTGCTCACTACGTTCGTGATATAAATGCTGATTGTTTTAAGCATGAGCTCCCTCGCGCCGCAGAAGCTGTTAAGAAGAGTCATTACGTGGATGATTTTATTGACTCCACAGATGATGATCAATCCGCACTAGAGTTGGCTCAACAAGTAAAACAAATTCACAGATGGTTTCAATATACGCGGCTGGTCTTCTAACTCGCGATTCGTCGTAGAGCAGCTTGAAGACGACCCTAACAAAATTGAAGCCGTCAGGGAATGGGGCTCGACCACAAAAGTTCTTGGTATGTTTTGGGATCCCATAACCGATAAATTTAAATATATTTTCAGATTTGCGAGACTCCGTCGTGATGTCATTAACGAACCACTCATACCGACAAAAAGAGAAGCGCTTCAAGTTTTGATGTCGATCTTTGACCCGCTAGGATTCGTTTGTTGTTACACCGTATGGTTAAAAATATTGCTTCAAGACGTATGGCGCTCGGGTATCGCTTGGGATGATCCCTTGCATGGCAATCTCATCGACAAATGGAACCAATGGAAATCACTTATGCCGCAAATAACTACTGTCGAAATACCTCGATGTTACTCATTAATGTTAAAAGAGGCTGAGGACGTTCAGCTCCACACCTTTGTTGACGCCGGCGAAAACGCGTATGCGGCAGTCTGCTATCTTCGTGTTTCCAAAGGGAACGATGTTATGGTTACTCTCGTAGCGGGCAAATCCAAAGTCGCACCGCTAAAACCATTATCAATACCCAGATAGGAACTGCAGGCGGCAGTATCTGGTATAAGACTGGCAAATGTGGTAATGAACACGCAACGTATTAGCATAGTATCCAAATATTGGTGGACGGATTCGAAGACTGTGCTAAGGTGTATGCGAATGGACCCGAGAAACTTCCACCAATTCGTGATGCATAGAATAGGTGAAATTCAAGAATCGCCAATTGGAAACCCTAAGGAAGTTCAAGTCATCCTCCACTTGTTGTTTCCATCTCAGCCGAGGCCTCCCCCTTCCTCCGCTGCCAAATTCGGGGTCGATAGGAAAACCTTCTGTCTGGAGCTTCTTTGTCCATTCGCATAACATGACCCAACCAGCGGAGCCTTTGGGCTTCAATCCGGGAAGGACCATAAATCTTCCGGTGTTAGTCCTGGTTCCCAAGTAGACGAAGTGACTTTGCTGCCAAGGCGCAGGTGCGCCGATTCTTTCTTTGATGACAGTAGATACTTCGTCTTGTCCTCGTTGACCGCAAGACCCACTTTTTTTGCTTCCTTATCGCGCTTACGGCGCGGTTGTTAAGGCCAATGATATCAATATCATCGGCATACGCTAGCAATTGCACGCTCTTGTAAAAGATTGTGCCATTGCGGTTTAGCTCCGCTGCTCGAATTATCTTCTCTAGCATCAGGTTGAAGAAATCGCATGAAAGGGAGTCGCCCTGTCTGAAGCCTCGTTTGGTTTCAAATGGCTCAGAGAGGTCCTTCCCGATTTTGACGGAGCAATTGGTATTGCTCAATGTCATTTGACAAAGCCGTATAAGCTTTGCAGGGAAGTCAAATTCAGACATGGCGGCATACAGACAACTCCCTTTGCGCTGTCAAAAGCGTCTTTAAAATCGACAAAGAGATGGTGTGTGTCGATTCTTTTATCATGGGTCTTCTCCAGGATTTGGCGTATCGTGAAAATCTGGTCGATGGTAGACTTACCAGGTATAAAGCCACTCTGATAAGGTCCAATAAGTTTGTCTACGATGGTCTTAAGTCTTTCATACAATACGCTAGAAAGAACCTTATATGCGATATGTCAGCCTTTGCGTTATCGAGGACATCAACCAGTCGGCCAGAGGTACCTTCCCTGGAAAGGGTCCGGACATTCCAGGTACATGCCCTAATATCCTTTTCATTGTCGTTTGGCCTTGATTGTTTTTTCATTGGAATTTTATTTTTTACGTGGCGGGTCCCAAATCCAGCGCACAACCCGTATCCGGAATTAATTACTTATCCCATATAAATATACATCAATTCAAAAACTAAAAATGCGTTTTCCGTAATATCACATTTTTTGAGTTATGACGATGTTGCAGCAAATGAGCGATATATTTAATTTTTTATGAAAATGCCTTTTTAAAAAAATTGGCAAAAATACAATTTATTATATTTTATCTTAAGGTTAGGTTGTGCTGCCAGGCCAACGCAGTGGCCTCACATAGACGCTTGCGTCCGTAATGTTACTAGAAAAAAAAAGAAAAACTTTTTACGACCTCTTGCTATACAGTTACACTTCAGTGTCTATTTTGGAAAATAGCGATGTTCTCTTCGCAAAAATCAGAAGCCTACTAGGTCTTATTTCTGTAAGTGACTCTAGGTTGGGCAATTGTCCCTTTCCAAAAGTTTGAAGCCGCAGTCTGGACATAGCGAGGCATTGCACATGACATGCTCCACAGGCTCCGTCTCCGCTTTGCATTTCCTACACATACTGTCGGAAACAAGACCCATCTTGTGGGCATGACCTGCCAAAAGGCAGTGTCCTGTGAGGATACCAATTAACAGTCTACAGTCATCCCTTTTTAGGGATACACTTGTTTTTGTAAGTTTCATATCGTACGATTTACACATGATTTTAGACATTTTACTGCTTTGCACTTCTTTCCATGCCTTATCTGCTTGTTTAACCATGTATAAATCGCACTTTCGTTTTAATTCCCTTAGTGGAATTGGTACGTCAATAGTGGTGTTCGCATCTAGTGCCACTCCACTCTTTACTAGCTCATCAGCTTTCTCGTTTCCCTCTATACCTTTGTGACCTGGGGTCCAGTAGATATGTACCCTATTTTCTGTACTAAGTTTTTCAAGACTTCCAGTACGCTGTGAGAAGCGCTACTATTTGAGGTAATGGCCTTGATAGCCGTCTGACTGTCGACGTATATATTCACCCGCTCTCTGAGCGCTAGACTATCTACAGATATTTCTGCACCCACTTTAATGGCTATAATTCCGCCTGGAATATACTGCAATGATCTGTTAGTTTCAATGATTTAGTGATCCCCAACTCATTGCAGTAGACTGCGGCTCCTACTCCTTCCGTCATTTTGGAACCATCTGTATATATATGTACCGTGTTTTCCGTCATTTCTGCACCTCTCCTCCAGTCCTCCTCCTCTATAGTGGCTTCCAGAACCTCTTCGAAGCGCAGGCAAGGGACCGTGTAGTCTATTCGTCTTGTCAAAGAAGACGCTATACAACTGTGGCCAAATGATCTGCACTCAAACTGCCCAGTGGCATATAGCCTGGTTGCAGTTGTTAACGCTATGTTCTTCGCCATTTGGTCTAGATATGTTATACACTCTCTCTATTGACTTCATATACATTTTCTTCGTTAGGGCGGTCCACCAGACCAGGGTCCCATGGAATAAAATCGGTCTTACAATCGCGTTGAAGACCCAATAGGACAAGGCAGGCGAAAGGCCTCAAGTGCAGCCCAGCATCCTCTTACAGATATACAGAGCAGCTGAGGCCTTTTACGACCGTTCTTGTACATTGAGTTTCCAACTCAACTTGCTATCCAATATAATACCTAAATATTTGGTGCTAACCTTCGTTTCTAATACCACTTCTCCTAATTTTGGCTTTACCCAACTTGGTACTTTGTATTTTCTTGTAAATAGTATTAGATCTGTCTTATCAGCATTTGTGCTCAGCCCAACCTCGCAGGCCCAGTCATGGATGACCTTAAGCGCTTGGTTCATCAGCGACCTGAGCATCGCTAGACATTTCCCGCTTATTATGAGTGAAACGTCATCTGCATATGCTGTCAGTTTTACTGGTCCCCTTCGAACTGCTTGAGCAGTTTGTTAAGGCCCAGGTTCCACAGCAACGGCGATAGTAATCCACCCTGCGGGGTGCCTCTATGTACTAATTTTGTGGTTTCGAAACCGCCCCAGCTGAAAGTGACCTTCCTGTACGCCAGCATGCAGCCGATCCAATTTTCCAAGGCGGGATCCACCTCTATGTGCCGCAGTCCGTCCATTATGGCTCGCTTTGAGAGATTGCTGAATGCCCCTGCTATGTCTAAGAAGACACCCATTGCAAATTCCCCATGTTCTAGGGCTTTCTCTATGTGCATAACGACCCTATGCAGAGCTGTGTCCACAGACCTGCCCTTGGTGTATGCGTGTTGTGTATTGAAAATTAAATCCTCTTTCACATTTAATTTAATGTGAGTATCTATTAGCCGCTCTAGGATTTTTATGAAAAATGACGTCAGACTAATTAGCCTGTAATCTCCAGTGTACATGTGACTGATCTTTCCTGCTTTCGGTATGAACACCACACGGGCAATTCTCCATACTTCCGGCACGTACTTCAACCTTATGCAACCTTCAAATATTACACTAAGCCATTCTATGGTTCTCTTTCCGGCCATTTGGAACATGGTAGGGAAGATCCCATCTGGGCCTGGCGACTTAAACTTGGAGAACGAGTTTAGCGCCCACTTGATTTTGGAATGTGTTACCATCCTTCATTAGCTCGCTCCTGTGTTGATGAGCCTATGCTATTTTTTTGTTCATCAATGCCTTCTTCTGATGGAAAGTGAGCATTGATGAGTGTCTCGAGGGATTCTGCACTATTACGCGCCCATTCCTTTTTAATAAGGCCTTGAATTTGTACGCCATTCGAAAGGACCTTTCTCAATCTCGCAGTCTCATTAGAACTTTCCATATCACCACAGAACTTTTGCCAAGAGACTCTTTTTGCTATACGAATTTCTTTTTTGTACACCTTCAACAGATCCCTGTGCTCGTCCCAGCACTCATCTGAATCCGCTAACTTTTCTAGCTTAAATAAGTCTCTAGCCTGGCTCTTTATGGAACCCAGCTCTTTACTCCACCAAGGTGGTTTCGTTTTGTTTCTGGTTTTCCTAAGGGGACGGGCTGATTTGTACGCTTTTGTTAGTGTCGTTGTTAGGATATCTGTAGATTTCTCCAGATCCTCAACACTACTAATTGTCTCTGGTTGCCGAAGCCTAGATTTCGAATACCCTTGAAAACGGGTATTCTTGGGATTTCTAAAAAGTTCCCCTCCTTTAACCGTACTTAGAGATATGTTATAACCAATGTACGCATGATCCCAGAAGGAGGGTCTGTTTAGGACCCTGCAGTCGGATATGTCTGTACTTGGTTCCGAACAAAGAGTGATATCTAATACATTTTTGGACGTTGGTCCCACGTATGTGGGAGTGTTCCCTCTATTAACTACTAGCAAACTACTTTGGAGTAAGAAACAAAAAAGCGACTCACCTCTTTCATTGATGTCATCACACCCCCACACATGGTGGTTTGCATTTGCATCCGCGCCAATGACGATATTTAGGCCTACGCACCTGTAGTTTGCCTCCAGTCTCTCCAACTCAACCGGGGGAGCGTCAGCGTCATGCGCCATGTAGCAGGAAGCTAACACGAGAGCATCCCCTGTTCCCCGTTCTATCGCAACTACGGCAAGGTCTTCAGTACTGAAATTAGACAGTAAATATGAATTAAGAGTTTTACTTACCATAACAGCTGCTCTAATCCTACCTTCCACGTTCGCGTGATACGTCGTGAAACCTTGTGCGTTTAGTCCGGATACCCTTCCTCCGCAAGAGAGCCATGGCTCCTGGACTAGCGCAACATCGAATGACTTCTCCCCTCGCGTCAGGAGAAGCTAGCTCGAAGCTACCTTACTGTGATGGAGGTTTATCTGAAGGACCCTTAACATCATTAAGGTCACTGTCCCCCTTCACCTCCATCGCCGTAGTCCCTCCTTCGCCTTCCACGTTTATCAGGCTCTCGAGTTCCTTCTCGACTTCCTCTGCTTCAATCGTGTTGTGGTTCCCGTCTTTCGGATTTCTCTTCCTGAGGCGCAGGAAAACACTTCCAACGCCCCAAGACATCTTTCCGAACTCTGGGTACAACATATCCTCCGCCTCCTTGTTGATTTGGAGGAAATAACACTGGCCCTCCTCCGTCGGCCTAGATACGTGAAGTACCTTCCAGTCCCGAGTCGGTATATTCGGGTTTTGGCGCTGCAGCAAGCCCAGCGCATCATCCGACTTCACCGGGATCGGTGATCTCTCCACCACCTCAAACCTAGCGCTGTTTTGCTTCTGGAGGTTTGGTACAACTCCCTTTAGCCATATTACAGTTGCAGCGTCATTACATTTGATGAGCTTCGCTCCATTGTACCAGCCCGCTGCATCGAAGCTGGGTAATGGCTTATTCGGCTCATCCTTCAGGGAGGGAGGGGTTGGCGATGGGTAAGGGAGGGGGATTTGGGTCAGGAAGGATGGATCGGGGAGGGCGTCGGGGAGTGGATAAAGGAGCTTTGGCAGTTCTTGGCCACCGACCACCACGGCAGAAATGATAGCACTTGCGTCGTTCTGTCACGTGGCTTTCCTTGTACATGGGGGCCAGTTTAAGCCTTCGCACCAACGGTCAAGGTTCCTGCCCTAGCGAAGGTATCTTAAGATAATATTTTTCTAATTTGAAAATCTGGAAGGAAAACAACGTAAAAAGATTTTCAAAAAATTAGAAACATGTCAACTTTATTACTATAGATACAAGCGGTAGTTTAGAGAGTCAATAAAAAAATTAGAAACATGTCAACTTTATTACTATAGATACAAGCGGTAGTTTAGAGAGTCAATATGGAGGAGGCTGGCGCTGGTCATTACTCATATCTGTCCTAGTCCGCAGGAAGTAGGAGTGTTGAGCAGTGTACGAAAATAAACTTTATTTTACAGTACCATTTCGTTTTGTTTATTACTTTCCCCCCAAACATTCTCGGAGCGCACATAATATAGGAGTCCAATATGAGACCTAAATATGTTAAATATATGAGCCTCAGAAATATAATCATATAAAAGACTCTTTTATGACTCCGATTTGATGAAAATTATGAGCCTTGTGCCGAGAGTGTTCATTTAGGTTAGGTTCAAGTGGCTGCCGCAGAGGCACACCTAGGCCAGTATTAAAAAGCCCGTTGTGATACCACCAACACTAGGAAAGTCAGTTCCGGGACCCTGCCATATAGAAAATCCCGGTATTATCGGATTCTCCACATAGCAAAATCCCGTGAGTGACGTTCAAAACCGACACCGTTACTCCTCCTCGAACCATTTAGATGAATTGATGAAGGCCATCCTTTATGTCCAGGTCCGTGACCTGGCGTAGGCTAACCAGGAAGGGAACTCCCAAAAAGCGCATTCTCGCGCCACTTAAAGCCGGGCAGTCGCAGATGAGGTGCTCCACCGTTTCCTCCTCCTCGTCATCCTTACAACTCCTACAGCATCGTCGGTAGGGCACACCTAGTCTTTCTGCATGCCTACCAATGAGGCAATGCCCAGTTAATACGCCTATTAATATGGAGATTTCTCTTCTCCTTAGGGCATAAATTTGTCTTGATCTTTTATGATCCCATTTCGGCCAGGTTTCTTTGGATATCCGACATCCTGGAGATTGCAGCCATCTTTCTTTGGCTTGGCGGAGTGTGCACTCTTTCAGCATTAGCTTGCATGTGGCAAACGGCATACCTAAGCGCTCTTTATCCCGAAGAACCTGCTTGGTCGTGCCCTGCCTCGCGAGTTCGTCTGCCCTACAATTACCCTCAATGTCCCTATGCCCCGGGACCCATGTGAGGTTCACGCGGTTCTGTTGGGCCATCTCTCGTAGAGATCGACGACAGCTGAGCGTCACTTCAGAGATGAAAGAGTAAGAGCCAAGGGATTTGATGGCCGCTTGGCTGTCGCTGAAAATAAAAATATCCTGTCTGATAGTGTGGTGGCCTATCTAAGCCGCGGCGTCCATGATTGCTGAAACTTCAGCCTGGAAGACACTGCAGTGATCAGGTAGTCTGAAGGAGAGCTCAAGGTTCAGATCCTTTGAATAAACCCCTCCTCCAACTCTGCCGCCTAACTTCGAGCCATCAGTATAAATGGAAGTGCCGCCATGAGTGGCGGGACTCGGATCCGTACTCTCCCATTCTTCCCTGCTGGGAATGTTTATTTTAAAACCGCTATCTCCGACTGTTGTGGTCGCACAACGATCTGTGCTCAGCGGAAGAAAGCTATAGGATCCCAAAATACTGGCGCGTCCAGTAGTGCTTGCACACCAGCCGGACGTTTCCCTTACACGCAGAGCCGATGCTGCTTCCAGATCGAGTGGAAAAATGCTAAGAATGGCCTGGAGTGCTTCATTGGGCGTTGTTCTTAACGCACCGCTTATACAGATCATGCAAGATCTGTGTACTTTACCTAACAGATTAAGGTTTGTTGCCTTGCTCAGCGCAGGCCACAATACCACAACTCCATAGAGCATGATTGGTCGAATGATTGCAGTGCAGATCCATTTGCATATTTTGGGGCTGAGCCCCCATTTTTTCCAATGGCTCTTTTGCACGTGTAGAGTGCAATACACGCTTTCTTCTGGCGCTGAAGAACATTCTCCTTCCAGGTTAGTTTCCTATCCAGAACTGTGCCTAAGAACTTGGCTTTGTCAGCGAGTTGCCAGTGAGGTTCCATAGAAGCGGGGAGAGAACACCACCCTGAGGCGTTCTCCTTGTGACATACCGTGACAAGTCAACCGAGCCCAGTGATGAAACTATTCGTCTACCCCTTACTAGTTGATCAATAAAGCGGTGTTTATAGCGCTTATGTTTATGAAGGCTCCTTCAATATCTAAAAAGGCCACAAGACAGTACTCCTTTCATTCAGCTATATTTCAATAACAGACAAAAGGCTGTGAAGCGCAGTTTCTGTAGATTTATCTTTGGTGTATGCATGCCGATAGCTAGAGATAAGGTTGCTATCAATAGTAGAGGAGAGGTAGTCATTTATTATCCTCTCGAAGGTTTTGAGCACAAAGGATGAGAGACTGATCGGCCTATAATCCTTGGGCTCGTAATGAGACGCCTTCCCCGCCTCAGGAATAAACACTACCGTGGCACTTCTCCAGGAGCACGAAATGTAGCTAAGAGCCAGGCAGGCTGTATAGAGAAATACCAGCCATTTGGCTGATGTCTACACCGTGTTTATGAGTTGTGCGGGAATAATCCCGTGTGGCCCGGCAGCCTTGAACGGTTCGAAGCTTTTAACCGCCCACCTAAACTTTTCCTCCGTGATGGGTATGTAAACAGCCAGGTTTGTTGTAGGTGCTAAGGGTTCCTCATGCAAGTTCCCTGGGAAGTGCGTATTCAAGAGCAGCTCGAGGGTTTCCCCCTCCGTGCTGGTCCAGGATCCGTCAGGTTTGTGCAAATAGCTTGTGGCTGTTTGAGTTTTTGAGAGCACTCGTCTAAGTCTCGCTGTATCGTCTACATTTTCGACCCCAAAGCAGAAATTTCTCCGCGATACTCTCTTCGCCTACCTCAGAGATTTTTGTAGGCCCTAAGTTTAACTTTATATTCGAGCCTTTGAGTCTCCGTGCCAAGGCTCTTGGCCTTATTAAATTGTGTCCTACATGGTTTACGGAGCGAGTCCAGGTCGTAGGACCACCAATGCGGCCTATGTTTACCGCGTGGTTTTGGCACTGGGCAAGCCTGCTCTAGGGCATTCGAGAGCGCCGTTGTAAAGGTCTTTACCAGATCCTCCAACTCCCCTACTGATGAGGGGACTTGTGGGGGCAGTGCTGGTAGGTCCCTAGATAGTATATCATTGTGTAACTGCCAGTTAGTGTTACGTGGGTTGCGTTTCATAACCGGCTGCTCAACGGAAAAGTCTAGAACTAATTCTATGTACCGGTGGTTGGAGAATGAATGTTCATCGAGAACACGCAATTTTCTGACCCATAAGCGCCTTCGCTGCAAATAGTGAGATTTATGACCTCCCTACGGGTTTTAGTAATAAACGTAGGTTCGTTACCCACGTTGCAAACTACCAGGTTAATTGTTAACAGATAGTCAAACAACGACTCTCCTCTATCATTGATATCGGAGCTTCCCCACTGGACGTGATTAGCATTAGCGTCAGTTCCGATAATAAGATGACCCATGAAAAAATTTGCCACCAGGTCTTCGGCGTCGTAGGGCATATATAGACCGACGCCATCGTCAGGCTGGTACTGTCGACTGTTAAACTGGCAGCTGTAACGTCACCATTGGCATAGTTGGGCAAAAGAAAGGCGTTCAGCTCAAACTTTACCAAAATACAGGCTCTAAGCCTGCCCCCTCGCTGGCTCGGATAAGCTTAAAACCAAAAACTGTTGACCCAGGGTTCTTGAATGAGGACCACTTGTACGTCGTCTTTTGAGAGACGACTGACTAAAGCAGCCCAGGCTGCTTTAGATTTGTGCAGGTTTATCTGAATCACAACCAACATGAGAGCGCTCAGACTTCCCTGCCACCGCCGTATCGTCGAGTTCCACCTCGTCTGGAGGCTTGTCTTTCAACGACGATTTGTTCAGGCCACGATTTGGCGTGGCGGAAACCCTACTAACTGTGGCAGTATCAATATTGGTGCGCTCAGGACTAGCTGATATCACTGTGACGTTGAGGTCTTCCCCGTCCAGCAGGCGGTCTCCCATCTCCGAGCTGTTCACTGCTCCTTCGCCATTTGACGTGGCAGATACCATACTTTCCGAGTCGGACATCTCCGACTCCTCTGGCACTGCGATGTCCGAGTCCTCCGATGCAGCCGAAATAGCAGCGCGCTGTGCATCGCCGCGGTGTGCGTGGATCACGATCTGACCCATGCCGTAGTGCACTCGTCCATTGCACCGTTTAAGGGGGTCGAGTGCCTCCTTATTCAAGGTGAAGACCACTTGCCTATCAGGCCCTACCGCATCCTCAACCAGATTGACACTCCAGTCCTGCGTCGGGAGAGACGGGTTCATGATCCTCAGCATCCTGAGAATTCTCTCAGGTTCATCAGGGATGGCAGGAATCCATGCTCTTGCCCTTGGCCGAGCCGGGATGTCCTTCTGTCGACAACCTCTATTCTTGCCCCTTGGTAGATCTCACCCAGTCTTGCAGCCGCTGCCTTGTACAGTGCAACAGTTTTTGCATCCTCGCAAGCGAATGCTTTGATTCGGCCCTGGTGCCATCCCGCATCCGAACCCATCGGCGTGGCACCCGGAGACTTATCCATAATGTCAAGAAGGGCATTACCGGTCGCGTTCCGGACGTACCGCCACTGGTCCCTAGGGATGGCCCAGCTTTCGTTACCTCGGTCAATGACGCCTATGAGGATCCTGTCCTTGGTCACTTCAGCAAAGCTTAGTTTACCCACTACGCGGGCGTGTTCTGCTGCCGCTTCGGGTGAGGTTTTAAATCCACGTCCGATCTCTGGACCTTCTTTGGCGCATAATTGCTTTGGAAGTTCGGTAAGATAGCTTCAGCCATCTCCAACGTCTTTCTGGAATTCGGCGATAGCGTCTCTTGTACCCTCGTATTTCTTCAGGATCCTTGCCGCCGCTCTTTTGTCTAAGTACTCACAGCGACTGGGAGACGTCTGTTGGGGTGAATTTCGACCCGTAGTTGCCATCGCGGTCGTTCCCTTATTTGGATCTCTGCCACAGACGTTAAATACTTGGTTTCGGTACCGGCACTTACTGGAGGTTTAGCATCAGCCGTTGTTGGCTTCACTGTGTTTGTACCGGTGCTTACTTTGGGGATTGCTCCTTATTATACAGAGCTAATCGACCCGTTGTTTGTTGTTGTTGTTGTTAACAGCAAAACACTACCCGAAGGTTTTGGGGAGTGATGCCGAAGTTGACAGCCCTTGGCCGGATATGACCCCGGTACGCTGCGGTACCCCCTTGCGGTATTGCCCGACTGTCGTGGTAGCGATTTGGTATGACCAGTGAAACCTTCTAGGTCATGTCATCCCTCCATCCGTGAGGAAGGAGAAGATGGGTAATGAGAGGTGAGAGGCATCATATCCGTAGATCAACCATCGAGTAGCACGTCAATTACCTATGTGCATATTAGTCGCCTCTTACGACCGGTATGCCTACCTCGGGCATATTCCAAACCCCTAACCCGCAGGGGGCCTAATTCACCCAATCGACCCGTAGTTTCCATCGCTGTCGATCTCTCTGCTGATAATGAAATGGAGTTTGTCCTCCGACGTTGCGTTCTCGCTTGATCCAGCATTTCCCCCCTCTGCTGTGCAGTATACATGGTTGTATCTTTATTTTTATGGTTCTTATTACTATTTTTCATCTTATTCGTACAACCCCTCGCCGGGCAAGGCCAGTTTGGGTCAAGGGAAGAGTAAGGGGAATGTGTCGTCCGCCGCGGCAGAGCCCCATACCGCGGTAAGGCCATAGTTACTCTCCGAGCGGCCCGGTATCAGAGAGGCTCCGTTCGATTACAGCCACGATTTGCCTCCCGGCTGCAAACGTCCAATGGGCAAGTGGTCGCATAACACCCTGGATTGGGAGGGGGAAGGTCTTAGTCGTCGCGCCAGAGACTCGTGATGTACTACCGGGCGGCGCTATGATCACAAGGGCAGCGTAGCCCTGTGGCTATCGACTTAAGCCCTCGTACCGCGGCAAAGTGTCCACCCTTCGCGAGGGGAGTGTTCATTTAATAAAAGAAGCTTTGGAAAGATTCATGTTTTGTTTGTGAAATTTTTTTATTTCAAACCAGTATGGAAGTCTAAGTTCGGGTAAATCGAACATTAAATACCCAGCGGTAGTTTTCATATGATTATCAAAATAATAGAATGACTAGGGGCTCATCCTACAAAAACTATATCAGTTTAGCCATTTCTGTTACCGAATTATGTCAATTTACGTGATTTTCGAAGCTTTCGATATCGAAACTGGGCGTCGTTGAGGACGCTTTTATCCAATTTTATCAGATATACTTCCAAAGATACTAGTATACTAATCAGTTTAAAAGTTGTGACCCATGAAATTTTAAAAAATGCCTCCCTGAAAAGTGGGCGGTGCCACGCCAACTTTAAAAAATTAATCAAAAAATCATTCATCCTAATCCAAATTATTCATCCTACCAAACTATATCATGTTAGCCATTTCCGTTACAGAATTATATCAATTTAGGTGATCTTCGCGTAAATATGTACATAAGCATTACTAAAGGTACGGTTACACCTAGCAACACGAAGCGACGCGACGCGACGCGTCCAAATAGTTGCCTATTTGATCAAAATTGTTGTGTCGCGTCGTGTCGCGTGGTGCTACTCTCGCTAGGTGTACTCTGCTCCATAAGAACACATGCAAAGAATATTTGGTCGCGACGCGTCGCGACGCGTCGCTATGTGTACCCTTAGCTTAAAAGCTCATTTAAGGACGATTTACACGGGTCGATTTTTCTAACGTTTTTCTTTTCAATCGACCGTGTAAACAGTCATTTCATCGGTCTGCACTTTGTATTTTTATTTATTGATTTTTTTTCACAACGACGGCATTATAAAACCACCCCTTTTGATTCATGGGTTCATAGACAGGTCATCAACAGTATCCACACAAAGACAGGGAACACCTTTGCCAGCTCTCGTCAGGCGAATGTCGTCCTGCTACAACAAGTACTACCGGTTGCTGCAGACGGAGGCACTCTCGTTCAGCTCGGATCTGGGTAATGTAATATGCGAAACTTATCCAGACTGAATTACGAAGGGCCAAAATGTTTGCGCTGTATGTGGTTCTTCTCCTCACGACACTAACCATTTATTCACTTGCTCCTCGAAGCATACTCTTTTAACACCATTCCCACTCTGCCCTAACGATATTGAATTTTTTGTTTCCTTGGAATTCTATTAAAACGGGGCAATAAGCGTTACTTCTAGGCAGGGCAACATTTCCTTACAACAAAAACAACATCAACAACAACGGAAATAGAAATCTAGTCAAGCGGGTATAAAATTATCGGACATCCTACCTAGGAAATGCTTTACGAATCAAATCCAACAAAGTACGGAGCGCTCAAAAGGAGCGAAAAGGGACTCCGTCAAAACTATCTTGAAGAAATCCTAATTGAAGCATCTACGGATTTGAAAAGAGGATAAACGCACATTTAAAGAGTCCTAAATAGGTATGTAGGTATACCTAATAAGCGCACCGCGCAGCTAGTCCGAACGGAGCGCCTTGTGGACTCTTCTAGTTGGATGGGATTGAACGCACAGGTTTTGCTCTGGATGTTGGTAATAATACAGAAAAAAGGTCTAGGTGAATTCATGCCAATTAAAATTGCTACAATTATATTGATGAAAAATTTTGTGAAAAATATATTAAAATTTTATTTCCAAAATTGTACCTCAAAATCTGACATTAGGAAACAAACGCAAGGTTGTACAAAAGTTGAATGATGAGTTGAACAAAAGTCGGCTGGCTACCAGCTTTGTTGCATGCTATTTTGCAAGACCCGTTGACACGAGTAAATTTTCAGAATCTACATGAAATTGAACGAAAAATCGAGCAATGTAAACGTGAATTTAGTTAAAGTAATGTAAATTGCATGCAACAAAGTCACGTTTACCATGCTCGATTTTTCGTTCAATTTCGCGTTGATTCTGAAAATTGACTCATGTCAACGGGTCTTGCAAAATTGCATGCAACAAAGTTGGTAGCCAGCCGACTTTTGTTCAACTAATCATTCAACTTTTGTACAACCTTGCGTTTGTTTAAGAATGTCAGATTTTGAGGTACAATTTTGGAAATAAAATTTTAATATATTTTTCACAAAATTTTTCATCAATAAAATTGTAGCAATTTTAATTGGCATGAATTCGTCTAGACCTTTTTTTCTGGATCAATACCAACACCCAGGGTAAAACCTGTGCGTTCCATCCTATCCAACTAGAAGAGTGCACAAGGCGCTCCGTTAGGACTACATGCGCGGTGCGCTTAGGACTCTTTTTAAGGTGCGTTTATTAGATAGTGAAAAAAGTGTTCCTTCAAGAAAAACTACCTGGAAGCACTCTGCTGACACCTCTTTTCAAATCCGTAGACGCTTCAATTAGGATTGACACGAGTAAATTTTCAGAATCAGCATGAAATTGAACGAAAAATCGAGCAATGTAAACGTGGACAAAGTCACGTTTACATTGCTCCATTTTTCGTTCAATTTCGTGTTGATTCTGAAATCCGTAGACGCTTCAATTAGGATTCTTTCAAGAGAGTTTTGACCGAGTCCCCTTTTGCTCCTTTTGAGCGCTCCGTACTTTGTTGGACTTGATTCGTAAAACATTGCCTAACTAGGATGTCCAATAATTTTATACCCGCTTGACTAGATCTCTATTTCCGTTGTTGTTGTTATAACAAAATGTTGCCCTACCGAGAAGTAGCTCTTATTGGTCCTAAATTGCTACCTTTTAATAGGATTCCAAGACAACAAACAGTTTCAATATTGTTAGGCCAGAGTGAGAATGGTGTTAAAAGAGTATGCTTCGAGGAGCAAGTGAATAAGTGATTAGTGTCGTGAGGAGAAGAACCACATACAGCGTAAACATTTTGCACCTTCGGGATTAAGTCTGGATAAGTTTCGCATATTACATTACCCAGGTCCGAGTTGAACAAGAGTCCTCCGGTCTCTCTCAGGCGATCGTGTCCCTCTGCAGCAACCGGTGGTACTTGTTGTAGCAGGACGACATTCGCCTGACGGGAGCTGGCAAAGGTTTTTCCTGTCTCTGTGTGGATACTGTTGAGGACCTGTCTATGAACCCGTGAGTCAAAAGGAGTGGTTTTATAATGCCGTTGTTGTGAAAAAAATCAATAAATAAAATATAATTATTTTATTTTCATTTAATTTTGTTCAATGATATAAACAACCGTCAAATAGTTTTCAAAAAAATTGATTAATGTAAAGGGGTAGTCAAAAAATCGAGAGTACTCTATTTCCTATCCAAAGAGTACTCCAAGTGGAGCATCATCGTACTCCAAATGTATTCCTTTTTCTTATAAAAATTATGTTCCAATTAACATTGAGATGTCCTAGGACTGGACCACCTACTCCAACCTTCGCTTTGTTTCTGCTACTCTATGGAGTACCTACAGTCAGATTACTTTGCAATTACTTTGCAATGTTGTTACTCCTTGGAGTATGTACTGTCAGCGCGATAGTGCCGTAATTTTCGTCGATAAAGCACCATCAACGATCGGCTTTCAAACAGCTGAAGTTGGTCCGATGAGGTATAAAAGGATAACAATTGGAGTACTCCAACATCAAAAAATTGGAACACATAATCCAACGATATTTGCAGGGAAGCACTGTTGGTGGTGAGTGATGCGGCGTGTATTAATATTTTCTGCGTTTTTCGCGTTTAATAATAAAAAAGAAACAGTGTGGGTGTTAGGGAAATCTCTATTTCAATAATATTAATTAGTTTTACGTGTAAAATGTTCGGGAAATCGATTAAATTTAATAATTATAAAAGAATGTTTTTGAAGTTTACTTCTATAGCGGCATGCTTTTGAGAAAAACTGCAACGAAATTGGAAGACAACAACCATATGAGTGTTGTTGTTGCGAAGCGACAGCGTTTTACAGGACCTAGTGATGCTTTGTATGTATGTATATGTGTGTGTGGAATTTTACGAACTAACCACACCACACCACACTCATATAATATATATAATATGTGTTTTTTTTCATATAATTTTTTTTTGTAATCTTACACTGAAAGAAATGCCTTGAATGTTTTCACAATATCACTATTGATAGCGACGAGTTTGATGCAATATTCATTCAGAATGAGCGAGTTATCAAATATTATTTGTTCCCAATAAAATGTCAAATGACATGTCAACCATTTCGATATGATGTACTATTTTTTATATTTATGGATAGAATACTAATATATTTGAACGGCATGTAAATAGTTATCTATGTTTGTAACATGAATTTCTATTTTCGCTATATACATATCCACATTTACTGCATAGTAAAAGTGATAGAGACAGCGCATGATTTAATTATAAGAAGGTTTGCTCTTCCTTTGACGTTTATTATTGACACTCCCAATATGAAAATGTGTACAAGTTTCGTTCGCGAATAAAAAAGTAGGAATGTTTTTTTTCTTTCGTCAGGGCAATGGCAGTAGAAAAATCGAAAAAGGAAAATATAAATTGTAATGAAAATAAAAAATTTCAACGCAAACTTACACATTAGACTGCCCAAACAAAAAACTATATTGATTTTATTTTTCTGAAAGGTGAAAAAGTATTACTGTAGAAATTACGTATTTAGAGGTCTATCATAGCTAGTTTAGATTTCGCAGACTGTACCTCATATTTGGTATGAAAACGACTAACCATTGCTGTAAAACACCATTTACCTGAACATATTTTTGTAAGAGCTCGGATTCCCCACAAAAGCTGCATAGCCTAAAATTTTCTCCGGCTAGCCGTTTTCTAGTATTCTAGCTTCAAAATCAGTGTAGATTTCCTGGTTGGTTTTTTGTCGTTCCACCGTGTTAATAGTGTGACGAATTCGACGATACCTCGAATTTTTTCCCTGAGTTTGATCACTGTACGTTAAATAAAACACTCAGATTCTGCTTTATTCACTACTAAAAACCGTAGAACAATATCGCGGGTTAATTCACTGTTCAGTACTTATTTGTACAACACTTCAAAATAAACTGACTGATGTGCGTTGTCTTTGCGCGGTTTATATACCCCAGCAGACTGCAGCTTCATAACCTAGAAATGTATACACATTTCTGGGGTATTCGTGCAACAGTGTTCTCGAAACGTTTATCTATGGTCATCTGCTCTTTGTGTCACATTCGCAAATATGCGAGCTGCTTCTCCCTCTCTCGCTCTCGCGTCATGTACCTAAAGAGCTGTAGCAAAGAGAATATATCAACAAGAGCCACCACTCGTTATGAAAGCAACGAACAAGATGGATGCCGTTTTCTTTCAGGGTTTCGGTAATTTCGATATAAATATGTTATTGTCTAATCAAAACAAAATGTGTAAAAGGAAATAGACGAGAACTGAAATAACACAAGAGTCGAAACAAAAATTTACCACCTGTCGAATTCACAAAACTGAGGAAAACAAAATTACTGAAACCCTGAAAGAAAACGGCATCCATCTTTTTCCTTGCCTTTATAACGAGTGACGGCTCTTGTTGATATATTCTCTTCGGCTGTAGTTGCCGTAGTGACGTTAGTGGTGGAAATACGCTAGAGTTGGGAGATGAGCGATTCTTGAGAACATTCGCCACACTGCCCTCCACCTTCATTTTGTTCCGTGGCTTTCCAACAGCCTGTATGCGGTAAACAACGTCGTTGATCCGTTTCACAACTCTGTATGGTCCTTCCCAGTTGCACTGAGCTTTTGGAGGCACACCTTTCCTCCGTTGTGGCTCGTATAGCAATACTAAATCTCCTGCCAGGAAACCTTCCGATTCTATTGCTTTGCCGTACCTGGACCAGCTTCATCCAAGGTAATCCTCTCAACCGGTGCATCTGAGTTGCACTGCCTCCTTCGACCATGACTTGTGGATCTTAGCACCTTGAAATGATGCACTCATCGCATTTGGCAATCCACTACTATACCGACCGACCGTAACCAACCCAATAAAATGTCTGCTGAATCCTCTCCAAGGTCTTCTTGACTCCTAGATGGCCTCCACTTGGATCGTTATGCATTTCCCTGAGAACATCAGACACCCGCTTCCTTGGAACAACTATCAGCTTCCGAGCGCACTGACCATCCTCACTCTCCCATATTCGATGCAAACAACCGGATACCAATCGTAAACTGTTCCATTGTGCCCAATATGACTTGGCAACTGGACTCTCCAAAGACATTCCTTTTCTTGCTGGTCGCTCGTTTCGCTCAAGCCCTCGGATCACGCATGCCAGATCTGAATCTTCCTGTTGACTTCTCCGAATATTCTCAAGCAGGCATTTGCCTATCGAAGCCATTGGTCGAGGAGGTACCTTTGCCTTTCGAGTGTCCCTGAGCTTCACCCCTAATGAAACTCCTTTGGTGCAATACCCAATATTGTGTCCAAAGATCAGAGGTTCTTCTAGGCCATTGTATGTCACAACTCTATTTCTCAGGTTCATGTGAATGTCGACGCCAATGAGAAGTTGCGGTATGTAGTCACATTCCCAATCGCAACTTTGCACCGCACTTCTCCATGGATCAGCTTACTTTCACCAGTTACGGTCCGCAACTTTGCATCCTATAATGGTCCCACTCTCTTATTGACCAAGTCACTTCGAGCGATGGCATAAGATGCGTCAGTATCCACAGTGAGTAACCGCTCCTTATCGTCTACAAATCCTCTAACAGTAACATTACTTGCATTCCTTCCAACCAGCGAGACAGAAACTATGGGGCATTCATCTTTCTCATCCCCTCTAGCGTTACCCTTACGTCCACCTGCGTTGCCGAAGTCTCTGGAGCCGATGTTGCAATAACGCGCAATATGGCCAGACTTTCCGCACTTGGAGCATTTAATCGCGCCACCGCTTTGATTTTGTGCTCCATTCAAGGCATCCAGAACTTTGTTGATTTTTTCGACTAAGTCTGGTGTCTCATTTCCACATGGTGAACCTTGTTATCTGGTTTACATAAAAGCGAGGCTGTCTCTTGTAATAAAGCGGGTGATACCGTCTCTGCGAATGTCCTTTGAGGTTTGCATATGCGGTTCGCTTCGTGTCTACATCCATTATTCCATTTATGAATCTTTGGATTATTACCCTCTCGATGTATTCCACTGGTGCGTCTGCGTTTGCTAGATGAGCCAACCTCTCGATGTCCGATGCAAACTCCTATGCTCGCTGTCGTAACGTCTTTCAACGGCTCCCATCAACGCTTCATAGTTGTTTCTTTCAGGCAGGTCCTTTCAATGCCACAAAAAAAAGCAGCGACTTTGTCCTCAGCGCCCCGGTTGTTCACAGCTGCTGTCTTCTCAAATTTTAGCTTAAATACCTGGAAAGGAACAGAACCGTCAAAGGATGGGGTTTTACCTTGGGTGCGCTTGTTGAAACAGATGGACGATTCAGCTGCAACCTTTTCATCTTGTGCTTCCAGTTTTGAGGAAACCCTCCCGTGCTTGCAACTGCGAAGTGATAAATGACCGCTGTTCCTCCATTTGAGCCGAGATCTGTGATGAAACCTGTTCCAGCCGAGCTGTCATGCAAGTTTTCTGTTCTTCCAACTGAGATGCCATGCTTGATGTTATGTTGTTTGACATCTGAGCCAAGGCAGCCAATAAAGAGTTTGTGTCCACATTTGCCACTGAATCCGGAGATTCCTTTTCTTCTGCTCTTCTATTTTCGCTACCTCATCCACAAGCTGAAAAACATTATCGTCAACGTTGATTCCTTCCGGTTCCATAGAACCACGCAAACGTGATTGAAGCTCTGCTTTCTTGCCTGCTGTTGTCAGTCCACGCCGTTCCAACTCATTTTTGAGTTGCTGGATCTTCAATTCACTCATCTTTGCCATGTCCTTGGTATCCTTGCAATGTATTTGCTATCCTTACAATGTCCTTGTTATCGTTGCTATTCTTTCTTTGTCTTTGTTATGCTTACAATGTCCTTGTTTATTTAACAATACCGCTTCTGACACCAATTGTGACGAATTCGACGATTCCTCGATTATTTTCCCTGAGTTCGATCACTGTACGTTAAATAAAACACTCAGATTCTGCTTTATTCACTACTAAAAACCGTTGAACAATATCGCACGTTAATTCAATGTTCAGTACTTCACTGTACAACACTTCAAAATAAACTGACTGATGTGCGTTGTCTTTGCGCGGTTTATATACCCAGCAGACTGCAGCTTCATATCCTAGAAATGTCTACACATTTCTGGGTTATTCGTGAAACAGTGTTCTCGAAACGTTTATCTATGGTCATCTGCTCTTTGTGTCACATTCGCAAATATTCGAGCTGGCTCTCCCTCTCTCGCTCTCGCGTCTCGTACCTAAACCAAAGAGAATATATCAACAAGAGCCACCACTCGTTATGAAAGCAACGAAAAAGATGGATGCCGTTTTCTTTCAGGGTTTCGGTAATTTCGATATAAATATGTTATTGTCTAATCAAAACAAAATGTGTAAAAGAAAATAGACGATAAATGAAATAACACAAGAGTCGAAACAAAAATTTACCAGCTGTCGAATTTACAAAACTGAGGAAAACAAAATTACCGAAACCCTGAAAGAAAACGGCATCCATCTTTTTCCTTGCATTTATAACGAGTGACGGCTCTTGTTGATATATTCTCTTTGCCTAAACAGCTGTAGTTATCGTAGTGGCGCTAGTGGTGGAAATACGCTAGAGTTGGGAGATGAGCGATTCTTGAGAACATTCGCCACAATAGTAATTAGACCGATCGACAACTTGCATTTGATGGTTGAATACCGTGAGTCAATTACTCATATAAATCAGTCTTAATTTAAATGTTTACTAAAAGTTCCTTGCAAGCTTTTAAGGCCATAAAGACTATCGGACAAAGTCTGCCAAAGGGATAGTATTACCACTTTACTAACCAACTTTAACCAGTTCCAAAAAATTTATCTCCAATTCTTCTTTTTGAAAATAACATACTCGAATCACAGAAGGAAAAGCTTTAAAGTCAGGGTTGAATTGCTGAGTATATATTAATATTAAGAGTTATTAATGATAAATTCATAAATTTTCCAAAAAGCCAACCTCTACTATTTTTCTAACTACTACTATTTTAAACTACTATTCTAACTACTTTTTTAACATGAATTTGCTAAAAGGCTACCCAGAATGTGAATGACAATTTTTCGGGGAGCAAGATGGCCGCAATTGACAAAATCTGTCAGGGAAGAGCTACCCTGGTAAAAATTTAATCATGGAGACAGCGTATTAATATATATGGGCGAAATGTAAATTTTTCTGGGACGCATAACCAAATTAGTTCAACAATTTTTACTATGGAGTACCTAACAATATTACAACTTGTTGGAGGATTTTTTTGGATTCAACATTTTTTTACTTTCTTATGATTGAACATTTTTCTAAAAAATTTATGATATGCCGTAGCTGAATTATAGAGCAGGGTTCGAATCTTACTAAAACCAGATGTCAAATTGTATGAAATTTTGTTTTTTAAACTATTTAGAAATTATCAATAGTTTATATGGATACCACTTCAATAGAGATTTATCAAAAATCCTTCAATGCATCCATATTCATTGATGGGACAGGATTATCAATTTTTATTTAATATGGCATCAATAATTGAAGCATCATCGCGAATAACGTTCTGAGTGTCATTTTTCTCAAAACCGGTTTTATTGCATATAACGTTTTGTATTGCCACCACTATTATGAAATCAGGATAGCAATATCCCGGCTCAAAAACAAAAAATCGTCTGGGAATAACGGACTATCCGCCGAGCTGTTCAAACACGGAGGCGAAGAGCTGGAAAAAAGAATGCATCAGCTCTTATGCAGAATATGGCCAGATGAGTGCATGCCTTCAGATTGGAATTTAAGTGTGCTCTGCCCAATCCACAAGAAAGGCGATCCCGCTAACCCCACCAACTACCGCGGAATCAGTCTTCTTAATATCGCATATAGGGTTCTTTCTAGCGTATTGTGTGAAAGACTGAAGGCCAACGTAGACAAACTGATTGGACCTTATCAGTGTGGCTTTAGACCTGGTAAGTCTACCATCGACCAGATTTTCATGATACCAAATCCTGGAGAAGACCCATGATAAAAGAATCGACACTCACCATCTCCTTGTCGATTTTAAAGCCGCTTTTGACAGCGCAAAAAGGAGTTGCCTGTATGTCGCCATGTCTGAATTTGACTTGTTCTTGTTGTTGTTGTTGTTAACAATGCATTGCCCTGTCTAGAGTGTATGATCATTCCAAAGATCTTCATCAAGCTCTTCAAGGGGAGTCCAGGGAAACGTGCAGTTTCAACATGGTTTGTCCAGAGGGACAGAGGGGTTAGAAGAGTAGGTTCAGATGAACAATTGAAGAGATGTAGAGTATCGTGGGCGTCCTACCACATACAGGGCATGTGTTTGAGATTGTATCATTCAGTCTGGATAAGTAGGAGTTTAACGTCACACTGTATCCAGACCTAAGCTGTGCCAAGGTGACTATTCTCTCCCTTGGTAAGGTGCGTTCTTCTTCAGCAATATCCGGTGGAGGACTGTTCAGAATGGGATTCACAGGTAGAGATCTGACAAAAGAGACTACGGACTCGGTGTGGATGTCGGTTAGAGCCCGCTTATGATTCTGCAGATCAAACGGCAAGGTAATATGATGCCGGATCTCATCATAATGTTTACGGAGATGTTTCCTTATGTCTCTCGGGGGCGGATCTGTGTCCAAAGATGACGGTTTGGATGTGCTGGCTTGTGGCAGTTCAGAAGGAATTGCCTGCTCAGCATTTTCGCGTGCTCTTTAACATTGAGCAGCTTTGCCTCCTGATGGAGGTGAGACTCGGAAGACATGAGCAGACATCCTGTAACAGTTCTGATGGCAGTATTTTGGCAGACTTGTAACTTCGTCCAGTTGATGTTATGTACATTAGGCGACCATATGGGTGCAACATAGTCAAAGACTGGTCGGCCAATGGCCTTATATGTAGTCAGCAACGTTTCTTAGTCTTTTCCCCAAGTACTGCCGGCAAGTGATTTGAGGATCTTGCAGACACATGACCAGCAGATGAGAAAGTATTATCCAGTGTCACCCCTAATAACTTTGGGTGGCTGACAGTTGGTAGCTTAGTGCCATCAACGAAAATGTCTAATTCATTTCTCACCTGGTGCGTCCATGTCGTGAAAAGCGTCGCCGTGGATTTAGTCGGAGATATCGTCAGATCTCGCTCAGTGAAAAACCTGGAAAGGTCGCAGAGGTAACCGTTGATTTTCGCACAGAGTTCATCAGTATAGGATTTGAATTTGACTTCCCTGCAAAGCTTATACGGCTTTGCCAAATGACGTTGAGCAAAACCAACAGCTCCGTCAGAATCGGGAAGGACCTCTCTGAGCCATTTGAAACCAAACGGGGCTTCAGACAGGGCGACTCCCATTCCTGCGATTTCTTCAACCTGATGCTGGAGAAGATAATTCGAGGCGCAGAGCTAAACCGCAATGGCACAATCTTTTACAAGAGCGTACAATTGCTGGCGTATGCCGATGATATTGATATCATTGGCCCTAACAGCCGCGCCGTAAGCGCTGCTTTCTCTGGGTTGGATAAGGAAGCGAAAAAAGTAGGTCTTATGGTGAACGAGGACAAGACGAAGTATCTGCTGTCATCAAAGAAAGAATCGGCGCATTTGCACCTTGGCAGCCAAATCACCGTTGATAGATACAAGTTTGAAACGGTGGGAGAATTCGTCTATTTGGGAACCAGCATTAACACCGAAAATAATAACAGTCTAGAAATCCAACGGAGAATCACCCTTGCCAACAAGTGTTACTTTGGACTAAGTAGGCAATTGAGAAGTAAAGTCCTCTCTCGACAAACAAAGATCACGCTCTATAGGTATCTCATCATACCAGTTCTGATGTACGGCTCGGAATCATGGACAGTGTCAAGAGAAGATGAGAGGGCCCTTGGAGTATTTGAGAGAAAAGTTCTCCGGAAGATTAATGGTCCTTCCCGTGATGCCAACGACGAGTATCGAAGGAAATTTAACGATGAGCTGTACGAGCTTTACGCAGACCTGACCATAGTTCAGCGGATTAAAGCCCAAAAGCTCCGCTGGCTGGGTCATGTTATGCGAATGGACAAAGAAGCACCAGCACAGAAAGTTTTCCTATCGACACCCGAATTCGGCAGCAGAGGAAGGGGGAGACCTCGACTGAGATGGAAACAACAGGTGGAGGATGACTTGAACTCCCTTGGGGTTTCCAAGTAGCGTCAGTTATCGCTAAAAAGGAATGACTGGCGTCCTGTGCTTCCAACTGCGAAGTGATAAATGACCGCTGTTCCTCCATTTGAGCCGAGATCTGTGATGAAACCTGTTCCAGCCGAGCTGTCATGCAAGTTTTCTGTTCTTCCAACTGAGATGCCATGCTTGATGTTATGT